>CM067365.1:3901948-4574448 GCA_034401795.1 Chaetoderma sp. LZ-2023a
GAAATATGTTAGGTTGTTTCTGAGCACTACGTCTTCCAATCCTAGTATGTTGAAAATATTCAACAGTATGTGATATGTTATTTCTGATCTGTACTGTATAACACAACATCTAGCTGGACTATGGCTGCTCATTCACACACCCCTCCCCCCAAAAAACCCTCAAGTCACCATTAAATGTCAGTATACTTCATACCTGGTACTATTAAAGCAACTTAATACTTTCACCAATGAATATACTATATCTCATTCCCAAGGCAACCAGGAAAACTGTAGAATATTTTGAAATTAATTTTACTGGAAGCCATTGCTGCCTAAGGCAGCAATGACTTCCAGTCAAATCAATTTCAAAATTTTCAACAGAGTAAGTTTTATATTGTAAAGAACTTACTTTTCCATGGATTTGTCAGTGAAAGCGTTAATGTCTTCTATCACAGGGAACATAGGCACTTCTCCAGATGCTTCACAATCTGTACCTCTTTAATATGTTCTTTAAAGAAACCTAATTACCATCAACCTATACCTGAGATTGCATTTGTGTCAGGTATCCTGTCTGTTTATTTATCAGTTCAGTCCAGGGCTGAATAAAATGATGGAAAATTGTTACAAAATGACCCTGGAACTAATCTAACACAGGATCAAGCAATATTCACTAATGTTTTATAGTTTAACGGTCGTGAAAATTAAAAATAATTTTTTATTAATGAAGATCCTGATTTTCCGGTCAACTTGAGACTATTATATACAATTTATGTCTGGAATGACTTAGCAAGTCAGTCATTCAAATGGTAAATTTTCAAAAATTTCTCAATACCACTACAGAAGCCGGTTTTAGCCGGTATGGGTGTTAAAGTTTTAATTGCCTTTTTATTTTCTCACATGTTAATAATTACTGTAAATTACGAGTTTAACATCAATCACACCGATTCTGTATTTCAAATGTAGAGTGAACTAATGTGCAAACTTACATGATTAGTAATGGACCGTTCCAGGTTATCCATCCATCATATGATGTCATATGAAGCCATAATCAACTACGTTATGTGTAGGATGACATCATAATCATGACATCACGAATAACTCGATTTATTCCACCATAAACGCTTAATAGTCCGTCATGTTGTACAAATTGTATGTCTATTATTTAATAAACATTCTGTTGAATATTTTGAAACTAAATTAACTGGGCGCTGGTGCTGCCATAGGCAGCAACAGCACCCAGTCAAATTAGTTCCAAAATATTCAACAGCTTACGTGTATAGTTTTCTGGAAATTGATAGTCAGGGAGTTCATTGATTGTTCGATCCCAACATGAGCGAGGTGTGGGTGGAGCTTAGCTAGAGATGGGCGGGGGGGCATAGCTATAACAGAAAAGGACCATTAACTAATACAAACTACTAACTTAACCGTTTAATCTTCACAGTTTTTAAAGAAAATGCCAATTTTCTCATAGATAATGTCCATTTACAAAACAAGAGACTATTTTTGAAAATTTACCACTGGAATGACTGGCTCGGTTATCGAGCCAGTTATTCCAGTGGTAAATTAAAAAAAACAGTCTTGGTCTGCAAATTGACATTTCTCAAGACCACTGCAGAAGTCGTTTTTGGTTGATATGAGTGTTAGAGAGTTACCCTAAGATAGAGCAATATATTTGTACAATGTGAAAAACACCAATTTCTTATAAATTTTTGAATTTGACTTAATCGAGCTGCTTACATTAATTACCATATCGGATGAACCAGTTAGACCCTTCTTACAACCAACTAAAAGTCAAGATACTGTTTCTATTCTATTGGAGGTTTTAAAACTAATTTGACTGGAAACCTGTTGCTATAAAGTGCACAAACTTACCCGAGGTATTCGCTACAATAGATAGTAACTCACCAGATGTATATATTTCCTGGTAATGGCTGATAGATTTGTAAAACGTGATCAGGGGAGCGCCATACAGTACATCTAAAGTATAACTTAACATGGTACCAAACCAATAACAGAAACATGTTAGTTATACAATTATGAATACGATGTAAGAAATATTTGGTTACAGATTTTGAACGTAACTGAATTGGAAGACAAGGCTGCCACTTTAAATCACATTCAAAATATTTCCAAACTACGTTCTATTTTGCTTTGGAGATATACTAAGCTTTGTCAGGTCTGTACTGTATGTTCGGAGATAGGACTGATTGTTACAAATGCTATAAGTCATTCTATGAAAAACCACCAACCAATTAGGAAACAGATTACATCCTAGTCTCCAGAGAATACTGTATAATCCCTTCAAGAGAACACCTGCCTCGTGGAACTATAAGATAGTGGTTCTTTAATACAAGTGATTGAATGACTACCTTGTCTTAGAGAACCACCATTATTTGGCTGTAAACCACTAGACAATTTCAATGGCTAATAACTCTTGATCTATTGAATATTTTGAAAACAATTTGACTGAAAGTTGTTTGTGGCTTAGCCACAAACAACTTTCAGTCAAATTGTTTTCAAAATATTTAGCATATCCACAGTTAAACCCCATGGAAATGTAGTCTGCAGAAATTCAGCAGACAGACAGTAAAGCTGTGTATTGTTTTTAAATACCCGTGTTCCATATAGAGGTCATTTAACCATTTAATGATCAAGCAACCCAAAACTGGCCTCTGCAGAGGTCTGGAGGAATATCCATTTGTAAGATAAGTAAAAGACCCTTTTTGAAAATTTACTACCAGAATCACTGGCTCAATACCTCAGCCAGTTATTCCAGTGGCAAATTTTCAAAAATAGTTTTCTCTTGGTCGGCAAGTGGATATTTATTGAGGAATAATTTATATTTCCTTGACCAATCAGACTGCCTATTGTAAGAGGTTCTCTGGCAACAGTAAATATATTCTGATACAACGCAAAATCTGTAAAACCTCACTGACTATGTTGATCAAACTTAGACTGAAAGTCAATTCTACAATGATATTCAGTCAAAATTTTGTACAAAAAATTCAGCAGGTTTCATTCTTAGTTGTCATGCATATATACTCTCTTGCATTCAATTTCATGATGAAATGCATTACTTTGGAGAATTTAAACATTTTTTTCTGTGAAATATTAAGATGGTGCTGTATATTTTCCACCTCACAGCCAGAGTTAATTACCCCTGCCATTCTTGAATTATCCACCAACATTAGTAGTCTATGATGCGGCTGACAGATGGTAGCATATTTGATACCAGTCAGTGCTACAGTTGTCAGGAGGTTTAATTAAGCCCTTGTGTACCTGAAACAGTACCTGAAACTGCGCACTTAACCCTTTAACGAGTAAATTTATTCAACAAAATTTAAATTCTCTCATAGAAAATGTCCATCTGCAGACCAAGAGAGAAGAGTAATTTTGAAAATTTGCCACTGGAATGACTGGCTCGGTTATCGAGCCAGTCATTCCAGCTGTAAATTTTCAAAAATATTCTTCTCTTGGTCTGCAAATGGACATATCTCAACACCACCGCAGAAGCTGTTTTTGACTGATATGAGTGTTAATGTAGGATATTGTAGGTAATTAGGACGGTATGTGAGAACTACTATCACTCACTATACCAAACCTGGCCATCACCACCATATCAATAACTATATTCCACATTATTATGACACCTTTAGACTAGCGCTACACACAAAATAATAAACACTAGTTCATGAACTGTGAATGGAATCCACAGTGAAAGCTCGAACAGAAATTATTTAACCCTTTAATGACCACGATTGGTCCAGAAAGTTCATATTTTAGGTGACTCACAACGAGTACATGCTGCCTGCCTGTCTGTCTGTTTACCTGCCTATCACAACTATAGCGTGTCGCAGTTGTTGAAATCTGACCAATGGAATATTTGGCTCGGTCACTGAGACTGAGCCAGTCATTCCAGTGGTAAAATTTCAAAAAGTCTTCTCTTCATGTACCAATGAACATTCTTCATCTTGACCACTACAAAGGCCAGTTTTGACCAGTTTGGCCATTAAAGGGCTAGAAAACTTACCTCTTCATTTTCACATTTCTTCAACTTTTCAGGATATTTCTCTTTCTTTGGTGACAGAGTATGATTGGTTTGTTTCCAACCCATTTGATTGGTCCATTTCAAATCTCCTGAGGCTCTTGAATCAATCTGATTGGTCCATTTCATATCTCCCGTGAAGTGTGAATTAATCTGATTGATCGGTTTCTGAGAAGAATGGGACTCGATTTGCCGAAGCCATTCAGAATCAATTGTTGGCATTGCATCAATTTGATTGGATGATTCCGAACCCTGCATGTGGTCATACAATGACCAATCAGATTCTTTGCTTTCATCTCCAAATACATCCAAAGGCAGTGAACCCGAAAAACTGTCATTTGTAGAAACTGCAAAATAATTTAAAGCAAATTATATAAATTTAATAGGTGACTGCTCTCATTTGCCAAAACCAAAATAGTGACACACCCCCACCCTCCCCCTCCCCTCACCCCTCACCCCTCACCTCTGAATGTTCAGGTCCATTCTCCGATCTCATTCTTAGACCCCTTTATCCCTCGAATTTGTTCAAAATTTCAGTTTTCTCATAGAAAATGTCTATTTGCAGACCAAGAAAATAATATCTTTCAACATTTATCACTGGAATGACTGACTGGCTTGGTATTCATGCCAGTCATTCAAGTGGTAAATTAAAAAAATTTTCTTTTCTTGGTCTGCAAATGGACATTTCTCAAGGCCACTGCAGACGCCATTTTTGGATGATATGAGTGTTAAAGGGTTAAACAGAGATTTGGTCGTGATGTAACCATGACGGTCAACTTCAAATATAATTCTACTTACACAGTAAGACAAAGGCTCTACCTTTACAACACATCAAAATGAAGAAATCCATGTTGATTGCTTATTGCTTAGGATATTGCCAGAAAATGATAGACATCTGGGGCCAGTTTCACAAAGGTGCGTAAGCTACTCCCTGTTGAAAAGTAGAAAACAGACCAATCAGATTGCTTCATTTGATATTGATTCCGTACTTAAGTATGCTAGTGTACTAAGTACACTTTGTGACACTGGCCCCAAATGTTACGGTATTAAGTATTTTGGGATTCTATCTTTTTTGGTTGGAGTCTCTCTATTGTGAGGCACCATGAATCAATCAATAGTGGTAGTTTCCTCCTTTATAAAGAAGCACCTCCATAGAGTAAGTAGGTTGTCACTTTGTAGTAGCACTGTACGATATTTTCAATGATGTTGCAAAGCACAAGTGTTCATATTTTGATCTAATATATACTACGTGTTTAATCAGTTTGGTTGAGAATGTTCTTCAGCTCCTTTTGCCAATGATGGAGCATGCCGTCTGATCACTCTGATGGCACATTCTGTTTGACTGACGGGTTAATTATAAATTCTGCTAGTTTCTCACTGTTGGTCCTTGTGGGTTTGAGCTGTTCTGGGAAAATACTGCATGGTGCTGACAGTAGTAGCAGCAGGTACTTGTCACATATATCAGCCAATGCGTGACATTCCATGAGAAAGTGAGGATAGGTTTCTGCACTTCCTTTGCACATGATATAATTAGGATTCACTTGATACTGGTTGAATGCTGCTCGGTTTGACTGGAGTATGTATGTTTTAGTAAGGAGATGAAGCTGCACAGGTACTGCATATATATCAGTGTGTGAGGTGGATACTGATGACACTGCAGGATGAGTGGAGCCTATGCTGGTATTGGTATTGATTAGATATCGCAGAGAAGGATACAGCTTTGCTCCAGTTAGAAGTCTGTCATTCCAGTAGAGGGTTACATCATGTTTTGTTGCTTTCTTCCAGAAATATTTGCTGGGTGGTTTGTTCAACAAAGTGAAGGTAATTCATACTGTGCAAGCACTTTTCTTGCTTCACTGAACCAACTCATGCTTTGAAGTCCTTTCATGAACATTTGCTAAACGCAAAGATTATGAAGAATACTGTGTTCATTTGAGCAGATGTTCCTTAGCACGGTCATCTCTAATGCTCATCGTCAACATTATTCTACAATAACATACCATAGAATCCTTTCCTTTTTTGGTTGAAATTGGTCAAAATGTTAGGACAAGACTCAATTTGACAATTTCCGGTAAATATGTAATAAAATCTAAGATTTTCACCCCAAAAATTGACAAATCAAAATTCTAAATGGATGTTCTGGAGCTGATAAGGACCATTTCAGCCAAATTTGGCTGCAATCGGTCAAATTGGTAAAGAGAATAAGCAACTTGACAATTTCCGGTAAATTTTTCACAAAATCTAAGATTTGCACCAAAAAAATAGACTAATCAAAATTCTGAATTCTGGACGCTACTAGTATAGAATGCTTCCAGCCACATTTGGTAGAAATCGATTAAATCGTTAAGGAGAAACTATTTGATGGATGGACGAACACCTTGGCATAAGTTCACTTGAACAGTCAGGCCAATTAAAACAATAATTAAAATTAAAAACATGTTACTTACTTGTTTGTTTAATTTTTTCCAAAATAACATTGAAATATTCCACTCTTTCTTTCAGCTCCATAATCTAACATAACTAGTAATATATAAAATTACATCAATTGAATTTAAACTAATTAAATAAAATTTAATCATCAAACATTCTATCTAATTCAATTTTCATTCAGAAATTCATGAATGTTGTTAAATAATAATTGCTGCTAAAAAATTTGTTTTTAATACCAGAAGCAGCAACAACAGTCAGTCAAATAGTTTTCAAAATACTGAGCTCAAGTGAACTAAAAAGTTTTCTGCACAGTGTGGTGATAGGAGTGTTAATAATATCAGTAAGTGTCTAGTATGAACTTGTCTCACTCTTGCATTGTCCAAGCATAAATGACTAGTAGATGACCAAATAACTGAAAAAGACCTACCTCAAAACAAAAGCTAATTGTCTAAATAGCATTCCTATGTCCCCTTTAATTCTTAAAATAGACTAGCTAATGTAAGTAAAAAATTACTATTTCTGGTTAATTTCAACTTTGAAGGGGTCAAGAGTTGCATAAGGTTACAGAGGGGTCAGTACATTTAGACATAACATTACATAATCACAGGACTACCTATAGTGAGTATGACACCTGGACTTACTCATTACCTGCCAAACCATCCTATAGAACCTCAAATTTAAAAGGTCATAATGTGAAATTGATTGTCTGCAAACAAATCATTAGTGACATCTGATCACATCCTAGCAGCTGGGAAATAAACATATTAGTCTACAGGGTGGGGATGGGGGGGGGAAATGGCAAGTCAGGGTGGGGAAGATGTAGTGAAGCAAATAGAGAAGACAACCTGGAAGGACAACTTAATTAAACGGATGCTAATCTCATCTCAAATGTTGTATTGCACAGACAAATTATGGTTTATAGATTCCATATCATTCATATCCCGTCACATTCCCTTCTCTGTATCACAATTATCTGCTTTGTAATATGGCGTAAATGTTGAACAGTGATCGCTACCATTTTGTCTCTTCAAGCGATTAGCGTGTGATGTCATGTAAGTGCAAATGGATTACATTCCTTATTATGTAATAATCATCTTGTTAAATATTTTAAAACTAATTTGACTGGGTGCTATTGCTGCCTATGGCAGAAACATATAGGCAGCAACACCACCAATTCAAATCAGTTTCAAAATAGTCATCAGGATCAAAATTAAATAGTAAAGATATCCAATTCGCACAACAACGCTTAGTCCGTCATCAATTAAGCATTCGTGACGAACTTAGCTACGTCATTCATGACATCATTGATTATGACCCCAAGTTGCCAACCTATATGTTCTGTAGTTGATTATGACATCATATGATTGATGGATAAACTTGAAAAGCCCATTGACCATTGCTGATCTGTGAGGGTCAAATGGTCAACACAGCAACACCTTCCAGTCATATTTTCTGTTCAAAAGCCACAGATCTCTTGATACAAATATTCTGGCAATGGCAGAATGACATGAATTTCAAACCAAATTAAATATATATTTATAATTCAGAAAAATTACATCACCATTTCCATGCATGTTATTGTTACCACTATCTCACGAGACGCCATACAGAATTATCTCCCTTTCACTTAATTCTGAATTAACATAAAGGGAGACAATTCGATCACCATCTCACAAGAAGCCAGACAGAATTATCTCCCTTTCACTCAATTCTAAATTAAAATAAAGGGAGACAATTCGATATAACTTTAATAGTGATCCCATACAGTGATTTGGAATGTGATGATGGTCCTCATGTTACACATTCCTTAGCTACCAGCAGTTTGTTATTATTTTGTAGAAGTAACGTACTTATAAAATGTAGATCAATGTCAAATCAGCTGAAGCAAACCTTTCCCATGTTAAAATTTGAGACAAATCAGACCAGCAGTTTCTGAGATTCTGATCCGACCTTTTATCCACATCATGGCCAAAGTCTGGAAATCCTCTTGCCCAGCAAGTTCAGTCGTTATGTTAAAATGTTAGTCAAATTGAATCAGTAGTTTATAAGATACAGACCAGAATCAGTGTTTGTCATTGGCTGGCTGGCTGCCTTGCCTGCCTGAGATACTAAGAGACATGTCGGATCTGATTTGATCAAATTGTAGTTCCATGGATATCTTGCATACTACTAATCCGATGTGGCTCAGTTTTATATCTTGAGTAGTCAAGCCAGCCAAAACTGGACTCTGCAGTTGTCGTGAGGTATGTCCATTTACAGGCCAAGAGAGGACTATTTTTGAAAATGTATCACTGCAATGCCTGGCTCGATAACTGAGCCAGTCAATCCAGCGGTAAATTAAAAAAAAAATAGCCCTCACTTGGCCTGAAAATGGATATTCAAATACGGTAATGTGATTTTCTTGACCAAATTTGAGCGCTAAAGTGTTAACACATGAGTGTGTCAGGGTACACTAAGAATTCCTGATATTATCAGGATTTAAGTGACTGCCGGCTGAATTTCTGCAGACTACATATTTTCATGGGGCTTAACTCTGGGTATACTGTGTATTTTGAAAACAATTTGACTGAAAGTTATCGGTGGCCTTGCCACCGATAACTTTCAGTCAAATTGTTTTCAAAATATTCAGCAGTTCCAGAGGTATTGGCTATTGAAATTATTGTCAGACAGTTAGCATGATACAGATTCGATAAAATTCTGGATATTATTATTATTATTATTATTATTAATGGTTATCTCAGAAAATACTGATCCGATTTGGCTCAACTTTTAACATAACAAACTTTGTTTCCATACACTAAGTTTCCTAACATTGGTCCTGATCTGAAAAGAAAAATCCAAACAAATATGAGAAATCTAAAATAAATAAAAAATCTGCCAAAAAATGGGTGGTCGATGTCTGCAATCCTTTGATCGCTCGTGTTATTATTTTGTCAAAAGAAGATGCTACATAAAAGCAATACTAATCAGAACATTATTTGCCTCCCCCCCCCACCCCCACCCCTCCCTCTTGTTAACACATGGTTTTAATATACATGTCTGCTTCTGTACACATAAACACGTTTTAATATCAGCAAAAGTGTACGTTTATACCTGGGTGCACTGTTTATATCACTGGCTCATGATTGTTTTTAGCGAACATGAGAACAAAATGTAAATATTATATCTAAAAGTATGAGGGTTTTTTTAATAAATTAGCTACAAAGATGCTTTTGTTATAATAATATCTGAGTACAAGTATATATATATGTTTATGGAAATACATAGAGGATCTGGAACAAGGTCTTATTTTATATCACTATATTATAATCAAACGAATTGAAAATTATCACAGTGTAGGTCTTAGCGAGTGAAATGTGAGAATCTTCGATGCGGGTGACAATAGTGATATTAAATGGGACCGAGTTTGAGATTCAATCTATCATATAAACTGATATTTTGACAGATTTTCCAATAAAGTCGATACATGAAACCTGTTTGAACGCACTATTTTGCGCTGTTCATTTTCATCGATGTGACGCATCACTTGCTAAGTCCCAATTTCAAAACATCTATATAGGAAAGATGTTGAAGAGTTTGAATCTCATATGACTGGAACATCCCCGTCAAATTAATTTCAAAATAATTAACAGAATATTCTTGAAGTCATCTAGAATGTGATACTTCTGAACTGTGTATGGCCTAACCCTTTAACTCTCAAATCTATTTTAAAAAATTCAATTTTCTCATAGAAAATGTAAATTTGCAGACTAAGAGTATAATTGAGCCAGTCATCCAAGTGATAAATTTTTTTAAAAGTGTCTTATCTTGGCCTGCAAATGGACATTCAAACAGCAAAAATCCTAATTTTCTTTTAAAATCTTGACCACTAAAGGGGTAAGAGTTTAGAACTCATGTCTAGAGGTTAAACAATCTATTTGTTTACAGGTTAAATACACTCCTGATGGCAGCCATATTGAAATTGAAGATGGTAACCAGATACCACATCAGGGGTTACCTCTTGAGGGATTCTCCATACTTAATGCTCACCTCTGTCATATTTCACACTTAAACAAAGTGTACAATTGTCCTGCTCCACCGCTATATTTATATAGATAAACACTTATCTTTCCATAACCCTTTAAACATGCAAGATTTTGTAAAGAAAATTAAAAAACTTAGCCGAGTGAATGTCCATTTGCAGGCCCAGAGAAGTCTATTTTTTGAAATTTCACCACTGGAATGACTGGCGCGGTTATCGAGCCAGTCATTCCTGTGGTAAAATTTCAAAAATAATCTTCTTTTGACCTGCAATTATAAGACATTACATGTTTTGGGCATCTTGAACATTAAAGGCTTAACCTTTCAGCAGTACTTAGTGATAAACATACAACACATTCAATAAGATGAAAGAAATATGCTGGCAAATATTTTGAATTTAATTTGACTGACAATTTGCAACAACAGCTATCAAGAAATGTGTATAATTTCAGCGAAATGTTTGTTATTGTGCATAAGCAGTAGCTACGTACGCCCATGAAATTACTTATCCTTAAATTCCATTCCCTTTCTCAAATATAGGTTTATTTTGAAAAGAATGCTGCCATAAGCTGTTGCTCTCTAAGACAACAGCAGCATGCCGCAAAAATGATTTCAAAATAAATACCGGCCTCATTTCTACTGACTCTATAAAGCTTTTGATAGCAGTAAAGTGTTTTATTTGTCAAATTGTTTTCAATATAATCAACATATTTTAATAGCAGCATATATTGCCTATTGGTTCAGACTGTTGTTGAAAACTGCTGCCTTTCAACTCTCTAAAGCTACACCAGCTTTTGCATTTATAAGGGAACTGAATACTGCAATTCAGCCATACAAGTGTTAATGGCCTTTGAATGCATTCTACCTGTGGAAGCTGCCAAAGGGAGGTAATAAGCGTGTACATGAAACGTGTGAAAGACATCCAGTAATTACCTCCCTTTACGATTGTGTGAAATTAGATACGACTATCCGTGATTCAGAGGTCGATTCTGTAACCCTTTAATGGTCACAATTAATCATGAGAATCTAAATTTTTGATGACTCAATGTCAATTTACAAGTCAATAAAAGACTATTTCTTAACTTAGTTTCAAAACATCTCCAAATCATCTGTAAATTTATGATCTGGGTTTGGTTTCACAAAAGGCGGCATGATGTGCCTGGTACAAAGAATGCCTTTTACCATTGGACATATGCCAATGGACCTTTCCGGTTTTAGCTATGCCCCGCCCATCTCTAGCTAAGCTCCTCCCACACCTCGCTTGTGTTGGGATCGATCGATCGCTGAACACCCTGACTATCAATTTCCCAAAAAACTACACAGGTATGCTGTTGAATATTTTGAAACTAATTTGACTGGGTGCTGTTGCTGCCTAAGGCAGCAACAGCGCCCAGCCAAATTAGTTTCAAAATATTCAACAGCATGTTTATTAAACAGCAAAGAATTACAAAGACATTACAATTCATAAAACGTGTCGGACTGTTCGAGATTTGATGACAGTCTATATGGAACCCTTTGTGACGTAGTGATTGTGACGTTATCATACACGTGCTGAGCTGATTATGACATCATACGAGGTCTGATGATGGATGGATACCCTGGAAAGGTGAATTTGTGGCTACCTACACATTTTCTGGTACTATATAATGGCAAAACCCTACTCACATTTACATATGACATGTTCACAGTATTGAACAGCTTCCATGTTTGGATGTCTTGATGTCCAGACAGTGGGATTACAGGGGTGAAAGGATGAAACAAGAACAAAACACCCTTAATGGGTAGTGGGGGGGTGGGGGTGGGGGAATCAGAGGGCCTAGATGCCAGTTTAATTCTGTATTCTCAAAAAACCTGGAGTATAAAGTCTGAAATTGGCAGAATGTCATGATTTGAAAACAATTGGACTGATCCTTTTTCATGGCAAAAGCAGTGAAAGTGGATGATAACTAATGATTGCGGTCTCAGTGATGACGACGATGATGATGATGATCAATGATGATGATTGATATTACTGATTGTGATGACGATGATGATGACGATGATGATGATTTACTGAGTGATGAAGATGATTGTGCTGATGAAGATGATGTCAATTTTGCTACTACTAAGTTTGATGTTTGAAGTTAATGACAATACGGCGTGATGATGATGATGGAGGATGATGATGATGATGATAATGATGATGATGATGCTGATAATAACAATGATGATGGTGATGATGATGATGGTGATGACAAGACAATGATGATGATGATAATGATGACAATGATGACGACAACGACGATGACAACGACTATGATGATAATGATGCCTATGATGAGGACAGTACTCACCGCTACTGTCAGAATCTTTCTCCTGTATTTTTCCCCATCTCTTCAGTCTATGCACAGGACTCCTTGCTGCTTTATTTGTATTAATTCCACTTCCTGTAACAGAATGTTGACTTCTTCTAACCTTAAAAGCGTATCTGTTACAATACAGCTCTGCTATTGCAGGAGGTGGTGGCGGAGGTGGGTCGATGGGTCGGAATGTATTAGCATCATCTGATGTGTTTTTTAAAACTGATTTGGATGGATTTTGGACTTGTTTTGATGGCTTAATTTTCGGGGATCCAGTGAATGAGTAAAACATATCAGAATCTAGAGTTCAAATGTCAAGGTCACTCAAGGAATTATATCCATCAATGTACTTTATTTCCACAAAGTTCACTTTTATTATTCCAATACTACACAGAAACCATGACTTTCTATTCATTTCTAAAATGTAAAAATATTTCACAATGTAATAAGGAAAAATTAGTTACCTCTCCGGGATGTAGAAATTGTTTGAGTGTAGCTTTCGTGACCATCCTGGTCATTTCTTCACCACTAACTGACAGTCGCTGGCAACGTCACTCTGGTCAGTTCTTGTGGAGTCACGTGATAGCATGGACTGATAGACTGCTGGTATACGGTAGCCCTCATCTCTGTTCATGGTTGGTTGATGCGTATAGATTTCTATGGCCTCTTTAACCTTCCGTTTGAATAAGTTGGTCTCAATGTCGATGACCGAGGCACTGCTGGCGGGGATGACGTGGCCAGTGGATACTGTATGTTCTGCCACAGCTGAGTTGGAATTGATTTTAAGATGTTCTTTGACTCTGGTGCTGAGAGGCACACGATCTGACCAGAGTGACGTTGCCAGCGACCGTCAGTTAGTGCTGAAGAAGTGACCGAGACGGTCACAAAAGCCACACTCAAACAATTTCTACATCCGGAGAGGTAACTAATTTTTCCTTATTACGAATCATCCTGGGTTCGGGACCAACTTTTTCGGAAATAAACTTCACAATAGTTAGTTAACCCCTTAACACTCATGCAGCCAAAATGCTGAACTGCAGCGCTCATGAAAAATGTCCATTTGTGGGTCAAGGGAAGACTATTTTTGAAAATTTACCACTGGAATTAACCAAGCCAGTCATTCTAGTGGTAAATGTTCTGCAAATTGACATTTTCTATGAGAGCATTGAAATTTTCTTGAACAAATTTGAAGATTAAAGGGTTAAAATTCTTAAATATCTCACTGGCTTGTACACTCATGCTCCATGTTACCCGTAGTCACAGGTAGACAATAAATCTTAGTGTGTAGTGTTTTGACTGATGTATGTTAAGCCACATGATAGGTGAACAGTACAGGTAGTCACTCGTGTCCATTAATCAAACAAGAATTTGTTTCTACAGCTTTTCCTGCCAAATTCTTCATGAAAAAACAAGATAATTGTGTACTAATTTATCACAACATCACAGAAGAATGGGGTTTTTTTGGGGGTATTTTTTTTATTTGTTTTTGCAAATGTACTATTTTTGACAGATTGTATAAAATAATCAGTCCAGTTGCCACAATGATTTCCAATGCTATATAAATTGCACTTATTTTTAAGTTTATAATAAAACAGTAATTTTTTTAAATACATCTATAACCTTTTAATGGTCAAGCCGGCCAAACAGACCTCTGCAGTGGCTCTGGGAAATGTCCATTTTGCAAGTAAAGAAAAGACCATTTTTGAAAATTTACCTTGGAAAGACTGGCTCGATAATCGAGCCAGTCATTCCAGTGGTCAATTTTCCATAATGGTCTTCTCTTGGCCTGCAAAATTTACCTTTTTGAAAGCGAAAATTTTGATTTTCTAGACCAAATCTGACCATGAAAGGGTTAACTCTGACCTGATGAAGCGCCTTCACACAGATGTTGTAAAAATAAATAAAGTTAGTCTACGAAAGGTACCACCTCTAATCTTTTTTATCTTTAAATCTGTGATTCTGTCTTATATACCACGCACAGGTGTGTCATATTTCTAGCACTACACAAATAATCTAATGACTATATTCCCGAAACAAAACATAATTGTGTATTTTATTAGAGACTATCTGAACTATTTGACACACTTAATTAAACCAAATATTTAAAGCTGCACTGCTATCACAATCCGACTAAATTTACACTATAATTCAGCTACAGGGTTAAGAAAAATTAATAGCAAACACCTATTGCACAAGCATACGAAACACGGAAGCTATTTATTAGACAACACACACATTAATAACAACAACAAGAAGAACACAATATATAGCAGCACTGTTCTGCATGGCTTGGTGAGTTGTTTTGCAGATGATGCAGTACCAAATGTTATCTTTTTACAACAAAAACCTGTCTTATGTGACCACCTTGTGGATCATACATTATTAGCAACTATAGACAGGTGGTCTCTTTATACAGGTGACTTGTTATAGGATGTGTCTTTTGGGGCCAAAAGATCAGTGGTTCTTTAAGACAGGTGGTCTTGCGACCACCTGTCTTAAAGAACCACTATCTTTGGTCCTCAAAAGACGAGTGGTCTCTTTGAGCAGGTGTGATTATATCTATCTGGCACCATCTTGTCTTGTCTTCAGACATCTCTGGAGGGTGGGGGGATGAGAGGAGAAGATGGACATGATAAGGCTAGAGTGATTATATACATGAGCACATTAACCCATTAACATTCAGCGACCAGAAACAATAAACTCTTTATGACAGAGGAAGTCTGTTGAATATTTTGAAACTAATTTGACTGGGAGCTGTTGATGCCTATGGCAGCTTCAGGTTCTAGTCCAATATGTTTCAAAATATTCAACAGCTTTCTTGTATAGCAGTCATAAAATCGAGACGCTGGAATTTCAAGGGTTAAGGGGTTTAACCATTCAACTTCTGTGATTTCAAGATTCCAGAAATTTAATGTTATTTAATTTAACGTGATAAATCTTGTTTATTTAAAAAAATAGTGTTTCTGTCTAAGACACCAACAAAAAAACAACAACAGCTTTTTACAATAAAATTGTCAAAATTAATACTAGCCTTTCTACGGATAAAATATACATTTTTGACAACAGTAAGAAAAGTGTTACCTGAGGGAAGATAGCAGTGTGTGATGTAATGCTACAGGATATCATCATCACCCATGTTAGTGAGTGGCACTGGCATTCACAGATCTGCAACTGTCACGTTTAACTCTGAATTTCCCCTGAAACACAATTTCATAGGTTTTAAATTTAAATGATAGTTTGAAAACAATTTGACTGAATGTCATTGCTGTCTTTGATACAGGAAATTTTAATGGTTTGCGGTTGAAGTTTTCTTCGAAATTATCAACAGAAGAATAACCCTTTACCCATCAAATTCATTTAAGAAATTTTAATTTTTTCATAGAAACTGTTGATTTGCAGACCAAGAGAAGACTATTTTTGAAAAATTATCACTGGAATGACTGGCTTGGTTATTCCAGTGATAAATTAAAAAAAATAGTCTTCTCTTAGTCTGCAAATGGACATTTCCCCAAGACCACTCCAGCAGCCGTTTTGTGGCCATTTTCAGTGTTAAAGAGTTAACCAGTGGATGTATTAGCAAAAGCGACAATCATGATACATGGGATGCGATGGGTCAGGTGCATTGTTGTCGCTGCTGCTGCTGGTGATGATGGAGAAATTGAAACAGAGTTTTTACCTCAGTTAATCTGTGTGACTACTGCAAGACACCCGACAATAATTTCAATGAGAAATAACTCTGGATATGCTGAATATTTTGAAAACAATTTGACTGAAAGTTGTTGGTGGCCTCGCCACCAACAACTTTCAGTCAAATTGTTTTCAAAATATTATTCATATCCAAAGTTAAGCCCCCCCATGGAAAATGTAGTCTGCAAAAATTCAGCAGGAAGATAGCTAAGCATTCTCTATTTCTGGTGCCTAAATGACTTTACCAGCAGCATATTTCACACAGATGTGAAACGGATATTATCACAGCCGCACCCCCACACCCCCACCCCCACTGATGAGCATCACATATATATTTTTACTATAATATTACATAATTTCATTTATCCATACCAATCTTAGGAATATAAGTGTATCCAGGTAACATTTTGATGAAAGGTTGGTGTTGTTTGTGTTTGCATGATTGATGGGGGTTCATGTACGCATGCATGTGCTTATCACTATTAACTGCTTTTTACTGTACCCTACCCTTACTGGAACTTTCAGTGTGCAGTAGTTATATTGTCTATGGCCTATAGAAGCTAGCAGGCCTACAAAGTGACAGAGCCTCGTGTGTGCGTCCCTTCGTGCATGCGTGCGTGCGTTTGTGTTGGAGGTGGGGGGGTGGGGGGTACAAAATCTGTTGATATAGTTATATCTTATAAAACTGTGATGACAATGTTAATTGTTTAACACTCAGCGGACAAAAAAACAGCTTCTGTAGTTGTCTTGAGAACTGTGCATTGACAGACTGACAGTCATTCTAGCGATAACTTTTCAAACATAACCTTCTCTTGGTCAGCAGATGGGAATTTTCTATGAGAAAATTTAAATTTTCTTGAAAAAATTTAAGTGTAAAGACATACGTGCCAAAATGACAAAATTCTTTGAAATAAGGAATTTTCTGCTGAATAATTTGAAATTAAAATTGACATGTAACTGTTGTTACTGTAGCAACCTGTTCCAGTAAAATTAATTAAAAAAATATTCAACATCCTTCCAGGATAGGTGCTTGAAATTGAGACACTGGCATCTCAAGTGCTAATTAACCCTTTAACCCTCATATCAACCAAAAACGGTTTCTGCAGTGGTGTTGAGAAATGTCCATTTGCAGACCAAGATAAGACTATTTTTGGAAATTTACCACTGGAATGACTGGTTCGATAATTGAGCCAGTTATTCGTGGTAAATTTTTAAAAATAGTCTTCTCTTGGGCTGCAAATGGACATTTTCTATGAGAAAATTTAAATTTTCTTGAACAAATTTGTGTGTTAAAAAAGGGTTAATAGATGATGATAGTCCATCATCAACAGCATCTTGCCTGTGTAGTAAGTAAAGGGAGATAATAAGTGTGTATATGATATACACATGAAACGACACATAATTGTCTCCCTTTAATGCTGTCTGTATCCGATGCAATGAGATAATAAGTGTGTATATGATATACACATGAAAGGACACATAATTGTCTCCCTTTAATGCTGTCTGTATCCGATGCAATTTAACCCGAAATTTGGCTACATTTGGTCAAGAATATCAAATTATCTGCTTATTGAATGTTCATCTGCAAGCCAAGTGAAGACTACTTTTAATAATTTAACATTGGAATGACTGGCTCGTTTACTGAGTCATGGTGATAAAAAAATAGCATTCGTCATGACCGCTAAAGAGGCATGTTTGATCAGTTTCACAATTTTAGTGTTAATGGCTAAATTTGGACATTGAATGGCCATTTGCAAGACAAGAGAAGACTATTGTTTGTTTGTTGCTGTATAATGTCTGGCTCGGTTATTGAACAAGGCATTTAAGTGATAAATGTTTAGGTTTCTCGTAGTCTGCAAACGAATATTCCCCAAGACTACTGCAGAGCCAGAGGCTGGTTTGACCATTAAGCAGTTATGCTGTTGGCCTATTGTCTTGTTTTCGAGGTTACGCCATAATGAATTTCCCGTCGGTAAGTGGAAAGGTTAAAGTTAATAAAGGGATAACAACCCATTCACCTGTTTAGTTCATCCTGATCCTGATACGATCCTGGTTAGCTGTCAACGTTCTTCTAAAACATTTTGATGAAAGCCGGGGATGAAAGTTAACTGAATCATTAGAGAAGATCTGCTCTAAATAATGCGATGAAAACGACGCCTACTAAATGACAAACGAACGACTACAAGGTTTCGTTTTCCGCCGCTTTCAAACGCAAAATATTGTAGAGCGTATTTAGTGAGGCGGGAACTTCTATGAAAGAGTTAGACAATAACAACTTTGAAGTCATTTATGGTCATGTTCTACACGCATTCGTGTTCTCGCGAGATTTGCTACGCTAACGGGAGCGAGTAAGGTATGCTCTATGTTTAGATTGGTTCTACACACCGTTGAAACTGGAACTCCGACGTTGTAGTAGTACATAGTTATTGGCCACTCTCTGAATGTGTGCCATATTAATGGGGCAGTTAACAGTAACGAGTAGGTTATGCCAATGGGAAAACATCACGCTTCAAGATAAGTGTGCGCATATAATGCAGACCACGACCGTAGGCACGGGGCGAGAATGGGTAATTTAACATCGAGCCTTGTCAATAGACCCTATTTACAGCGGAAAATGCAGAACATCTGATATCATCAAAATTTCAAAATTTGATGGGAAGGAACGCGTTCCTGTCTTGAACACACCAGTTCGTGTACACATTTTTATGAATGAACAAACAGTTGGTTGATTAGCTAGTTGTTGGCAATGTTTTTGTTAAGTGATACATTATAGCTATGTCACACACGAATGTAATTAGCTTATAACCTATGTGGATAGTAGATGATAAGCATAACTATAAGCATAAGTATTAATATCAACAAAACTGATGCACAGAAATCTTACACTAGCTTCAACAATCAGGAGGTCAATGTAGTCTATTATGCTGCTGCCCCCCCCCCCCCGCCCCCCGCCCCCTCTGTTGACTTAACGGCAGATGTAGACTTCTATGTTAATATGTGGCAGTGATCGGCGAGAATGTATGTAGTCAATCCGTACCCTAGCAAATCTGTACCCGCTATTCCATACCCTATTTTTGGACATTCCGTACATTGAGATTGGTTAATCCGTACCTTAATTTTGGAGAATCCGTACCTAACCCATTGGATATTCCGTACCCATCCATTGGCTATTCCGTACCCATCCATTGGCTATTCCGTACCTGAAACTAAATATCCAATGGATGGGTACAGAATTTCCAATGTGCTAGAGGTGAATCCATTACCGATATAAAGGTATACGGTACGGAATATCCAACACTATCAAGCTATTGATTGATTTTGAGCGATTTAACAATAACTCGACCTACAATACATATCGGAAATAACTTAACACATTTCCAACATAATTGGATTGGAAGACTTTCAGTTATGTTCAGAACACTTCTGCCGTGCTTAGTATAAATGTTTCGTAAATCCGTAGGCATAATTGATGGATGCATACCATGCAACTTCATGGTACAGATTAACCATTACGATGGTACGGAATATCCAGATTTAGGGTATGAATTCTTCAATAGTCTGGGTACAGGGTGACTGGTACGGTTTGGTTTGGGTACGGAATGACTGGTATTCAGCGAGAGGTGTCCCACTCCCACATGACTAAGGGCGTGTTCGGGATAGTGAACTCAGTGAAGATGTGAAGAGATAGGTGAAGAAAGCATGACCATCCAGCCATCATCTCCGGTAATAGTAATTGCTACCTACTAGACATTGTCTAGTTTGATAACATTAAAGCATCTCCTCTGAATACCATGAAGTGGGACAAGTGACCTACCTCCACTTTATCATATCCAATTGGCATACACATCCCCAATATGTCACGATTTAACAACTCGAGATTGAACCCATCAGGAATTTACCTAGGACCATTAGCAGTGGGGGATATAAGACGAAGTAAGATCAAAAAGATAACGGATCCAGTAGGGGCTTAAGAGATTGTAAGAGAATAAGACTCCAGGCTCAAGATGATGATGCTAGAAACCTCTTCTACATCAATATAAGTGTCTGATGACCGTCAGTGGTGTACTTGGAGATGCCTAGGCACACATAATCTTTGGGTATTTATGCATTGCCAGTAAACAGGACGAGAGAGAGAGAGAGAGAGAGAGAGAGAGAGAGAGAGAGAGAGAGAGAGAGAGAGAGAGAGAGAGAGGCCATCTCGTTGTGAAAAACCAATGGAGGTCTCAAATGCTGCAGACTCCACCTTTTCCCTGCACTTTCAACATGGTATTTACCAATAGCAGTCTGACTAGGTACAACTCATCGTCATTACAACCAGTTTGATGTAGTACACCCAGTATCTTTGATCGTTTGATGGTGTCAAAGGGTGGGGCATGCCGATGCTTATCTATAAAAGAAATCTCATGCTTGAGCATGACTATTGACATGAGCATTTGCTGCACTCATACAATGTTTGTGCAGCAGCGTTCTCGTAGGCTCCAGTGAAACTCAAATCTTTTCTCGGATGCACCACAGGATCACCTGCATGCTTAAAGTTCATTGTTGGTGCTGTCGGATTGTAGTCTTCAGCTTGGTTGTTTCAATTTGTGTTTGCGGTGTTTGTATGATCGCCTACAATGGGTATAAAGGCTCATCAACTGGATCTGTGAAGTGGTTCTTAAACAATTCTCTTAACACATCAGCTTTTCCCTGGTCGGTTCAGAAATTGCCTTCAGTGCTCTGCACAGAAAGCAATGATGGTTAACCAGCAACTCTCAGAGCCTGGACTGCGCTAAGCACCATTCGACACTCATCTGTGGCTGGGATGACATCTGCCAAAGAATCTGCTTGTACAGTGATGATTTCTTTCAGTCATTCACTGATCTGTTGAAGTGTGGCACTGTGTTTTCGGCATAGCTTTGTCCGGCCTTTGTTTTGACCACTTTGATAGAGGAGGAGCTGTAGTCCCTTCTGTTGTTTGGACATCTTTACAATGGTACTTCTAGCCCTACTATTATTTTTGGCAACTCCTATTACATCGGTCGCTGAAGTTTCAATGCATTTGAGTACTGAGCATAAAGCATCATTTGGATTTGAATTGATGTCAATGGTTGTTATCTGTTCCTCAATGGCCATCTTGTATTACAGCTGGGTGCTGTTGCCATTGATGATCCTCTCTGGATCAAAGCTGACTTTGTCATGTTGGTTGGCATGGTTCTTATGCATCAGACAATGTGCTTCATTTTAAAGCGGGGGTGACCACTAGTTTGTGGTCAGAGTTGAGGTCTGTGGCTCCATTTGAACGGGGTTTTTGACGTATGGTAAAGAGGCTGTGAGCACTAATGAATGACGCCTTAGCATCTCCATTGTTGTTACGTTTTCCCATAGCTTATGACATCGTGCGTATATTGATTCCTGCATCCATGTCTGCTTTGCCGAGCCTGCCTAGCTTGGAATTAAAGTCATCACAGAAACAATTGCCACCTGGCTGGAATGGTGATGATAGAACTCAGTTCAGCATCGAAAGATTCAATCAGGGAAAGATCGTCCCTGGATATTTTTTTCAGCAGTTCTGTCAGATGCATTAACAAAGCGCCACATGTTAGTGATACAGTTTCGCAGTGACATGGACAGGTCAATGGATGCAACATGATCGCTGGCATATTCAGATGTTAGAATGAGATCCAAAACCATCTGTTACAAAGCCCAGACCGTGGTATGTGGCATGTTTCTGCTCCATGAGGATCAGCTTGTGACAATCTTAAGCTGCTGCTTTGAATACTGGGTACGTTTGTGTCTTTGATGCATGAAACATCAACGTTATAGTGCTAAGTCTGATCCAAATGTCTGTCAATTGGATACAGCGGTCAGCCCGCGTACAAGCTCATGGGGAGATTGCGACGACTGAGGGTATCGAATAGTTTCTTTGAAGAAAGTTAGACATAATCAGATTTTACTCTGAATATCGTTGTCAGCTCTCAAACCTTGACATCATTAAATTCCCAAATAAGTTTGTTTCCGAATGAAGTTGGCATTTGCGGAAGAGCCTGACGTGAAGTGTTATATCCAGAATTTCAAAAAGTCTACTATTGGGACTAATATCATATGAGCTGTCAAGGTGATGCTATTCTGCAGAGGGGAAGATGGACATTGGTGGATGATGTCTCCCATTGCATCACTCTGAACACTATCAGAGTGGTTCGGTGAACTAGAAAAAGATACTACGGAATATAACAGGGAGCTTTGGAGTTTACTCATGCAGATCAGGCTGGTATAAACAAAGAAAGACATTCTGAAAAGCAGACGGATAATCTATGACTATGGTCTAACCACCCAGTCTGTGGATAGTGATGTCTCAAGCAAATTCGCAGTGCTAGACAATCAACAAATGCGCCATACATAAACGTGTGAGGCGTCTTCGTATATCAAGAAGCTAAAGCAAGCCGGCGAGTAGAAGACATGTTGCGGACCACAGTATAGAATGATTCATTTTGCCATGAACCAGCCCCAGTCTTGGCCTGTAAGATTGCTCTCTCCACTTGTACCATTTACATACACGGACTCGTTATGTACCCTACATATGGGCAGACGTTATTTGCAGGTGGACGTGAACACTTAAGACAGGCAGCGTACCCATATGAATGGATGGTCTTTTCAGTTCCATAAAATGCCATCTGGCCTATAAAACACTCCTGGTATGACTAAGTGGTTCATCGAGAATTTCTTGTAATGCCATCAGTGGAATATCGATGATGTGATAGGTGTTGTGTGAACATTTGCCGACAACATGCAAAACATACAAACAACATTGGATCGGCTTGCTGGAGATATTGTTAAATGGAAAACAAAACAATGACATTTCTTCCAGAAGGGAGTAGTAGTTCTTGTGCCATTTTCTTTCCAAGTGTGTGGTGATCACTAACCACTTATATAAGCATAGTCTGACAGTACAAGACCCTACCAACAATGATGGGAACTTGTAGCTTCTTTGGCTTCTGTTAGTTCTATCACCGATATGTCCAACAATATCTGAGATCGCCAACCCCCTCTTTTTAGATGATTGGGAAAGACCAGCCTTTGAATGAATTGCATATTGTGAAAAACTCTTCAGCAAAATTCACAAACGCTCCGATGCTAGCCCACCTGAATTGGGGTCTTCCACTATTCCTGCTCAAAACTGCAGATTCCAACTACGGAATAGGAATGAGTAGCGCAGGGAACACGTTCTGGGGTATGGGTTCAGAAACCTCAGCAGAGCAGAGCGTAACTATGCTGTTAGCAGGAAGAAACTCTGGGACATGATTATTTTCTTAAACATTTCAAACACTTCTTCTGCATACAAAAGTTTACCCTAAGGATGGATGTCATCTTTAAAGTAGAGAATCGCTCATTCTTAGTGGATACGATCGTAGAGAAAGGTGAATGGGTAGTCACCAGATGATAGATTTTATAGAGCATCTTTACTATCAGATCATCCATCTACAAGGACCATGAAGAGATGATGCCTTGAGCAATACCACCTGTGGAGTTCATGAGGCGATAATATTGTTGCAGTGATCTGGGATCAGGCACCAGAATTCTTTCTTGTGAAGCATAGTTTATCCATCAATCATGACATCATAATCAACTATGTGATGCGTAGGATGATGTCATAATTCAATACGTCATGCATGATGCGGATAAGTTCATCACAAACGCTTAATTGATGACAGCCCAAACATTGTTGTACAAATTGTGTCTTTACTCTTTAATACACATGGTGTTGAATATTTTAAAACTAATTTGACTGGGTGCTGTTGCTGCCTGTGCATCGGCAGCAACAATGCACAGCCAAATTAGTTTCAAAATATTCGACAGCTTAACTGTAGTTTTCTGGAAATTGAGATTAAGTGCATGGATCGAACGATCCCAAAACTGGTGAAGTGTGGGTGGAGCTAATCTAAAGATTGATCTAATCGAAGTGGATTCCTCCCTTGCATAGGGGATAATATAGATTGCCAATAGTCTATGCATGGATTCCAGCATTTAGACATCCCTTGCATGAAAGATAACAAGAATTATTACCTTGTTGATGGACTGGAGCACCTGGTAGTTCAGTTCCCTGGAGTCATCATATGCAGGTACAGCAGAAAATGAACAATGTGAGACGCCTCCCTATGGAACAAGTTTTAGTGAAACTTAACACATGCCCGCAAGCATACTTGTTTGAGGAATGCTAAATATGAACAGTTTGCCTTTGATAGAATGACACTTCGTCTATTCCTAAAGGATCTGCTGAACAAAAAATTGTGAGTGTAGGTTCAAAACTCTTCGAGATCTGGACTGGACAAGAAAATTCTGACAAATTTTAGCTTTTCAAGGTAGATAACTCATGCGAATATGAGCAGATTTTGTCGCAACGAAATCATGATACTTCGTCTATCCCTACCACATCTGCTCGAAAAAAATTGTAAGTGTAGGTTCAATTCTCTTCGCGATATGGCTCAGGCAAGAAAATTTTGAAGTTTTTGCTTCTCAGGGGAGATAACTCAGGCAAATATCGCCGCATTTTGCCGAAACCAAATCATGGCACTTCATCTATCACTAACACATTTGGTGAGGAAAAAATTGTGAGTGTAGGTTCAAAACTCTTCGAGATCTGCCCCGGACAAGAAAATTTCGACAAATTTGAGCTTTTCAGGGGTGATACCTCGGGTAAATATGGGCGGATTTTGCAGAAACGAAATCATTGCACTTCGTCTATCCCTAACACATCTGCTGGAAAAAAAATTGTGAGTGTATGTTCAAAACTCTTCCAGATCTGCTCTGGACAAGAAATCGGACGGATGGACGAACGGCAACATGCATGGACAGACAGACGGCGCACGTCATCACATAATACTACCCCGCTTATGCGCGCATATAAAAAACCAGAGGGAATCAAGGCCTTCCAGTGGAAGGGAATGGCAGACAGTAGCAGGGATCATTTCATCATATGTCAGCCGATGTCACAATCAAAATGACAGCTGTTACAACAATCCAAGTGGATTAATTGTATGTCTAATGAATTTACAATTTAACCATTTAATGGTCAAATTTGTTCAAGAAAGTTTAAATATCTGCCTATTAAATGTCCATTTACAGGCTGCGAGAATATAATTTTTGAAAATTTATCATTGGAATGATTGGCTCACTTATCGAGCCAGTCATTCCAGTGGTAAATTTTCAACAAGGCAAATCATTAATTTGATGTATGCTCCCCGAAGGCATACTCTGCAGAGAAACTGAATGGATAACCCCGAAGGTATATGCTTCAGGGAAAGGTTTGGGACTGTGGCTCAGACACAGAGAAACGAACATATGGAGGCATGGACGAATTGGTGAATGGATAACCTAAGATGCATTCATGACAAAAGAACAGACAGATGCATGGATGGACTGATCTAGTTTGTATAAATGTCCACCTTCTCTCTAGGATGCATTTAATACATATCAAATAATATATATATATATATATATATATATATATATATATATATATATGTTTCTCTAAATAAACACACTACAATGAACATATGATACTCCGCAACCTTTTCCATAAGATGTATGGTGACCATACATGAGTCTTGAAACCATAGTCCGGACAAACATTTTCTATCATGTTCAATCGACCATTAAAAGTAGGTCAGCATGACCTAATTTGATACTCTGCACACCTTCTCCCTAAGAGGCATCCACATACCAAGTTTGGTGAGCACATGTGCAAGTCTTGAAACTATGCCCCAGACAAACATGTTCTGTGATATTCAGTGGACCATGAAAAGTAGGTCAGCATGACATACCAAGTTTGGTGACCATATCCGAAAAAGTCTTGAAACTATGCCCCGGTCAAACTTGTATATGGTGAACAGATGGACGGATGGGCGGACAGACAAAGCGGCTACTATATGATCCCGGGAAATTTTTTTCGGGGAGCATAAAAATCATATTCTCTTGGCCTGTAATATGGACATTCCACAAGACAATAACAGAGGCCATTATAACCATTAAAGAGTTAACAAATATTCTGGTGAATATTTTGAAAATAATTTTATTGGGAGTTGCTACTGCCATAGGCAGCAATAATGACCAGTCAAATTAGTTATAAAATATTCAGCATCTTAGCTGTATAGTTACCGTGAACCGTTTATTGTGTGAATTCAGGTTTCAAAGTTTCAAATTGATTTAAACACACTTAAAGTGGGTGGAGCCTAGCTAGAAATGGTGTCCTTGAAATTCGGACAATTTTGCCACGGCACAAAAATGCTGTCGCAGAACTGGTTCACCAAGGCATTAAAAAAAATTTCATTAATTATAATCGGTGTTCTACTTTTGGTGAATTGCTTTAATATGACATCATGATAGATACCTTGTATCTTTGATAAAATCACATTTAAGTAACTAGGCCTGCAATTTTCTTCCACAGCAAACATTTGTTGTGGCAGATTAGCTTTTTGCCAGCTTTTACCACAACTTTGCCGATTGCTGTGGCGGATTTCGAGGGCTGAATGGGTAGGGCATAACAATAACTTGATAGCTCTATTGATGATTTTGTTAGTGCTCGCTGGGATTGGTAGCAGTCCGTTTAATAAAACTACATTCAATTTTATTTTTATTTCAAATACTTGGATCATTTAGATCCAATTAATAGTCATTAAAACTGTCAGATTTATGTTGTGAAATTAAGCATAAGTCAAAACATGGGTGCCTAATATTTTACAATTTTACGCAAGAATGTCTAGTTTTCGATTGCTTTGTAGAATAAATTTTCTGTTTTTCATTTGAGTATCACTTTTCCATTTCAAATTAACAAATCCATTTTAATGTTCATTTTCTGTTACTGCGGAAAAACACTGCCCGAATCATTATAAGGGAACACGGGAGTGAATTAAATTTGATCAACCATCGAAAGTGAATGTGTCTATTTAGCGGTTTTTTTTTTATATATTGGCTGTCTGCTTTCCAGTTGAAGAGAGTAGTATCGCTGTTACATGATTTCTTGACCAGGTCCCTGAGTATAGGCAATGATATGAACACGCAATAGTTGTATGTTACACTGTTCTATTATTAGTCCTATCTAGCTAGTGGAGCGATCTGATCTGTCACTCAAACATATGACTTGTTAGCCGGCGTCGCAATAAAAATAAAACTCTATCACAAAAATTCTCGCATGAAAGTGGACGAATTGTATGTCTTTGATACATTTACAATTTAATAAACATTCAGTTAAATAATTAAAACTAATTTGGCTGGGAGCTTTAATATATTTAACAGCTTACCTGTATAGTTACATCAAAATTTAGATTCTGGGAATTCAGGTTTCAAATCAGTTCTAACACACGTAGAGTGGCAGAGCGTTGTTAGGAATGGGTGTGGCAGAGCTTGCAATGGATCCCACTATCATGTAGTGTAAGTGACTTATGGTCGTCATACAAAGGGAAAAGCCAGTCAACAAAGTGTATGAATTATATGTCTTTGATGAATTTCCAATTTAATAAACATTCTGTTGTATATTTTGAAATTAATTTGACTGGGAACTTTTGCTGCCATAGGCAGCAAAGGGCCCCAGTCGAACAAGTTTCAAAATATTCAACAGCTTCCACATCCTGCAGCTGCAATCAGTTCTTCTTTGGTCACTGTTTCTTTACTCTATCAGGAACAGGTGAATTCAGGGAGAAAGGCATCTCAGTGCACGGTGGGCAGGAATGGAGGAAAAGCAAACTTCTCGACTCACATGTTGCACCACGGGAAACATAGCATTAGACAATCTGTGTATCCCTGATGCTGGACCACTGTAACTGCTGGGCATCTCCAAAGCCAGTCCTAGATAAGCCTGTCACTCCAGACACCTTACGCTATAAACCATGTGCAAAACAGGCCCCTTGTCAGTGATGGGGGTCGCAGAAAAGATGGTCTATGTTTGGCTAGGTTGTGCGAATGATACGAGACATGCCTGCACAGTTTGCTTTGGAATTTGCTGTACTGAGCCAACACCTACAAAGTCCATAGAGGAGGCCGCCGCACAAACTTTTTAAGTACTAATCAGAAAAATGCAGGGCTGGGTACATCAAGAACCAAGATTAACTTGCAAGAGATACGGCTGAGGATAAGAGTAGTGGTTAAAGAATTAGATGAACTGATTGCATCTCGAGGATGTTTTCAAACTACTGCATCTGCAGACCACTGTATATCAGCAGCATGGCCTCAAATTTATTCAAGAAAATTTATAGAAAAA
The DNA here is from genome assembly GCA_034401795.1 of Chaetoderma sp. LZ-2023a. Lineage (NCBI taxonomy): Eukaryota > Metazoa > Mollusca > Caudofoveata > Chaetodermatida > Chaetodermatidae > Chaetoderma > Chaetoderma sp. LZ-2023a. The sequence goes on from CM067365.1 coordinate 3,930,681, forward strand.
GTCTATTTGCAAACCAAGAGAAGAACAACGCGCACGCACGTATACACACACGTACGCATGCAATACACTCTTTCCCATTCAACTATTGAGGATAATAAAGTCCATACAAGACAACTTTATAACGGACTAGTTTGTCTACATTAGATGTGATGGGTGTCCAATTCTTGCTAACATAGATACAATGGTCTCGACTCCATGTGCCATATGATTGTTAGCAAAGATCCTTGCCCAGTTTGCTCAAGCAGAGGACTTTTGTGTCCCCGCGCAGATGGTAGATTCTCAAGAGAATATTTTATAGTAGGTCACAGGCTTTGGAATAGAAAATGAAAATGAGACAGATGGATAGATAAACATAACAATGGCACATCAATATATCACAGAAGGATTGGGGTAATTAAAATAACATAAATCAAACACCTGATGCTCGAAATTGAATGATTTCAATTTAATTAAATCGCATCACATAACTGAATGTATTCATATACAGGATTCTTCCCGTCATTTCTTAAAAACGTACCTTAATTACAAGGCAATTGGACATTAAGGTGTGTGAATATTTACAAAATAATTTAAGTGAACGTTGTACTGTAGCAACTTCCCTGTTAAGTTATTTTTGAAATATTCAAGAGAATAATTTATAAATCATGAAGACTTTTCCAATGAGATGTGACAGGTGAAATAGATTCATTAATTATGAACGAAATGATTCATTGTAAGAGCTGATAACTAAACTGTTTGATATATGTCTGATAGGGATTACTTAGAGAGCAAAGCTGGTTTAGACATTTTAACATAAACATCCATTTCTGAAATTTAGCTACACATGTTTTAATTCAAAAAATGATTTTAACGCATTTAATGCCATATTTAATAAATTATTTAATAAATGCTATTGACACCACCCTATACTACAAATAATGCTAATTATTTGGAAAACAATTTGACTGAAAATTGTTGCTGCCATACGCAGCAACAATTTTCAACAAAATTGTTTTCAAAATATTCAGCATGACACATATGTTGGTTAGTTGAACTTGATGATTAGTTTCTGGGAATTTAGTATGAAGATTTACAGTGACTGTTTGAACATAATAACAAATTATATAAATATAGCACATTGTTGTAATTAAACCAGCATTTTTGCGAGCGACATAAACAATTTTTTTTTTTATTTAAATAAAATTTTATACAAGACAGCATCCATATGGAATAAGCTGTGACAAAACATCCAATAAATTCATTGCTAAGTTTTATTTCCATAGTTTCTTGATAGACATGTTTTTCTCTGAATCTTTCTCCATCACCTGAAAAAAGAAAATGAATAAACACGATATTGACAGCGAAATTATGACAAAGATACGTTATCTTTTACTCAGCCACTAATTAAGCCTTTAACACTCAAGCTGCCAAAAAACCCGGCTTCTTCAGTGGTTTTTGCAGGTCTCTAATTTACAGACCAAGAAAATATTATTTTTGACAATTTACCCTGTTGACAGAAAATCCAAGATGGTCACAGGAAAAATCTGTAAGCGTATGAGGACAGGATACATCCACCCAAATTTGAAGGTAATCGGACAAGTGGTCAATGAGAAGTAGCGTTTTAAAGGAGTTCCTGTCAATTTTAGAAAAATCCAAGATGGTTGCTGCAAAAAGTGACCAATTCTGTCCTTCATGAGTAGTCTTTAACTGAGTCCAGACCATTTTCGGATAATCCAAGATGGTTGTCAGAAAAATTGACCAATCAAAAGCAAAAATTGGTGGATGATGATCGCCGTGCCATAAGGTCACTTAGAGTATTTGGAGAAATCTGAGAACGGAGTCTCACCAGAGTTAATGTGCTGAACACACACGAGACATATGTGTACATGCACGCGCGGGTACATATACACACATGCACATGGCTAATTGAATAGTCCTATGACACTTTACAGTGAGAATAATTAGTTAACCAATATGCAAAAGTTTAAATCGTGTTTGACTACCTTGATGCGTAGACCCCGGGCAGCAATCATGTTTGACTACCTTGATGTGTAGACCCCGGGCAGCAATCATGTTTGACTACCTTGATGCGTAGACCCCGGACAGCCATCATGTTTGACTACCTTGATGCGTAGACCGCGGGCAGCAATCATGTTTGACTACCTTGATGCGTAGACCCCGGGCAGCAATCATGTTTGACTACCTTGATGCGTAGACCCCGGGCAGCAATCATGTTTGACTACCTTGATGCGTAGACCCCGGGCAGCAATCATGTTTGACTACCTTGATGCGTAGACCCCGGGCAGCAATCATGTTTGACTACCTTGATGCGTAGACCCCGGGCAGCAATCATGCTTGACTACCTTGATGCGTAGACCCCGGGCAGCAATCATGTTTGACTACCTTGATGCGTAGACCCCGGGCAGCAATCATGTTTGACTACCTTGACGCGTAGACCCCGGGCAGCAATCATGTTTGACTACCTTGATGCGTAGACCCCGGGCAGCAATCATGTTTGACTACCTTGATGCGTAGACCGCGGGCAGCAATCATGTTTGACTACCTTGATGCGTAGACCGCGGGCAGCAATCATGTTTGACTACCTTGATGCGTAGACCCCGGGCAGCAATCATGTTTGACTACCTTGATGCGTAGACCCCGGGCAGCAATCATGTTTGACTACCTTGATGCGTAGACCGCGGGCAGCAATCATGTTTGACTACCTTGATGCGTAGACCGCGGGCAGCAATCATGTTTGACTACCTTGATGCGTAGACCGCGGGCAGCAATCATGTTCGACTACCTTGATGCGTAGACCCCGGGCAGCAATCATGTTTGACTACCTTGATACGTAGACCCCGGGCAGCAATCATGTTTGACTACCTTGATGCGTAGACCGCGGGCAGCAATCATGTTTGACTACCTTGATGCGTAGACCCCGGGCAGCAATCATGTTTGACTACCTTGATGCGTAGACCGCGGGCAGCAATCATGTTTGACTACCTTGATGCGTAGACCCCGGGCAGCAATCATGTTTGACTACCTTGATGCGTAGACCCCGGGCAGCAATCATGTTTGACTACCTTGATGCGTAGACCCGGGCAGCAATCATGTTTGACTAACTTGATGCGTAGACCCCGGGCAGCAATCATGTTTGACTACCTTGATGCGTAGACCCCTGGCAGCAATCATGTTTGACTACCTTGATGCGAAGACCCCTGGCAGCAATCATGTTTGACTACCTTGATGCGTAGACCCCGGGCAGCAATCATGTTTGACTACCTTGATGCGTAGACCCCGGGCAGCAATCATGTTTGACTACCTTGATGCGTAGACCCCTGGCAGCAATCATGTTTGACTACCTTGATGCGTAGACCCCTGGCAGCAATCATGTTTGACTACCTTGATGCGTAGACCCCGGGCAGCAATCATGTTTGACTACCTTGATGCGTAGACCCCGGGCAGCAATCATGTTTGACTACCTTGATGCGTAGACCGCTGGCAGCAATCATGTTTGACTACCTTGATGCGTAGACCCCTGGCAGCAATCATGTTTGACTACCTTGATGCGTAGACCCCTGGCAGCAATCATGTTTGACTACCTTGATGCGTAGACCCCTGGCAGCAATCATGTTTGACTACCTTGATGCGTAGACCCCGGGCAGCAATCATGTTTGACTACCTTGATGCGTAGACCCCGGGCAGCAATCATGTTTGACTACCTTGATGCGTAGACCCCGGGCAGCAATCATGTTTGACTACCTTGATGCGTAGACCCCGGGCAGCAATCATGTTTGACTACCTTGATGCGTAGACCCCGGGCAGCAATCATGTTTGACTACCTTGATGCGTAGACCCCGGGCAGCAATCATGTTTGACTACCTTGATGCGTAGATCCCAGGCAGCAATCATGTTTGACTACCTTGATGCGTAGACCCCGGGCAGCAATCATGTTTGACTACCTTGATGCGTAGACCCCGGGCAGCAATCATGTTTGACTACCTTGATGCGTAGACCCCGGGCAGCAATCATGTTTGACTACCTTGATGCGTAGACCCCTGGCAGCAATCATGTTTGACTACCTTGATGCGTAGACCCGGGCAGCAATCATGTTTGACTACCTTGATGCGTAGACCCCGGGCAGCAATCATGTTTGACTACCTTGATGCGTAGACCTCGGGCAGCAATCATGTTTGACTACCTTGATGCGTAGACCCGGGCAGCAATCATGTTTGACTACCTTGATGTGTAGACCCCGGGCATCAATCATGTTTGACTACCTTGATGCGTAGACCCCGGGCAGCAATCATGTTTGACTACCTTGATGCGTAGACCGCGGGCAACAATCATGTTTGACTACCTTGATGCGTAGACCCGGGCAGCAATCATGTTTGACTACCTTGATGTGTAGACCTCGGGCAGCAATCATGTTTGACTACCTTGATGCGTAGACCCGGGCAGCAATCATGTTTGACTACCTTGATGTGTAGACCCCGGGCATCAATCATGTTTGACTACCTTGATGCGTAGACCCCGGGCAGCAATCATGTTTGACTACCTTGATGCGTAGACCGCGGGCAGCAATCATGTTTGACTACCTTGATGCGTAGACCCGGGCAGCAATCATGTTTGACTACCTTGATGTGTAGACCCCGGGCATCAATCATGTTTGACTACCTTGATGCACAGACCCGGGCAGCAATCATGTTTGAAAGTATTAACATGGATTGCCCTTACATCATGTCTATATCTACATATTAACCCTTTAACATTCACATCAGCCAAAATGGTTTCTCTAATGGTCTTGAGAAATGTCCATTACCTGACCAAGAGAAGACAATTCTTTTAATTTTACGACTGCAATAACCAAGCCAGTCATTCCAATGGTAAATTTTCATAAATAGTTTTCTCTTTTGTCATTTTGTGACATTTTCTATGGGAATATTTAAATTTTCTTAAACAAATTTGAGGGTTAAAGTGTTAACCCTTTAATGTTCATACCAGTCTCTGCTATGGTGCTGTGTAATGTCCATTTACAGGTCAAGAGAACAATTTTTGAAAATTTACCATTGGATTGACTGGCTCGATCATTCCAGTGATAGATTTTCAAAAATTGTATACTCTTGGCCTGTAAATGGACATTCCATAACAACAATTTTTGGAACAAATTTGACCATTTAAGTGTTAAAGTTATACCTTTTATTTCATGATTGTTATTTACCTTTGCGACAGCTAATTCAAAATCTTCTTGTGTCACATGTACCCTGCGTTCTCTTAATGCATACATCCCGGCTTCTGTGCACACACCCTGCAGAATCAACAACAACAACTACAGGTAATCAGACTGGATTTTAGAATAGCTAAGAATATATATTCCAGTACAATACACACACTGTTGAATAATGGGATAACTTGTTGTCTTGAAATAAAAAGAAATGTAGTCAAAGCTGATATTTCGGTGTTTATTGATACACAAATGTCTTTCATCCTCATATATATAAAACAATATTACAGCATAAGCCATTGAATATTTTGAAACTAATTATGCTGGAATTTGTTGCTGCCATACAAAAGCTGAAATTCAGACAACTCAAAATATTCTAAACAATCTATCTATCTATAAAAATTCATCTACAATTTAATAAAGATAGAATATTTTGAGTTATCTGAATCTGAGCTGTTGTATAGCAGCAACAAGTTCCAGCTAAGCTAGTTTTAAAATATTCAATGGCTTGTATTAACCTGTAATATTGCTTTGGAACTTAGACTCCGGGACATCACGGCTGAAAGGATTTAATCATTTCTAACATAAATTTTGGAGAATTAAAAAATTCTGTCCATCTCATTGGCGAAGATTTATTTAAAGCAAATATTTAGTCATGACATCACAGCCACCACCATCCACAGAATGCTGTATCCATGTCTCCTTTACTGATTTGCAAGCACCATAAGACCATAATATATTATATATGAAAATGTTTTGTGGTCTTAGAAGCAAGAGTACTGTACAGGACTTCAATGTTTGCTGTGTGATATCTATGCCGATATAGACTTACCTTAACTTCAGCTCCTGAAGCACCTGGCATCATCTCAGAAATTTTACGCAGGTTAATACCACGTGTCAGATTCATCTTACGGGAATGGATCTTCAGAATGTCTAAACGAGCCTGCAATAAAAATGTCTCATGTTCACATCAACTCTTTACACAATGTAACCCTAGATTTCAAGTTGGGACCCCTAGATTTCAAGTTCGGACCCCTATATTTCAAGTTGGGACCCCTAGATTTCCAGATGTGGGGTCCCTGGGACATCCAAAATTTAGATGCCATGAGAAACACTGCTTAGCAGCCGTAACTTACTGGACATACACTGTCTTTCATAAACAGGTGTACTTTAGGATCAAATACATTGGTTCACGATCTGTGGTCTAATGCTTTGTAGCCTATTGCAAGTATCTTCCGTAGTATGGTTGACTGTATTGACATAAGTAATGACTACATCTATGATTGAATCTACTTCCCCCCCAAAGCCCCCACCCCAACCTCCCTCCATGCTTCTCTCTCTCTCGTAACTTATGGTAGACTGGCATTTTATCACCTGCTATTTAAAATACCGTAAATTACAGAGTCATAGAAACTATTTAGACCTAACATGCTTAAGCTGAATACCTCTTCATTTGGCGGTGGAAATTCAATCTTCCTGTCAATTCTACCAGGTCTAAGCAGAGCAGGGTCGAGAATATCAATACGATTCGTAGCCATGATGACTTTGATATTTTGCTTCGGCTCAAAACCATCAAGTTGATTCAATAACTCCAGCATAGTACGCTGCACTTCACTGTCACCTTTGGATGGTGAAAGATAGTATGGCATAAAGACAGACAGACATACATAGAGGTGACAGATAGATGATAATCACTTAAAACAGGACCATACACAGCAGTAACATACAACAGCATAAACATTTTACTGGTCAAGTTTCTGTATTTGTCTTAAGAAATGTCCAGTTGCAGGCAAAGACAGTATTTCTTTAAAGAGTTATCATGGGAATGACTGGCTTGACAACTGAGCCAGCTCTTCCAGTATAATTTCAAAAATAGTCTTCTTGGGTCTGCAAATGGACATTTCTAAAGACCACTGCAGAAGCTATTTTAGCCGCCTTGAGTATTAAGCAGTACAAAGTGATGTTTGAGCAGAGTTCTTAAAGTTTGAGAGGGATCTGCCATACAAGTGCGTGCGTGCATGTGAAACACCTGATATCAACAATCAAACCAAGGCACGTACTGCTGCGCACACCAATACCAAGTTTTAGTAAGATACTATTTACAGTTGTAGCCATGACATCAGTGTTTCCCCGTCACATAAATTCTGAACGTCCAAGGGACTCAACTCCCTGAAATCTGTGGGTTACAAACTGAGATCTGGGGTTCGCAAACTAAAATCTGGGGTTCTGATGCAGCCTTTGTCCCCCATACTAACATTACAAGGTACAATGGACTCATAGCTATGTATGAGGTTCCCATGCTGGATTTTGTGGGTATTTTTGTGCAAAGAAACCCACAATAACTAATTAATATTTAACAATGAAACACAATTTTCAGGGGTCCAATGATATACACTGCCACTACCTTTTGGGATCCCAAGTTGCATTTTGGTATATATATATCCTTAAAAGGATGCCTATGACAATATGTGTGTGGCATGATGAGAATAACAAACTTTACACCCTTACCTCCTGATCCACCTTCCAGACGCGATGATCCTATGGAGTCAATTTCATCCATGAAGATGATTGATGGTGCATGCTCTCTGAGAAGTAAAACAGCAGCACATTAAAATAATGACAATTAAATAAACTATCAACATGCCCTTAGTTGAATCATTAGTCATGAGCTCATTTAACCCTTTCGCTGACAAATCCCTGAAAAAGTACATTCTTTATGATAAAAACAATCTGTTGAATATTTTGAAATTAATATGACTGGGCAGCAATGGCTTCCCGTCGAAACGGTTAACTACCCACGAATACTGACTCCAGAATTATTGAGCAATTTATACGATGTCTATAATGCACAAAGGACATTTAATCTAGTAATACAATTTTTTTACAGTTTTGTTTCGTGATTGTTTATTTGTAAACCAAGAATATTTTATATAAATTTACCACTGCTCAGACTGACTGGCTTAGTTAATGATTCAACTATTCCAGTCGTAAAATGTTAAAAATAGCCCCTTGGGTCAAGGTCGGTTTGCTAACCTAAGTCAGTTTACTGAACATGCGCTGTTGCTATGACCAAGCGAATGCTGTTTAGTTGTCTATAGTTCATTGGCACCCCGATTAAATATTGTTTTCATAAAAACTATGTTAGTTAGTGAAATATTTACATTTCTATATGCATTTATTTATGGTAAGCAAGGGATGTCCGCCATTTTAAATTTATGCAGATTTCGCACTAGCCTTTGGAACCGATCTCTGGTGTTTGGTCGCCTACAGTTGACTGGCTAGTTAACTATTTCAAGTTCGGCTGATGTCTAGTTAACTATGGTTAGCGATCCGAACTCGACCAACATCTGCAAATGGACATTTCTCAAGGCCTTTGCAGAAGCGGTTCTTGGAATATCTGACCATTAGAGGGTTAATGGTCAAAATTAGTCGTGAGAAACCAAATTTTCCCTACAACAATGTCCATGTCAAGACAAAGTGTATCACTGGATTGAAAATGTCAGCTCACCGAGCTGCTATATGTAAACCATCTCTCACTACATTATTTATTCAAACGTACGGAAATTAATGTTAAGATTGGGATTAAACCCTTACCACTCTGGTGTCAATATTCTGTCTTTCACCATGTTATAGCAAACAAACTGGTGTAAATTTTTAAACAATTTTGGTGGACGACGTTGCGGTCGAAGACCATCTTCCACCAAATTTGTTGAAAAATGTACATCAGTTCATCTTTTAATTTACTTTGAAAATTAGAAATCCTGACATCAGTGTAGTGCGGGTTAAACAGCACACACTCGATATGAACACACAGACAATAAGACTAGAAGCTCTTCCTTTAATCTGCTAAAAGACATTTGTCCACATCATCAGATGTATTATTAATGCAATACCTGGCCATAACGAACAGCTCTCTGACCATTCGTGATCCTTCACCGATGAACTTCTGAACAAGTTCTGAGCCAGAGACTCGGATGAATGTACATTCAGTGTGGTGGGCAACAGCTCGAGCTAATAATGTCTTTCCTGTACCTGGTGGGCCATATAACAGCACTCCCTGTAAGAATATCATATCTATATGTAATAATAATAATATCATTGCTCAAACTTTCAGTCTAATTAGTTTCAATCTATTCAAAATAATATTTCTTAACCGTTTAAGTTTAATGGCTAATGGTCAAGCCGGTCAAACATTACCTTTATAGTGGTCCTGAGAAATGACCATTTGCAGGCCAATATTCCTGAAAATTTACCACTGGAATAACTGGCTCGATAACTGAGTCAGATATTTCAATAACTGGTTCGATTACTGAGTCAGTTATTTCAATAACTGGTTTGATTACTGAGTCAGATATTCCAATAACTGGTTTGATTACTGAGTCAGATATTCCAATAACTGGTTCGATTACTGAGTCAATTATTTCAATAACTGGTTCGATTACTGAGTCAATTATTTCAATAACTGGTTCGATTACTGAGTCAGTTATTTCAATAACTGGTTTGATTACTGAGTCAGATATTCCAATAACTGGTTTGATTACTGAGTCAGATATTCCAATAACTGGTTCGATTACTGAGTCAATTATTTCAATAACTGGTTCGATTACTGAGTCAATTATTTCAATAACTGGTTCGATTACTGAGTCAGTTATTTCAATAACTGGTTTGATTACTGAGTCAGATATTCCAATAACTGGTTCGATTACTGAGTCAATTATTTCAATAACTGGTTCGATTACTGAGTCAGATATTCCAATAACTGGTTCGATTACGGAGTCAGTTATTCCAATAACTGGCTCGATTACTAAGTCAGTTATTTCAGTAACTGGTTCGATTACTGAGTCAGTTATTTCAATAACTGGCTTGATTACTGAGTCAGATATTCCAATAACTGGTTCGATTACTGAGTCAGTTATTTCAATTCAAAATTTTCAACAACACCCTCATGACCTGCAACTGGTTATTTAATAAACAAATATTTAAACATTTTTCTACCAAAGGTGACAATTAAACGCTTAATGACCTGATAGACACTGTGCATCATATAATTTAAAATTATAATTATTTATTAAAACAGAGATTCATTTTTTAAACAAATAGATAAGCTTATAATGGTATTTGAGGTTCAGCTATGGGTGTGGACAATGGAGGGATCCTATCTGTCAGTCAAGTGTCTGATGTCAAAATCAATTACGTCACACTTTAACTGAAGTCACAATCAACATGACATAGCTCTGTAACAAAACCTGACTCCGTAACAAAACCTGACAAAGTCTATCACGAAAGTGTACAAATTGTATGTCTTCGGTAAATGTACAATTTAATAAACATTCTGATGATTATTTCAAAACTAATTTGTGACGGTCTTTAAGCAGCAACAGCTGTAAATCAAATTAGTTTCAAAATATTCAACATCTTACCCATATAGTTAACATGAAATTGAGTTTTTGAGACTGCATATATAGTTTCGAATTGATTCTAAAACACTAAAAAAATAGGTGCAGATTAGCTAGAAATATGTGGGGAATAGATGCAACGGCTAGGAGATTCAGTTTGCATCCATCTCAAACTATGGGTTGGGGTGGGGTTTGAATCATTCCTGATCACACCTGCCACCTAATCCTATCCTACAAAATTCTGAGAAGTGACATCTTTTGACTGTGACATCAGTTGAAGTGACAAGATGGATAATGAAATGAACACTTGATTGACAACTCAAGGATAGACCGGACGCATCTTCCACTCTGATTAATTTATGTACACATTCAGTAAGGTTACAGATTACGTTTCTTGCCTACCTTTGGCTGCGCAATACCGAGGGCCTCAAAGAGCTCTGGATGCTTAACTGGCAACTCTATCACTTCTTTAATCTCCTTGATTTGTTTGTCCAAACCACCGACCATTTCATACGTAGAGTCTGGAACCTTCTCAACCATCATCAAACTCACCAGTGGATCCACCTGGGAATATGCATATCAGGATCATACAAATGTATTTAATGCAAAGACCATAAATAAATCTATATTCATATTAGTTATAGTGTGTAGTGCTTTGAATCAGTTCAAAATCCTAATTTTCTGGGTCTAAATAAATTGTTACCAATCTCCAGATTAATAATTCACCATTTTAACCTACTCAAAGCTAATTTATTAATTCATTTGGAATATTTTGCTCAGATTGCTTGAGCTTCCACTGCGACGGGGTGGGGGTGGGGGTTTGTCTCCTTCATCCTGAGACAGGGTAAGATCAGGAATGTCATAAATTGGTGGGAGTTCCAGTCCTGATTTTCTTTTCCTTATTTCCTGATCTTTGCCCGCCATTTTTACAAGATGTGCATGTGCTAAATCGAATATTAGACTGTTAAATTCTTAAATTTCATTCTATTTCATATAGAATCTTATACTCATTTTGTAAATTCTCCAAATTGAAAACAGTTATTTTTCCAGTGATTGTTTAAAAACTATTGTGTTTCAAAATCAAAGTTCTGACACCTCTGTATTACTTTTCTTTGGTTAAGTTACACTATAACCATTCGATTGCCAATTCAGAACTCACCTTATTAGGCAGTATCTTGTGTAGTACATAGCTGTCATTGCGCAGTGCTACACGACAGTTTGCCGTGACATCGTTAATATCAATATTCTTGTCGATATCAACAACAAACTTTCCCTCAGGATGCACCTGTTAACGAACAAAAAGTAACAAATTCGGTGATAGGCATAAAATTAAAAGATAAAGTTATATATTTGACTGTTCCACAGAAGGGAGGCACATAAAGAGAGCCTGAAGAAGAATTTTAGCTTGGGCCTCCCTATGAGCAAAGGTGGGTGGAAGGACCAGTCATAGGCTTGCTAAGTCTTTAACACTCAAGCTGGCCAAAAAACAATGCAGAATATTTTTTGACAATTTACCACATTCCAGTGATATATTTTCAAAAATAGTCTTCTCCTGGTCTGCAAATGGACATTCTCTATGAGAAAAATGTTAATTTTCTAGAATGAATCTGAGGGCTTCCTGTCGTCATACACATGTAATGGATGTGGCAGTGCAGTATTTTGATTTAATTAAGTCATAATAAAGTGTGTTTATGGTGGCACTAAGAGTGGGTTAACAATAACATTTTTAAAATTTAACAATCGCTTTTATTTCTGTTACGGACAAGAAACGATATAATCGTTTATGATGTAAGAGTCTAAAAGATATCATGGCAAACATTTTGAAACTAATTTGACTGGGAGCCATTTAGAGCAGTTCGGTATTGATGTTACATTCGGTACCGGTATCAGTATTTTTGGGCCCAATTATCTCAGCATCGGTACGGTATCAGCATTGCGTTGATACTATAATATACATTGATAATATCTGTCACTGTAAGACAGTACAGTGTTACGATGGCTGGCTAGCCCGCTGGTGACGCAAGAATGGATTATATTCGGCTACATTACTTTATAATCACAGTGAATCCGAAAACAACTGAATGTCCAAAAAAAAAATCATTAATTGCAACTGGTGAACTAATGTATTCATATTAACTTTTATGGCTATTATCGTTTGAGCATGTGACATTTCTTTGACATTATTACGAAAGTTGTGATAGTTAAAAGAACCTTTACCTTCATATAGCCAGAGAATTCCGTAACTCTCTGAATCTCGTCATCAATGCACAAAAACACTCACCATTAAATCCATACTAATCCTTATTAAAGTCCTCAGATTTCTAGAAAATATTATCACCTGCTTCATTGTCAGACTTCTTAGAAACATAATTCATTAATTGTGGAAAATTTACTGAGGGACATAACGAGAATTACCCATGGAAAGTTGATGGAATTCTCTTCTCTTTTGCGCAATTTGTGGCATCCATCTTGGACATTATCATATTATAATTACTACCTAATGCGGCTCTCTGATTGCATTCTGTAATTGTGGTAACTTTTTTGAATAAAAAAATTGAATATTTTGAGATTTGCGCAGCACCGACATAACGGTAAACTTTGGTAATTTGATATTTGCTTGGTACGGTATTTCGGTATTGTTGCGATACCGATACTGTACAGTAAATACTGTGTACCGAACAGCTCTAGAGCCATTGCTGCCTATGAGCTGTCCTGTACCAATCAGGCTGTACAATTTTTCACGTCATATTTATTACAGGTAATGATCCCATTTTTCACATCTACAGACATTTCTGTTTCTGGTTTGTTATCTCTGCAGTCTGTGCCACTGCCTCATTAAACACACGCATGTGCATTAAACGAAATCAAGGATTTCTTTTTTCACGAGAGAGTTGATACTTACCTCCCTAATACTTTTGATATTGCTAAATATTGGCTTTCACTCAATAAACACTCAGATTAAAACAGTTAGGTGCCCCTACTGGGCAGGGAGTCAGAGCGTAGTCTGGCGGATGCCAGCCCCACCACCGCGCATGCGCAGACTAGCACTTCCTCTGACTAATTTATTGGCTGATACACATGCAACTATAAAGAGCCTGAAGACCGAGCCTCTGTGGGGTGGAGAGGCCGGGTCCGTATCTAGGGAGGTAAGTATCAACTCTCTCGTGAAAAAAGAAATCCTTGATTTCGTTTATTTCACATCAAGAGTATACTTACCTCCCTAATACTTTTGATATTGCCAGAATTCGACAGCGAATTCGGCGGGAGGGAGGCGAGGTCAAAAGACCAGCTCATCCCTATACGCTTTTCTGCGTTTAAGGCACTTAAACTTCTGAAACTGTATGAAAAACAGTCAGGATTTGACTAACCATCGGATAACACCCCCGATGTATGAGAGATGACCGAATGTCATATGCGCTCCCCCCCCCCTCCTTCCTAGGAGGAAGAGTCGAATGACCTCAATGTCCTATACGCTCTCTACGTACAAGTGCCATGTACTACAGGACAGAGACGAAAAAACTCCATTTTCGTATACTCTCAACAATGAACCACATAAATACACAAAACCATCATCATATAAATAACGGGTAACGTGACAAGACAATCAACAATGGACAACACATACACAAGACTGACCTTGTTGAAATGGCTGCTGACATCCTCTTCCCATTGGTGAAGATCGATGCAGTCCCAAATTAGTGGTTGTTTCCATAAATTAATTGTGAAATATATAAGCAATGAGGAAACCCCATCAAAAATATATATGCCTAGTTATTTTTTCAAAATCGACAAGGCGAGAGGATTAGAGGTGTCACGGAGATAATGGTCTGTAAAACTTGACTCACAGTGCCACTGAGCCACCGACATAATATCATCCACAGGGACCCCATTAAATAGGGCAGTGGATGTCACTACGCCGCGGACACTGTGAGCCTTGGCCACGTCAACCTGCTTCCCGGTGGCGGATTTATGGCAAAACTGAATGCATTCTACAATCCACCTGGAAATGGTGTCCTTAGAAGCCCTGCCATGGGGTTCAATATATGACAACCATAACGCTGACTGATCGGTGCGCCACTCCGCCGTACATTGCTTGTACCGGCAAAGCGCCCGGACAGGACACCATGCTTTAGAATTAGGATCATATCTAGTTAAAGCAGGCAAAATAATAGGTTGACCTGGATATTTCAACGACTGATTTTTAGCCAAGAAATTAATCCTAGGTAGCAGCTTAAGGCCTTCCCCTGAAACCACAAAACGGTCATCCTCGGCTGATAAGGCATGAATTTCACTCCTACGCCTAGCCGAGGCCGCAGCAATTAAAAACACAGTCTTCAGTGTTAATAGTTTCATAGAAATGGAACTAAGTGGTTCAAAAGGCTTATCACCTAGTACTTGAAGCACTAGCGATAAACTCCAAGACGGAATCACCGGTGGATTCCGTGGTCTTAGATTGCCCATGCCTTTAATTAATACATTTAATGTATTTACTTCATCACTTCCCCTCTTAGCCAAGCAAGGAATAACAGACATTAATGCTGACTTATAACCAGCAATAGAGTTAGGCTTGAGGCTATAGGCATCATAGAGGTGACAGAGGAAATCAGCTACTACTTGAATAGATGAATCCATTGGATCAATACATCTTTTTGAGCACCATACTGCAAATCTGTTGATTTTATAATTATATGCTCTGGAGGTTGACCCCCTCCTGGCTTTGGCCATAAACATGGCTGCTTGCTCAGAAAAGCCCTCCTTAATTCTAGATTCCTTGACAACATCCACGCAGTCAATCTGAACATTGACGGATTGTTGTGAAGGGCCTTGCCCTGGAAGATAATATCGTCCATCAGAGGCAGAGGAACCGGATTGCAGACCAGAAGGTCCAGCAGATCCGTATACCATGATCGGCTTGGCCAATCCGGGGCGATCAGAAGCACTTGGCATTCCTCTTGTCTGATTTTCTGAAGAATTTTTGGAATCAGGATTGCTGGAGGGAATGCGTATGCATACATTCTCCCCCAGCTGATAGCTAACGCATCTGTTGCGAAAGCGCTTGGATCCGGAATCGGAGAGACGTACGTCGTCATCTTCGCATTCTTCTTCGTTGCGAACAAATCGATGTTGGGTTTCCCCCAATGGTCGAACAGACGATCCGCCACACATTGATTTAGTTGCCATTCCGTGGGTAAAACACTCATCCTTCGGCTCAATGAGTCTGCTAGCAGGTTTAACCTTCCCGGAATATGAACTGCTTTCAAGGTAATCTGGTGATCCAGACACCAACAAAGCAGTCTCCATGTCATCATACAGAGACTGGGCGACTTCGTTCCGCCCTGGCGGTTTATGTAAGTCACAACTGTTGAGTTGTCTGAACGAATAAGAACAATCTTGCCCTGAACTTTCTGTAAGAAATGTTCCAGGCCCAGGACTACTGCTCTTAGCTCCAGTAGATTTATATGTTCCTTTGACTGTTCCAGATTCCAAAGCCCTGATATCGTGGACTCTTCCAGGCAAGCTCCCCAGCCCTCCATCGATGCATCTGTATACACAGTCACCTGAGGGTGGGGAGGGGTTAGCATAACCCCCACCAAGAGATTCTCTGTGTCCAACCACCATTGCAGGTGATGAATCAGAGGCGCCAACACTGACACATTCGAGTCCAGCGAACCTGTACTCTGGGTCCATTGTGTCATGAGAAATAACTGGATCGGCCGCCTGCGTAAGGCGGCCTGAGGAATGACTGGTTCCAATGAAACCATCAACCCCAGCATTCTCAAGTAAACCCGTGCCAGGACATGACAACTGTCGCACACCGACTGAATTAATGAGATGAGTTTCTGAACTCTCTCCTGAGTAGGATAAACATATCCTGTCTCTAGATCGAAGAACATCCCCAGGTAAACAAACTTCTGGGATGGAATCAGCTCTGATTTTGGGAAATTGATCATCCAGCCTAAGTCTGTGAGAGTTTTCAAAACAATCTCCAGACTGGCCGATAAACTTTCCCGGGTGTGTGCTTTCAACAGCCAGTCGTCTATGTACGTGTGGACTGCTATGCTTCTCCTGCGGAGGTATGCGGTGATCGCAAGAACCACACGGGTGAAAACCCGAGGAGCCGTGGAAATTCCGAAGGGTAGCACCCTGAATTCCCACTGTCTGCCCTGGAATGCAAATCTCAGGAAGCGACGGAAACTCCTGTGTATGGGGATGTGGAAATAAGCGTCCTTCAAATCTATCGACGCTGTCCACATTCCCCTCTCTAACCCCGCCAACACCGAGTGCACAGTCTCCATCTTGAAACTGGGCGTCTCTATGAACTTGTTCAATGGCTTGAGGTTGAGAATTGGTCTCCACCCTCCGGTGTTCTTTGTTACTAAGAACAGGGTTGAATAGAAGCCCGGACACCTCTGTGCCGGCTGAATAGCTTCTTTTTGTATGAGGGAATTTATTTCCTCCTCGATACACAACCTTTGATCTGGATCTCTCGGATTTGGAGTCCAGATCGGCACTAGAGACAGTCGCGATGGCGGGCCTGTCATCCAATCGGGATGATACCCGACTGAAAGCCATCGCAAGACTAAACGGTCCTGAGTTAACCGTTCCCACTCTTGCATGTGGTCGGCTAGCCGGCCTCCCACCGGTCCACCTAGGGATAGAGGTGGACATAAGGAGTGCAAGAGCGGCACTGTCTCCTCTGCCCGAAACACCGGCGCGGTTCTCACCGCGGTAACCGTCCCATCAGGAACGATTACCCCGCCCAGATCCTCGCGCGCCACGACCAGCACCGCGCGCACCTCGGTGCGCGGGCGGCTGCCTGGCTGACTGCGCCTGAGGAGCCTGCGCCCCCCTCGCTGCTGGCCGAATCGCACGCGGCCGAGGCCGGCGCTGCGATGGTGGTTGGCCTCTGACCTGGCCACTACCACCTCGAGCCTGCAGGGGACGATACGCAGGGGGTGCGGCGCGAACGTTGGCACGACGAAGCACCTCAAACTGCTCGCGCAGCGCCCTCTGGTTATTGACCAGAGTAACCGTCTCCTGGAGGTGCCTACACCCCTCACCTCCAAAGAGACCAGGACCTGTCATAGGCGTACATAGTAGCCTATTGTAGAGGTCCTGGGACGGGCACAGATTATCCAAGGCAAAAGTGCGCCTTGCCCGGACACTCCTGGTCACCGCCCGCGTCATACAGTCCAGAGCCAGGTTGATACCATCCTGGATGGCTCGCTGGACTGTGACCGGACTTGGCTGGCGCGATGCGGATGCTGTTACTACCCCTTGTAACAGCTGGGAGACGTGGGACAAAGCGGCAATCGAAGCCCTCCCACTCTCCTCCGCATCACGCAACGCGGCATTTGCTGAACGCAACGCGTTCGAACACAAGACTCCCGTGTCAGAACGGGAGCCTGGCCGCGCATCCTCACCCAAAGCCGCGCGGTCATCCACGCTCGGCTTCGGTACCACACCGTACCGCTGGTAGTCCAGGGGCACGATGCGACAACGCCTGGCCACCTCGCGCGGGGCCTTAGCGAGACGTCCACTCGACTTAATGGACGTCTCCGCCGCCTCGAACATGTCAACGACATGCTCTGCCAGCGGCAGAGAAGGCATAGCGTTAGCAGCAGGCTTACCAGCTAACCACGGCCTGTGCTCACGCTGGCTAGCCGACTGCTCCACGGGCAGATCTGGTCTAACACTTACCAACCACTGGCAAGCGTCAGACCAATCCTCCTCCGTGGCTAGCTGCGAGCGCTCTACAAGACGGGGGCCTTCGTCTTCCTCCAGAGCGCAAGCAACAGAGCTTGACGGCGGGTACGCTGCTATGCCTGGCAAGCCAGGGAGAACATGCGGGCCTGACAATACCGGCATGCTAATATCACTGGTTTGACCAGGAGCAGGCGCCGTGGTAGAGCGCGGGGCATATACCGCCCCACCACGGCCCCGGCCAGCACCAGCGACACTCTCGGCAAGCCGAGGTATGCGGTACCGCTGGCCTTCAGCGCCCAGGGCCACAGTCTGAACCGTGGATTCTACCCCTGGAAGAGTAGAACCATGGAAAAAGGCGCCTGTATTCCCCGCGAGGGGTGCACAGACGTCATAATCCATGTCCACGTCTTCAGACGGCGACCCCAACAGGTAATCCTCATCCTCCTGGCCAGAGAGATTAGACTCCGGGTCAGCAAAGAGAGCTAACCCGGACTGGCCAGGGAAGGTGCCGTACGAGGTACTGGCACCCGCGGTGTGCGGATACCCCTGGACTGATAAGCAGCCCGCGGGTTCCAGCGACGACCGTCCACGGTCCCTATTGGGCGCGGCAATAAGCCTGCTGCCAGGGCCGTGGAACGCCCCCTCTAATGGGGCCACCTCTGAATCTTCAAACAACGGAAGCGTACTAAGGAACGGTGATTCAGAGGTGGGGATTACCTGCTCCGAAGCAGATGATGAGGTCAATAAAGGATTTGGTCCAGGAAGCATGCCACGAAGCAACTCTGGAACCAAATCCTTGATTGTCCTCCTCATCTCTCCCAACATCTCGGTCCGGAAGGCCTCCATATCCACCGCGGACGAGGCCTTCCTCTTACCCTTCTTACTTACACCCTCTTTCTTCTGCTTCTTCTTCTCCTCCTCCACCTTGTCCTTCGCCTGCAAGCACAAGAATTCGGACATTAACTCGCCCCCCCAGTGCTTACATATCTCGCAATTAAGCAAGGGACCACAGGGGCTACACTGAAAACAGAGATGAGGGCCAAACTTATCCCTCAAAAATCGTCCACAGGACGCACAACCAGGTCTCTGAAAAAGGGCAAAGGACGAGGAGTATGAGCAAACTAGTCAAGCTTAGAAAACTCACCAACTCAAGAGAAGGAAAATGATCATAAAGATCATAATTTATCAGAAAACCAGCTTCGGACAACTTTAATTGTAAATAAAGAGCAAGGCTGATTATGACGTCATTAATCCTATGACAGGAAAAAATCGATCCCCAACAAACATCCCAGTGCAAGGACGAATTGTATCTCTAACCAGAACATGTACAGAATGGACATTTCGACTATACAAGCATCAGATATATACTGATAACAATGGCAAATAAAGTTAATTATCTCCCTTTCCTCTAAATAATTAACATCACCTCATATCAATAATTAGATACCTGACACCTTGTCTAGACAAACCATCCAACCTGATGAACTGGAGCACTCCACCACTGACCGCCTCTTAACTCTCTCCACCTCTAGGGGAAGGAATTGGATCAAGAGGGCAAAGTGAGAAGACCTTTATAATAGGCCTCCAACTCACTGGACATAGAATTTTTGGTTAGATAACCTAACAGTATTAGTAGGAAATGGAACCATGGTGGAGAGACACAAACCCTCTGCTGATGTCATGTCCATAATATTTCTTCACACAGACCTGTGGACATAAACACAAAGAGAGATTAGTTTTATATAGCACCTAGTTGAAATAAACCAACTAATCAAGGCGCTTATCACGTTTAGCGCTAGTCCCGGAAACACATTACAACGGGACAAAACTCGCTAATTTTACTAGAAGTCACCTGATTTAAAGGTCCAAGGCCCTCCTGTGGCGAAGTTACTCTTTCTGCCATCTTTCTCAGGTAACAACAGTTCAAAATTGTGTCAAAAACGTTTATAAATGAGTCACAAAAAGCACCAGCACAAAAGCATGTGTAGTCTCTTAGCCAATAAATTAGCAAAGAGGAAGTGCTAGTCTGCGCATGCGCGGTGGTGGGGCTGGCATCCGCCAGACTACGCTCTGACTCCCTGCCCAGTAGGGGCACCTAACTGTTTTAATCTGAGTGTTTATTGAGTGAAAGCCAATATTTAGCAATATCAAAAGTATTAGGGAGGTAAGTATACTCTTGATGTGAAATGTGCCAGCGCATGTTTAACTACCAAATGATCTGAAAAGAAATGTTGTGCAGTGACAATAGAGACCAAGAACATTAAAAAAAAAATTTATCACTCGAATTACTGAGCCAGTCATTCCAGCGATAAATTTTCAAAAATTGACTTCTCTATCTGCGAATTGACTAAGCTAAAAAACAGTGTAGAAGTTCTTTTTAGGCAGCTTGAACCTTTACACATTTTTTTACAACTAATAGAAGAGTCTGACCTTAACAAGGACTTTCTTCTTATCCATGGGTTTGACCACCTCACCCACATAGGAGCCTTGTTCTTGAAGCAATTGCAGCTCCTCTCGCAGCATACGTACTGTGAACAGAAGATAATTGTTTAAATCTTAACAAGAGGCCCAAGGGCCTGTGACGCTCACCTGGACCATTAGGTTAAAATCTGCCAAGCTGTTAAGATGTGTTTTCACAATTTCCAGTAAATATTTCATTAAAAAATCGTGATTTTCACCCCAAAGATTGACCAATCAAAATTCTGAATAGAGCATCTGAAGCCTACTCACATAGAATCATTCCAGCACAATTTTGTTGAAATCCTTGAAGCAGTTTGACAATTTCGGTTAAATTT
Source organism: Chaetoderma sp. LZ-2023a (assembly GCA_034401795.1). NCBI lineage: Eukaryota > Metazoa > Mollusca > Caudofoveata > Chaetodermatida > Chaetodermatidae > Chaetoderma > Chaetoderma sp. LZ-2023a. The sequence goes on from CM067365.1 coordinate 3,951,782, forward strand.
TTCATAAAATCAAAGATTTTCACCCAAAAAAAATTGATCAATCAAAATTCTGAATAAAGGTCTAGAGCCTACCACCATACACTGCATCTAGTCAAATTTGGTTGAAATATGTCCAGCAGCTAAGGAGGAGTAGCATTTTGACAATTTCTGGTAGATTTTTCATAAAATCTAAGATTTTCACCCCAAAAAATTGATCAATCAAAATTCTGAATAAAGGTTCTTGAGTCTACCATGATAGAATGCATCTAGTCAAATTTGGTTGAAATATGTCACGCATCTAAGGAGAAGTAGCATTTTTACTCCGGTAGATTTTTAATAAAATCTATGATTTTCACCCAATAAATTGATCAATCAAATTTCTGGAAAAAAAGTATGGAGGGTATCAGCGTAGGATCATTCTAGCCAAATTTGGTTGAAATCAGTCAAACCGTTAAGGAGAAGACGCGATTTGATGGATGGACGACCGCCATGGCATAAGCTCACTTGGCCTTTCAGGCCAGGTGAGCTAACAATTATAGACACTGGAAACATGAGAAAACTAAAATATGCTAAAATTGTGTAAACATGCCATTAATAGGCAGGTGTTCAAAGACCATGATATTCTTGATAAGTGATACTGTTATCCTACGACATGCAAAAGCTAGTGAACATTCTAGATGACTGTAACACAGCCATACCCAGGGATTTACCGGACTCGAAATCCTGCATCATATTAGGGCTGGGCGGTTTGGCCTAAAAGAAAACCGGTGACAGTATCACTAATTAAACCGGTATTAACGAAATACCGGCTTAATGGTTTAAGAATGATCGAAAATAATTTGAAATATGAAAATATGCCGTTTTCATTAGCTACAGTACATGTATTTTGCGATTTGACAATTGACGTAAAATGCCACGAAATTAGAACGGCAACTACGTATGACTGCTCACTTCGACGATATCTATCTCAAAATAGTAGTTAAAATAAATAAAATAAATAAAGTCTGGTTCATGTGATGTCGTGAAAATAACACTCTAACTACTAAAATGTTGATTTTCAACACTGTTATTAGGTAACTATTTTAGAAAGCGTAGTAAAATCTAACGCGTGTAAGTAGGAACCCGGATATGAGAGTGAGTTTAGGCTCCCAGTAGAGTACCGCACATACGGTTAGAGTTCGTATAACCACCTACAGTATGATCTAGTCTAGTAAGCCATGTGTTTGTATTCGAGTACTCAGTATTTAGTAATACTCCTTGATAAACTGTCATTCAAGCGGGTGAATGTCATTCAGCACGTAGTTCATTTCCCGGAAATCACGCCCTAAGAATTCTCACAAAAAATGTGTTTGACTATTTTTCGAGGTTCATATGTCATATAATAAAGAGATTATGATAATTTGACAACATAAACGCAATGATTCGTGAATCGAGCTTAAATCTACTTAAATCAACACTCCGTACTTGAAGATATATGAAGACGAAAAAGACCGGGCCGTAAAACAAAACGATGTGATTCTAACACCTATCGAGCAGAAAAGTCACGTGATAAAAAATACTACGAATTTCATTCATAAAATCGATAGTAGTGAATATCCAAGCGGAAGAATTTGTTAACAACCAATCACATTACGCCTGCTCGTATTTGAGAGGCTAAGAGGTGTATTTTACTTGTAACTACTCCACCAACGTAAGAAGCGACTTAATCGTTTTCATTTCTCGGGCGTTCAAGCAATTTGTCTCATATACCTTAGTCCGTAATGGATCATTTTATGTTTGTCGAAATCTAAGGGAAATAATGATTTGTTTGGATTGGGAGTTCATTGTAGTGTCGTTGTTTTCGCAGCGCGTTTCTTGATTTTTTTTGTATCATGTCACATTTGGAATCCTAATTAAACATAGTACAAACTCGAATTGAAAAAAGGATTTTGTTGCAAAGAAGAAATTTAGATTTTCAAATTATTCAATCTTACATTGAACCCGCAGAGCTTACATCATGTAAAATTCATTGCTGGCAAATCAAATCATATTTGCCGAGGGTTGTCCTCGGCCGATTTGTTGGGATTTCACCAACACCCTTGCTTTCCCACGGCTAATAGTTATAGATGACTGTATTTTATGTCTCTAGTAGCAAATGGTTACACTAGATGATAATATTAAACTGCAAGTCAAGAACAAACTAGTTTAGGACAGTCACCAGATTTTGCACAATGGCGATCTTATGGACGGTTTTTCGGGCTTTTTATTTTCGTAATGGTTTTTAAACCGTCGCCATAAAAAACCGTGAGACGGTGTGAAACCGGTATACCGCCCAGCCCTACATCATATACCCTTAAAAATAAACACGGGACCCACAAAAAATAGAGGAGCGTATCCCTACGGATGCAGACACCAAACCCAATAAATTTATTATAACAAACCTAGCCATAACAAATATCTAAGCCGCTAAATATTCAAGCGAAGTTCGCAATAATTTGCAAACATTTGCTGTAGTTTGACAAGGCGTCTTGTTACTGTTTGATGTGAAGAAAAATCTTCTGCTTTTATCTCAGTGTGAATGTCCTGGATACCCCTAAAATAGGTTATTGCAGCATTTCTGGCACACCAGGACTGCCATTATTGACCTTGGGACCTCAAAATAAGGTGTGTTGAGTCCCATGACTCCCAAATTTACAGACTCAGGTTGCATACCTTGGACAATTCAATGCAACCGATTACAGTACAGCTAAGAAATAACTGAATGGTTCCAAAACAAAATAAATGTAGTGTTGAATATTTTGAACTTAATTTGATTGGAGTCAGCAATGTCTTCTAATCACGATTAAGTCCAATATATTCAACACGACATTTATTACATCATATTCATAATTGTACTAACTAACATGCTTTTGTATTTATTTTGGAAACATTTAAACTTATTTATGAACTGTAAAAGAGAAGCTGTTAAATATTTTCAAAGCCCCTTAACCCTGCTTGTGTCAACTTAACCTTTAAATGGTCAAACTGACCAAAACAACTCTGCAGTGGTCTCGAGGCATGTCTATAATCAGGTCAAGAGAAGAGTATTTTTGAAAATTAACCACTGCAATGACTGGCTCGGTAACCGAGCCAGTCATTCCAGCGGTTAATTTTCAAAAATACTCTTCTCTTGACCTGTAAATGGATACAGTGTTAACAAAAGCTTGAATTTTCTTTACCGTGAACCATTTATTGGTCAAGCCGGTCAAAGATTTCAGAGGTAAATTTACAACAAAATAGTCTTCTATTATGAAAATTGAAAAAGTGTTGACCATTAAAATGCTTAATTGATATGAGTAGTTTTTTAACGCTTTAGGTACAGTTGACACATGAGGAGTTAAGTAGTAACAATTTCCCGATAATTTAGGGTTAAAAAACCCATCAGAATACATCTTAGGCCGTGTTCTCTGAAGTATGGCGTTATTCCTGATTAACTCTCTAGTGATAACACACCCGTACATCATATCTAGTTTTTTTGTTGCGTTGAAATGATCAGACAACACACAGACATAACACAGTAGAGTTTTGTTAACTTTGACAGATTTAACCCTCAAATATTTGTTTTAAAAATGCAATTTATTCTGATAGAGTATGTCCATTTGCAAAAAAGGTGTTTTTTTGAAATTTTATCACTGGAATAATTAGCTGCCACTCAGTTATCGAGTAAGTCATTTCAGTTTAAAATTTTAAAAATTAGTCCTGTTTGTAAATGGACATTTTTCAAGACAACTGCAGTATCCTGTTTGAAGAGTAAAGGGTTAATTATTTGTAAAGTTTAATGTGACAAGGTGTTGAAAATTAATTAAAATTTCACATTAGAGAAACTCCTCTCCTTGCATATTATTGCTATACACTATGGCAACCGCTGCTTCATCAAATCAAATTTCAACTGCTATAGCTATATAACACGTTGAGCAACATAGGAGTTTTATGAAACTTATATTGTCTGCTGCATCAATTGATATAACAGATGCTGACCTTTGGCATTGAGTTCATTTCGTTGCGCTTCCAAACGGCGGAGATTCTGTGTTTTTTCTGTCACAACCAGCTGAAAGTTCAATTAGGTTACATGAGTAAACTATTCAATATAAAATTAAAAACAAGAGCTCCGCAAACGGCGCATAATACCGCACCATGATGACAAACTACTGAAAATACTTATTTCTTCCTCAGACCAGTAATCCTTATGTTATGAAGTGCCAAAGTGATCCGTTAAACCGTCAAGGAGTTATCGTCCGGAAACCGATTTTCAAGATGGCTGCTGCTGACTGGCGGCCATATTGAATTTCGGATTATCATAAATTTCGATAAATTTCTTCACCAGACATATTCCAACAACCCTAGGAAGTGATCCGATAAATGGTAACAGAGATATCATCCAAAAACCAACTTTCAAGATGGTGGCTGGCAGCCATCTTGAATTTTGGATCATTGTCAATTTCGATAGGTTTCTTCTCCACACCTAGTCCAACCACCCTATGAAGTTTCAAAGCGATCCGATAAACAGTAACAGAGTTATCATCTGGAAACCAATTTTCAAGATGGCCACCAGTGGCTAGCAGCCATCTTGGAGTTCGTATCATTGTCAATCTGGATAGGTTTCTTCCCCAGAAGTAGTCGAACCACCCTATGAAGTTTCATAGCGATCTGATAAACGATAACAGAGTTATTATCTGGAAAACAATTTTCAAGATGGCCAGCAGTAGCCGACAGCCATCTTGGATTTCGAATCATTGTTGATTTCGATAACTTTCTTCCACAGACCTAGTCCAACCACTCTATGAAGTTTCAAAGCGATCCGATAAACGGTAATGGAGTTATCATCCGGAAACCAATTTTCAAGATGGTCACCAGTGGCTATCTTGGATTTCGGATCATCATCGATTTCGATAGGTTTCTTCCCCAGCTCTAGTCCAAGCACTCTATGAAGTTTCAAAGCGATCAGATAAACGGTAACGGAGTTATCATCCGGAAACCAGTTTTAAAGATGGCCACCGGTGGCTGGGACCCACCTTGGATTTCGGATCATTGTCAATTTCGATAGGTTTCTTCCCCAGACCTAGTCCAACTACTCCATGAAGTTTCAAAGCGATCCGATAAACGGTAACAGAGTTATCATCCAGAAACCACTCTGCTACCCGCCAGGACGCCGCCATTACAATACAATTACAGTATAATAATGAAAATTGGAATTTGACATGCATCATTGACACAATATTAACCCTTTCATGGCCAAGAAAATGAACATTCATGATTAATTAATGACCATTTGAATGACATGAGAAGTGTACTTTTGAAGATATATCACTTGAATGACTGGCTTTGACATTTCAAAGTCTTCGCCTGCAAAAGGACATTCTTCGAGGCATTTTCAGAGGCCGCTTTGGTCGACTTGACCATTCAGGGGTTCAACTCACTATTGATAACTTTAATTAGATATTTAAATATTGATACAATTTCAGTACTTCGCAATATAATGTACAATTTGCCTTTTGGTTGTAAATTTGTCAGCGTATCATCAGAGGAAGATGTGCTATCTCCCGTCTGTTTTGTAGGTGCCTTATTTTCCGCGGGCTTCTGAATTAGGTATTACTCTCACTAAATGATTTAACATTTTAATGGTCAAGCCGGCCCAAACCAGCCTCTGTAACGGTCTTGTGAAATGTTAATTTATAGGCCAAGAGAATACAAATTTTGAAAATTTACCAATGGAATGACTGGCTCGATAACCGAGCAAGTCATTCTAGTGATAATTTTTCAAAAATTGTATTCTCTTGGCCTGTAAAATGGACATTCAATAGGCAGCTATTTAAATTTTTCAGATCAAATTGGACCATTAAACGGTTAAGGTAGCCTAGCCGTGGGTTCGTCAGTGGTTTCATGTCTGAATGTGATTTTTAAACATACGAGTCCTGCAGTAAATAAAATATAATAATAATAGCATCCTTCAAACTCTTTTTTATACAGTAACAAATCTTGGTGTGGATGTATTCTACTTGTAGTACTATCAATTCATGGTTCACAGACAATCAGCGGCAGGCAAGGGTATCCTTTGTGATGTACTGTATCGCTAAAGCTCTAGTTCTGTTCTGGAAACATGTTTTTCGTGAGCAAATTTGACAACAAAAGGTGTGTGATAAATCTGATAAGAACTGTCAAATCTTTGAGATCTCACTTATGGGTATAATACCTGCAGTTCTTCAATCTTGCTGGTGTAATACTGCTTAATGCCTTCATGATTTGCTGGGGAGTCCACACACATCTACAAAACAAAGGTGACTCAAAGTTAACAAGACATAAAGTGGTATCCAATAAATACTAGACAACAAGAGTTTTGGTGAAACTCAACATACGCCTGCAGGCATACTTGTTTGAGGAATGCTAAATGTGAAGAGTTAGTCTTTGATAATTCTCTGAGAAGGGGGGGGGGGGGGGGGGAAAGCGTGACTTCCATTAGGTACACTTGGAATTCACGGCAAAGACATCAATAAAAATCTTGAGTCTTCATAGCTGCACTGATCATTACATTTACAAGCCCATTTTGATGAATTTTAATCTTTCAAGGGAGATAACTCTGGAGAATATGGGTGGATTTTGCCGAAACAAAATCTTGACGCTTCGTATATCACACCTAAAAAAATTGTGAGTGTAGGTTCAAAACTCTTCGAGATATGGCCAGGACAAGAAAATTTTGATGAATTTTAGCATTTCAAGGGAGATAAGTCCGGCGAATCTGAGGGGATTTTGGTGAAGCGAAATCATGACACTTTGTCCATCCATAACACATCTGCTGAAAAAGATTGTGAGTGCAGGTTGAAAACTCTTCGAGATATGGTCCCGACAAAATTATTTTTTAACTTGTCAAGGGAGATAACTCTGGCAAATATGGGCGGATTTTGCCCAAACAAAATCATGACACTGTCTATTGCCAACACATGTGGTGAAAAAAAAATTGAGTGTAGGTTCAGAACACTTCAGGATCTTCAAGAAATCAGACGGACGGGCGAGCGTCATCACATAAAAATTGCTCGAAAGTTTGAGTTAAAATGAGATCGTCCACTTTTGAGGCGCAGTGTTCTCGCGAGATCTAACACACTAAAAGGAGTTTGTTATCAAACAGGTACCCATTATTCAGATCACACCTAAAGTACAATAATCAGTTCCTATCGCGCAATGGTAATATATAGCAATTCCAAGTCCAGAATATTTATATCCAAGTACTCGCTCTAAATAAAGTCCTTTTGCGATTGGAGATGAATCGTGTGATTATGTTAAATTCAGGATTAGTATTGAGGTAATAAATGATCTTTACTAAAGGATAAACAATATTTGGTTCAAATTAATAATTTCACGCGTGATGTTTTGGAGGTGTACATTATACATAGTCGTACGGCGGCGAGAATTTGTACCGGCAAATTGAGTGAAATTTTGTGGTATCATTTAAAAAATTTGGGGGGGGGGGGGGGGGGGGGGGCGGGGAACTCTAATATAAGCAACCCCACCCCCACCCCCTTTCTCAGAGATGTTGGTTTGGAAATTGAACACCTCTTGTTCTAATAGGCTTCGGAATACAGTAAGTTAAATATTACCTTTCTGTTTCAAATTACCAATTCTGCGAATTCTGTTCCTTTACGTTATCACATAAATCGCCTAAACCACTTGAAATATAATAAGATATACATTTTTAATTCTCTACAACAATTGGAACTAGATTGCTCCGTCGATGATGCGTCATCGCAAATCCCCACGTTAACCAATTTACCGTGATCCCCCACCACCACACCCGTGGCTGGAGCCAAATGAAAATCTCCTCTTGCACTCCAAAATGATATATACGTAACTCACCTACCAAATTTGATTGAATTCCGACCACCGATTTCGGAAGAGTTTCAATACAGTCAATGTATTGAAACTCTTGATACATTCGCCAATCCCTGGGGGCGAAGCCCAACATAAATGTTGTCAAGCAATCGAAGGTTATATGGGCAACCCACACACCCAATTTGTTTATTCCACATATCAGTTGCGGATGAGATAGGTGTGGTGTTGGGCACTGGTCGAACCAAGATATCAGAATCAGCATATTTTATTAGCACAAGATCTATAGACAAATAGATATAGCCTGACATAGAATGTAGACATAATACATACAGTAATTTATAAATATATAGATCTGTTATAATACAATACATATACACTATATAGTAGCAGGCCTGTGCTGTAATATTTCCAATGCTGATAATGATGATATGGATTAGGCGTAAGGGACACAATAGCACTGACTTGCCGCTGAGGTGTCTCAATACCATCTATAGTGGAGTGGCTCACATCCAAATTTAAGTGATAGCGTGACCTGCTGGAACAAAGCACCAAATTTGGCACAGATGTAGTTTAGGTTAATACGGAACCTTTTAGAGGGGGGATGCCAAATTTTAAAGGTCAAGGTCACGCTGAGGTCAAGATCAAACTATGGGTTTTTCATATTTTCCCAGGAAATGACTGTGATATTATGTAACAAAGCACCAATCATGGCACAGAAGTACTTTACGATAATAAGACACTCTTAGAGAGGGATGCCAATTTTTAAAGGTCAAAGCCATGCTGGGGGTCAAGGTCAAACATAAAATTATGTGGAATTTTTTAATCTTTTACCAGGGAATGGCTGTGAGATGGTGTAATAAAGCATCATTTTGGCATAGTATAGTATTTTAGTATAATATTAAAAAAATTAGAGGTAGTTGCCAAATATTGAAAGTCAAGGTTACAATACAGTCAAGGTCAAAGGTCAAACTGTGGAGGTTACAGATTTTTTCATGGAATGGTCGCAATATGCTGTAACATACCATTAAAACTCAGTACATATGTATATTGGGACAATATAAAACTTAAAAATGTGTTTATTGATATGCATAACTATCTATAGTTTGAAAGTTTGAAAAGAACAAGTGTCTGAAAATAAACCACAGTGTAGCGCACAGCATAACACAGTTAAATTCATAACGGCTGTGAAATTCTAATAGAGTGAAAACTTTTAAAGAAGCAATTAAAATAAATAGCAAAACATTAATGCAGTCATTCCACATAAGAACGATCTACAGACACTTTTAAGATTGCCATGGAATCAGATTAAAACACAAAATTGACGTAATTTAATTGAAATATCAATTGCAAGATCTATAAGCATACAATAGTATCGGTATTCATTTGATTTCTATAATAATTCACGGCCCGGGGGTAATTTTATAAACTGTTATTCAATTTAGAATGAAAACGCGTTATCGCTTAGATTACAATTCTCTCATTGTCGTCTGCTATCATGTCTTATACAGTTGTATAAATTGATGGGAATTTTCGCCTGTTAGTTGCTGGTGACTAAATTCTGCGCTAGCAATACAATAGACTGTTAGAACCTTATATATTAGACCTTCCCGACAGAATGGACTGGACTGGACAAATTGCATAATATGTGGAACGGACGATGACATATTAAAATGTCCAGCATCCAGACAAGGCGGTAAAGGTCTACAATCATATGAGGACATTATGAAAAAACGTAGAAGGTTTCAGAAAGTTACATTTAATGCCTGTTGATGTATGTTTTCCTGAAAGCGTTAATGCAAATGGCCTCGATCATGCCAATAAGGCAGTGGCACCTTAATTGTCAGCTTAAATTTGCTAGTTCAAAACTGCAGCGAGCTCAAGAAAAACATGACAAAAAGAGAAATATTGAACAGTGTGGGGATGATATCGTACAAAGAAAATTAAAACGCACCACCCCCTCTGATGAGTCTAAACACTCAGATATGTGTATCTTCTGTAAGCAAACAGAAGGGGTACTTCATATGTGTAGTACATTAGAACTGGACACCTCGCTTAGAGAACAGGCAACGGAAATGCAAGACAGATCTGTTAGCCACACTTGCAGGTGGTGATTTGGTTGCCATTGATGCAAATTATCACAAGCATTGTATGTATAGAAATCTCTACAGAAGTATACAAAGATTCCAATCAATCCCATTAACGCTTACTGAGTAGAAAATGACCGAGTCGACGGTATTTGCTGAACTTGTATCATTCATTGAAACCAGTTTGGAAGACAGTGTTTTTATATTCAGATTAGCAGACTTGCATAAAATGTATGAAAATCGGCTTACATCATTACGGCTTCAAAAATCAATAAAGAAAACCCGGTTAAAGAACAGGCGTATGTTGCACTATCCCAATGACTGCCAGGAACAAACAGATGGCAAGAACACACTTCTAGTCTTTAACGAAGGTCTCCAAGTGCTGCTGAAACAAACACTTGAAATGTGTAATTTCGATAAAGATGCCCTGTCAATGGCACATGTAGCTAAAATCATACAAAAGAAAATGTTTGAGACACAATTTCCCAAATTCTCAGGTAGTTTTACTACAGATTGTCAAGACAGTTCAGTGCCGAATTCCCTCAAAGTCCTGGCTTCGATGCTGCTGTATGGGTCAAATATTACACAGGTGAATGCTGGCAACTCGCATGCATGCCTGACTATAAGTCAACTAATCAGGTTCAACTGTAAGCAAAAGGCTAAGGGAGCAGAAAGGCCATGTCATCGCAAGGATAAAGAGCCCCCATTGCGATTATATTATAGGTCTGAATGTACACACGCAAACCCGAAGTAAAACAATTGTGAATCAACTTCATGAACTTGGTGTCAGTGTGAGTTATGAGCGTGTATTAGAACTGGAAGACTGGCTCACAAATGCAGTTTGTCAATGGTTTAATGAGGAAGACTTAGTATGTCCTGCACAAATCTGCGAGGTTGTGTATGTAACAGGAGCCCTTGATAATTTAGACCACAATTCCACATCACAAACAGCTGAAGGGTCTTTTCATCGAACTAGTATTAGCTTGTTCCAGCTCCCTACACAGTCTAATCCTGGAATATCTAGACCACCCATCACAGTTCCACCTCCAGTGTGCACCAAAAACCCTTCCCTCCCGGACAGCTACCGCATAGTTCCAGCTGTAGCATGCAACACCAATCTTTTAACTGTTCCAGAGGCACATGTTGTAGATGACACCCCTGCAGGGAATATTTTGTTGGAAAGAAATTGTGTAACAGTAACTGCTAAACAAATCGAATAATGCATAGCAGTTCATAGCACTCGCATAGGAAACAAACTGTGTTGAAACTCAGGCCCTGACATGTTAAATACAGCAGTTGAACAAGAGAACCACAGGTTAGGAAAGAAAGTGCCACTGCTAGATAAAGACAAACTTGAGAAAGATGAGTTCATTGCATGGGCTGCTCATCATGCTGATCGTCAGCCAGATAACCCAGATCCACCTGGGCTAAGTGTTTTGTTGCCTCTGTTCTATGAAAAAGCAGCTACGATGGCCATGGTTAAACATGGGATGGAAATGGTTAAACTTCTCATCCAAAAACGAAACCCTGGGCAAATACCAGTACTGGTTAGTGATCAACCAGTTTACGCTCTGGCAAAGTATGCACAGTGGAATTGGCCACAAACCATAGGTGAATCTAGATAATATAGTCGTAATGGGTGGCCTACACACAGAGATGGCATTGTGGAGGGTAGTAGTAGGATCAGGATGGTGTGTAGCACTGAGTGAAGCTGGTGTTGCCATTGCCGGAACTGCAGACTCCTTCCTCAAGGTGGCGCACCTCACTAGGACACGGCATGCGCATCAAGTAACTGTCATGGCTCTTGCAAAATTACAACATGATGCTTTCAACACAATGTGCAATCCCGGAGATGTGCCTTTTGAGGACTGGAAAGTTGAAATAATACGTAACAGTCCAACCTTTGAGTTCTGGGATAAAGTCTTGCATCTTGAACTGTTGGTGCTAGTTTTTGTTCCATCGCACAGAGAAAGAAACTTTGCCCTAAAGGGTCATTCCATACCAAATCACACAGAATATAAAAATCTTCCCGGGTGACCATCTCTGATTTTTATTAAATTTCATCCAGATGCACATATATGGAAATGAAGCCTGCATACAAAATTTCATTGCAAAATCCCAAATAGTTTTGAAGTTATGGTTGATTGATTTTAGGGGGTGTGGCTCATTTTTTGCACTCGCGAATCCAGTGAGTGGTTTGGAAGGATCTTTAAACGCTGATAACTTTCTTAATATTGAAGATATTACGCTGAAATTTGCAGTGCCACCTAATTGATGCATGAGGAGTCTGGAACTGAACGACTTTCCTGGATATCTCAGCTCTTTATCACAAACACCAAATGTAAGCTGTTTTGAAGTATGTACATATAGGTGTTGCTGTAGAAGAAAGCTTATGTGAATCAGGTACAATATTAAAGTGTGGCAGGTGTCCACATAACAGATGAGAACAAAAAATCCGAAGATTTGGCCTTCATATTAGGGATGGTTTACCCATGTGGGCAATTACCTATCATCAGGAGCTTTGAATATGATTAACATACATATATTAGCTGTATATGTACCAAGTTATAACTTTGTGGCTCAATTCCTTCAACCTTAAATAAAGTTCGATATCTACCCTATTTTCCAGAAATCGAACCAACCAAAATGAAGTGTTAATTAACGTATCAACACCTTCAAACAAAAAATACATTGATTTATACATTGCACTATCAATTATCAATGCCTCAATCACAGGCATTCACATCTACATACCACATGCAATGTAACTTACTAAGAATATAAATAAATGCTTAGAAAAACTCACATGGTCGTGAATGCAAATATTACAAAAATGCTGGTAATTTCTGTTGAATCTGCGTGTAATCCTGCGGTGAAAGTTTATAATATCGAGCACTGTGTCCTTGTAGTTCCAGAGCACCAATCAAGCAAATGATATGTTGAAATGGCACCCAGCATTGATCCTTTCGGGAAACTGAAGGACAGGAGAGAAATCCTTTACTGGAGCGTTTCATACAGTCAACAAGTACATCACTCTGTTCATCAGACCGCTCAACAATACTTCCAACATACCATTCCTTGTCATACATACATGCTACATATTTTCCAGGTTGCAACTGATCATGATGTTGAGAATCAGGCAGGATACTATGAAGTGATGATGGCTGTTTCTCACCAAGGGTGCCCGTAGTAAAATCACTATCAGCTGAGATCCGTTTCATCTTCAATTCGACTTCGGATACATGAATAAAGCAATGATGCGACCGGGTGCCTGAAAGTCTTTACTGAATCAAATCGTTAGACCTTAGTTTGGCCTAGGTAGATTTGCATTATGCTAAACCGTGTTGTGCACATTTTCCAAACTCAGAATACAAATGTACCATTTAAATTAACATTTCCCGCATCTATTTGTAATGGGAAGGGCCAAGACTTCAAATTATCTTTTTGAACAATGAACCCAGGAACAGCACTGACTAAGGTACATCAGTACAAAAAACTGGCTTTAATACAGCATGTCATAGTAATTATATGTAAAATATGAAAACAACACACAATTTGATCTTTGACCTTGCCCCTAGACATGACCCTGACCATTAAAAGTTAGCAGACCAATCTGAAAAGTTATGCATTGTACTATGGTACATCTGTGTCAAAACCTGTGCTTTTTGCAGCATGTTACACACATTCCCTGGGAAGAAATATAAAAAATCCCACATAATTTCACCTTTGACTTTCACCTCGGCATGACCTTGATATTTAGACTTTGGCAGCCCATTCTAAAAATGTTTGTATTGTCCTCTAATACATCTGTGCCAAATTTGGTGCTCTGTTATAGTGTATCATGGTCATTCCATTGGGAAAATGTGAAAACCCCCACATAATTTGACATTTGACCATGACCTCTGCGTGACCTTGACCTTTAAAATTTGGCAGCCCTCGCAAAAAAGTTTCATATTTCACTCAAGTACATCTGTGCCAAATTTGGTGTTTTGTTCCAGCAGGTCACGATCATTCCGCTAAGCCACTCCACTACTAGTAGGTTCTTCTAAGTCATTTAAGTATTCAAAATAATAAAGTTAAGTAATAACAATGGGCCTTAGGGACTCCTATCTAGTTCGACAACCGACATCATATATACCACCATCCGCCACACTATATACAATTAAAGTGTAGTGGATGGCAATATATAAGATGCCAATTGACGGAACAGAGTTCTTGTGCAATGGGAGTATTCTTCATATCTTCGATGTGATTATTGTCAGTTATCATTGATGTGGTTCTGATACCTACAAGGATACTCATTGCCACCTGAATGACTGGGACAAGTATACAGATCTCGAAATTTGGCGTAACCAAACCAATAGTTCCCGTGTTGGTTACACAAGATCACAAAGTGCAGACCGAAAATTAGGTTACATGAAAATGAGCTCCTGATTTATTTTCAAGTGCAAAAATATTCAAACTCATATTCAGTTTGCATCATAGACTAACAAGGCATATAATAAACTGGAAAATCATTTTGCTGGATATATTAGTCTCTGAAAGTAAATATTAAGTGGCCAACCAATGAGTTTATGCAAATGACTGGCACCTATCTGAACTATTAGTTACATGAAAGAAATACCCGTAAACTATTATTATGTTATGCAGATTTTCTAAATTTCATGGCCTGAGTATAGATGCATGGTTAGCTTGTAAAATAAATGTTTTACAAATTCTGGCTGTGTAGAGCAGATATCATAGTTTTTCATGATAAAAGTATTAAACACAGGCTGACAAGTGACAATTGTGAACAATACACAAAGATGTAGCAGTACCACCATTCAAAATGTGGAAGTTATCATACTGCCATAATTTTTCACAGGTAGTATTTCAGCATTTATTGACAGTAAAACACTACCAAATGACCTGTCAGGATCGCTGCATTTACTTACACTACAATAGGTTATAGTTAATGATAAACTCTGTACTGTAAATGTATTGCTGCTAGATAATGTATGCGCTTACAGCGTAATACGGTTGAAGTAACAACAAGGTACACACTGAAAATGTGTTGCTGTAAGATGTACTTACAGTGTAATAAGGTAAATAAGTAATAGTAAAGTACATTGTGAAATTGTGTCACTGTGGATATAAGATGCACTTACAGAGACACATTCTCAGAATGCACACTATACACTATGAACAATAATTCCATTCTATTCACTGCAATTTGGGGAGTGAGGAAACTTTGCCTTGTATGAAAAGACTCACTCACAAAGTTAAGGACAGGTTTGCATATTTCCATGTCCCCACTATTGCAGCTCATTATGACACTAAATTTATCATCTTCCGGGACAGAAGAGAAATCTGTAAAGCTAGTAAACATATTGGACAATGTTGTTCTCATGTCTGATTGCGATAGGTGTTTTGGGGGAAGTATGTCTGCCCAATTCTATTTGAAGATATCATTCATCATCATTTTACGAGGCATAAGCCATTGGCTTGTTATTGCCTGTTTTTTATTATTATAGTATGGCTAGTTCAGTTCAATTAAAAGATTGTTATTTGAAATAGATCTATCTCGTTTGTTCTTGAATGATATGGCCATTGTCACTTAATTAAGTCTCCTCGAAACCGTCAGTATATTAGTGCTATTAGATTTAAAACTTTAGCTCTGTTTGGGGAAATGTTATGATGCAGATTGAAGGAAATTTAAATTTCCCTTTCTCCGAGATCTAACAATACTCACCATTCTGTTACTTCTGATATACAGCTGGCCCTGACAGCTGACTCTAGGACTATAGACTTAGAAAGCTTTACCGACTCCATGGAACCGGGTACTCGGCTCCCAACTGCCGAGTACCCGTCTACCATAGAGATCATATTGTTTGCATAGCCACAAAACAAGAGAAATCCATGGCTTGCCTCCATGGGGCTGGGAGGCTGGGTCCGTAACAGAATGGTGAGTATTGTTAGATCTCGGAGAAAAGGAAATTTAAATTTCCTTCATTCTCCTTCGATCAATACTCACCATTCTGTTACTTCTGATATACACCAGATTTGGTCAGTAACCTGGTGGGAAGGGGCAAGCCATAACTGCTCCTTTTGCCCCTTGGAGAAAGAGCTAGACTTAAAAACTTGACTAAAGGAGACCTAAAAAGGACCGTCAAGTTAACGGAACCGAATCACATTCGCATCACTGGCCCCCCACCCCACCACCCTTTTTCTCCTAAGAAAAGGGGCAGAACTCACGAACATGCATCTCGCCTGAAAACACAAATATGCCAAGAGGGTTAACTGCTCTTTGCATATACACATTTATTAGCCTGGGAATGAGCTTGAATATATAAGATGAATATTCCAGGACGGAATCGACCTCCATATTCTCCACCCGTGGCATCACAGGCCGCAGCAACCTCTCCTCCTCGGCCTCCTCATCTTCAGACCCCGAAGAGTCGTCACTGGTGGATGGCTCCCATGCCTGACGGACCGGCTACCGCTACTGGACCACCCGGAGGTGGCCGCAGAGAGACAGAACCCATCAGGCCGGAGCCCGGCGGGACTGCCAGGGGGCTGTACAAGACGGCTCCCTCGGTGACGAGTCCAGAACCCTGACCAAGGACAGGGTCCGTACCAAGCATGGGGAGAGACTGCCCAACAACTTTCGGCAGCAGGGACAACACCAGCGTGGGCAGAACGCTGTGCAGAAAGCCCTGCATAGCCGGACCAAACCACACCGGCGGTGCCATCTCCGCCACCTCCAGCTGAAGACGTGGAGCACCCCCAAGGGCCGAACCGGACGCTCCACGATTTAATTTCGGCCCGCCTGACCCCGCGTCAGACCCAGCCAAGTCCTTCTGGGCAAGGAACTTCATCATCATATCAACGGACCACACTGTACATACATTACACCTATTATCAAGGTTACATGAGGTACACCGAAAGCAGACATGGTCCTTAAACAGGACCCGGATGAACTTGTGGCACTCGTCACATGATGGCAGGGCTGGCTTGGCCTATAAATAAGCACAAACCTACAATAAGCAAGCGGAACGAGACAAAGATGGAAGGCAGACAATTAATTTTCAAATAAATTGACCATAAATTAACTGTAACCATCCCGCAACGTTACAGCAAAGATCGCATTGATTATGAGAACAAGAACGAAGCGGGCATAAATACACCCATAAACTGATCCTCCAGGATGTATCACGGAACCAGGAATCATATCGCATAGCATTCGGGGTAGATTTACCAATCAATATAAATTATACTCCTAACGAAAGCCAAAACGATATGTGAAGAAACAACAAAATGTAAACAAACTGCTGTAGCACACGGTAAAACAGCAGACCACACATCTTAATCAAGAATTTTGAAACCACCGATCATTGCAAACAGATCGTGATAACACGCAAAACTTGAACATTCCAAAGTTTTCTGGTACCATTTTAGTACGCAGCACCCCCAATAAGATGCGCGAATTAATGAATTTTCTTTACATAAACATCCGAGCAACACGGGTGTGACGTCACCCGCTCGGATCTTACAGAGAACGACATCAGCCGATATTCGTGTTAAAAATACTGTAGCAAACACCTATTTTCATATAGATCTGCCGATCGCCTGTTGGGGTTTAAAGAAGACGATCATCCGGAATATTCCGTTGTTAACACACGTCCCAGATTCTTTGCGGTTAGAAATTGGAACATGTAACACAGATGAAATTTAGAGACCTAAGTCTTTTAACTATGTAATAATAAGGAAAAATACAACCTGGTTATCATCGGCGGTATCCATATTAATCCAAATATCCTTGCAGAAACGCACTAGCTATCACAAAAACCACAGTTCACAAAAAGACTTAGACTTTAATTCTTAATCTTTCCAACTGCTAAAAAGCATGTATTGCTCTTGTTGCTATGCAAACAAGAATGAGCTCTATGGTAGACGGGTACTCGGCAGTTGGGAGCCGAGTACCCGGTTCCAAGGAGTCGGTAAAACTTTCTAAGTCTATAGTCCTAGAGTCAGCTGTCAGGGCCAGCTGTATATCAGAAGTAACAGAATGGTGAGTATCGAAGGAGAAAGGTGTTCCTCGCATTAGCTGCGCTGTGCCACCTACACTCATGGTCACACCCTGCTACGCCTAGCATTTGTTTGCATGTTCACTTGTGGAGGCCTTGGTTGCTCTAATTGCTGTTGTTTTCATTTTCTGTGTTCATCGCTATCCGAGTCTTCTCTACGCTAGTGTCTCTTCATGTAACCACAAAGTGCAGACATGAAAGCAGAGATTATCTACCGGTAATTGGAATCACTACCGAGCATGTTCTTGTTTATGCAGAGGCTACTCCAAAATCAGTTCAATGTATTGGCAAAATTGCAGTATGACTTTGTGATGGTCTGATAAACATATGGCCTGTTCAATGTGTTTATCGCTATCTGGGTCTCCTTCTCTACGCTAGTGTCTCTTTATGCAAATCCTGTTTAGTCAAAATCAGGATTCAACCACTGGGGCCTCTATAACTGTTGCTGGCAGTGAATTCCAATAGGGTACCACTCTGTTAAAGTAAAAGTATTTGTGAATATCCTTAGTGCTGCGTTTCATGTTGAGCTCGAACTTATGTCCTTTAGTGTGTGTATTAGTGGAGAGTTCGAAGAAGCTGCTTTTGTCAACGCTGTACATATCATTAAGGATTTTGAATGTTTCGATTAAGTCTCCTCGAAATCTTCTGTATTTCAATGACATTAGATTTAGGGTTCAGAGTCGTTCTGTGTAGCTGTAGTCTCTAATTTGTGGTAATAACTTTGTTGCCCGATGCTGTACTGTTTCTAATAGCTGGGATTGTCATTTAAATCTTGGTGACCATGTCGAGTTAAGGCCAAAATAAAAATAGTTTTTGTTTCCGGTAAACCGCTCGGGTGAACTTTTTGGCCTATATGACCCGGCCGGCAACAAAATAATTTTTTTCCCCCACAATGTGTGATATTTCCATGACACTGTTAGCTTGTGAAAATCGTGTTGTTAGCAATTTAAAAAAACATTTTTAATGCATCTCTACTATGAGATACGAAAAGAGACCCACTTTCCAATATATTTTGCTTCAAAATCACTAACATAGATGCTATATATCGCTAAACCATTTCTTGTTTGCATAAAATTTAAATAAAATCTCCAATTTGCGTCGTAAATAAATGACAGTCTAGCTCACGTGATCATAATGCGGGTTTCCTTAAGGGCGAATTTAGGCCATCACGTTGATAGCTACTCAGTCAAGGTACTTGAGACTGTCCTTCTATTGGTGAAAGTACCTACCCGAGTAAAACTATTGATATTTTGGCACTACTTCAGCACGAGAGAGACGATCTAAACTTACCCCAACTGGCACCTATTACTCGTGATCGGAATTGACAGTAAGGTTTCGGTTTGTTTATAGGGCAGAATAATTGTATTTATAAACCAAACATGGGCCACTATATAAAGACCTCACTAGATTCTTTAGAAGACACAGATTGAAACTCCACTTCCAACACCCACCATATCTTGGGAACGATTCATCCATAGATGTCACTGAAACAATCTGACGATTTCTGCGACAAACTGTCAAAGAAATTCAAACCCTATAGCCTATGGACACCATGTCCAAGCAATGATGCTACGCTAGATGCGTTTATTAGAGCAGTCAAATCTGATCTGGTCAATTCCAAACATAGGAGATCCAAATCGGACAATCTTTCCAAAACAAAGGAAAGAACTCACACTATTAGCAGATGACAAAACTATAGTCATCAAAAAAGCTGACAAAGGTCAGGCCACTGTCATACATGACTCAACTGCCTACAACACAGAGGCATTAACACAGCTAAATGATCAACGATTCTACCAAGAATAGGACACTGACCTCACTGCCCAACACTCTGAAAAAGTAGAAACAGCCATAACCTCTATGGTGCTAAATGGCGAAATCACCACTGATATCGCAAATGGTCTAAGAATTGACAAACCCAGACCGTCGAGCTTCTACCTATTGCCAAAAATACACAAGGCAAAGGATGGTACATCCATCCCAGGCAGACCAATCATAAGTGGCAATGGCAACCCCACTGAACACATCAGTAGCTTTGTTGATGAACACATCAAAATTCATCTATCCAAAATTATTTCATACGTCAGGTACACCACTGATTTCATAAACAAGCTTGAATCATATGGTGCCCTACCAGAGAATGCTCTTCTTGTCACAATGGATGTCACATCTCTATACACGAATATCCCAAACGAGGAGGGGATCAGAGCTACAGCGAAATTCATCAGGGCCAATGGCACCCCGGGCCAGGCCAGCACGAGGTCGCTATTGTCCTTGTTGAAGATCGTTCTGACATGCACCACTTCACTTTCAACAATAAGCATTACCTCAAAATAGGAGGTACAGCAATGGGTACAAAGGTAGCACCTAGCTACGCCATAATTTTCATGGCGGACCTAGAAAGCAGACTACTCAATAGCGCACCACACCAACCCGCTATTTACCTCCGTTATATTGATGACATCTTCATACTATGGTTAGAAGGAAGGGAGAAACTGGATATGTTCATCCAACATATTAACACATCATGTGACACCATCAAATTCACGGCTGAAATCTCATCAACAAGTGAGCTTTCTTGACACACGAGTTTCGATTTCGGACGAACATACACTCCAATTCGACCTCTTCACCAAACCCAGACACACCTGACCTCCACCAAAGACGCGAGTCCATACGGCCAATTCCTGAGACTACGCAGAATCTGCAGCAAAATCGAAGATTACGAGAAACACGCACGTTACACAATTGCACACTACGAGAATCGTGGTTATTCCACCAATCTCCTAATAGACAGCTATAATAAAGCCCTCCAAATGGAGAGACCATCACTCTGACACTCTTAAAACCGAAAGAGAATAAAACCAAAAACCACTGGATACCTCTCATCACAGATTACCACCCACACAGTATCCTTCTCAAGAAAATTATCAACCGACACTGGGATCTCCTAAAAACCAGTCCCAAGTGTAGGGACACATTTACCGAGAAACCACTCTTTGGCTACAGAAGGAACCAAACGGTTAGAGATCAACTAGTCTGTGCTGATTTCACCCACCCCGCTATCAAAGGATACCAGGGCAGTTCGATACCAAACAAAGTCGAACCGTGTCAAAAAGGAAACTGTTACTTTTGTCACAGAATGGAGAAAGGGAAAACTTTCCAGAGCACACACACACGTTTAACATATAGATGTCACGTGAAAACATACTGCTCAACTATGAATGTGGTGTATCTCCTCACCTGCGCTGTTTGCAACAAACAATACGTGGGAGAAACTAAGAGAGAATTCCAGATCCGCATCAAAGAATATTTGAGAGATGTCAACAAACACAAAGACACACCGGTCACACTACATTTTAACCTGCCAGGATACGATACAAACAGTATCAGATATAGAGTCATAGAAGTTCTGCGCCACGATCCTGAAAGCACTGAGGCCACCCCCTCACGCAAGGACCGTGAATCTTACTGGATCCATCAACTTCACACAATGGATCCTATTGGTATTAATCACGCAGATTGGTAAACCCCACACCCTGTGGGTGAGACACCATTATAACATTTTACAGTTCATATATTATAACAATGCGAGATACATAAGTATTACAGGTTGGGAATGATGTGATAACACATTCTATCCATCTCTCCTGATACATTTAAAAGCACTTAATATAATGACAATTTTCAAACAGGTATTCCATAAAGCATGTTAGGTTTTTTTACAAATCATATAGGCCTACATACATGTGAAATACATACAATTAGAAACGATGTGAATTTCCCACCCCTTCCCTATCTCATACTATAATTAAGCAATTCAAATATACATGTGGAATACATAACTTTAGCTTTTAGGAACGATGTGATTGCACACCCATTCCTGTCACAGAATACAAGTATACTGGTACGTACCTAGCTGTTAATACAATTATAGCTTAGAAACGATGCGATTTCACGCCACTTTCCTATCTCATACTACAGTTATGAGTTAAGCAAATCAAAAGCTACCGATGGAATATGTAACTTTAGAACTAATGATATGCGAGTTCGAACCTGCTCTGATGTAACACTGCATCAGTTTTAAAAGACAATCATGAAGACGTAGATCTGGACTCATGGAACATCTTTTCGTCTAGTAACAACATCATGCATGAGGTGATGTAAAATGACAATCACGGATATGTATTACATTAATACCACGAAAACATAAATAATGTATGAGTAAGTTAAATAAGTAATTTCATATATTTGTATATCTGACGTTCTTGCTATATAGATGATAATATTTTTGTGTGTGCTCAGTTGGCATAAATATGTGAAAAATAACATTAACAATGAATTTGCGAAATTTGTTACCTTGGAAGACATTTTGGGTAACAGTAAAACGCGCATTCTGCTGATTTGTCTCGTTCATCATCATCATCATCATCATCATCATTTCAAAGGGCATAAGCAATTGGCTTCTTTGTGTCCAGGTAGATTCAATACTACTTTAGATAATGCATGCGTGAAAGAGAAGTTGCGAAAAAACAAATTATGTGTGTGCTACAAATAACTATGCTACAAGATTTACAAATATTTACAGTTTTTGACAGGCTAGGTGACAATGTCCAGGTCGTCAGCTGCGGTGAGCCGCCTACAACCAAGATACAAATTGGGACTCTGAATCTGAATCTGTATTCATCATCATGATTCAAGATTCAAGATTATTTATTTCATGCTTAATATACAATATACAGACAATGCAATTGGGCAGTCCATCATGAGTCGATGGACCACCCCCCCCCCCCCCTCCCCCCCCCCCACACACACACACACACACACACACACACACACACACACACACACAAACCCATTACAATATATAGGGTGATAGTTAGGAACGTCTAATTGAAATACTAGGAAAAACTTTGGAAACTATTCAGAAGGAAAACAAAACAGTCTATATCATGGGTGACTACAATATTGACCTGATGAGACAAGCTTGCTTTCACACCCACAATTTTACAAACTTACTTAATGCTCATGGATTCTATCCAACCATAACTAAACCGACTAGAATAGGTGATGTTTCGGCCACAATTACTGATAATATATTCAGCAATAACATTAATTTCAGTAATAAAACAGAAGTAGGAATTCTCGTAACAGAAACATCAGATCACCTACACATTTTTCTTCTTGAAAGACAGCAGACCTGCACGAAACCATTTAAATATGAAAAAATTAAGCGCAGAGAAATAAATCAGGTCAATATTGAAAAATTTAAAAGAAACATGTGTAGGGTAGATTGGCATACAGTTACAGACATACAATGCTGTGAGAATGCCTACAATAAGTTCCACGACATTTGCACCAGAGTTTTCGAAGACAGCTTTCCCATGAAGGAAAAGAAAAAATTCAAACACAACCCGACTGAACCATGGCTAACAAACTGGACTAATAGCTGTCTGTCATAGAAAACATAAACTTCATTTGACATCAAATGTCAAACAAAGCATAACGAACTGAAATTTAAGAAATATAGAAACAAGTTGGATCAAATAATAAGAACAGCCAAAAAAGCCTATTACCACATAAAATTTGAACAATGTAAGAATGATATAAATGAAACATGGAAAATAATTAAATCACTTTTGAATAAAAGCAATGGTAAAGCACAACAAACACAGTTTCTTTATAACAACAAATTAATAACCGATGACTTTGAAATTGCAACATAATTCAATGATTATTTTGTTAATATAGGTCCAACACTTTCAGATAAAATCAAATCATCATCCTGTAGTAAATATAGTGATTACCACACAGGCAACTATCAATCCTCTTTTTTCACTAACCCAGTTAGCAATGAAGAAAATTTTAACATTCTTAACAAACTAAACCCTGCAAAAAGTGTTGGCCTCGATGGATTTAAGTGGAGTATTTTCAAATACTGCACCTTAGACCTACTAATACCCCCTCAACCACATTTGTAATCTATCTAGCATGCAAGGCATCTTTCCATCAAAACTAAAAGCTGCACGAGTAACACCTATATACAAAGCAAAGGATTCATCTAGCTTCACAAACTATAGACCTGTCTCAATACCTTCACTCTGCTCCAAATTAATGGAATGACTTATGTATAATCGGCTTATTAGCTATTTAGGCAAAAAGTCAATCCTGTATACATCACAATACAGGTTTCGTGAAAAACACTCAACAATGCTAGCACTAATTGAAATGACAGAAAAAAAATTTGAAAAAACACATAATAGGCATTTTCTTGGACCTTTCAAAAGCTTTTGACACGATCAACCACTCTATTTTACTAGAAAAACTTGCCTACTATGGAATCCGATGAAGTGCACTCAACTGGTTTCAACGCTACCTAAATGAGAGAACACAATGCGTGCAATTTAATGCAACCTGCTCTGAAAATAGGAGACTAACTTGCGGTGTTCCTCAGGGATCCATCCTTGGCCCTCTGCTGTTCCTCTTGTATATGAATGATCTGCCCAATGTATGCAAACCCATGTCACTAATACTGTTCGCTGATGACACCAATGCCTTTTTCTCTGACGAAGATATAATTACTTTATACAAAAACGTAAATGAGGAAATGGAAGAAATTACTAACTGGTTTTTGTTAAATAAGCTGTCATTAAATGTGGATAAAACAAACTATATGTTATTTTCAAAATCTAGAGAACATATAAATAAGGATATTCCGAAAATTTATATCAACAAAAAAGAAATTGAAGAGGCCCCATACGCAAAGTTTCTAGGAGTATATTTAGATAAAAATCTGACCTGGGTCAATCAAATTGAGACAGCTACTGCAAACGTAGCAACAGGAATAGGTGTCATCCAAAGATTAAAACCCTATATGACACATGACACGGTTAAAACACTGTACAGCACCTTAATCCTTCGACACCTCACATACTGCAATGCCGTTTTGACTAACATCTATAGAAACAAAATATCTAAAATTCAAAGCCTCCAAAAAGAGCATTAAATTATTTTCTCGACCAGCAAAAGGCCAAGATATGTTTAAAGAAGAAAAACTACTCAAACTTATTGACATAGATAAATCCCAAATGTTAACTATTGTAAAAAATTTCCATCACAACACCCTACCCAAATCCATAGCCCCATTCTTTGTGAACAATATTAACATCCACCAACATAATACTAGAAGCAGACACAAACTACATGAGAAATACACACGCACAGACATGGGAAAACATAGAACATCAATTACAGCCACTCAATTATGGAATAACACTAAACAGTTAACCCGAGACAAAATACTGACAACAAAATCATTCAAGAAAATAATAAAGGATTACTTAATTAACACGTATTAGTGCTACTACCATTTCTACTACTACTACTACTACTACTACTACTACTACTACTACTACTACTACTACTACTACTACTACTGCTGCTGCTGCTGCTGCTGCTACTACTACTACTACTACTACTACTACTACTACTACTACTACTACTACTACTACTACTACTGCTGCTGCTGCTGCTGCTGCTGCTGCTGCTGCTGCTGCTGCTGCTACTACTACTACTACTACCATCCCACTCCAATCCACCGACTACGACTTGATGTTTTCAACTGCTAACAACTATCAAATTTTCATGTTCAGTAACCATAAAACCAAGCTGCTGGATGAGCAGGAGAATGAGCACTGTGCCCCTCCCCTCCCTCCCCACCCTTGCCCAAGGATGCTCCCCACTAGCCAGCATCCTGTAAACATTTTATCAACTGCCAAATACAGCACAGCTCGGGGATGACCTCACATACTTCTAAACAAAAACAGTACCTTGTTGTCAGAATAATTTAAAAATCAGTGTGAGAAATGTTCTCTTGTATGTTTTGAATGTCGGTGAATCGGAGGACATTGCTGCCTATGGCAATAGTGTCCTCCAATTCAATTATATTCAACACATTCAACATAACGTTTTTATTTTACTATTGAGATGAACTGGTTATTTCCGAGATGTACTGTATAACCAAAGTCAACCAAAAATATAAATGTTATGTTGTAATGTAAAATCACCACTACAACAACAACTACTACTACTACTACTACTACTACTACTACTACTACTACTACTACTACTACTACTACTACTACTACTACTACTACTACTACTACTACTACTACTACTACTTAGACATGTATTAATTTTTTATTTAACTATTTACGTATATATTATGTGTAAGGTGTCCGCCAATACAATAAGCATTGCCCTCGGCGGACAACCTAGTTGAATCCATAATCTATATATGTTTTACTACTGAATAAATAATCTTGAATCTTGAATCTTGAATCTTGATTCTTAACTATACAAACATCTGTGAGTAAACACAGAGCAAGGACGGCGCAACATCTATTTTTCTTTACCATATTTTCATGATTTTTCTACATGTAGCGTATTTTACATATAAATGGTCTTTTAGATTCCAACTAGAATTTTTTATTGTAGATACAGGTTTTTTTTAAATATGGTACAGAGGTGGGGATGAGGCGTGGGAGGGGGGGGGGGTTAGAGAGAGAGAGGGGGGGGAGGGGGGGGGGGGGGTTGTTGCTCAACAAAGTCAAATTAGTATTTGGGGTGAGAAGTTGTTGGTAGGTGTGGTTTAGATATTTTATAGTAGAGCGTCGACATCTGATATAGCAATTGAGAAAGCGGATATCAGATGGATTTTCAAGTTTGATAACTTCTACCACTCTGATGGCAATTTTCCAGGCTTTATTATCTCTATAGCAGAGAAATTGACATCCAATATTCAGCAATTTTGGTGGACGATGTCGTTGTCTACGGCTGCAGCATCTTCCATCAAACCTGCCTAGAAAATTTAACATTTATTATGTTTGGTCATTTATTTTATTTTGAAAATTTAAAATTTCCATCTGGGTACAAAGGGTAAGGGAAGAAGTGAAGTCATGAAACTTTGTTTATACAGAGTCTGTCCATTAGGGAGATGCCATCTGGCCTGGACAAAGATTTTATGACAGACGTACAGATACATGTAGGTAAGTCAACATACCGAAAGAGACGCATCACATAATAACTTGATAATAGTAATAGTATTAATAACAACAATAGTTAATCAGCTAGTATTGAGCTGTGTTTCTTATTGTAGTTGTAGAGTGATAAAATGGGGAGTATTAGATCAGAATCTGAAATAAATAAAGAGCATTGATGCAGGATTTGGATAGATAGGATGGCCGGGATTGACTCATACTAACAGTAATCGGCACTACAGGTACAGAGTAAATATGAGATTTGGCTGTTAGGTGAGAAAAAGGTTTAGATTTGACACTTTCGACGCCTCTGCCCCGTTCACTTATTTCCCCTTATTTATGCAATGTCTGGATATGTTGGGACTAGCCAGCCTGAAAGCTGCTGCTGCTTCGGTTAAGGCAGGTTCCTCCAGTCTACCCAGTCCGAAAAGATTCAGCATTGACCAGCTCACATACCTTGGATTGAAATTTATTGCTAGTTTTATTTGGAGCCTCTCCGCTACCTGACAACACCAGTTTTACCTATTAGATATGGGAATAATATGCTCAACAATAGGTTAGGTTAAACACATTCATCCCATTAATCCTTTCACGTTGCATTCCATGACTATCAGCTACAGTACAAATATTAGTAATCTGTTTGATATGCTGGGGCTACCCAGATTTAAAAAAACCTGGCTGTTCCAGTGGCGGAAGCAGTTCCTAGTCAAAGCAGCCCCAGCATTAGCAGACAAATATTATTTTATCAGGTCTTGAGGCTTATTTTGCTTTGCAGGGTTCAAAAGGTTAATCCGACACTTCGGAAGTTGCATTAATGGTGATTAGTATATTGTGCATTAATGGTGTGTTGGTGTATTGTGCATGGTTACGGTGTGTTGGATACCATAGAGGATCTATGTGGTCAGCGGTGTCGGAAATGTCAAATGATAACAGATGGTTGTCTAGACTGTCAATCTGGTGTATTGGCAAAGCCAAGCTCTGTCCCTGTAGTTTATGGGTAGGTTAGTTTGCAACATGCAGATTGGATTCACCTGAGTTGAATTGATGGTGGTGGTGGTGGTGGTGGTGGTGGTGGTAGTAGTAGTAGTAGTAGTAGTAGTAGTAGTAGTAGTAGTAGTAGTAGTAGTAGTAGTAGTACTAGTAGTAGTAGTAGTAGTAGTAGTAGTAGTAGTAGTAGTAGTAGTAGTAGTAGCAACAGCAGCAGCAGCAGCAGCAACAGCAGCAGCAGCAGCAGCAGCAGCAGCAGCAGTAGTAGTAGTAGTAAATTACTTTGTTATGTCAACTGATGTTCTTTAGTTAGGGTTGATTATCAGCAAGTCATTACATTGACATGTACACATGTACTAAACCTCAGTACCCGCCAATTATGGACTCCCTGAGTTGAATTGGTGGTGATGGTGGCTGGGTAGGTGGATGGGTGGGTGGGTGGGTGGGTGGGTGGTGGTGGTGGTGGTGGTGGTGGTGGTGGTGGTGGTAGTAGTAGCAGTAGTAGTAGTAGTAGTAGTAGTAGTAGTAGTAGCAGCAGCAGCAGCAGCAGCAGCAGCAGCAGCAGTAGTAGTAGTAGTAGTTGTAGTAGAAGTAGTAGTAGTAGTAGTAGTAGTAGTAGTAGTAGTAGTAGTAGTAGTAGTAGTAGTAGTAGTATTAGTAGTAGTAGTAGTAGCAGCAGCAGCAGCAGCAGCAGCAGCAGCAGCAGCCAGTAGTAGTAGTAGTAGTAGTAGTAGTAGTAGTAGTAGTAGTAAATTACTTCGTTATGTCAAATGACGTTCTTTAGTTAGGGTTGATTATCAGCAAGTCTTTACATTGACGAGTACAAATGTACTACACATCAGTACCCGCCAATTATGGACTCCCTGATAATTTTCTATTTAGGATCTGTTCCCGTATCTTTGGGCTGGTGCTGTTCCATAAATTTGTGGCTGTCATTGTAATGCGTTTTGCTACTGTTTCTGTTCTTGTGGAATTTTGGTATGTAGATTATGTTTATTTCTAGTATTGTGTCTATGGATGTCAGTGTTGAATCATCATCATTTAATTCAAGTAAATTTTATTTGCTTATTTATTGTATTACTTACAAAATGTGCATAGGTGGCCCATACAAGGCAGAGCCTATGAGGTGACGGGCCACTTACATATAACATAACTTTTTCTCAAGTTTGTTCACTTCAGAAGATCTTCATTCTACACCAATCATTAGCCCCAGAAGCAATGGTATAGTATTAAAGGACATGATAATTTCATAGGATAGCACTGTGGACTCAGGCTTATTCAGCCTCTATGTCTGCCTTTTCATTTGTTGATGAAGCATAACACTCTCGCACGTGACTTCCAGGCATTTTATAGTCAGCGATAAAGTCAATTTCATCTCGTGGTCCTTCCAAAATTTATCCAGCCCTACATCGAACGTTAGCACTGATGTAGTATTTACTAGAGTGCTCGGTAGACTGTCCCAGACATCCACTACTCTATTTGTGAATGCGTATTTCCGTAGGTCAAACCGACACCTCTTTTTCTCCAGCCTTAATTTGTGTCCTCTTGTTGTCTTGCTTTTAGATATTTCCAGCATATTTTTGATAATTTTTGGATCGTATATTCCCTTTAGTATTTTAAATACCTCTATCATATCTCCTATTATTCTTCCATATTTGAGTGATGGAAGTCCTAGCTTTCTTAATCTATCAGGATACTCTAGATACTTCAGTGTGTGAATCAATTTTGTCGCTCTTCTCTGCACATTTTCCATCGTTGCTATGCCCTTTTTGGTGTGTGCCCCCTCCCCCCCCCCCCACCCCCACCCCCATACACATACAGCATATTCACAGGTGAGGTCTAACCAGTGCTTTGAAAAGGCTGATGAACATGCTTTCATCTAGGAAGCTGAAGGATCTCCTTATCAGTCCCGTTATTGAGTTTGCCTTATTTACCTGTGACTGTTGCTTAAATGACAAGTTGTTGTCCACTGTGACGCCTATATCTTTTTCTTGTGCTACATTTTCCAGTGTCACCAAGTCACCATCCTGATTTTGTAAACAATACTCATATGCGTTTTCATCTTTCTTTGTTCCACTCTGTACCTTCATAACTTTGCATTTATTTGGGTGAAACCACAGTAACCATGTGCCAGTCCATCTTGTTAGGGAATCTAGATCTTGTAGCTTTTCCTTCTCTTCAAATGTAGTTGTCTCTTTGTACATCTTTGTGTCATCTGGAAAGAGAAAAGTTGTTGCAATGACACAGTCGGGCAAGTCATTTATGTAAATGACAAATAGTATCAGTCCTAGGACGCTGCCTTGTGGGATCCCACTTGTCACACTTCTATCACGTGAGCTTATTCCATTAACTACCACCTTTTCTGCTCGGTCAGTTAAAATTTTTTTTAGCCATTTTCCTACCCGACTGCTTATCCCATAGCTGTATAGTTTGCCGAATAGGCGTTGATAGGGAACAGTATCGAAGGCTTTCATAAAATTCATGTACACAGTGTCTACCATACCCCCTTTGTCCAGTGTTTGTGTCCATTCGTCCATCACTTTCAGCAGTTGAAGGCTTGTTGACCTTCCGGACAGGAATCCGAATTGTGCGCTACCGAATAGTTAATTTCTTTCCATATGGGTTAGAATCTCAGCCTTGACCAATTTCTCTAGTAATTTACATATGACACTTGTTAGGGTAACAGGTCTATGGTTCCCTGGGTCTGATTTGCTTTCTTTCGTGAAAATTGCTGTGACATTTGCAGTTCTCCAGGCTTCAGGCACCACACCCTCTTCCAGAGACTTGTTGAATATCATTGTCAGTGGTTTATACAGCACATCACGAAGTTCTTTTAAAACATTTGGATGGATCCCATCAGGTCCTAGAACTTTGTTCTTAACTATCGCTTTTAGCAGTTTTAAAACTTATTCTTCATTGAACACTCTGTCATGGAACTCCTCCGGGATATGTTTACCTTCCAATTTGGATTTGGCGCCAGGCGGTTCCTTTGTGAAGACGCTGGTGAAGAAGTCTGCAAGGACATCAGCTTTGTCTTTGTCTTCACTAGCTACCTTTCCCCATTCCTCTACAGTTGTCTTTAATTCTGCTATTCCTGTTTTCATTAGTCTTTTAGAATTAACATATTTCCAGAATTTATTTGCAGACTGCTCTATCTCCTTTTCCTTATCGCTTTTTGCTTTTCTTACTAAGCCCCTTACTCGATTTCGGACTTTGGCATACTCCTTGTACTTACTTTCCTCTCTTGTTTCAATAAACCTCTGCCAACTCCTCTGCTTCTTTCTTATTTTTGCTGCAATTCTATTGTCTAGCTGAACAGCATGACGCCTCCTTCTTTTTTCATTGCCGTTTGTTCTTGTTTTTGGGATACTGTCTTAATTTTGGGCCATGTTATAAATATTCATAAAATGGTCTAAGGCAGTGCGTGTATTCAGTTCTTCTAGTTCTTCCTCCCTCTTTCTATCCAGTTCGACTTTCATTGCTTCATAATTTCCTTTGAAATAGTTCCATCTCGTTTCTCTGTTTTGGTTGCTGTCTATATGAGTATGGAAAGTAAATTTCAATACACAGTGATCACTTAATCCTATAGGCCTTTGATGAGTTGCGTTAGTTATTAATTCTTCATTGGAGAGAAGTAGGTCAATGGTACTAGGAGTGCTGTTTATCCTTGATAATAACACCTACCACCATCGAAAAAAATTGAAATCACTCAACTCCAATAAAGGCAATGGCCCTGATGAAATCCCAGTGAAAATATTACTTACTAGGACGTACTAGGTGCTGAGTAGTCACATGATCTAGTCCTCTATAACCACATCTTCTTCATCTGGCTCCTGGTTAACTGTGTGACTTCCGGTAATCAGGGACATTTTATAATTAAATGATACACCCTGGTGTCTCCAGGCCTTATCCAATCTATAAAAGCGTTTAAACTTGTTGCATTAACTACATATTGGTTGGCAGATTATACAAAATATTTACTATTCTAGATGTAAATGCTTTAAGTCTTATATTCTTTCTAGATCTTTGTTTGCTTAATTTATGTTTATGTCCTCTTAATAGGCTGGATTTTTGGGTTGTTAGCTTTAATTCGGGTGCTACTTCAGGATCATATATATTATTAAGTAGTTTATATACTTCAAGCATATCTGCCCTATGTCTCTGGTATGATAATGTTGGCAACTTTAACACTCTAAGTTTATTCTTATATGACATTTCTTTTAGGGCAGGTAGCTGCTGTTTTGCCCGTCGCTGGACCCTCTCTATCGCATCAATGTGATTTTGTCTGTATGGGCTCCAGACTGGAGTTGCATAGTCGAGATGCACTCTGACAAGTGATTTATACAGAGGGATGAATGTCTCAGTATCTAGAAATATATACGATCTTCGAATTAGTTCAGCCATGTTTGCTGTTTTGATTTTACAACTGAAATGCTCGTCAAAGCTGAGCTTTTTTTTTTTTTATCGAAGATCACTCCTATGTCTTTCTCGGTGGTTGCATGCTCCAGAATATGTTCTGTATTGTTCAAAGATAATTTATAATCAAATTAATTATGTGGGTCAGAGTTTATATGTAGCACTTTGCATTTGTCTGTGTGGAATTTTACCAGCCATTTCTCTCTCCAGTTCTGCAATTCTTGTAGATCATTTTGGAGTTGCTGTTTGTCGTCCTCAGCCTTGATGAGTGTTTACACTTTTGTATCATCAGCGAAGAGCATTATGTCGCTTATTACTTTACCTGGGAGGTCATTTATGTAGATAGCAAAAAGTATGGGACCCAAGACACTTCCCTGTGGGATGCCACTTGTTACCGCTCTCCAATCTGACTCCGCTCCATTCACAATGACTTTTTGTCTCCGTTCTTTTAGAAAGTCTTCAATCCATCCAAGTATGTTATTATGGATGCCATATGATTGTGCGTTTAGGAGTAATCGTCTATGGGGCACTATCAACAGCTTTCATAAAATCGAGATATATTGTGTTTATTTCATATCCGTCATCTAGAGCTTCTGTCCATGCATCTATCAACTTGAGTAGCTGAAGTGTTGTTGATCGCTTGTCAATGAATCCGTATTGTTTGGTGCTAAAAAGTGATTTGTTCTCATATATTTGATGATCTCTCTACAAATGATTTTTTCCATTAGTTTGCAGACTATGCTCGTTAGGCTCACTGGTCTATAGTTTGATGGTAATTTTGTGCTTCCTTTCCTGTAAATTGCAGCTATGTTAGCTTCTTTCCAAGCATCTGGGAGTTTTTGTAGCCTAAGGGAATTGTTGAAGATAATAGACAGTGGAATTTTCAGTTCATTACTTAGAGTTTTGAGAAAATATGTGTGTAATTGATCCGGTCCTGCCGATTTTGCTATGGTCAGCTGATTCAGTTCCTTTTCTATACTCTCTTCATTAATAATTATATCTTGCATGACATTTTCTACTTCCTTCATCTCGATTGTGGGTAGATCACTAGCGTTTTCCTTTGTGAAAACACTGCAGAAGAATTCGTGAAGTGTGTCTGCATTTTCTTTCTCCGTTTTTGTAAGTTCTGATTTTGGATCATCTGGGTTCAACAATAACGGCTGTATCCCATCTTTGACTTTGTACTGTGACTTAATGTACTTCCATACTGATTTAGGATTTATTTCTTATGTTCATAGCTGTGCTTGTTTCAAAATTCTTTCTGAGCGTTTTCATCATTTTTTCTACTTTATTTTTGGCTCTGCAGTATAATTAATAGTCACCCTCATTTCTCATCTTTATATATTTCTTCCAGAGTTTGTGTTTATTCCTTACATTCTTTAGCTGATCTTTGTTAGGTGGTACCTTGCTATTATTGTTTCCTATTTTGACTTTCTTGCTTGGAACATGCTTCTCTTCTATTTCACAAACTATGGTCATAAAGGTTTCCCATTGCTGGTTTAGGTCTAAACTTTTTAATTTCTCCTGCCAATCTATCATGTTAATTTCTTCCTTTATATGGTCATAGTTAGCTTTATCATAATATTTCTTTATTCTGGAATTCTCTGTACAATGGATATTAAAGAAAGCTGTTAAGTAAATTAGTAAACCATTATGCATACTTTTTAACAAGTCTCTAGAAGAAGGCGTATTACCTGAGATATGGAAAATGGCAAATGTATGCTGCATACAAAAAATGACCCAAGTAACTATAGACCAATCAGTCTTACCTCTACCGTGTGTAAGGTCCTGGAGTCATTCATAAGGGACAGCATAGTAGACTCTCTGGAAACAGCCAATCTATTTGCCAAATGTCAGCATGGATTCCGACATAATAGATCATGTAAAGCTCAACTACTAGAGTACCTCGAAGATATAACAACCAAACTTGCTTCAAACGAACCTGTTGATGCGGTATACATAAACCTCTCAAAAGCATTCGATACTGTACCCCACCAATGACTCCAAACAAAACCCAGGAGCTATGGTATAGGGGAGAATCTAACAAAATGGATAGGAAACTACCTATGTAATAGAAGACAGACAGTAAGGATCAACGATGCAACATCAGATTGGATAGAAGTGACAAGCGTCATGCCACAAGAAAGTGGCCTGGGACCTATTCTCTTTCTGATATACATAAACGATCTACCAGACCTACTAACCTGCCACTGCAAAATATTTGCAGATGACACAAACATATATGGCAACCCAGCTACCAGTAAGATCCAAGACAACATAGACCAAGTATGTAAGTGGTCCCAGACATGGCAGCTATCATTTAACACAGACAAACACATGTTCTACAATTCAGTTTTAGATTTGTTAAATGGAACATGTTTACTCATTATTTCCATTATTATATCATAAAATCATTGCCACGCTGTTTCTACATTTTCACAATCAATTATTGTTTCCCAATTAATATTGGAAAGATGTCAACGAATTTCATTAAAGTCTGCCTTCCAAATAATTTATTTAACATCCCTTTAATTTTTGTTTAACAGTGTGGAGGATGTTGCACGTGTAAAAAGAATGCCAACACGATCACTTTTACTTAGTCCCGAAATATAACTTGCATTAGAAACCATATACTCTTCATCTGTAAATATTAGATCAAGCAATGGTGGATTTTGTCCTATTCTAAAACGTGTAGTCTGGTCAATATGCTGTTTAAGGAATAGTTCTTGGGTGTTTTTTTAAAGAAATTTGCATGGGAAACTGTCAGGTGAACTGATTGCCTAACAGTCAATAAAATCTAGTTCCAGGAGATTAAAATCACCAATTAATAGTATGTGTGATGCGTTTGTTTGTTTCATGGTGTCCGAGAGATTGAGAAGTTCACTATCATTTGTGTCGTTGCTGCTCATTGATCTATATCTATTGAGCATTAGAAGTTTACCCCATGCTTTAGTTTTATTTTGGCCTATACTGAATCTTGGAATCTTGGAAACGGGTTGCCTCCCAGTGTAGTTCTTGAATGTTTCTAATCCTCTGGCGAGATGACTGAATCGACGAGGCTGTTCCATATTGGTACTGTACAAGGCAAGAATGAATGTTGGCGCTGCTTCATTGATGTTTGAAATGTCTGTAGCTTTGGTGAATGGTTGTGTCTGGTGGTGGTGATGTGTGCTCTTACTGGGTGGTATTCAGCTGGTATCGCAACATGACATAATTTATACATGTGTGTCACACTGGCCTTCTTTCTTCTTTTCTCCAGGGATTCCCAGTCTAGTTCTAATATTATGCTGGAGACAATATGCTATCGGTAAAGGTACACTGGATGGGCTAGGACAAACTGTGCTGGCTTTCTTAGTACAGCTTCCACTTGGTTTTGGAGTTCCTTTGTTGGTGGGTCCCAGACTGTCGAACTGTACGCCAGCTTAGGTCCGATGAGAATTTAATAAGCTCATTCTTTGATGATCTGAGGGCACCCGCAAAGGTTTCTGTAGAGGAAGCTGAGTGTATGAGTGGCCTTACATGCTTTGCAATGCCCCTGAAACCTTTGAGCGCCCAGTGGAATGAGTACTCTGCAAGCTGCAAGTAGAAAACTTGCCTCTGCTATTTAGATGATGAAATTGTTTTTGTAACTACCTTCAGAGATGCAGTGAACAACTTCCGCGAAGAACTAAATCGTTTGGCTGCTGCCAACTTAAAATGAAAACCAAAGAAGTGTCATCTGTTCCACGAGGAAGTGGAATGCCTTGGCCATGTTGTTTCCACCCAGGGTGGCTCTACTCAGCCGATTGGGAAACACCCACTACCAACACAGAGATTCACAGTTTCCTTGGACTTTGCCAATAGTACCGTGCTTATGCACCAGAATTTAGCAGAATTGTGCTGCACCACTTTTCAAACTAATGGAAGAACCCTGTCCCTTCAAATGGACTGCAGAATGTGAGACCGCTTTCCATCTTTTGAAAGAATCCCAAGTTGACAATGATGGACACAAGCACGTGATCTGTTATGGATCCCGACATCTTTCCCGCATCGAACACCATTATGCCACCACCAAGCGTGAGCTCTTTGCCACCATTCATTTAATCAATCACTGCAAACACTTTAAGAAAAACCTTTCACGTTACGAACTGACCATGCCTCCTTGCATTGGCTTAAAAATTATGAAATCCTGCATGAACGATTACCCACTGGCAGGAAACTTTGCAAAACTTTCAATTCGATGTGATACACCATCCTGGCAAATTACATGTGAATGCCAACGTTTTATCCCACAAACACCCAAGACCCTGTTACCACAGCATTGTTCGTGCCAAGAACACGGACTCGATGACGCCGCCTTGTATATACTATACATATTGTATATAGGTATAACCTTAATTAAGATCATAAATGGGCAACCTCGCCATATTTTTGTGAACAGATCTGTATATATGAAAAATATTCGAATGTGCTATGATAGCAACGCGTTTTCCTGTTGCTGATTAAAATGTTATGAAATCAACCTATGAGTTCCTCTAACTAGAGCTTGACATCATCTCCTCGTGAAACTTGTCACCATAAAACAATTCACGTTTGAATGGATGAGAGAACTTTATGCAAACCCTGATACAGTTATTATCAGCCATAAAAATCAGACATGCCATGCCTTTAACTGTCTCAAGTAATCTTTTCACACCCCTAAATCCTGGCCTATATTATTCCTGGATTGGGCTTGTCTTTCTCGAATCAGCGAAATTAGTGGAACTGCGCCACCCCTGAGGGGTATTGACAGAAAGACAAGAAGGAAGTCGCACCAATTTTTGTGCACCACAGAATATTACCCATTTCAGACCCCCACATATATCGTATACACGGATTTTGCTCATTAAAGCCAAAAGGCGATAAAGAGGAAACTAAAACTTTTGGTGAAGGAAGCCGCCTTGCTGAAGTCTTAATTAAGACTCTTCCGCCATAGCCATATTTATATATATATATATATATATATATATATATATATATATATATATATATATATATATATATATATATATATATATATATATATATATATATATATATATATATATATATATATATATATATATATATATATATATAGATTCTTCTGCTATTTCTACCACTCTAGATCATCTTCTGGCTACCCCTTCTCTTGCTGTTGCATAGTATCCTGCTGATCCTTGTGCCGCTTCTCCAATTACAATGACGAAAGCTCAATGTCTCACTACCCGTACATCCATTGACGCCACCCCCTTAGGAGTCGAGAGAAAGCTACCACCACTCCATCATCGATGACCATTCGACTTTTGCCGCAATCGGGGCTCTGTATTCGCAAGTCCACATGAGCGATTCTGTTCGCAGGTACTGCTCACAAACGCCAACAGTAGACAAACTTCAGCCAGATTTATATCTCAGTGATAGGGACCTCGATGCGCCAGAGGACAACATGCCTATACATGACCCTCCGATATTATCACGACTGCCTTTCACGAACTTATGACTTGATCCGGCCTTTCCACAACTGAATGACTTTAGTACTTTGATCACCAGACCAGTAATCTCCTGCCCGACTTATCAGCGTACATCATCACTATTGATGATAGTGTTGCTCACCGGGTAGTGTCGGGCCATTCAGGTGTATCATGTCGACTCGCCGTGCCGCAAGTGCACGACGAATGATGATGCTGGTTAGCATCCGGTCTCGGGGTGATGGACCTTGTACGAGACTGCCCTGCGGGTAACAAAAAACGGCTCCTAAGGCCGGTGGAACTCAATCGTTCCGGTGGGACCGTGCGACCATCGTCGCGAACATTAAACACAACTGTCTCATCCCATGAATTTGTGTCACCAGTATGCCTGTCCATAGCAATTTCGTGATCTATGGACTTACAAGATTTGATTTGGTGACCTAAAAATATAAGTCTATACAATGATTTTACCTAAACAATTATAAATATGTTAGATAAAACTATAATAAGAGCATACGAAAATACGAGACATAGAGACAGGTAGATGAACTTTTAAACATGGGGCTCCCGGAGGTACCACACAGACTCGTAGGTCCGCAGAGGTATCCCCACAAGGGAGGCTCCCGTACACGAGACTTAACTATTTAACTTAATATAAGTTATTATACCTCTAAGCTGAAAGGAAGAAGGTAACTCGGACGAAAAGTTATGTGCCTCACACAGGCACTACTCCTAGTGCCAGTTTGGGTGAGGAGTATTATCCTCATGTGGACCGTCATCGCTGAATCCTTGCGAGAGGCAAATGCCTTGCGTGGGCCTCCGTCTCGGGAAGTTGTCACCACTGCTTAAAGCGGGAGAAGAGTAGTAGGCAAAAACGGGCCCACTCTGATATTTCAACAAAAATGCTTGGGAAAGAAAAGACCATACCTAGTGAGATTATGACTATAGGGTTGCGTGCTGTTTTAAGTGAAGATGGGACAAACGATTCCCAATGGATTCTCTCGTCACCGTCTTATGTGATTCTTAGTATGCTGAATTAGTAGTTGCCGCTTTATTTATGCGGGCCTTCTGCTTTGCTTAATTAGCGTTTAGTTGTTTTCAAAACAAGAACTATTTTTGGCTGCAAATGGCTGGTATCTACCTAGCTTTTTGGCACGGCTGTCACGGGGAACAGATGCCCCAATACATCATTACCAAAGACAGCGCTCATACATGTTACTTAGTAAGATCTCTGAACTGGATAAGAATCCGGACATCCTGCTCCGTAACCACATAAAACGTTGCAAGACATAGGTTACTTTTCACGAAAGCATTATTAGACCATCGTTCTATCGTTATGGTGGGGGTGAGAGAGACGAATACACACCGTAAATGTCCTTCCTGCAAGGGCATGGCAGATCTAAATATAATGCACAGACATTCTGACGGAATTCGGTGGGGATACGCATCTCGCCCATCACCGGGTCCTATGGAACTAACCATTTAACCTGATGTTAGGTTTATATACAAGTTTCCCTGTTTTGCACTGCGGTGCGGGAGGTTTGTTCAGTGAATAAAATAATAATTAATATGTTTTCGCAGTGCTTTCCTACATTGGCTAAAGTGCTAACTACTATAAGTATCCAAAGATACAAGGGAAATGTATGTGATACCGCACCCTGGCCATCACCACTCGGAAACCCCAACAGTTTCCCAGAGTTGGATCAGCCCATGGTGCGGATAGGGGCATCCAAACAATTAAGAAGCCACAAGGCTAAGAGGAATATGAAGAGAGACAAAATCCTAGAATTATTAGTCTTACCGGAGTGCGGGGCTAGATTATCGCACTGCCAGAAGAGAAGAAGATATTACTGAGTTGGTACTGAAGAAAGTGTCTCTAATCATTTTGAACCTATCCTCTCGAGCTGAGTGGAAAAGGTTTAGTCGGTAGCACGCTGGGATAAACAGAGTTATAGCATGGACAGCGACCTCTGTGAAAAATTGTTGGTGGCGGGAGAAAGTGCTGTATATATAAGTGTTGCTGTATAGTGTTTCCTACGTGCACTGCAGTCCTATATACATAATCTAACCAGAACAATCAATACAGTATCAAATGATCAAAGTTATATGTCTTAGTACAGGTTAACGAACCTACTACAGTGTGGTTAGCAACACATTGTGGAAAATGAGAATAACTATCAACAAATGCAGAAATTATAACTAGCGGCCCTAAGACCGTTACGGTTCCTTTTAGTCATCAGGACCGTTCTTACAGATACAATATAATTAACGAAATACATATAGAGAAATAATTAAACTGTGAAGTATAGTTACTTGAATACTCTGTAGTCATTCTTAAGTTAGGCTACCATGTTACTGAAATTGATATGTCATTCCGTGGGTGACGAGTTCCCAGGAAACTGGAAAGTTCCGGCAGGTTGGTTCCCGCAAGCTGTTTTCGACAAACAAGATTCCCGCAAGAACACTCACAGCGGGAATACATCGCTCAACACTGTAAGCCTAATAGGATGTCTAACGAGCAGTCAGTAAAAGATACAATAGTACTACTGTGGTGAAGAAAGTTCCCATACACCGATGGCATGGATGGAAGTTGTAAACAACCCAATCACAATCGGGGTTGTCAGATATGAATGAAGATACAAAACAAAGCTTTACGGTGCTGGGTACATCAGCCAGCTCTGAAGACACACCGGGCAGAGTTTACTTGCTGTGGTCGAAAGTCAGAAGAACATACACGATATTAGTGTGGTGACAGTTGAAATATCACTTTTAGGTGTGGCTGGCAGATCTGGCGAGGCATCCATCAAAGAACATCCTGCCTCTACATCTGTAGAATCACATATTCAGGCCGTAAAGGCCTCACCGCAAATTCGTGTTCCGAAGTAGATATTGATATTCGTGAACAATAATCAGAAAGTTCCAAATTACTCCTGTAAGTAGGGAGTTCCAAAATTGTTTCAATGCGATGGGTTGGGTAACTCCCAGCTACTGGAGAAAACCCGACACATAGCGAAGTAATATGCGTGTTGTTTGTCGTGCTGATAGTAGCTGGTACAGAACCAACCTGTTCGGACCTGGCCGAGGATGCTCTCGATCTCTGGATCGCGTCTCCTTTTATACTCCTCATAATGTCACAGGTGCAGGCTCCAACCAATCATCATTCGAGCAACAGCCAATCAGCGTGTAGCTAATAATAGCACAGCCGAATGTTCTAGAACAGTCTAGAAGTTCTGCATCCACGTGGTTATGACGTCACGGCAATATTTTGATGATAATCAAGAAGGGTTTTCCGTAGATAGCTCAGCCATTTCTTAACCGATTTTGAAATGGTTTACAGATTTAAAAAGCCCGTTGAATTCTGGTCTTTATTTATGCTAGATTTAACGGGAACAGGCAATCAATAAGGATTACAGGGTACCATCTCGATACACTAAAAGCGCCATCCTATCTTGGTCGTAAACTACGTGCTCTATCAAAAACAGCATCTCGACGCGCACATGCACATCATGCGTTTTAACGAACTTAGTCATTTTCGCAATGCAATCTCTCCCATAGGCTCCTATACAGGGGGTGGGGTGGGGGGGGCCTCAGGGAACGAATCCAGGACGGGCGGCGCGTACCCAGCTTAGCTGGTACGGCCAGTACCCGACGGATTGATCCGAACCACACCACCACCTCCTAGTTTGACATCCGTGGCAAACGATCACGCATGGCAGATCGACGCACGGATGTACGCTAGGCGGGAATTATAGACTTCCCGGGTAGGCGCATGGCCGGAGAGGAGTAGTGACGCAATAGACGTGTATTCAAGAGACAGAGCACATAATGGTGCCAAGAGGAGGGGGAAGGCATACTTTCAGTTTTTAAATTTAACCTGGAATTATTTTTCCAGGCCTTTCCTTTTTTGTTTTGTTTTATTAATATTATGGTGCGTGCTGTAACCTTACTTAGTAGATGATTCTAAACAATAGCTC
Source organism: Chaetoderma sp. LZ-2023a (assembly GCA_034401795.1). Lineage (NCBI taxonomy): Eukaryota > Metazoa > Mollusca > Caudofoveata > Chaetodermatida > Chaetodermatidae > Chaetoderma > Chaetoderma sp. LZ-2023a. The sequence goes on from CM067365.1 coordinate 3,993,630, forward strand.
GCATGGGTGTTCTCTTTAAGTGCGGATAATCGTTATTTCCGCAGAGAACACCCAAGCTCCAACGTACCACAATTTAAGTTTAAATATCTAATCTAATAATGATAATAAAATAAGACAAGGTATACATATATAAACCATGTAGCATACCCTCATGAGGTATTTATTAAATTACACCAAATTACTTGTGCACCCCGGGTAAATAAAGGGGTCTGCAACACGTATTTCTTATTATTTATTCAAAATATATATTTGCGGCTCGTTATTGTGGGTCCGCAACGGGCAGCTCTCACTGGCCTCATATCCGTCCTGACATCTAAGACAGGAAGAAAAATAATACGGAAAATAAAATATATAATAATAATAACTTAAAAGTTAGCTTATCAGGCAGCCCCAGCATAGCTGAGACTGCATGATGGGACTATGACATTATTGCACTGCGGGACGTTGTATGCTTTACATCGCACACAACGTTCTTACAACATCAGAGTCCGCAGTGCTCATTTCGTGTGGGACACAGCCGGGCGCTGAAGTGTGCGGCTGTGTCGGATAACCGTAGTTATCCTAGGGATGGGATTCAATTGATCTAACATATATAATAAGAAGAAAAGTATTTAAAAAATAAAGTAATAATTAATACATTTCCACGAATCGCACTATTGATATTTCTGCTGTATCACAAATGATCACACTAGACAGCAACCCACTATAGCTTCAGCACCACCACCAAACACGTGCTTCGGATGTGGTCAGCCAGGCCACTGGAAGGAACGATGCCCAAACAGGCCTTCATTCACCACTCCAACAAGGTGACCGACGTACCCCGCATCCTGAGAATCCGTCAAACTAGCACGGGCACCGATTACAGAGTCACTTAGGTACCCATTTCCACAACCCGGCACAACTGTGGCCCCTGAACCACACCATCAGGGGGCCATTTCTACTCGTCAACATACTCCTACAACAACATGCACCCACCTGCACCCGGCTTCTTCTATGGCGGTGCCTACGATGCACACTGCATCCACAGCACTGTCATCTTTCCCTTGTGGAAAGAGTGACCCCACACTTTCCGCCTCTACTCAACGTTCTTTCCTATGTAAAACGGCAGTGATAGGTTGTAGCACCTCCGCAGAAACAACGTTTTTGCAAGCACCACGACCCCCCCCCCCCCCCCACCAAGGCACTTAACACCCAGTGTCCTTTGGTGGTAAGCAACTCACAACCGCTTACAGCTTCACCCACCACCTCCAACACCAGTAGCGATATTGAAGGAAGCGTTCAATCGGCCCCATGGATCCGCAAACGGAAACATTGTACAAAGAAAGTGAAAGCTATTCAACAGCGTTGTTTCTTCTGTGCATCAACTAAACACCCCATGATGCATTGTAAAAAGTGACTCGCTCAGGTAGCCCTCATCCGTGAACGTGAGAATAGCACTCATGGAAGCTATCTGGAAACAAGCTGACTATATACGGAATGATACTGCACCACCCTCACTTCCACAAATGGTATCATTGGAAACTCTTTTGCAGGCCCACCGCAAGGTGATATATAAGAGTGCCTCTCTGTTTAGCGGAATTTCCACCAGTGCCACTGTAGACACTGGAGCTTCCATCACCGTTTTTAACAAGCGCTTGTATGCTTGCATCTCTCCTCATAAGAAGCCACCCTGTAAGCATACAAACATATTTTTGCAAACATCTATGGGAGCCGATGTTCCCGTGGCTGGAGTAGTAAACCTCGTAATACAGATAGAGGAAATGCAATTCATTCAGCGAGTTGTTATCGCCTCTATTCAAAATGATGCCCTGCTTGGTTCTGATTTCCTCAGTGCCAGCGAAGCCGTCATACACTGCAAACAACAAGAACTAGACATACACGGCCAATGGATACCCCTTGGAATGGAATCAGCACTATACGATACGTGTGCGGTAATATTAGCAACAACCACCACAGTTGAGCCAGGTCAAGAAAGGATCATGTGGGCCACTGCACCACAATTAGGAAAAACACTCACACCACCATGCTGGAACCCGACCCTGAATACATGATCGCCTCACAATGTACCAGTCCCTGCATCATCGTGGACACCACCAACAAGGAACATATCCCATTCTGCGTATTCAACGGCACTGCGGTCCCTATTACACTTGAATCAGGAGTCCGTTGTGGCCATCTGGTGGATGTGATATCACTGGAAACAGCCCCACCCGCAATCACACCAACCACAACTTCTGCTGATTTGCCAGAACACTTGCAGGACATATATTTGCATGCTACAGTAGGATTGATGCAATCCCAAAAACAACAAGTATGGAAATTACTTCACAAATTTTGCAATAGTTTCTCGGCGGGAGACATGGACCTCGGAGAAACTCATTTAGTACGACACTCCATCGACACCGGAAACAACAGATCTGTCCGTCAGCCTGTTAGACATCTCCCTATTCATAAGGAAGCGGGGGCACACCAACAGCTAGAGGACATGTTGTGGACCGGAATAATTGAGCCATCAGCATCCTCCTGGGCCAGTCCCATAGTACTAGCAGGCAAAAATGACAGATCATTGCAGTTTTGTATAGAGTACCACCGCCTTAATGATCTTAGCGTCAACGACCCCTATCCACTCCCAAGGATAGATTTAGGCATTAGATTCATTATCCTGAGCCAAGTGGTTTTGTAGGCTTGATTTAGCTAGTGGGTACTGGCAGGTAACCATGGATGAGGCTGATATGGAGAAGACCGCATTCATCTGTAGAGATGGTCTTTTCCAGTTCCGCAAGATGCCCTACGGATTGTGCAGCACTCCTGGAACTTTCGAGCATCTCATTGAGCAATTATTAACTACCCTGCAATGGGAAATCTGTCTGTGTTACATTGACGACGTAATCGTCTTTGGTCCCTCGTAAAAGTCTTTAATTATTCCCTTCTCGTTGTTCTTGGTACGAAATAAAACTAGCTTTCTAGAACTGTTAACCGTTTCAAAATAGGCACAGAAATGGCTGAGTTATCCGCGAAAAACCTCTTAAATTATCTTCAAAATATTGCTTTTTATGTCGTAATCGTGTGTATGCATAAAAAGATCTAGAATGTTCTAGAACGTGGTAAATACGTCACTGATCTAGCTGCACGCTGATTGGCTACTGCTCCGCCGCTGATTGGCTGAGGCATCTGCCTCTGACGTCACGAGTAGTATAAAAGGGGTGAAAAACCAAGAATCAGGAGCATCGTCGGCATAGAGACCGACCCGTCTGGAGGACTGGCTGGAAGTGTGGGACTTGATGAGTGAACCGGAACACCGACGGAAGATACAGCACATCACCGCACTAGTTACTGGGACTATCTAATAAACATCTTTTCACTGCTCTGTTTCACTGTCCTGAGTGTGTACCGTATATACCCTGCCTGAAGGAGCCAGCTTGCGGAGCCAACCTGCAGAAACCAGCTGTGGAAATTGCCTGCGGAAATCTCTCTAGCTCCAGAGAACGTGTCGACTCGCACTATGAATATGTTAGCGCCTCAATTTCAGGAACATAGTAGCCTGTTCCATACCGATGACTATTAGGTACTCAAACAACTATACTATTGTACATCTAATTATTATTATTTCCGTATTTGGTACTGATGACTAATAGGTACCTTCCCGGTCTTAGGACCGCCATTTATAATTTCTATATTACTGTGAATATTATCTTCGTTTACTGTGGTGCTTTCAACTAGCCGGACCATCTAGTTTTATCAGTCTCTGATACTTAGCTACTTAATTTAATTACACTCTACTTATTGCATTGCTTAGTTGTACATGGCAGATAGCCATCCAGTTGATATGTTTTGTTTAATTGTAGAAAACCTTGGACTGCAATACGCTAGGAGATACTATACAGCAACATTTATACTCACATCTCTTACTCCCGCCATCATCAATTTTACACTGAGGTCGCTGACCATGCTCTAACTGTTTGAGCCCGGCATGTTACCGCCTAAACCATACTATTTATCTCAATAGGACGGGTTAAAGTGGTTAGGGACAATTTCTTCGTTTAGAGACATATAATGTAAGACACTTTTCCAGCTGTTGCGGTAATGTAGCCACGCACTCCGGCAAGGGTGTGTCAAATTGGCCAATTACCTATAAGGCCTCACATATATTAAGTTATTGTCTCTTTCCACGATCCATCAGCCGTATGGCTTTATAATTGTTTGGATTCCCTCTCAGCATGTTGATCTGATCCGACCCTGGGAAACTATCGGAGGTTTCTGAGCGGTGATGGTTAAAGTGCTGATTTACATACATCTCCCCCATATCTTCAGATACTTGTTAGCTAGATAACCCTGCCAATGATGGAAGCACTGCGAAAACATATAGTTATAATTATGAGATAGTTAGTTTGTTTACTGGCCTGCAGTGCATATTTGGGCATATTGGAATTTAACCCTAACGACAGGTCAACTGTTAGATCCGTAGCACGTGGTGACGGATGAGATGCGAATCTCCATCCAATTCATTGGAGTGTCTGGATGAGGCGTTGGAGGTCATCATGCCCTCACGTGAAGGATGCTCGCGATGGATATCCGTCTCTCTACCCCCACCATAAAGACATGTTAAGTGATCAAACTTGCCTGTGTGAAATGTGGCCATTGTCCGGGTGATGTTTTATGTGGTTGTGGAGCAAGGTAGCCAGATTTTCATTGAATTCGGATGCCTCATGTTGTAACATGTACACATGCTGTCCTTGGAGGTAGATGCTATTTCAAAGCGACCTACGGGAAACTGAGCATCTGCGCCCATTGGACAACTGTATCTAAAAAGATAGGTAGGTATCCCTGCCATTTGCGGCCAAAGCTAGTTTTCGTTTCTAACAACTCAATAGTAGGTTAGACTGTAGCAGAAGGCCCGCATAAATAAAGCGGCATCAACCAATACAGTATCTTTGGAAACAACATAAGACAGTGACCTGGGAATTCTTCAGAAATCATTCATCCCGTCTTCACGTATACCAGCGTGCAACACCTTAACAGTAGCTTCACAAGGATTTTCGTCAATTAGCATTTTCTGTTGAACAAAAGAGTGGCCCTTTTTGCCAGCTCTTTTCCTCCACTTCGGCATTGAAGGCATTTTCCTGTGACGGAGGCCCGTGCAAGGCACTTTCCTCTCGCAACAACAATATTTTCTTTGTGTGTGTTAGCTTATATTAAGCTACTTAGTGGCTTCGTTGCGGATGCTTCCCTTGCGGGGATACCTCTGCTGTTTCAAGAACCTGTGTGTTACCTCCGGTGACACCACGTGGAAAGGACACCAGCTAGCTCTATATTGTGTATTATTGTGCTCATTCTACTGTCAAACGATTCACCTTGTTTGTATAGTATTTCTACTGTTTAATTATAAATTATTCCATAACTTTAAATTAATATGGATAGGCATACCGGTGATACTAATAGTTGGGATGAGACCATGTGGTTCAATCTTGGCGGCAATGGCCACACAGCCCCACTGGAACATCATTGTTCTACAGCTCTAGAAGTCGGTCTTTGTATTTCTCTGTGAGACGTCATATGGGATCCGCAACCCCGAGATCCGCAGCTAACCATCCATCCCGGTCATCATGCACTTGCAGTGCGATGGGCAGAAATCTATTGGCGGACCAATACGTACCCCCATGAGCTACAGTATGCATACGTAATTATAGTTACTGTGATATCACCACTGTATGTTTTAGATATATCTGTTTTCTTATATTATATTTTAATTTTTATAACTTAATTCTGGTACGTTGGGGCTTGGGCGTTCTTGGCCGAAAAGTAATTATCCATCACCAGGAGAACACCCACGTGAGCTATTGTTTTAGCCGAATCATGATATTAACTCAATAAAATAGCACGCACCACAATATGAAAAAAAGAAAAAGAAAATTCCTGGAAAATAAAATACTAGGCCAAAAATCAAAACTAAAAGTATGCCTCCCTCCCAAACTCTTTCGCACCTCTGTGTGCTCTTCTCTGATTAAACTACACGCCTCTCACGTCACTACTCATCTCGGCTACACACCTACTCGAGAAGACTATAATTCTCGCCTAGCTTGCTCCCAGGCTTTCAATCCGCGTTGCGTCATCGTTTATCATGCATGTCAAATTCGGAGGTGGTGGTGTAGCGTGGATCAGCCAGATGGGTACGCGCCCTCCCAGCTAGGCTGAGTATGGAGCGACCGCCCGGGTACATTCCAAGCATGCCTCCCCCTGGGTAGAATAGTACGCGTCTATAAAGCCATATGAGAGAGGTTTTCTATAAATGACTATGTCTGTGAGATCGCATAGCGTGCATGCGCGCATGTCAGAGCTTCCCTGACAACCTGTGTCAGCATTGGGAGAGGATGTGTACTTAAAGTTTACATAGTTGGTTCACCTGATTTCTTTAAATCACTCCATTCTCGTCGTTCTTGGCAGCGATCAGGACCAGAATGATACGACGATTCTAAAACTGTTTACCCTTTTTAAATGGCTCAGCGAAATTATTTTCAAAATACTACTGGGACGTCGTAATCGTGTGTATGTATTAAATGAATGGGGAATGTGCCTATCACGTGATAGCATCGTCATCCTATCTAGCTGCATGCTGATTGGCTACAGATCGCCAGGTGATTGGCTGGGCGTCCTGCCTCTGATGTCACGAGTAGTATAAAAGGAGCGAAAAATCAAGAATCGAGACCACACTTCGGCGAGAGACAGCCAATGGTAGGTTGTTGGATCAGCGCAGTGCTAGACGTGGGAAACTGCTTACTGACTGTGGTACCCTACACTGCAGCAGTGCCTTTCAGAATTCAGTACTCCTGTGCTGGTAAGGAATCGACATCCGCAATCACTAAGTTTTTTTAAGCCCTCGGACGACAATCCGGGGTCAACTAAATAAATAAAAGAAACTACCTCACTACTAACCCTTCAAGAGGAGCCTTCCTGCGGATGGGCATCGTGGCCCAGATGTAATCCCTACGGCATGCAGAGCAAGTGGTGATTCTTGGTGGATCTTCCGTACCATGCTGAAAAGTGGTATTCAAACTTCCATGCAGCATGTCGTGTGATTAATTAACTTTTAGGCCACAGTCTGGTGGGACTCTGCCTGGTACACCTCAAGAGCTATGCGATGTACCATGTACGGTGTACCCAGTTGTGTACACGCAATATTTAATTACAGCTGTAGCCCTCTCTGTTATGGGCAACTTTCAAACTACCATCACCAGACAGACACTTTCTAAACTTACTGTTCAAATTAACATACTAGTTATTATGACTATCTTGTGGACATCTACCTACAGTCGTTCTTCTTCACCAGTTTGAGAGTGAGCCGCATCAACAGTTCGCCTGCGGAAATTTCCCAGCAACTTCAAAATCGTGCCACCTCGCGCTACTCCTCTGTGATGCAGCATCTACAGTGATTTATACACTTTTTCGGTACCGATAACCAATATAGGTTCTCAAGTAGCTATACTATTGCATTATTGTATTCATTCATTCCGTTATAGGTACTGATGACTAATAAGGTACGTCCCCGGTCGTCTGAGACCGCATTTTATAATTTCTATCTTTTTACTGTATATATTATCCTTATTTTTGTATGCTTACAACTAACGAGCACCGCAAGGTCCTGTGACTTGAACTACTGTTAGCACTGTAATAGTTAGTTACGCATATGGCAAGCAGCCATCCTAGTTATTTTGTTTTGTTCATATAAAAACAATAGGATGCAGTATGCTAGGCTATACTATACAGCAACATTATATCTGCATCACTTTTCCCCCAGCATCAATTTTACACTGAGGTCACTGTTCATGCTCACATTGCTCGAGCCTGACACGTGATCGATTAAACCTGGCTATTCTAGCTCGATAGGATATATTTAAAGTAGTTAGGGATAATCTCTCCGTAAGAGGCATTTGTGTACACCTCTTTTCTGGCTGTAGCGGATATGTAACACCACACACCGGCTAGATTGTGTAAAATTGGCTAAAAAAACCTTAGGGCCTCTTGTTATATTGAGAGCACTGTAATAGTTAGTTACGCATATGGCAAGCAGCCATCCTAGTTATTTTGTTTTGTTCATCCTATTGTCGTCTTTCCGCCATTTGATATTTGATATTGAAATGGTTGAAAATAGGTTTTCATTGCAACAATTATGTATAGTTTTGTATATATTTTGTGCATGATTTGTAAATTTTGTAAATATAATTCTAATTAGTTCATATAGTTATTTGGCGAGGGCCTCTGGGAGATCAGGGCATTGCTCTGAAGATTTACCCTCGATAAATAAAGATTCTTATCTTATCTTATCTTAGAGATTGTCTCTTTATATGCTCCTTCAGCCGCAAGGCTTAATAATTGTCTGGACCTCCCATCAACACATTGGCATGATCCAAATCTGGGAAACTATTGGGGTTTCCGAGCATTGAAGACTAAAGTGTTGATTCCGCATACACCCCCCTCTGTATCTTCGGATACCTGTTAGCTTAGATAACCCCGCAGAAGTAGGAAGCACTGTAAAAAGATATTAATATTATGTAAAACCGGCCTGCAGTGCATCTCTGGGCATTCTGGAACTTAAACCTAATGACAGGCGAATGTCAGTTCCTCAACACCCAGGTGACAGATGGGACACAGATCTCCATCTAGCTCTATACCGGGACTGGGTGTGGTCTTGGAACCCACCACGCCCTCACGGGAAGGTCACTGGAGATGGATAGCTCTCTCTTGCTCCCCGCCATAAAATACCCATGTGCTTTCTAAATTGCTTATTTGAATGGTAACTTGTCCTAGTGATGTTATATGTGGTTATGGGGTGATACGTGACCGGGATCGTTATATGATTCAGGGGCTGTCACTACATAACATGTCTGCACGCTGCCTTTCTGAGGATGATGCTATGTGGGGTGACCTTCGGGAAACCGGGCATCTTCACCAGGTAGACTCATGTGTCAAAAGATGGGTAGGAGTCCCTTCCGCTTGCGGCCAAAGCTTGGAAGCGAATCTAACAACTAAATGATAGATTAGAAATTAGCAGAAAGCCTGCATAAATGAAGCGGCAGCTACCAATGCAGCATCTTTGGACCTACATAAGATGATGGCCTTTGAATTCTTCGGAAATCATCCACCCCATCTTCGTGTAATACAGCGTGCATCACATTAATTATAGTCTCACTAGGTTGACACACACTACACATAACCTTTTGTTTGAACAAGTGACTGGCCCTTTTTGGCAGCTCTCTTTCACCACCTCCTGTGATGGAGGCCCGTGTGAGGCACTTTTCTCTCGCAACAAATCTGTTTGTGTTAGGGGTATAATGGTTTATATTAAACTACATAAGTAGCCTCGTTAGGACGCTCCCTTACAGGGGTACCTCACGGATATACATGGACCGGTGAGGTACCTCCGATGAGCCCACGTAAACAAGACACCAACTTTGTTCTATGTACCGTATATTTTCTCTCGTCTACTGGCAAATGAGTACCATTGTTTGCATAGTGTTTATAATTTGATATTTATCATGTCCGGACTCCCAAATTAAGTTATGGACTGCCATACCGGTGACACCAATAGTTGAGATGAGACCGTGAGGGTCAATCTCGTCGGCAATGGTCGCACAGGCCCACTGGAACGTTATTGCTACACCGGCTTTAGAAGCGGGTCTTTGTACCTTCTGGCTAGTCACAACATAGGATCCGTAACCACGAGAACCGTACCTAACCAGCCCTCCCGCGTACTAAATCAGACAGAAATAGAAAAGCTAGAGAAATTCTATAGATATTATCTGCAAACCATACATCATTTACCAACTGGAACTGCCAACTCAGCTGTATACATATATGTGAAAGTGATCTGGGAAATACTATGGAAGTGATTAATATGGTTCAGTGGGTTGGGTTATAAGATCTAGTGGGAAAGTAAGGTGGTGGGAACATATTTTTGTATTAGTTTTATTATACCTACCACCTTGTGTGACAGAAGGTTTCTGATTGTCATGTTTTCTGTGTATTTTTTTCTATTTAAACTATTTCTTGCGAAGGTAGTATATTTAGTTTTAGGAATTTTATTGATAAATTGAATTTCATAGACTGTATAGACAGACCTGTTTGAAAAAGGATATAAAGAAAAAAAATTGAATCTACCTGCAATCACTATCTTGTTGTGATTTCCTCTCACTCTGACAAAGTTGCCCATTGTTCAACATATAATATCCAATACATTAAAGATCCTGTAAAGCTGACGAAATCATTTTCAATAAATTAAATTCTGCCCTTATCTTGACGTATTCAAAATTCCTTTCTTAAATTTGTTTAGCTTCTTGTTTTAAGATCGATTAGGGAAAATCATTTTGGATCAGTTTAGAACCAAATAGATTCATCATTTGAACTCACTAGCTTACAAAGTCGTACAGATTAACACTTCCAGACGTTCGAAAAATATGCAAGAGAACTATGTTTTAGCCTACATAAGATTCAAGATTCAAGATTCAAGATTATTTATTCAGTAGTAAAATATATAAAAATTATGGATTCAACTAGATTGTCCATCGAAGGCAATGCCTATTGTATTGGCGGACACCTTACACATATATACATGCATCTATACAAGTAAATTAAACAGGACAGTAGCATACAAACACAGGACGTAGCCAAGTTAAATAAAAAATTAATACATGTCTAAGTAGTAGTAGTAGTAGTAGTAGTAGTAGTAGTAGTAGTAGTAGTAGTGGTAGTGGTAGTGGTAGTGGTAGTGGTAGTGGTAGTGGTAGTAGTAGTAGTAGTAGTAGTAGTAGTAGTAGTAGTAGTAGTAGTAGTAGTAGTAGTAGTAGTAGTTGTGGTGATTTTACATTACAACACAACATTTATATTTTTGGTTGACTTAGATTATACAGTACATCTCGGGAATAACCAGTTCATCTCAATAGTAAAATAAAAATGTTCTGTTGAATGTGTTGAATATAATTGAATTGGAAGCCACTGTTGCCATAGGCCGCAATGTCATCCAATCCACCCACATTCAAAACATACAAGAGAACATTTCTCACACTGATTTTTAAATTATTCTAACAATAAGATACTGTTTTTGTTTAGAAGTATGTCAGGTCATCCCCGAGCTGTGCTGTATTTGTGCAGTTGATAAGATGTTTACAGGATGCTGGCTAGTGGGGAGCATCCTTGGGCAAGGGTGGGGAGGGAGGGATGGGCACAGTGCTCATTCTCCTGCTCATCCAGTAGCTTGGTTTTATGGCTACTGAACATGAACATTTGATAGTTGTTAGCAGTTGAAAACATCCAGCCGTTAGTGGGTGGATTGGAGTGGGAAGATAGTAGTAGTAGTAGTAGTAGTAGTAGTAGTAGTAGTAGTAGTAGTAGTAGTAGTAGTAGTAGTAGCAGTAGCAGTAGCAGTAGCAGTAGTAGTAGTAGTAGTAGTAGTAGTAGTAGTAGCAGCAGTAGTAGTAGTAGTAGTAGTAGTAGTAGTAGTAGTAGTAGTAGTAGTAGTAGAAGTAGAAGTGGTAGTAGCACTAATACGTGTTAATTAAGTAATCCTTTATTATTTTCTTGAATGATTTTGTTATCAGTATTTTGTCTCGTGTTTCCTGTTTAGTGTTATTCCATAATTGAGTGGCTGTAATTGATATTCTATGTTTTCCCATGTCTGTGCGTGTGTATTTCTCATGTAGTTTGTGTCTGCTTCTGGTGTTATGTTGGTGGATGTTAATATTGTTCACAAAGAATGGGGCTATGGATTTGGGTAAGGTGTTGTGATGGAAATCGTTCACAATAGTTAACATTTGGGATTTACCTATGTCAATAAGTTTGAGTAGTTTTTCTTCTTTAAACATATCTTGGCCTTCTGCTGGTCGAGAAAATAATTTAATGCTCTTTCTTGGAGGCTTTGAATTTTAGATATTTTGTTTTTATAGGTGTTAGTCCAAACGACATTGCAGTATGTGAGGTGTGGACGGATTAAGATGCTGTACAGTGTTTTAAACCGTGTCATGTGTCATATATGGTTTTAATCTTTGGATGACACCTATTCCTCTTGCTACTTTCGCAGTAACTGTCTCAATTTGTTTAGCCCAGGTCAGATTTTTCTCTAAATATACTCCTAGAAACTTTGCGTATGGGGGTGTCTTCAATTTCTTTTTTGTTGATATAAATTTTCGGAATCTCCTTATTTATATGTTCTCTAGATTTTGAAACTAACATATAGTTTGTTTTATCCACATTTAATGACAACTTATTTAACGAAAACCAGATAGTAATTTCTTCCATTTCCTCATTTACGTTCTTGTATAAAGTAATTATATCTTCGTCAGAGCAAAAGGCATTGGTGTCATCAGCGAACAGTATTAGTGACATGTGTTTGCATACATTGGGCAGATCATTCATATACAAGAGGAACAGCAGAGGACCAAGGATGGATCCCTGAGGAACACTGCAAGTTAGTCTCCTATTTTCAGAGCAGGTTGCATAAAATTGCATGCATTGTGTTCTCTCATTTAGGTATCTTTGAAAACGGTTGAGTGCACTTCCTCGGATTCCAGAGTAAGCAAGTTTTTCTAGTAAAATAGAGTCGTTGATCGTGTCAAAAGCTTTCGAAAGGTGTAAGAAAATGCCTATTATGTGGTTTTTCTTTTCAATTGAATCAATTATTTTTTCTGTCATTTCAATTAGTGCTAGCATTGTTGAGTGTTTTTCACGAAACCCGTATTGTGATGTATACAGGATTGACTTTTTGTCTAAATAGCTAATAAGGCGATTATACATAAGTCGTTCCATTAATTTGGAGAAGAGTGGAAGTATTGAGACAGGTCTATAGTTTGTGAAGCTAGATGAATCCTTTGCTTTGTGCATAGGTGTTACTCGTGCAGCTTTTAGTTTTGATGGGAAAATGCCTTGCGTGATAGATAGATTACAAATGTGGTTGAGGGGGTATTAGTAGGTCTAAGGTGCAGTGTTTGAAAATACTCCACTTAAATCCATCGAGGCCAGCACTTTTTGCAGGGTTTAGTTTGTTAAGATTGTTAAAAATCTCTTCATTGCTGACTGGGTTAGCAAAAACAGAGGATTGATAGTGGCCTGTAAGGTAATCACTATATTTGCTACAGGATGATGATTTGATTTTATCTGAAAGTGTTGGACCTATATTAACAAAAAAATCATTGAATCCTGTTGCAATTTCAAAGTCATCGGTTATTAATTTGTTGTTATATAGAAACTGTGTTAGTTGTGCTTTACCATTGTTTTTATTCAAAAAGTGATTTAATTATTTTCCATGTTTCATTTGTATCATTCTTACATTGTTCAAATTTGTTGTGGTAATAGGCTTTTTTGGCTGTTCTTATTAATTGGTCCAACTTGTTTCTATATTTCTTAAATTTCAGTTCGTTATGCTTTGATTGACATTTGGTAAATGTCAAATAAAGTTTATGTTTTTTATGACAGGCAGCTATTAGTTCAGTTGTTAGCCATGGTTTAGTTGGGTTGTGTTTGAATTTTTTCTTTTCCTTCATGGGAAAGTTGTCTTCGAAAACTCTGGAGCAAATGTCGTGGAACTTAGTGTAGGCATTCTCACAGCACTGTATGTCTGTAACTGTATGCCAATCTACCTCAGACATGTTTCTTTTAAATCTTTCAATAATGACCTGATTTATTTCTCTGCGCTTAATTTTTTCATATTTAAATGGTTTCGTGCAGGTCTGCTGTCTTTCAAGAAGAACAATTGGTAGGTGATCTGATGTATCTGTTACGAGAATTCCTACTTCTGTTTTATTGCTGAAATTAATGCTATTGCTAAATATATATCAATAATTGTGGCCGAAACATCACCTATTCTAGGAGGTTTAGTTATGGTTGAATAGAATGAATGAGCATTAAGTAAGTTTGTAAATTCTTCCGTGTGAAAGCAAGCTTGTCTCACCAGGTGAATATTGTAGTCACCTATGAGGTAGACTGTTTTGTTTTCCTTCTGAATAGTTTCCATATTTTTTCCTAGTATTTCAATTAGACGTTCCTTATGGCCTTTGGGTGATTTATAAATTGTACCTATAATTCTATTTTTGCCTTTCGGTTTTTGGATTTCGATAAACATTTGTTGAATATATTCTTCTATATGAGAAAGATCATCACGCTCAATTAATTGGATATTTTCTTTAATATACATGCCTACACCACCTCCTCTGCCTGTGCTTTTGTGCTTTTCAACAAATGTATAATTCTTTATATTTATGAGATTAGTAGGTGAATTTGCATGTATAAATGTCTCAGTAATTCCAATAATTCCAAACTCACGTGCACTCATATCTAGAAGACATTGTAACTTGTCGATATTTTTCATGAGAGATTGCATATTAATGAATAGAAGTGAAAATGTTCCAAACTACTACGACGTGACTCCGATAGCAATTGGACGAACACACAAATGACGCCGCGATTAATTGTAAATAATTTATAAATACTACAGTGAAATCGGATAGGAATATACTCCACATTTGGAGGTTCGCCTGAAGGGTACCTTCGAGAGGCGGAATTTACATAACAAGAACAAGAGCAAGAAGAAGATGCACACATACCAAACTTTTGACAAGTTGAGCAAATTGGCAACTGTTGTTAATAATAAACAATTAAGTTTTTATGTTTGAACTCAGGTTAACAATGATCTAGTTAGCGAGGTTAACTAAATATTGTAATTTTTTTACATGAATTTCAAACAAATCCTAGTATTCTTTATTAGATAGATCTGTTAAAAATAAAACTGAAGTGAAGACTGAGTCACTGAAGTGAACTGAATAAGTCAAGTCTCAATAAGACTACAAAATGAGCCGTGGAATCTTTCGCGCTTCTAGACCATTGTCATCAGCTGGCACTGTAGTTATAGGTTTGTGTTTAGGCATCACTCTTAGCCTGATCTTTGCACCCTTTATCGAGGAACCCTGTGATAGTACTGAATCATTATCATCAATTGATTTTATTGTTCTACAAGAGAATCAAGATGCAGTGTTGGATTCTCAGTCTGAACAAGAGTTGCAAGCAAAAACTAATGTCTCTATTGACAGTAATCATGTGCAAGAATCATCAGACAACAAGAAAATTGATGTAGACCCAAAAGAACATGTTCAGGATAAACCACAACAAGATGCAAAAATTCAAGAGACTGTGCCAAAAAGAAATCGCCCTAAACGTTTACGCTATGCATCCACAGAACTTGGCATTCGGGAAAAACTTTTTGTTGCTGTAATGACGTCTAGAGACACGGTTGTTACTCTAGGATCGGCTCTTAATAAGACTCTGTCTACACATGTTACAAAGTTGATCTTCTTTACGCATGAGAAGATAACCGCAGCACCAAGCGGCTTAACGGTGGTTAACTTTGATCATATAGATGCATCCGCAGTAGTACTACATGTATTAAAATACATCAGCAATCACTATCTGCAAACATTTGATTATTACATGTTTGTATCTGACATGACATATATTCGTGGCAATAAACTTTATGAGCTTGTGAGTAAAGTAAGTGTCAGTGAGCATGTTCATTTGGGCTCACAGAATCCCTTCACAAACAGTAAATCATGCAGTCTTGATGGAGGAATCATTCTATCACAGGTCAGTCTATTGGAAACTAAAAGTTTAATTTGCATGAATTCATTGAATTGAAACGTAAATCTTGAGATCTGAATTCATGCTGTTTATTAACCCTTTAACCCTCGAATTTATTCAAGAAAATTTCAATTTTCTCATAGACGGTGTCCATTTGCAGACCAAAGGAAGAGTATTTTTTGAAAATTTACCACTGGAATGACTGGCTCGGTTACCGAGCCAGTCATTCCAGTGGTAAATTTACAAAAATAGTCTTCTTTTGGTCTGCAAATGGACATTTCTCAAGACCCCTGCAGAAGGCATTTTTGGCTGATATGAGTGTTAAAGAGTTAATGAATAACAGTGGTAACAATGTGATTATATAATCTGAAAATTTCAATAAAACATGCTCATAAGACACACCCCCCCCCCACACTTTTTTGGGTACAAATGATGCTGGTTCTTTAATTCTTTTGTATTAGTATAATGGCTAAATTTGATTTTCTCATTTGCAAACCATGAGAAAACCTTAATCTCAAAATTGACCACTGAAATGGGCTAAACAGTAAACCTAGTTTAAATTTTCTTACTTTCATCCGTAACATAATATTTGTCAGGACAGGATGTGTTTAATATTTATGTGAACTACATGTGTACATGAAAATAAAATAAAATGGTGATAATTGATACATAGAGAATCTGGAATGAGGTCACTTTTCATATCACTATTATGGGCCGAGTTGAAAATTGATAATTTTCAATGAGGTTATAATAGTGATATGAAAAGTGACTGAGTTTGAGATTTTTTTTTATCATATAAACCGTAATTTTGAAATATTTGCCAATAGTTGCTGATGTGACCTTTATCTGATTTCTCATTGTTGATTTTCGTGAAATCGATACCGCCGCTGTGACGTACCACTATTTGATAACAGATACTGAATGCGCAGCAAAATATAGTGACAAACACAAAATCTGGCGATGTCAGCCGTAAACTACACTTTTCTTCTAAGACTATCGCAGAGCCACGGCCATCAATCGTTACTTCGTTGCTGACTGTTAAACTGTCAAACGATGACAATTTGCGTTGATGTTTCATGAATGACAAATCGTAGTAAAACAGTACCACGTAGTAATCCCTACGCGTCATGCTCAAATCAATCGATGTTTTAATTGGTCGATTTAAATGGGTTGCGCACCAACAGCCAATGAAAATACTCAGTTGAATATGGCACGTGTGCTCATATCGAAAAATATGGAACAGGCTAGATGGCTTGTTTATGTGATAAAAGGATGATTTTTGACATACATGTTGTTGTACCAGTTGTAGCTTTGGGACTGTCATAAACGTGACATTTAAGAGGTTATTGTTTTATCTCAATTTCAATTCAATTCAGGTAGATTTATTTGTTAATCACATATTAGTATTTAAGAACATATGTAAATAGGTAGTCCATCTAAGGCAAAGTTTATACGGCGATGGACGCCTGATATAATTAAACTTGTACATTACATTTAACAAGCTTTAAGTGATTTACAAGATATATATTGGAACAAAGCTGCTGTCACATACGTAGGACATGTTCAATGACTTTTATTCCATACTATCACTTCCTTTTTTATATGAAATGATTGTGTAAGAATTTTGCTTAAACACATTGACCACAAAATAGGCATATACATATTTCATTTGGGACCCCACAAGAAAGCTGCCACCCAAGATTGGAGAAGATCCATCAAGTAGAACCAGAGTTATTGAAAAATATCTTAAAACAACAATAACAAGAAGAAGCCCTCCATGCTCACATTAACTATGACGGCTAAAAAGTTCCCTGCAAATTCATCACCATAATTATTTGATAATATCTCATAACCCTACATTTCTCCTTCGATCAATACTCACCATTCTATTACTTCTGATATACAGCTGGCCCTGACAGCTGGCTCTAGGACTATAGACTTAGAAAACTTTACCGACTCCTTGGAACCGGGTACTCGGCTCCCAACTGACGAGTACCCGTCTACCATGAAGCTCATTCTTGTTTGCATAGCGACAAGAGAATACATGCTTTTTGCAGTTGGAAAGTCTTAAGATTGTTTAAGCCTAAGTCTTTTTACTGTGATTAATTGTGATAGCTTGTGCATTCTCAAAAGGATATTTTGGATTAATATGGATGCTTCCGATGATAACCAGGTCGTATATTTCCATGTTATTCCATAGTTAAAAGACTTAGGTCTCTAAAATTTCGTCTGTGTCACATGTTCCAATTTCTAACCCCAAAGAATCTGGGACGTGTGTTAACAACGAAATATGCCAGATGATCGCCTTCCTTTAAATCCCCAACAGGTGATCGGCAGATATGAAATTAGGTGTTGGCTTATCGGTGTTTTAACACGATTATCGGCTGACGTCGTTCTCCGTAAGATCCGAGCGTTTTCAGCCTGTCTGTCCATCCGTCACTCATGCAGTCATCTGACCTGTCACTCATGCAGTCTGTCACTCATGCAGTCATCCGATCTGTCACTCATGCAGTCATCTGATCTCTTACTCATGCAGTTATCTGATCTGTCACTCATGCAGCCATTGGATCTGTCACTCACGCAGTCATCTGATCTGTCACTCATGCAGTCATCCGATCTGTCACTCATGCGGTCATCCGATCTGTCACTCATGCAGCCATCCGAACTGTCACTCATGTAGTCATCCGATCTGTCACTCATGCGGTCGGTTGGTCAGTCGGTGTGTGTAGGTGGTTTGGTCCACCAGTCTGGCATTCATGCAGTCATCTGATCTGTCACTCATGTAGTCCATGAGCCTGTCACTCATGCTGTCAACCGATCTGTCACTCATGCAGTCATCTGATCTGTCACTCATGCAGTCATCCGATCTCTCACTCGTGCACTCATCATATCTGTTACTCATGCAGTCATCCGATCTCTCACTCATGCACTCATCATATCTGTCACTCATGCTTTCATTGGATCTGTCACTCACGCAGTCATCTGATCTGTCACTCATGCGGTCATCTGATCTGTCACTCATGCAGTCATCCGATCTGTCACTCATGCAGTCATCCGATCTGTCACTCATGCAATCATCCAATCTGTCACTCACAGTCATCTGATCTGTCACTCATGCAGTTGGTCACTCGGTTGGTTGGTCAGTGGGTTGGTCAGTCGGTGGGTAGGTGGTTTGGTCCATAAGTCTGTCACTCCTGCAGTCATCTGATCTGCCACTCATGTAGTCCATCAGTCTGTCACTCATGCAATCAACCTATCAGTCACGCATGCAGTCCATCAGTATGCCACTCGTGCAGTCAATCTATTTGTCACTCATGCAGTCATCATATCTGTCGGTCATGCAGTCCAGCTGATCTGTCACTCATGCAGTCACCCGATCTGTCACTCATGCAGCCCATCTGATCTGTCATTCATGCAGTTGGTCAGTTTGTCATTTAGTCTGTCGAGCAGTGGGTTGATCACCCTGTCAGTCAATCCATCACTTATGCAGTCATCCGATCTCTCACTCATGCAGTCCATCAGTCATGCAGTCATCTGATCTGTCACTTATGTGGTCGGTCGGTTACTCATTGGGTTGGTCAGTTCATGGGTGGGTGGTTCGGTCTCTCGGAATGTCCGTCACTCATGCATCCATCCTATCTGTCACTCATGCAGTCGTCCGATATGTTACTTATGCAGTCCGTCAGTCTGTCACTCTTGCATGCATCTGATCTGTCACACGAGCAGCCAACCAATCGGTCACTCATGCAGTCGGTCCAGTGGGCGGATGGTAAGTTTGTCGCTAAGTCGGTCAGTCGGTAGGTGGGTGGTTTAGTGTGTCAGTCTGTCCGTCACACATCTTTCACACATTGCAGTCCATCAGTTCTGTCAATCATGCGATCAGTCGGTCGGTTGCTCGGTGGGTTGGTCAGTCCGTGGGTGGGTGATTTGATTTGTAAGCATGTCTGTCAGTCCATCACTCATGCAGTCCTCTGCTCAGTCACTCATGCAGTCAGTCACTCGTGCAGTCATCCGATCTGTCAATCACGCAGTCAGTCTTTCGGTCTGTCGGCCTATCTGTCAGTCCGCCACTCATGCAGTCATCCAATCTGTCACTCACGCAGTCAGTCTTTCGGTCTGTCAGCCTATCTGTCAGTCCGTCACTCATGCAGTCATCCGATGTGTCACTCACGCAGTCAGTCTTTTGGTCTGTCAGCCTATCTGTCAGTCCGTCACTCATGCATCCCATCAGTCCACCACTCATGCAATTCGAAACCGAAATCGAAACAAAAAATATGTCACGTGATAAGAGGGATTTCCCTGCATGAATATTTATGAGATAGCCACTGAATAAAATATACTCTAGATGAATAAGATCAGGAATTGTTGTAAAAATGCGCTATTTGACGATTGTGGCAACAGTGGATTTACATCGTTTTATTTGCGGCATTGTGCAAATATGAATTTCTGACACAATGAGATGATGTATATAGCCTAGAGACTGATTTGCAATAATGTGACATAACAGCTTTAAAGGGTTAAAGACACATATTCACGTCAGAACTCTTGAAAATAAAATTGTTTAAATTGTATACTCTTAGACGATTACAATACAGATCAGAAATAAATTAATGTTTTTCCAAAACAAAAACAGGAACAAGTACAATTTTTAACACTGTAGCAAATGTTCTATGACAGCAATGGCTTTCTATCAAGTGAAGTCCAAAAGATATTCAACAGTATATTTTATATACTTTTTGGAAACATGTTACGTTTCTGTCCTGGTCTGTACTGTCTGCCTCAATGTAATGAAACGAAATAAATCTTAGCATGTGATGATTTGATTCTATTTATAAGTTATTGTAATTTTTTTTGTCAAAAGGTTAAATGACTTGTAAAGCAACTCTGAAATCGTTAGACAGAACTCAACCAAATCTGATATCTGAGTTACCCATATGATTGCGGAGTGCAAGAGGCCATTTAGATTTAACTCCGACCCCATGGGGTGGGGGGGGGTCAAAAGGTAGAATTTTAACCTGCGGAAATTGATTGTAATGCATCTCCTCTGAAACCGTTGGACAGAATTAAACAAAGTTTGGTATGTGAGTTACCCATATCAATGTGGAGTACATGAGCACATTTACATTTGGCCCCGCACACAGGTGGAGGAAAAAAAAATTGATAGTAATGCAACGCAACAAATTTGATATCTGAGTTACCCATATGATGCAGAGTGCAAGAGGCCATTTACATTTGTCTCCGCCGCCAGTTGGCAGGAGAGGGGTCAAAAGGTCAAATTTTAACCTGTGGAAATTGGTTGTAACTCATCTCCAAAACCATTGGGTGGAATTCAACCAAATTTGTTATGTGAGTTAAGCCTATCAATGTGGAGTGGATGAGTATATTTATATTTGGCCCTGCCCCCAGGGGTGGGTGGGGATGGGGTCAAAAGGTCATAAAATTAATTGTAATGCAACCCCTCTGACACTTTTGGATGGAACACAAGCAAATTTAGTATACATAAGTTAGTACCCATATCAATGTGGAGTGGATGAGTGCATTTACATTTGACCCAGCCCCAGTTTGTGGGCAATGGGGGTCAGAAGGTCATGAAATTGATTGTGATGCAACTCCTCTAAAAGTGTTAGACGGAACTCAACCAAATTTGATATCTGAGTTACCCAAATGATTGCGGAGTGTAAGAGACTATATAGATTTGACTCAGCCCCAAGGGTGGGGGGGAGGGTGTTGCGGAAGAGGGGTCAAAAGATCAAATTTTAAAATGCGGAAATTGATTGTAACACATCTCCTCCGAAACCCTTTGGTCAGAATTCAACCAAATTTGTTATGTGGGTTACCCATATCAATGTGGAGTGAATGAGCACACTTATATTTGGCTCCACTCCCAGGTGTGGTAATTCAACTCCTCTGACACTGTTGGACGGAATTCGACCAAATTTAGTACGTCAGTTACCCATATCAATGTGGAGTGGATGAGCACATTTACATTTGGCCCCGCCTGCAGGCGTTTTGGGATGGGTCAAAAGGTCATGAAATTGATTGTAATGCAACTCCTCTGACACTGTTGGACGAAATTCGACCAAATTTGGTATGTGAGTTACCGATATGATTGCGGAGTGCAAAAGGACATTTACATTTGCATCCGTCCCAAGGGTGGGTTGTGGGGTGTGTGTCAAAAGTTCAAAGCTGTGAAAGTTTAGATTTGCAATGTTTTTGTTTTCTCATTGGCTAGCACAGCAAAAATTATCCAATCACTATATAAAGAATAATTTTCCTTCCTATGAATGAAATCACTGTCTAATAGCATCATGCCTGACATCCGATGGTCCTTGTCGCAATGAATAGTTATATACACACATGTCGTTAAATATCTAACACACGCTTGATGGACTATTGAAAACAGGAATATAATTTTTCGCCCCATTGTGACTAAAAAGGACTCTTTTCGACTAGCGTGTGACTTTAACAGGTTAATAATAAGAACCGGAACACATGATCAATCTGTTCAGAAAAGATGTCTGTCATATATATATATGGTTGAACTATTTCACAGAAGAGTGGTTGAAGACGCGAGATCTCATATATATGCCAATGCGAGATGAGATTGTTAGGCGATCCCAATTTCCTTGTGTGAAACTCGGATCTGATCTAAAGTACAGTGCTCAGTCATCATCACACAATAATGGTACTTTCTGAGTTCAGAGTCGCTTCATCCATCCCCATCTATCCACTTTACATAAATATGTTTGATAGGTGATACTTCCTGGAGAGACATGTAAACAAACAAACACCTGTTGATTAATTTAGAACAGATTAGACTAAAAGTGAATGCTTTAATGTAATGCAGCAACATTCTACATGCATGTTGTAGAACAAATTTATAAGGAAGAAATATTCAATATCTGATTGTTGATGGAAATTGTTGCTGTTTGTATGTATAAATATCTTTAACCCTTAAATCTTTTCAAGTAAATTAAAATTTTCTCATGAAAAATGTCCATTTGCAGACGAAGAGAAAACTTCTTCTTTTCGTTCGCTGATCATACCGCCAGTCCTAAAGTGACTATCGACATGATCATTATAAGCGTTAAGTGTGTGGATCCATGGTTTATTAGAGTGCGCTGTGCGGCCTGGAACCTCCGTCTTCAGCACTCGAGGTTTCTGTCAGGGTTACCTCACCCTTACCTCCTTTAGTCGCCTCTTACGACACGCAGAGGATACGGAAGGTGTATTCTAAGCCCCACCTACAGGGCACAAAAGAGAAGACTAGTTATGAACATTTATCCCTAGAATGACTGGCTTAGTTATCGAGCCAGTCATTGCAGTGATAAATTTTCAAAACTAATCTCTTGGTGTGAAAATGAACATTTCTCAGGACCACTGCATAAACCATTTTTAGCCGGTTTGAGTGTTAATGTGCTAACCCTCGGGTTATGTAACCCTTCGCTGCCTGTAATGGCCCAGAATGCCCTGCTCACTCCCCGACTGTAATGGCCCAGGATGCCCAATACTTTACCAATGGCAATGATACCAAAATTTTTCATGTAAGAGTGCTCTCCCTTTAACCACCAGCTGTGCGCATTATGCAGGCATATTTGTGTGGTGAAATGCGGTACCAGTACCGGTATATATGCATGTATATGTGCAACGCTGAAGTTATTTTCAGAAGATTGGCAGCTTGAAAATGAGATGTTAGAAATTCATCAATTTTATTCAACCAATTTTGGACAGATGGTTTAAATCATGGTTTAACTTAGAACCACTAACTAGTGTCCAAAACTTGTTACACCTGGACTATATACACTGTATTAACCCTTTAACACTCATATCAGCCAAAAACGGCTTATGCAATGGTCTTTAGAAATGTCCATTTGCAGAACAAGAGAAGAGTATTTAAAAAAAATTTATCACTGAAATGACTGGCTCGATAACCGAGCCAGTCATTACAGTGGTACATTTTCAAAAATATTCTTATCTTGGTCTGCAAATGGATATTTTCTATAAGAACAAATTTGAGGGGTAAAGCCGTAGGGCGTTAAGGGTTAAATATCTTTTATCTGTTCTAATCTGTATCGAACATGTTAGTAAGTCCATGTCAATATCATTGTGTCAATAACTTCATTATCCAGGAGTCAGTCAGTTTATCTTAAAACAACAATCTAATGGATAAAGGCTGTGTAAATGACAGGTGTTAGACCAGATATAAATGTATGAGTAAGATTGACAGGTAAACTAGGATGGACAGTGGTATGGGAGGCTTTCAATCCAGATGCCAGTACATTATTTAACCCTTTAATGCCTAAATTTGGTCAAGAATATCTAAATATTTGCTTATTAAATGGCCATTTGCAGGCCAAAATAAGACTATTTTTGAAAATTTACCACGAATGAATGACAGGCTCGGTTACTGAGTCAGTCATTCCAGTGGTAAATTTTGAAAAACAGTCACCTCTTGGCCTATAAATGGACATTTCTCAAGACCACTGGACAACGGCTTCGTCATGATAGGGTTAACACTGAAGCCAGCCAAAATGGCTTCAGCAGTGGTCTTGAGAAATGTCCATTTGCCGACCAGGAGAAAGCTATTTTCGAAAATTTAACACTGACCATGGTATCATAGGAATGTCGCGTTATCTAGGTCAAATATGTCAAAATTGACCCTAAGGGTATTTCAAGATCATGACCTAGAAAGTATGGTTATGCAATGGAAGCAAATATAGGGGTTATAAGGCTCAACAGTATGATGTTTGGACGAGCAGGTCAACTCAGGGGTTAATTTGACCTCTATGATCTCAAAAGCCTGTCAATGATAAGTACCAAATTTGTTGATGATCAGAAGTTTCAAGTTAACATGAAATCGCCCAATGTGGTGTAAATTAATGGCTAGAATGTTTAGTATCAATGGATCAAGAATTACAGGGATATTGCCGCTGTGGATTTTATGGTATCCGGACACCAGATCTATATGACATAGAAAGGATTTCGAATCAATGCAAAGGATTCTGGATTTAATGAAAGAAGTTGAAACGATAGGAGCGACAGGGTATGGATATGGCTGTAACTCAAATTAGATTATTGGGATTGGATAATGGCAAACTATGGTGGTGATGTCTCCGGATTGAACTTAAAGCTCACATGTCTCTGCTTTTTGGCCAAACTTGATCAATATTATCAATATACCAGTGATCAATTTATGATCAGAATTCAGATATGTATGACTTGGTCAAAGTTGCATGTTGCTCAGTCACCACCAGAGCTCCTCATTAACTGACCACAAGAATATCATTGATCTATCTAATGACGTTGAAGTCATAATGGGAAAAGTTATGGCTGATCAACCGAGATATGCATCGATTCAAATTCTAGCAATTAAAGTTAAACAGCTCTAATCTCTCTTTCAAAAGACGAGACCTGTGATTAAACTTCTTTACCAGAACCAGAAAATCAGTCTACCTGGGAATGATACTATTTGATGGTTAATCTGCATGCGGTAGAGAAAATTCTGTAAATGAAACTATGAAAACAGAAAAAACCTTTAATCATTCATTCATTACAGATAAAAACGGAGTATGTAAGTTGATATCGATATAGTATGAATGGAGTAGTGAATAGATGCTATAATTTATTGTGTTTTAAAAGCGGCAACGATGCGCTAAAAGCACAGATATAGCAACTGAATAAATTAATACATAAATAAGCGGAAAGAAAATTATTTTTGGAAATTTGACTATTGAAATTTTAATCAATCAGCCCTTAATTCTCATTAAGGGTTAATTTATTAAAGAGGCAATCACCAAATAGCAAACTTATAATCAATATGAATGCATATTTTAATTCAAGGATTATGCATTACAAGTTCAATGATATTTTAATAGGGAGTTGACCGCTAGTCGGTAGAATAATAATAATAATAATAATGAAATTTACTCGGTAATTCAAAAGACTGATGAACCACTCAACTAATCTAGAACTTAGTTATCAATTCGTTGATTGGTTACTCAGACCTTGGAACTAGAAACTAACCAAGCGTACATGATGATTACTGAATGATTGGTGGTTATTTGAACGTGGACAAGTGACGTAATAACATCAAAATGAAACAAATATTCAATCAATTTAAATAGAAATATTTCAATAATAAGTATGAAAATTTACTTACTATTTTGAATTTGGTTACATAAGTAAAAATCTGGACAGTCTCTGCACCACACAAGTTGGTCGGGGTGTATGGTAAATAATTTGGAGAAATCACAGTTAAAAGTTAGATACCTTGAATATGCTGAATACAGAAGTCCGGTCACGGAATGAAGGCGAACAGATGAAGATCTGATCTGTCGTGACGCCGGGAGTGAAAACACGTGAAGAAACGGATGACGAATACGGAAGAATGTTCTGTATTCCGAAATAGAAATGATGAGGTCGAAGGTACTAAGATGATCCGAGATATTGAATTGAGAAACTCGAAGATACTGAGATGATTCATGTGATAACTTGGCTTAGTTACCGATACAGACGATCGAGGCCGAAAGATGGCGGAGAATCGAAAAGATGACAGCAATCACTAATAAAGTCTGAACATTTCAGAAGGATGAAACGTCCTAAGATGACGAGATTGATGACATCACAGGTAGAAAAGATAGACTTCTACCTACCCAAACAAGGCACCAGGTTCGGCTTGCTTTGGGATTTGGTCTGAAGGTGATTAGATTGATGATGTCATGGGTAGAGAATTTAGACTACTACCCACCCAAGCAAGGCACCAGGTTCCGCTTGCTTTGGGATTTGGTCTGAAGTTGATTAGATTGATGACATCACGGGTAGAGAATGTAGGCTACTACCCACTCAAAGGAGGCAATAGAGTTTCCTCTCACTTTGGGATTTGGGTGGGAGAACGATCAGATTGAGACGACGACAAAGACAGGACGACACAGGCACACTATTACTTTAACATTTTTACATGGTGAGTTTGTGGACTCTTGAAATAAGCGGCTCCTGGATGGCGTGTGAACCGCTTAGAGATATATTTCGAACTGATGAGTGGGAGTTGGCGATTTTGCCACCAAAACACTTTCACGTGGTTGATGAACGAGCACATGGTTTGATGTATAAGTGCGCCGACATTCATATAATGCCTAAAGATGGTGACAATCTTATCATATAAACATTTGATAAAACTCGCTTAAAAATAGATTCTCAAAAATAATAATTAGACAACAAAAGTTAATAATTATAAAATTAAATTGACCAATATAATAGAATCTAGAGGAACTATTTTCCTATCATAATGGCGCCAATCATGTGCAATGAATATGTCATGATAATTTCAAGTAATATTGGTGCTTGGTCTACCGTACAAACATCGACTTCAAAAACAATTCTATACTCTGTGTTAATCAGTTACAGCAAGGAGCCTAATTAACATATGAATTGGGAACTACCCAATCAGATGTTTATTTCATGATCATAGGTATGGAATACATGGACAGTGGAGCGGGAATAAATGGTAATACTGGATTAACTCATCATATCCATGTTCCCTAAATTAATTAAATCATTAATAGTCTGACGTCACACATATACTGTGACATCACACATCATAATGGTAATTTTAAAAGATAACCTTTTGGTTTGAAAAAGAACATTTTCTATGAGAAAATTTCAATTTTCTTGAGCATATTTGCGGGTTAAAGGCTGTACTACTCTATCGTCCAGTTCGACTCGCTCACTATAGTCAGTTTGCTGGTTTACTGAACATGCCCAGTCGAACTTGATCGTAGTCGACTATAGTTCGTTGGTACCCGGTTTCCCATCGAATTACTATTGCCGAAAATTTGGAGCCGGGTACCAGTCTCCATTAACCCTTTCTGTTGTCTGTTTTGATGACCTACGAAAATGGGTTATTTGTTAAGTTGGAAGTAATATGGGCTCGGGAACATTGACATACAATCGGAAAGCATAATTTCATCAAACCTAAGTTATTTAATGAAATATTTACACTTTTATATGCATTTATTCATGGCAAGTGATCGGTATCCGCTATTTTGAAATTTACGCAAATTTTGCACTAACAATCTGAACCGAGGTCGGGTGCTCGGCTGACTATAGTTGACTAGCTAGTTAACTATTTCAAGTTTGACTGGTATTCTAATTAGCTACAGCTATCTATGGTTAGGAGTCGAACTTAAACTATACTGACTTCATCGATTGTAACTAAGTATTGCCAGGCCTGGGGTCGAATAAAGTTGATCAAATACAAGTACAAATACAGGATTTCTATTTCTTTCAATTACAAATATGCCATTCTTAATTTTGCCAAATACAAATATAGTCTTTCAAATACAAATGGCATTACTGTTTTGCTAGGAACCATTGGAGGGCTCGTATATACTAAGTGTATACAGTAAGTTCCAAATCATTTTTACGCCCTTAGAGTATAACAGTCGTGGTCGGCTCACTAATCAGTCCTTCCAGAGCTTGATATGATACAGGCTAACACTTATATACTTAGTCAATGATATTATTCATAAAGAATTTCTCTTCACCTGGCCAGTTAACCATTTAGCACTCAAAACAGCCAAAAACAGCTTCT
Organism: Chaetoderma sp. LZ-2023a; assembly: GCA_034401795.1. Taxonomy (NCBI): domain Eukaryota; kingdom Metazoa; phylum Mollusca; class Caudofoveata; order Chaetodermatida; family Chaetodermatidae; genus Chaetoderma; species Chaetoderma sp. LZ-2023a. The sequence goes on from CM067365.1 coordinate 4,021,831, forward strand.
GTACTGGTCTTGAGAAATAGTAATTTACAGACCAAGAGAATACTATTTTTTGAAAATTTACCACTGGAATGACTGGCTCGGTTATCGAGCCAGTCATTCCAGTGGTAAATTTTCAAAAATAGTCTTCACTTGGTCTGTAAATGGACATTTTCTATGATAAAATTAAAATATTTTTCAACAAATTTGAGTGTTAAATGGTTAAGCAACCCAGGCTGTTGAAGCTGCAGTGTAATACATCATCAGTATTAGTATTGTCTCATTGTCTCAGGATGACATGGCTTAAATGGCTAAAATGGCTCTCCCTAACCTTTACAGCACCTGTGCATCTTGCGCCAAACAGGTGGCTATGGGCAATAGGCACCTAAGTTAATCTTCCAAGAAAGTCGATTTTACAACCGGCTATGCTGTCCACGACATGTGTATGCATACCGGCGGGTTCGGCTCTTAAGAAGAGCCCTGGCTTATGTCCACGCTATCGTGTCTATATCGTTTCAGGGCTTGAATATGTCGGTAAAAAGGGCAAGGCAATGTTGTCTCAAGGACTTTCATAATTTTAGGCAAGAAAAACAGCATTCAATGGTAGTAGCTTTTAAGACTAACTTAGTCAAAATAAACTAAGTTAGTTTTAAAATGTACTACCTTTGAATCCAGTTTTTATTGTCTATGCAGACTAACATGGCTACCTAACTTTTCTGTAATTTTAGGGGCACTGTGACAATGTCTTATGACATCAAGGCAACTTATGCCCCATGAGGAAAGGCATGAACGCAACATTTGGACTTTCTCAAGCAATCAGGATCAAGAACCCCTTATTCCCCTTCTACAGTACAAATGTTACAGCCAGAGTATGTTCAGTGTTGCTGTCTCCAGTTGGACGACACTGTACATTTACTTTGGAGGCTTTATTTAGTTTATGAAGGCAATGCATGAGGGCACCTACGGCAATTGTTGCTTTAAATAGATACATGTAGCAAAATGGAAGTGAACCAAGGCAAGAGGTATAGGCAACTCAGGCGATGGACCTTTCCAATTTTAGTTATTCCCCGTCCATCACTAACTAAGCTCCACCCACACTTCGCCGTTTTGGGATTGATTGATCCCCGAATGCCATGACAAGTTGTTGAATATTTTGTAACTAATTTGACTGTGTGCTGTTGCTGCCTATGGCAGCAACAGCGCCCAGTAAAATTAGTTTCAGAATATTCAACAGGATATTTATTAAGTAGTAAAGACATACAATTTGTACAACAACACATAGTCCGTCTTCAATATGCGTTCATGGCGTACTTATCAACGTCATTCATGACGTCATTGATTGTGATGTCATTCTACATGTCACGTAGTTAATTATGACGTCATACGATGGATGGATAGAGTGGAAAGGTGTATTATTGCCTAGTATTATTGCTAGTTTATTTCTAGCCCTGTTGTTTATCTGGCCATTCATTCCAATAATAATATTGTTAAGATACATGTAGTCATCTCTTGGCCAACAAATGGACATTCAGCAGGACCAGAGCTGCAGAGCGTGTTTTGTCCAGCTTAGCCATGTAAGGGTTATATTTACGCATGTAGTGATAAACTAACTACCTTAATGTACCATAGATCATGTCAGCAGTACTATATTTGAAATGATAGCAAAGTTGGAATTATGTTCTATATTAGCAGGATGGAGTGTTTGATAACACTATCACAGATCTAGTGTGAGAGGTTTGCAGGTCATGTGATTACAATTTTCACACTCCCACATATTTATTGACCGATTAGTATGGAGTTCAGTGATAAGCAAAATGGCGGTTTCTACTGCCGAAGAAATTGCAAAATTGGCAATCTTAATCATAAATAGAGAACGGGATTAAGTTCTCTTAGAGAATTGTAATAAATCTTATTCATCTGTTTATATTGATGTGTTATTTTCATTTTTTCAAAATAAAATTTCCCCCAAAGAAATAGTCCCAATGAAATAAATACAATTTATCCAGCACTGTTTGCTTATTTTCAAACATGGTACTATTCTTTTTACAAGATATGTCATATTCTGACAGAAATACGCCGGCCCCTTAATGGCGACATTCGCAAATGATATATCATTTTGTGCGGCATTCTCTGTACTTTTAGAAACTCTAATTTGATTGTAGACTATCGATGATTTTGTCATCAATACAATCGATTATTGAAAGATGGGGTGAATATTCTTCCGAAAAGTCTTCAAAAGTACAAATAAATTTTTTGAGCCAGTCATTCCAGTCGTAAATTTTCAAAAATACTGTTTTCTTGGTGTGCAAATGGAGATTTTCTATGAGAAAATTTAAATTCTCTTGAACAAATTCGAGAGTTAAAGAGTTAACAACAACAATTTTTGTTTGATTATTACAAGTCTATATGAGCTAATCCTCTCCATATACATCCTTAGCACAATTTTATGAATTAAAGCTAGCTATTGTGATACCCTGCATGTCAGGTGGCAGCATCCAATTTGTGTTTAGCTCAACTTTTATATTTATATCTCATGTTTGGTTATTCACAATGGACCCGAACAGCGACGCATGCTTCCTTATACTGACCCGGAATCACACAATAACCTTGAAGTCAAAGGTCAAGGTCACTGTGCCCTTGCTAAACACCTTGTTTCCTTCAACATTAACATTTTCTGTTTAGTTCAACTTTTGTGTTTGTATATCATGTGGCGTTAATCATACTGAACCCAAACCTTGAGACATGCTTCCTTATAGTAACACGGAATCACACAATGACCTTGACATCAAAAGGTCAAAGGTCAATATTATTGTGATATTGGTAAATAACTTTTTTTCAGCATTAGCATTTTGCGTTTAGCACAACTTAGTAGTTCATATCTGATGCTTGGTTGATCATACTGGGCCCAAACAGATGCTTCATTACAGTGAGAGAGCATGGCACAATTTCCTTCAGCGTCAAAAGGTCACTGTGTTCTTGGGAAAATCTGTTTTCTTTCAACAGTACTGTCATCAGGTCTCATGTTTACTTAATCATACTGGTACCAAAGTTAGACACATGCTTCTTTGTGGGAATGACACATGACACCTTGGAGTCAAAGGTGAAGGTCACTGTGGCCTTGCTTTATAGTGACCTTGCTAAAACCAAGTTTTTATCAAAACTTAGATTTTGCGTTTACAGGGCATGACACAATCACCGTGGCATCAAAAGTTAAGTCAGTGTGATAATAACAAAACTGATGGGTTTTCTCAACAATAACATTTTGTCTGAACGTAACATAATACTGCACCCAAACTTGGACACTTGCTAATGAAAGGGGATGAGATAATTACTTCATAATCATTGATAAGTGTATTGATAAACCTCTATATTTATCTTATGTTTGAACTCACGCTTCATAGGTGCATTGCAACCACATTTCTAGTTTACCTTTTTGCCACAAACAAGTGATTTTGAACCCATTATCCATTAGAGAAATCTGGTTGCAGGTAATCTCCAGTTCTACTTACAACATATTCACCAGATTTGGTCTGCAAATTGGCTTTCATATACCATGCTGATTTTGGGATCAAAATGTCAAAGTTCGACCATTACGGTGACCCTATTATGGGTTCCAGCTAATAATTTGAGTTCTATTGAACAGATCAGCACTATGTCGTGACATGTACGTTGTGGTTGTTTGGCTGAAAAACCTAAAATACTGTAAATATGCGAAACATTCTAGACAATGCGAGGCATAATAAAGTGAATATTTATCCCCACACATTTAAAAAAAAGAACAGAGAAGATATTGCAATCACTTCCGCCTGTCAGTCTGGTTATCTTCTCCCAAACTATTTGCCAGAATTCAATAAAACTTGTTATGGGAGTTAACCATATGATTGCAGACTGCAATGCGACGTTTACATTGACCTCTGACCCCAGGGTAGGGGTGGCGGTGTGGGTGCGGCACAGAAATTCATAGTTGATGAAATTCAACCAAATTTGGTATGTTAGTGACCAATATGATTGCAGATTCTGAGACAATGTTTACTTCAGGCTTAACCCCAGGGTGGGGTGGGGTTGGCAGAATGTCAAAGTTGCCGAAAGCGTGGGGATTTGCGATGGTATTTCATCGAATGCACAATCTAGTTTGAAATTAATTTGACTTGAAGATGCTGATGCCTAGTAAAGCAACAGCTTCTATTCAAATCAATTTAGGAATGTTTATCATCTTACATGTACCTGTATGGCTGCTTTGAAATTATGATAACGAGATTTCAGAGATGGATAGGTCAGCTTTGACTACACATTGAAACAGTTGTAAGATACTGTGGTGAAGATTTGTCAAGAAAATTGAGATCCTTATTTAGTGAACGTCTATCTGCAATCCATTAGAAGACTTTCTTTTTACTTTATCAGATGGCTATTTTTGACATTTTACCACAGGAATGGCTGGCTCGGTTAGGACTGGCTTTGGTATCAAGCCAGTCATTCCACTGGTGAAATGTAAAAAATAAATTGGCATTTCTGAAGTCGTGTTGCAACGGTCATTTATGGTCAGTTTGACCGGTAAAGTGTGAAGAATGAATAAGGTTGATAATAATATTAATTAAAATAATTTTGTTTTATTAATTTTTAGTCGGTATTGGCAGCCACAGTGACACATCTAAGTGAGTGTTTGAAGATGGACGTAGCTGGAATAAGTGCCAGTGAAATGTTTGGTCAGTGTATTCTGAATGGCTCAGCACAGGCCTGCTCAGATACTGTCTCAGTGAGTACTAGCAACAATAACTAGTGATTGGTAGATTATAGCCATCAAAAACACTTTTAAATAACATTGGAAGCATATTGATGAACAACAACTAGAGCACCTGCAATAATACCATCAACAAAACATATGGCTACCGGTGCAGCGCCTAGCGATGTCCATTCATGATGATTTTTAAGTATTTCAGTGGTTATAACTCTGGCAAATATCTATGGATCTCGCGGAAATGAAATCATGACATTTTGTCTCCGACTAATATGTTCACAGGGCGTGAAAAAAATGTCAAATGTAGGTACAAAATTTCTTGAGATCTGGTACCAACAAGAAATTTTTAATGAGTCATAAGCGTTTTACGAGGATAAGTCAGGCAAATAGAGACTGATCTCGGTGAAATGAAATCATGGTGTTTTATTGCCTCCTACGATGAAATTCTTTTTTGAAAATGTAGGTTCAAACCTCTGAGATCTGACCCGGACATGAATTTGCTTATGAGCTGATGTCAGCTGAATAAATGAAAGTATTGGCGATTAGTACGTCTGAAGCTCTGGGTGTGCTGATCCATGTTTAACCGTTCACCGACAAATCCCTGAAAAAGTATATTCTTTACAATATAAGTACTTATTCTATTAAATATTTTAAAATTAATTTTACTGGAAGCCATTGCTGCCTTAAGCAGCAACAGCTTCCAGTCAAATTAATTTCAAAATATTCAAAAGTTTTCCTCTTTGGTACAGTGTTGAAAATTAGGTATGGAGAATTCATAGATGAAAACTTTAAGTGACATTCTCTGTATATTCATCTTTGACTAGGATAAGCAGTTTACATCATACCATATCAGCGACCTTGAGACACGTGTTCCCGTGTCACGGCTACGGGCGAATGTGAAGTTTCGTACAGCAATCACCATCTCTCCCATACCAGATGAAATGAATGTGTATAAGACTCACAGGTAAGAATAAATGGTAACCCTTTGATCCTCATATCAGCCAAAACGGCTTCTGTAGTCGTCTTGAAAATGACCATTTGCAGACCAAGAGAAAACTATTTTTGAAAATTTACTACTGGAATGACTGGCTCGATAACTGACCCAGTCATTAAAGTGGTAAATTAAAAAAAAAACCATTCTCTGAGTCTGCAAATAGTCATTTTCTCGGTGGGAAAATTTAAATTTTCTAACAAATTTGAGTGTTAAATGGAAATTCAAACAGAAAAGGGACAAATCATGGCAAATGATACTTCTGTGTAATTTAGATAAAATAAAAAATATTATTAGCATATTTTCTATTTCCTAAATGGTAACTTTCCCCACAGAAAGTAATTTCCTTCCATTTCCCATGAGCATCATCGTGTGAATTATGGTTGTGGTATGATGTCATCACGATGATGGTGTGAATAATCTTGTTAATGATTGACAGCTCATGACAGCTCATTCAGACAACATCATATTTGAGATGCAAGAGAAACACAAGTGTTTGATAAACCAGAGTATGAATTTAAGCTGATGTGAAGCTTCATATCTGTATTAGACGCCAAATTTATATATTCTGAAAACGTGTGTGGCATAACCTGAATTCATGTGGCTGACAATTCGCACAATGATGTCATACAATGAATTTTAAAGGATGTCAAAATTCATGACTTTCGTCTAAGTCTTAACAGTGATGGAGTTTTATAATTTGTCGAATTCTTTTTAATTCATAAAATATGATAAAAACTTATTTTTTGTGTTTTTTGTTGAAATCTAATTCATGTTTGTGATCTAGTTTAAATCTTACTTAGGAGGCCAATTAAATGTCAGTTGGGGCTAGTAGATTTTAACCTTTTAGTTGACTGAAATCTCAGGTTTCTATATTTCATTCTCTTTTATATTATGGTAACTGCTGACCATTTTTGAAACTGTTGCTGTGACAAGTTTCAGCAATATTGTTTCCAATATATACACCAGGAATAGATGCAGCAATTAATCCTTTAGTGGTGAATCGAGAAAAAAATGCCATTTGCATTGGTCTTGATAAATACCGGTTTGTAGGTCAAGAGAAGAATTGTTTTAAAAATCAAAATTTACCGCAGGAATTATTGCCTTGATAAGTGAGCCAGTCCTTCCAATAATAATTTTCAAAAATACTTCTCTTGGCCTGCAAATGGTGATGGAGCTCACTTTATTTCACCTGATTTCCTTACAGATATTTCTGTGAATTGGAGATTAACAATACAAAACAGGAAATTGAGAAGCTGACATCTGAGATCGTGGATCTAAGTGAGTTTGCGCCTGGAGGAAGGGAAGCGTTATCCTGGCCCATAGGTAAGTGTAAGACTTTTACAATACAGATCATTAATAAGTTAAAATGTTTTCAAAATAAATGCAGAAACATCTTGAACACTGTTTAAGAAATGTTCTGTTGAATACTTTGAACATATTTCACCTTTCCAGAGTATCCATCGATGCTTTGACGTCAGTCATAACCAGCCAAGCGGCGTGTAGGATGGCATTATAATCATTATGTCATAAATGATTCTATTAGGCCCGTCTTTAACTCTTAATAATCTGACACGTCGTAAGAATTGTATGTCTCTACTATTTAATAAACATGCTGTTGAATATTTTGAAACTAATTTGACTTGGTGCTGTTGCTGCCTATGGCAGCAACAGCACCAAGTCAAATTAGTTTAAAAAATATTCAACAACTTACCTGTATAGTTTTCTGGAAATTGATAGTCAGGGAGTTCAGAGATCGATCGATCCCAACACGAGCAAGGTGTGGCTTGGGTGTAGCTAGAGATGGGCGGGGCATAGCTAAAAATTGAAAGGACCATTGGATTGGGAGATATTGCTGCTTTAGGCAACAATGTCTTCCAGTCCAATTATGTTCAAAATATTCAAGAGTATGTTTTATTTTGTTTTGGAAATATGTTAAGTATTTTTAAGCTGCACTGTACAGTAGGGATGCATGATTTAGCACTATATCATAACGCTATTAAAAATCAGGAATTCTTATGACTCTAGAAGCTGAAAAAGTTGGAAAATCACAAGCAAATTTACAGCGCTATGGCAAATATTTTAAAATTAACTTTGATTAAAAGCCTGTTGTTGCCATATAGGCAGTAACAGAACCCAGTTAAATTAGTTTCAAAATGTTCAACAGCTTACCTGTGTTGTAGTTAGTTATCTTGAAATTTAGATTCATGGAAGTTGAGTTTCACAGTATCAGATCGATTCCAGTTCACGTAAAAAGTGGATCTGTGCTTGAAACGGACCTTTCTAGAGTAATGACGTCATATGACGTCATAATCAGCGAAGCAATGTGTAGGATGACATCACAATCATTACGTCATAAATGATTCTATACGCCAATCTTTAACTCTTAATAGACACATTGTACAAATTGTATGTCTCCACTAATTAATAAACATGCTGTTGAATATTTTGAAACTAATTTGACTGGGCGCAGACAAGTTAGTTTCAAAATATTCAACAGCTTACCTGTACAGTTTTCTGGAAAGCTATAGTCAAGAAGTTCAGAGATCGATTGATCCCAACACGGACATGGTGTGGGTGGAGCTTAGATAGAGATGGGCAGGGAATAGCTAAACCTGGAAAGGGCCATTGGTGGGGCACAGTTAGAAATGACTGATGAGATCCATATAATATATACATGTATAATTATTCTACTTCGAATAATACTTACCAGATGTACTATTATGATAATGTCTATTATCTAGTCTAGCTCAAAATAAACAATTAAAACTCTGCACTCTCCTGGTCCTGCCCATACTGTGTCCGGGAATTACCATAGCCGCAGGTACCGAGTCAATTCCCAATCACAGTCAGATTCGTCTATTTTGCGAGTTTGTCAAGTCACGTTTTCTAGAGCTCTTAATTTTCAATTTTACTGCGTATCAAGAGTTGTTTCGAGTGCGTCGTCTGTGGCATCATGGAGGACAAAGGGAAATCATCACAGGGGCAGGTTGTATCAATCTAGAATTTATACATTCGTGCCATAATGACTGTTTGAAATTTCCTTAAATTGGCACATTATTCTAAAATGGTAGCCATTGTTGGAGTCGCCCGGTACCCGTTAGCTTATTAGTGTTAATCCGGGTACTCGGTTCTTTCTCTCTGCGACTCGTTTCTTTCTAAGATGGATGTGTTCTTAGCCAATATGGCGGCGCCCATGATGTTTATTCCGCTTGGCTTCGCGTATCTATGCACTCTATTTATGCCGATTTCTAGCTCTCGCTTCATTGTCGAGGGTGTTTGTAGCGATCAGCGTTAGAATTCTTGGCTGTTTTAACGTTAGTTAACTTCCAAGTTGTGGTTTTAATTTTCACTTAAAAAAGTTTCAAATATTTCCTGCCTGAGGCTTGATTATCATTAATTGAGAGAAAGTTAGTGTTTTCCTGGTAATTCAATTTTACTATCAAGTCTATTGTGCGTATTGCTCGTCATCAGTCATGTGCAGCGTTTTAATTCTTCTTTGTGTTCGCAGAAAGCCAAGAACCAGGACACGCTCTGTCAAAAGTGCAACAGGTTCATGAAGCGTAAATACTCTGGTCATCACTGTGTAGCTTGCGCAAAGTGTAAGGTGGGAAGCCCATGTGATGTGTGCACCAAGTGGTCATCGGAGATGGTGGCAGAATTTGATCGTGATCGACGTGCGCGCTTGGAAAGGATCGCGAGGGACAAGGCGGCCAAGCTGGATCAGGCGTCGTTGAGAGGACTGGAAGGTCGCCTGAATACTCGCATGGATTCAGCACTGGGCGTATGCAGCGTTGCCATTATGCGTCCTTTTGTGCGTATATACGCATAAAAATGGCAGAGGGACGCAAAAATTAACCCTCTGCGTCCCCGAGTACGCACGAGGGATGCAGTGAAAAAGTGTAACAGAAACAGGTAACTTTGCGTGTGCTTAATTATCGATTATATTATCGTGTTTGTATATTTATTTGTGCATGTTTTTACTTTTAAAAATATACCTAATGTATTGTGTGTTCAATAAAAACAAAATTACTGTGTTCACAGGCCTTTGAATTTTCGTCCATCGGTCCCTCTACCACATATCCCTCCTACTATATATATAAATATACACAAGGTATGAAACCTTCATCTGTGGGCACCATTGTCAGGAAGCTGATTGGTTGGTTTGTAGTGGTTTGTAGTCAGAAATGTGATGTCAGCGGATTTTGACAACAAACCAGCTTCCTGACAATGGTGCCCACAGATGATTCACACCTTGTGTATATTTATATGTATAGTAGGGGGAATATGTGGTAGAGGGATGGATGGACGAAAATTCAAAGGCCTGTGCTGTGTTGTTTAAGACTGATTTGTTGTAGGTTTTCTTGCACAACTCAAAGTTGTTAATGCCCATAAATCAGATTCAACCACCACATTTAATTGTAAACACAATCCTCAAATCATCCTTAGTATTCCATTTGATCTTTTTTTTATTTATTATTATAAATAATGAGTTTACAAGCCCGATGTTAGTCGCCTTGTTTGGCCTACAAATTGCAAAAATACCCGCCATGTTTCTGTCTGTTGTGCTAAACGTCAGTGTGACGTGTCAGTATTTGATTGGATAACAGCGGAATCTCCCTCTAGAGGAACTCACGCTTGAGAAATCCAATACAACTGATCAAGCGTATACAAACGTGTCTCGGCGTCTTAACCCTTTCACAGCTCAGAACACTGGACAGATCACAACGTTGTTATCACTAATCTGCTGAATATTTTGAAATTAATTTGTGCATGCATACTTGCCTAAAGCAGTAACGACTTACAGGCAAAATATTTTTTCTATTTACTTATCAAAATATCTAAATGGATGAAGGAATATATAGAAGATATTGTGATATCTTTTACATTTGAATGGTCATTTGACGGATTAGCGGCGGTGTCTTTGTATTGCTGTTTGAATAACGGTATCAATACGCGCTATAATCCGGTTTTTATTTAGCAATAGCGGCTGATTGATTGGCTGATGGATTAGTGTTTATAATGTTTAACAATACTCGATCGTTATAGGTGTTCCCAATTTCTTAACTAAGCGATGTCCAACGATATAATCGATCTACAGGTAGGCATACGTTAAAATATCGATTTTTTCCAAACAGCGTCTAGCTCAAAGCTCCCCGATACAAGCGTCCTTATTGGATACACGCTAATGCGTTATCTACCCTTCAACCAATCAGCAATCACGTTACATAGTTACTCCCTATGAATTAGACATATCCGGTTATTGGCTGATATATGTTCACTAATTACGCAGTTTAATCTGATTTATACAGATTATTTTTGATAAATTATTGTTTTGTCTGACCGTAACCTATGTATTCCACTATATTTAGTCATTCCAGTTACATTATAAAAAATAGGCGCGCATTATATCGAAGTAGGTCAAGTCGTCCTTGAGCAAACTCGCCCCAGTTACTCGTAATTTTTCAATTCGTCCAAAGTCAAGTTAGGATTTAATAGAAAAACGAATGCAGTGGTTTTTGCTAATTACTAATGTAGTGGTCTTTGGAAACATTAATCATACAAGGTCGTCAATGTAGATTGGTTGGTTTATCAGACAACAAACAAGTACAGTGCTTTAAGTTATTGCACAAACCTTTGAATTTTCGTCCATCCATCCCTCTACCACATATCCCTCCTACTATATATATAAATATACATAAGGTGTGAAACCTTCATCTGTGAGCACCATTGTCAGAAAGCTGATTGGTTGGTTTGTAGTGGTTTGTAGTCAGAAACGCGATGTCAGCGGATTTTGACAACAATCCAACCAATCAGCTTCCTGACAATGGTGCCCACAGATGAAGGTGTCACACCTTGTGTATATTTATATACATAATAGGGGGAATATGTGGTAGAGGGATGGATGGACGAAAATTCAAAGGCCTCTGGTTATTGTTATTCACATGCAGTTCAAATGTTGTTAGTTAAATACGGGCCATTTCAATAGATCAATTTTAGCCACCATTGTAGATCACAGAATACATATTTTTGAAAATTTACCACTGGAATGACTGGCACTGTTTTCAACATGTTTAATAAAGTGCTTTATAATTAGGTCAATGTGTTGTGTTTATTTTAAGAAAAAAACATGGGACCCCCATATTTCAGATGAGGACCGCATGGAACCCCCAGATTTTACAGTGTGACCCCCAAATCTGAGAGTGTGGGGTCCTTGGGACCCCCAAAAATCAGATGTTGTGGGCAACACTGGGCGTATGGGCGGCCCAGTTCAAGGCAATGTTCGACTCATTGCAGTCCACGGTCCCGTCGATGCAGGCTGGTGCAGGGCAACCTTTAGGTGGTCTGGCTAGTTCTGCGGAGGGACAAGCACCTGCCCCTTCTCTGTCCTTGGCTCAAGAGCCGACGGTGGAGGAGGAAGATCTTCTACTTATGGAAGATTCCGGCATGCCGGATATTTCGATGACGGCTATGCCCAGTACTTCCCAGGGGTCTTCCTCGGGGTTTGTATGGGTTTGCCAAGCGGATGGTGATGTCGACGTTCCGTCGGGCATCTTCCATCCGGGTTTTGTGCAACCTGAGGTGTCGGTGGAGCCGTGTTTTGCGGTTCCTACCAGCATCCCGGCGGCGTTACGTGCGGCTCCTATCGGAATGCCGTAGGCAAAGCGGTCGTGGTCCCGCCTCCCGTGCTGGAGCCGATGACTGCGGGGAATCCGTGTCCGGCGATTCGTTGGACACCGGTGCCGCTGGTAGTCGGGCTATGGATGCACCCTATGTTGGTAGAGATGCGCCCCATAGCTCTCAGCATGGATCGTCGGAGGCCATGTCATCCAAGGGAGAGAGGGAAGATGAGAATGGAAGTTCTTTAATGGACGAATCCGTTTTCTGCACCGAAGCGGAATGGGTGCAGGTCCTTGGCTGGATGTCCGACCGTCTCGGGTTGGCATCTGATCTTGGATCTCAGCGCGATCCGGCGATGGAACGGATGTCAGAGCCAGCGGCTAGCGCTCTGTCAAGTGGCTCTTCTGCCATGCCGACACTCCCGTTGGACACGCAGACTTCCGACATGCTGGAAGTTGTGGCATACCGTCTGGTTCAGCTGGAGTATGCACTGCCCAAAGCCCCCAAGGGGATAAGGAGTAGGGTCCATTTTCCGGAGCAGGCATACCATCAGTATGCCCGGGTTCCACGGCTTTCCGTCGGGGAGCGAGAGGCGCTGAACAGGCCGTTGGTTGAGAAGTCTAAGGGGCGTTCTTGTCCTTTGGTTTCTCAGTCCAATAAAGATCTGTTTAATGAGCTTACGCTCATTGAAGATGCGGCGAGGGCAGCCATGGCTGCGCTCTCGCATGGATGTACCCTCCTGCAGGGTATGCTGACCTGCACGGTGGAGGGTGGGCAGGTGCCAGAGGCTGCTCCCGGAGTTATTCGGGACACCATGCACCTGTCTCAAGATTGCCTGGCCAGGGTGATCACCAGGACAATGGTTCTCGATTGCGTAGAACCAGGACCGGAGATGAGGGCTGCGTTGTCGCCTGCGCCTTTCATCGGTCCAGGCTTGTTCGGCGGCTCGGCATGACAAGCTCTCCAAGGTCGCGTCAATGGTTGCAGAGCAGGAGGTAGTCGGCAAGTCGTGGAAGTCGACTAAGAGGACACAGCCGCAGCAGTCCTACAGGCAACATCGCCAGGAGCAGCAGAGACAGCGTCCAAGATCGCCCTTCCATCCTTCAGGACGTGATGCCCATCGGCCATCCGGCTCTCAAGGACCTGGCCGATCATCTTCGTACAAATCCTCTAATAAGAGGTCGTATGAAGATGACAGGAAGGGTGGCGGTTCGGGCCGCGGCAGTTACCGTAAGGATAACCGTGGCGGCGGTTCTGGACCATCATATTCCAAGAAGCCGCGGGGCGGCCGTGGGGGTCGGTCCTGACGGGATTCCGGCGGAACCAGTTCCGGTGACATCAGGAACGAATGGAGATGAGAATCTTCACCCAAGCGATTTAGCGTCTTCACGTGCAATCTTGACCGCCAGCTGTGTGCAGATTCCTTCCGTCGGAGGCAGACTTCAACTGTTCTAAAGCCAATGGGAACAGGTCATGCGAGATTGTTTAGTCTGTCAGTGGATAAGAAACGGCTACGAACCGGACTGGCTCATCCATCAATCGTTAGTTCCGTTAACATCGACTCCAATATGGACTCCCGTTCCAAGATCGTCTAGATGCCATTTGCTCAGAAATAGAATCACTTCATCAGAAGAATGTGATTCATCTAGTCCGCAATCAGTCATCTCTAGGCTTCTATTCGATGATGTTCCTCGTTCAGAAACGTACCGGAGGATGGAGACCAATTCTCAATCTCAAACCATTGAACAAATTTATTCTTTCTCTCAAGTTTCAGATGGAGACTGTAGCAGCGGTAATGACAGGGCAGTGTCGATAGATCTGAAGGATGCATATTTTCATATTCCAATGTCAATTCCTTTTCAGATATACCTTCGCTTTGCATTCCAAGACAATGTTTGGGAATTCAATGCGCTTCCATTCGGCCTGACCACAGCACCGAGGGTCTTCACCAAAGTGGTTCTCGCCATGACTTCTTTCCTTCGCAGGAGAAACATAGCTGTTCATACTTACATAGACGACTGGCTGCTAAAGGCGGGGAACCCAGTCACTCTGCCCAACAATCTGCAGGTAGTCCTAGCCTTATTAAAGGATCTAGGATGGATTGTGAATCTAGAGAAATCAGAATTGACTCCATCCCAGGAGTTTGTTTATCTGGGGATCTTTTTCAATCTCAGGGACGGCATAGCTTTTCCGGCGGAGAGCAGAGTCAAGAGCCTGATTGCAGTTTTGGAGTCGGTTTCTCTAGGAGCCTATCTGACGGCGCGCCAATTTCTCAGAATACTGGGTTTACTAGTATCTCTGGAGAAGGTGGTTCCATATGCGGCACTCAGGCGCAGGCCAATTCAGATGTATCTAATGTCATTCTGGTCTCAGAGAACGGATCCGTTATCTCTGAGGATACCAGTGAAAGAACCATTGATATTCCACCTTCAGTGGTGGTTATCAGAACAGAATCTCCTGCGAGGTGTTCCTCTACAACCTCCTCAACCTCAGATGTCCATCTTCACAGATGCATCGACGACGGGTTGGGGAGCAGTATTGGACGATCAGTCAGTGTCAGGGGAATGGGATCGGACCAATGCGCAGAAACATATCAATGTTCTTGAACTATTAGCGGTGGTATTGGCACTTCGAAAGTTCGAGTCTAATTCAAGACAAGATTGTCCTAATAAGGACAGACAACTCAACAGTGGTGTCTTATTTGAACCGCCAAGGCGGGACGAGATCACCAGAGTTGTGTATGATGATTTGGAACCTTCTGCTGTGGTGCCAGGAGAGGAATGTTATTCTTCGGGCAGCACACATTCCAGGAAGATTGAACATCCTAGCAGATGCTCTCAGTCGAAGGACGGTTTGTCGTCCGACGCAATGGCAGCTCAGCCAGTCTGTAGCGGAGGTTCTATTCAAACATTGGGGCAAGCTAAATGTCGACCTGTTTGCGATGAAACAAAACGCAAAGATGGTCACTTACGTGTCACCGATCCCGGACCCGCTAGCTCTAGCGGTAAACGCACTGGCGATAAGTTGGAAGGGAATGTACGCGTATGCATATCCTCCGACAATTCTCATCCCAAAAGTTCTGGCAAAGATAAGAGAGGGAATGTGCCAAGTGCTACTGATCACCCCTTATTGGCCAGGCCGATCATGGTTTATGGATCTGCTGGACCTTCTGGTCTGCAATCCAATCCCTCTTCCAGACAGAAGAGATCTAATCTCTCAGAACAAGGGTCTGTACCTTCACGACAGACCAGAAATGTTCAAATTGACTGCATGGATGTTATCAAGCAGCGTGCAATTGAGGATGGCTTTTCTGGGCAAGCAGCGAAGTTTGTTGCTTCAGCCAGAAGGGGTTCAACCACGAAAACATATAATTATAGAATCAACAAATTTGCAGAGTGGTGTAAGGGAAGAGATATCAATCCCTTTTCTGCATCTGTTCAACACGTAGCAGATTTTATGTCATTTATACGAAGTTGACAACCTTGTACCTTCAACCCAAGCAGCATATAAGTCTGCATTAGCTTCAGTCATTCCCAGTCTGGCCATTGAAGGAGTGGAGAATGACACCTTGAATGAAGTTATTAAAGGACTGAGCAATCTGTGACCTAGACAGCCAATTCCTATCACAGCATGGAATCTATCTCTTGTTCTACAGGTTTTAGGGCATGCTCCCTTTGAACCAATTAGATCTATAGACATTAAACTGTTAACTATTAAATCAGTTTTCTTGGTTGCAGCAGCATCGGCGAGAAGGAGAAGCGAAATACATGCGCTTTCTGCCGAACAAGACAGTTTTGTCGTCACGGGTATAGGTTTAAGACTACTTCCACATCTTTGTTTCCTGGCAAAGAATCAGTCACTTAAATATCCAGGACAGCCAATCAATTTGCCAAGTTTAACTAGACATGACCCAAACTCTTCTGCTTGGTGTCCTGTCAGATGTCTGAAAATGTATAAGAAATGTACTGAGGAGTGGAGAGATGACCCGAAATCTCTGTGGTTATGTTTCAAAGCTCCTCATTTACGCGCCTCGAAAGATACTATTTCTCGTTGGATAGTTGACACTATTCAGATGTCGCACAAAATCGCTACAGGAAAGCAGATTGATCGTGCGATTGCCCATCAGGTCCCAGCACTAGCAGCATCATCGGCCCTTTATACGGGTGTCTCATTAGAGGAGGTGATGTCTGTAGCACAATGGCATACCGAGTCGTCATTCACTGATTTCTACCTTCGCGACATCTCCAGCGCACTTAATTCGGTAGCTGTCGCCAATTTATCGAATCTAAACTAAGCCACATCCGACCACTACTTCGCACACATCACAAAGTCTTCCGCTTACACTGAACAATGGCTATGCACATGACTTGAGTATGACCGTGGATTGGGCCGGGCTCCTGTGATGAACAAGAAAAGATCAAGCACTCAAAATGGTGAGTGTTTACATTAATTAAGTGACTATAAATATATTTACTTCCAGTCGAAATACCAGCCTGCTTAGGTAAATAGTCTGGTACAAGAGTATACTTATCCTCTCAAACAGACATTAGACTCATTCAATTTGAAAAACTAATCGATATACTGATATTTTTTCTAAATTAGAAGTTGTAGTAGCTTCTTTGCACTCTACTGGACTGCCCTAGCTGAGACTTGGGGCTGACACGTGTCTGGTGGGTGTTGCATCCCCATTGACAGCCCTCTGAATTTTGTGCAGACAAAAGAGGGGGGGGAGCGCGGTCTAGACCATGGAAGTTTAGCACTCTATGAGTCAGATGGCAGAACCCAAGCGTATGCCAGGGTTCTAATCTTTTCACAACCTTCTCTGTTGGATGGTAGATGAGTGCTGGTTCGAGCCTCCCCTCCTCCCACCGGTATTTCCTGGCTGTCGAAATCCGGAGTTTATCATAATAGTACATCTGGTAAGTATTATTCGAAGTAGAATAAAAAAAGCATCCGCTTTTGTTTCTACGAGAATTCTTAATACTTACCAGATGTACTATGGCCCTGCCTCAGCCACCCCGCTGAGGTGAGGCTGAGCTGCTTTCGCAGTTTGCCAAGGCAAACATAAGACGAATCTGACTGTGATTGGGAATTGACTCGGTACCTGCGGCTATGGTAATTCCCGGACACAGTATGGGCAGGACCAGGAGAGTGCGGAGTTTTAATTGTTTATTTTGAGCTAGACTAGATAATAGACATTATTATAATAGTATATCTGGTAAGTATTAAGAATTCTCGTAGAAACAAAAGCGCATGCTTTTTTGATTCTGTCAAAAGTTATATGTTTCATTAGCAACAGCAGAACTTAGTGTTGAACTTCTGGTTATTTAACCTGTTGCTGGTCAGGATGGTCAGAAATTACTGCTGCACTTGCCTTGATAAATGTCCAAAATATTATTTTAGAAAAGTTAGACCAGTCATTCCAGTGGTAAATTTTCTAAATTATTCTTGAACTAGATGAAAATTTAATTTTTTCGGACTATTTTAAACATTAACCCTTTAACCCTCATATCAGCCAAAAACGGCTTCTGTAGTGGTCTTGAGAAAGAGAAGACTATTTTTGAAAATTATCGAGCCAGTCATTCCAGTGGTAAATTTTCAAAAATAATCTCTTCGGTCTGCAAATGGCGTCAGTATTGAAGCAGTGTTTTTATTCATTTACAATGTACATATAATCTTCCATTCTCATTTTTTAGGCGCTCCGGAGCCATTTCGACCCAAATCTCGCTTTGATGTGATTCGTTGGGACTACTTCACTCAGACACAGATTTACTTTGATAGCGACTTCAGTAACGTGAGAGATTTGGAAGGTGGGTATTTGTTTGTGCCGGGCAGCTTCTCATCTTAATTGTCAGCCATCTTGCCATCTTAACCATTTAACACTCATATCAGCTAAAAACAGCTTCTGCAGTTGTCTTTAGAAATGTCCATTTGCAGACCAACAGAAGACTATTTTTGAAAATTTACCACTGGAATGACTGGCTCGATAACCGAGCCAGTCATTCCAGTAGTAAATTTTCAAAAATAGTCTTCTCTTGGCCAGCAAATGGACATTTTCTATGAGAAATTAAAATTTTTTAAAACAAATTTGTGGGTTAAAGGGTTAGCTGGCCGATTTATATGCGGTTCATGAAACATGTCATACACATCCTTCTGTATGTTACGGTTCCATTTATCCACATACTTTTCTTTTCTGGGATATTGGGATCATTACTGTCTGTCTGTCTGTCTTGCTGTCTGTCCATCCCGATATCTCCTTCAAAGCCATTTGGGGAAATTCATCCAAATGTAACTATTTTCCATGTGATTACAGATTGCAAGATGACATTTATATAGGTTTCTATGACCAAAGTGTCGGTGTAAAAAATTCACAATTGATGAGAATGTGGGTATTTGCGATGGTGCACCATCGGCTGGTTTGTTCTTGTAATATCTTAGCAAATGAGCTAATATATGTTTTAACCCATAGCCACTCTGATGTCAATATTCTACATTTTTATTGTGTCAATAGAAAGGAAATGGGTGTACATTTTTCAACAATTTTGGGGGATGATGTAGTCCACCAAATTTGTTGAAAAATTAACCAGTTCACCTTTTAAGTTAATTTGAAAATTAAAAATATTGACATCACAGTTTTAAGGATTAGTTCATGTCATGAAGTGCAATGAATTGTATGGCTTTTATGAATTTACAGTTTAATAGACATTCTCTTGAATATTTTGAAACGACATGTAATTAGCCTGGAAGCTGTTGCTACTCTTTAACTATTTACCTTTGTTCTACATTAGTGTTTTAAAATTGGGATGTTGATATATACTACGGGGACCAGGCACTTGTGTTTTGGTAGCTACGGTGTGTAGGCTGTTATCGAAAATAAATGTTTATTGCAAAGTGCTTTATCTATTTCGCTTTGCTGGCCAAAACAGGCACGAATGCTCGTCAGAGCATATAAGACAGAATGGTTGATGTGTTGTCCGTAGCTCATCATTGAATGTTTTGGCCAGTGTAGCAAAATCTATGACTTGTCTTGCAATAAACATTTGATTTTTCGATAATATGGTAGGTAGATTATGTTAGCCATATCCCTTGCATGCCAGAACTATCAAATTCTTTCTGATGTAAGAATATTCTCTGGAATATTTTGAAACTAATTGGTCTCGGAGCTGCAACAGGTCCAGGTAGAATTGAGGAAACAAGTTTTATCCATGGCCCACATCAGAGTGGTAAGAGTTAACAGCTGTTCTGTATATTTGTCTTGAAATTGAGCATATATATATATATAATCTTTCTCCAGGTTTAAACAGACTTGATGTCGACGACGTCTTGCATGTGGCTTTAAAATACTTGAATGAAAAACACAACACTGAGTACAAAATCAACAAACTGCAGAATGGTTATCGTCGGTTCGACGCCACTCGTGGAATGGAATACATTCTGGACTTGGAACTACATAGTGCCATGGACACTGATTCTAGTAGAGAGACCCGTGTGCACTTGTTACGGCCTTTGGGATTGGTCGAGATTGTTCCCATGCCCTATGTTACTGAGAATGCAAAGATTAATTTAATTTTGCCTATCAGGGAAACCGATAGAGATGATGTGAAGAATTTTCTTGAGACATACGCTGAAAACTGCCTCGATTCTGGCGACAATACAAACCTGTTTATTGTGTTTATTTATAAGCGTCGCAGTCTTTTGGATAATGTAGTGACTGATGACTTGTTTTCCAACGCAAAATCACAGATTTCTTATTACGAGAATAAGTACCAAAACGGAGCAAAAATTACATGGATAAGCATTCAAGTGGCTGAATCGTTCGTCTCCGAGATCGTTATTCTCGATGGTGTATCGAAAAAATTTAGCATTGACTCTTTATTACTCGTCGCAAGTATTGGTATGGATCTTACTTCAGATTTTCTTAACCGTGTGCGAATGAATACAATAATGAATGCACAAGTATTTTTCCCAATGGCATTTTGGGAGTACAAGCCAAATTTGATCTATGACGAAAAGCCGTACCCGAGTACAATCGAAATTAATCGAGAAGTTGGACATTATGATTCTGAATCTTATGAACATAGCAGCTTTTACAACGCAGATTTTATCATCGCTAGAAAGGGTTTGAAAGTTGGTGTAGAGAGGACTACAGATTTATTCAGTATGTTTCGCCAATACAAGAATGTCTACGTCTTCCGTGCAGTGGAGCCTTCATTGCGTCATCATTATCATGCTTTCAACTGTACGTCTGATATGCCATCACGTTTTTATAAACGGTGTCTTACGCGGCGAACTAATGGACTGGGTACTCGAGCGCAGTTGGCAAAGCTCGTATTCGAACACCAACAGCAACTTGAGCAGGCTAAAGTTTGAAACAATTATCCAGTTAATAATCAGTGTTCAAAGCGTATGTGTGCGTGCGCTTGCTTATGTGGTGCTTGAAGGGATATTGGTATGCATTTTGAAACTGAGGCTGACGTCGCTGTTTTAGAGACAATAACTATTCTCAAAATTAGAAGTGAATTGATTAATCTGAACTGACCATTCAGCAGGATAATTTTCTTGCCATTATAAATTAAGATTTGAATATTCAATATATACTGTGATAAAGAGAAGATTTGAAACATGTTTCCACTTTAACCCGTTATTGGCCAAGTTAATTTAAAGTTTTACTTGCTACATGTACATTTGCAATTTGTTCGGTTATCGAACCAGTCATTCCAGTGGTAAACTTTCCAAAAAGTTTTCTTGTCCTGCAAATGAACATTTCTCAAGACCACTGTAAAGGCTGGTTTTAGCCGGTTAAATCAAGTTTATTACACGCATGATTAGTAAACTTGCTTCAGCAATAGACAATATTCTGTCTCAAATCAAATTTACTAATTGGTGTTAATAATGAAATAATAATCAAAATTACAGGTGCATTTGAGATTCTATTTATCATATCACCTGTAATTTCTCTATTTTATACATATTTATATAGTGTTTTTAGGAATGATTTTTACATTGTACTGGAAAGCATGATTACAGTGCAACAATGAGTATATAGTTCTGTATGATGACATCATTTCACTTCAAGAGTATACTTACCTCCCTAATACTTTAGATATTGCTAAATATTGGCTTTCACTCAATAAACACTCAGATTAAAACAGTTAGGTGCCCCTACTGGGCAGGGAGTCAGAGCGTAGTCTGGCGGATGCCAGCCCCACCACCGCGCATGCGCAGACTAGCACTTCCTCTTTGCTAGATTATTGGCAGAGGGATCACACATGTTTTTTTGTGCAATAGCTTTTCCTTGATCTTAAACTGTTTCATAACTTGGTTGTGTTATTTTGGAGTGATAGTCACTGATTAGGATGGCAGGAAGGATCACTTCGCCAAAGGGGGACCTAGGACCTTTGAATCAGGTGACTTCTAGTAAAATTAGCGAGTTTTTTTGCCCGGTGTATTGTGTTTCCGGGACTCGCATTTACCGTGATAAGCGCCTTGGTTAGTTGGTTTATGTCAACTCGGTGCTACCTAAGGCTAATTTCTCTTTCTGTTTATGTCCACAGGTCTGTATGACGCTAGGTGGTGGCATCACAGCAGCAGAGAGTTAGTTTTCTCTCCACCATGGTTCCATTTCCTACTAACACTGTTAGGTTATCTAACCAAATGATTATGTCCAGTGAGTTGGAGGCCTAGTATAAAGGTCTTCTCACTTTGCCCTCTTGATCCAATTCCTTCCCCATGAGGTGGAGAGAGTTAAGAGGCGTGCAGGTGGTGGAGTACTCCGGTTCGTCACGTTGGATGGTTTGTCTATACAAGTGTCAGGTATCTAGTTATTGATAATGTGGTGATGTTAATTATAGTAAGCAAAGGGAGATAATTAACATTTTTGCCAGAAAAGAGTTATCTATATGTATCTGATGGGTGTGTAGTCGACGTATCCATTCAGCATACAATTCGTCCTTGCACTTGGATGTTTTGTTGGGATCGATTTTTTCCTGTCACGGGATTAATGACGTCATAATCAGCCTGGCTATGTATTTATCAGCAATTTAAGTTGCAATGCTGGTTTCTGATGTATATTGATCTTTATGATCGTTTTCCTTCTCTTTGAGTTGGTTTGAGTGTCTAAGCTTAACTAGTTGCTCATACTCCTTGTCCTTTGCCCTGTTTCAGGGACCGGGTTGCGCGTCCTGTGGACGATTTCTGCAGGATAAGTTCTTGCCTCATCTTTGCTATCAATGTAGCCCTTGTGGTCCATCGGGTAATTGTGAGATATGTAAGCACTGGGGGGGCGAGTTAATGTCCGAATTCTTGTGCTTGCAGGCGACGGACAAGGTGGTAGAGGAGGAGAAGAAGAAGAAGCGGAAACGAGAGGTTGTAAGTAGGAAGGGTAAGGGGAAGGCCTCGTCCGCGGTGGATATGGAGGCCTTCCGGACCGAGATGTTGGGAGAGATGAAGAGGACAATAAAGGATTTGGTTCCAGGGTTGCTTCGTGGCATGCTTCCTGGACCAAATCCTTTACTGTCCTCATCATCGGCTTCGGAGCAGGTAATCCCCGCCTCTGGATCGGTTTTCCTTAGACCGCTTCCGTTGTTCGATGATTCAGAGGTGGCCCCATTAGAGGGGGCGTTCCACGACCCTGGCAGCAGGCTTATTGCCGCGCCGATAGGGGACCGTGGATGGTTGTCGCTGGAACCCGCGGGCTGCTTATCAGTCCAGGGGTATCCGCACGCCGCGGTGGCCAGTACCTCCTATGGCACCGTTCCTGGTCAGCCCGGGTTAGCTCTCTTTGCTGACCCGGGGTCTAATCTTTCTGACCAGGGTGATGAGGATTACCTGCTAGGGTCGCCGTCTGACGACGTGGACATGGATGAAGACGTTTGTGCACCCCTCGCGGGGAATACGGGCGGCTTCTTCCACGGTTTTACTCACCCTGGAGTAGAGTCCGCGGCTCAGGTGGTGGCCCAGGGCGCTGCTGATGGCCAGCGGTACCGCATACCTCGGCTTGCCGAGGGTGTTGCTGGTGCTGGCCGGGCCCGTGGTGGGGCGGTATGTGCCCCGCGCTCTACCACGGCGCCTGCTCCTGGTCAAACCAGTGATATTGTCATGCCGGTGCTGTCAGGCCCGCATGTTTTCCCTGGCTTGCCAGGTGTATCAGCGTACCCGCCGTCATGCTTTGCTGCTTGCGCTCAGGAGGAAGACGAAGGCCCCCGTCTTGTAGAGCGCTCGCAGTTAGCCACGGAGGAGGATTGGTCTGACGCTTGCCAGTGGTTGGTGAGCGTTAGGCCTGATCTGCCCGTGGAGCAGTCGGCTAGCCAGCGTGACCACAGGCCGTGGTTAGCGGGGAAACCGACTGCTAACGCTATGCCTTCTCTGCCGCTGGCGGAGCATGTCGTTGACATGTTCGAGGCGGCGGAGTCGTCCATTAAGTCGAGTGGACGTCTCGCGAAGGCCCCTCGCGAGGTGGCCAGGCGTTGTCGCATCGTGCCCCTGGATTACCAGCGGTACGGTGTGGTACCCAAGCCCAGCGTGGATGACCGCGCGGCTTTGGGTGAGGATGCGCGGCCAGGCTCCCGTTCTGACACGGGGGTCTTGTGCTCGAACGCGTTGCGTTCGGCGAATACCGCGTTGCGTGATGCGGAGGAGAGTGGGAGGGCTTCGATTGCCGCTCTGTCCCACGTCTCCCAGCTGTTACAGGGGGTAGTAACGGCATCCGCATCGCGCCAGCCAAGTCCGGTCACGGTCCAGCGAGCCATCCAGGATGGTATTAACCTGGCGCTGGACTGTATGACTCGGGCGGTGACCAGGAGTGTCCGGGCAAGACGCACGTTTGCCCTGGACAATCTGTGCCCGTCTCAGGACCTGTACAATAGGCTACTGCGTACGCCTATGACGGGTCCTGGTCTTTTTGGAGGTGAGGGATGTCGACACCTCCAGGAGACGGTCACCCTGGTGAATAACCAGAGGGCGCTGCGCGAGCAGTTTGAGGTGCTGCGTCGTGCTAACGTTCGCGCCGCGCCCCCTGCGTATCGTCCCCTGCAGGCTCGAGGTGGTGCTGGCCAAGTCAGAGGCCAGCCACCGTCGCAGCGTCGGCCTCGGCCGCGTGCGATTCGGCCAGCAGCGAGGGGGGCGCAGGTTCCTCAGGCGCCGTCAGCCAGGCAGCCGCCCGCGCACCGAGGTGCGCGCGGGGCGGGGCGGGGCGCGCGAGGATCTGGGCGTGGTTATCGGTCCTGACGGGACGGTTACCGCGGTAAGAACCACTCCGGTGTTTATGGCGACGGGGACAGTGCCGCTCTTGCATGCCTCGTGTCCACATCTGTCCCTAGGTGGACCGGTGGGAGGCCGGCTAGCCGACCACATGCAAGAGTGGGAACGGTTAACTCAGGACCGTTTAGTCTTGCGATGGCTTTCCGTCGGGTATCATCCAGAGTGGATGACAGGCCCGCCGTCGCGACTGTCTCTAGTGCCAGTCTGGACTCCCATTCCGAGAGATCCAGAGCAAAGGTTGTGTATCGAGGAGGAGATAGATTCCCTCGTACAAAAGGGAGCTATTCAGCCGGCACAAAAGTGTCCGGGCTTCTATTCAACCCTGTTCTTAGTAACAAAACGCACCGGAGGGTGGAGACCGATTCTCAACCTCAAGCCATTGAACAAGTTCATCGAGACGCCCAGTTTCAAGATGGAAACGGTGCGCTCGGTGTTGGCGGGGTTGGAGAGGGGGATGTGGACGGCGTCGATAGATTTGAAGGACGCTTATTTCCACATCCCCATCCACGGGAGTTTCTGTCGCTTCCTGAGATTTGCATTCCAGGGCAGACAGTGGGAATTCAGGGTGTTGCCCTTCGGAATTTCCACGGCTCCTCGGGTTTTCACCCGTGTGGTTCTTGCGATCACCGCATACCTCCGCAGGAGAAGCATAGCAGTCCACACGTACATAGACGACTGGCTGTTGAAAGCGCACACCCGGGAAAGTTTGTCGGCCAGTCTGGAGATTGTTTTGAAAACTCTCACAGACTTAGGCTGGATGATCAATTTCCCAAAATCAGAGCTGACTCCATCCCAGAAGTTTGTTTACCTGGGGATGTTCTTCGATCTAGAGACAGGATATGTTTATCCTACTCAGGAGAGAGTTCAGAAACTCATCTCATTAATTCAGTCAGTGTGCGACAGTCGTCATGTCCTGGCACGGGTTTACTTGAGAATGCTGGGGTTGATGGTTTCATTGGAACCAGTCATTCCTCAGGCCGCCTTACGCAGGCGGCCGATCCAGTTATTTCTCATGACACAATGGACCCAGAGTACAGGTTCGCTGGACTCGAATGTGTCAGTGTTGGCGCCTCTGATTCATCACCTGCAATG
Source organism: Chaetoderma sp. LZ-2023a (assembly GCA_034401795.1). Taxonomy (NCBI): domain Eukaryota; kingdom Metazoa; phylum Mollusca; class Caudofoveata; order Chaetodermatida; family Chaetodermatidae; genus Chaetoderma; species Chaetoderma sp. LZ-2023a. The sequence continues at coordinate 4,047,504 of CM067365.1, forward strand.
GTGGTTGGACACAGAGAATCTCTTGGTGGGGGTTATGCTAACCCCTCCCCACCCTCAGGTGACGGTGTATACAGATGCATCGATGGAGGGCTGGGGAGCTTGCCTGGAAGAGTCCACGATATCAGGGCTTTGGAATCTGGAACAGTCAAAGGAACATATAAATCTACTGGAGCTAAGAGCAGTAGTCCTGGGCCTGGAACATTTCTTACAGAAAGTTCAGGGCAAGATTGTTCTTATTCGTTCAGACAACTCAACAGTTGTGACTTACATAAACCGCCAGGGCGGAACGAAGTCGCCCAGTCTCTGTATGATGACATGGAAACTGCTTTGTTGGTGTCTGGATCACCAGATTACCTTGAAAGCAGTTCATATTCCGGGAAGGTTAAACCTGCTAGCAGACTCATTGAGCCGAAGGATGAGTGTTTTACCCACGGAATGGCAACTAAATCAATGTGTGGCGGATCGTCTGTTCGACCATTGGGGGAAACCCAACATCGATTTGTTCGCAACGAAGAAGAATGCGAAGATGACGACGTACGTCTCTCCGATTCCGGATCCAAGCGCTTTCGCAACAGATGCGTTAGCTATCAGCTGGGGGAGAATGTATGCATACGCATTCCCTCCAGCAATCCTGATTCCAAAAATTCTTCAGAAAATCAGACAAGAGGAATGCCAAGTGCTTCTGATCGCCCCGGATTGGCCAAGCCGATCATGGTATACGGATCTGCTGGACCTTCTGGTCTGCAATCCGGTTCCTCTGCCTCTGATGGACGATATTATCTTCCAGGGCAAGGCCCTTCACAACAATCCGTCAATGTTCAGATTGACTGCGTGGATGTTGTCAAGGAATCTAGAATTAAGGAGGGCTTTTCTGAGCAAGCAGCCATGTTTATGGCCAAAGCCAGGAGGGGGTCAACCTCCAGAGCATATAATTATAAAATCAACAGATTTGCAGAATGGTGCTCAAAAAGATGTATTGATCCAATGGGTTCATCTATTCAAGTAGTAGCTGATTTCCTCTGTCACCTCTATGATGCCTATAGCCTCAAGCCTAACTCTATTGCTGGTTATAAGTCAGCATTAATGTCTGTTATTCCTTGCTTGGCTAAGAGGGGAAGTGATGAAGTAAATACATTAAATGTATTAATTAAAGGCATGGGCAATCTAAGACCAAGGAATCCACCTGTGATTCCGTCTTGGAGTTTATCGCTAGTGCTTCAAGTACTAGGTGATAAGCCTTTTGAACCACTTAGTTCCATTTCTATGAAACTATTAACACTGAAGACTGTGTTTTTAATTGCTGCGGCCTCGGCTAGGCGTAGGAGTGAAATTCATGCCTTATCAGCCGAGGATGACCGTTTTGTGGTTTCAGGGGAAGGCCTTAAGCTGCTACCTAGGATTAATTTCTTGGCTAAAAATCAGTCGTTGAAATATCCAGGTCAACCTATTATTTTGCCTGCTTTAACTAGATATGATCCTAATTCTAAAGCATGGTGTCCCGTCCGGGCGCTGCGCCGGTACAAACAACGTACGGCGGAGTGGCGCACCGACCAGTCAGCGTTATGGTTGTCATATATTGAACCCCATGGCAGGGCTTCTAAGGACACCATTTCCAGGTGGATTGTAGAATGCATTCAGTTTTGCCATAAATCCGCCACCGGGAAGCAGGTTGACGTGGCCAAGGCTCACAGTGTCCGCGGCGTAGTGACATCCACTGCCCTATTTAATGGGGTCCCTGTGGATGATATTATGTCGGTGGCTCAATGGCACTGTGAGTCCAGTTTTACAGACCATTATCTCCGTGACACCTCTAATCCTCTCGCCTTGTCGATTTTGAAAAAATAACTCGGTTTATATTTTTTGAGGAGGTTTTTCCTCATTGCTTATATATTTCACAATTAATTTATGGAAACACCCACTTTTTTGGGCCTGCATCAGTCTTCACCAATGGGAAGATGATGTCAGCAGCCATTTCAACAAGGTCAGTCTTGTTCATGGGTTGTCCGTTGTTGATTGTATTGTCACGTTACCCGTTATTAATATGGTGATGGTTTGTGTATTTGTGTGGTTCATTGTTGAGAGTTTACGAAAATGGAGCTTTTTCGTCTCTGTCCTGTAGTACATGGCACTTGTACGTAGAGAGCGTATAGGACATTGAGGTCAGTCGACTCTTCCTCCCAGGAAGGAGGGGGGGGGAGCGCATATGACATTCGGTCATCTCTCTTACATCGGTGGTGTTATCCGATGGTTAGTCAAATCCTGACTGTTTTTCGTACAGTTTCAGAAGTTTAAGTGCCTTAAACGCAGAAAAGCGTATAGGGATGAGCTGGTCTTTTGACCTCGCCTCCCTCCCGCCAGATTCACTTTCGAAGTCTGGCAATATCAAAAGTATTAGGGAGGTAATTATACTCTTGAAGTGAAATAAACGAAATCTAGGATTTCTTTTTTCACGAGAGAGTTGATACTTACCTCCCTAGATACGGACCCGGCCTCTCCACCCCACAGAGGCTCGGTCTTCAGGCTCTTAATAGTTGCATGTGTGTCAGCCAATAATCTAGTCAGAGGAAGTGCTAGTCTGCGCATGCGCGGTGGTGGGGCTGGCATCCGCCAGACTACGCTCTGACTCCCTGCCCAGTAGGGGCACCTAACTGTTTTAATCTGAGTGTTTATTGAGTGAAAGCCAATATTTAGCAATATCTAAAGTATTAGGGAGGTAAGTATCAACTCTCTCGTGAAAAAAGAAATCCTAGATTTCGTTTATTTTATTAGGACATTGTTATGCAAATTTATCATGTGAAGATTATAGTTTACGATGTTACTCTATAGGATTATATATGTATTATATGATTCAGATCTATGCAGATAGCAAACTGATGTCATATGGAGTGCCAGGGTACTTTTAGTGATTTACTGTTAATATTTTCGCTCTGTACATACTAAGTGGGAGAAATCACTCGGAGTATTTAACCCTTTAACTCTAGAATTTGTTCGAAAATGTACGTTTGCAGACCGAGACCATTTTTGAAAATTTGCCACTGGAATGACTGGCTCGGTTATCGAGCCAGTCATTCCAGTGGTAAATTTTCAAAAATATTCTTCTCTTGGTCTGCAAATGGACATTTCGCAAGAACTCTGCAGAAGCTGTTTTTAGCTGATATGAGTGTTAGAGGGTTAATTAACTTCCGCCACCAAACTTTATATGGTGATTCTTCAAAAGGACGTTTGAACATGTGAATGAATACCTGGTGATATTTGGACGTTTGTTCATGTGAATGAATACCTGTTGATATTTGGCAGAGATGTATCCGGAAATAATGTAACATTTATAGAAATCTTCTACGGCATTACTACAGAATGGTTATGTTGATTCACTTCAGATTTAGCAGCTTTGAGGCTTACAGAACAATAACTATCGCTGACATTACAGGAATGGTTTTATAGTCCGGGTTCATACTACAGGTCATGGAAAAGCTGGAAAGTCATGGAATTGGAAAAAGGCCTGGTAAACCTGGAAAAACAGTACTTTTTCTTATAGGTCATGGAAAAGTCTTGGTTTGGGGGCACGCGAACCCCATTTAGGTCATGGAAAGTCATCGAATTTCAGAAAGTTGGAAGTGTTTGAACCATATATATTGAGCATTGCGCAATAGTGAGAACAATAGACTAGAAGGCTGTCATCACTGATCTCTTTTCTAGTTCTCTGTTCGTTGCTTCAGGATAGTGTTAAGAATATCTCATGTGAGGGATTTTAAATCTTAAATACTTGTTAGTATATATTTAGCCGACTGACTACTGAGTTTTTGTAGACGACATTAATCCAGGGGTTATATCTCTGGATGTGCTGAGTATTTTGAAAACAATTTGACTGAAAGTTGTTGGTGGCAACAACAACTTTCAGTCAATTTGTTTTCCAAATATTCAGTAAGTCAAGAGATTTTGCTCATTGAGATTATTGTCATGTGGCTTGAAGCAGCAACACGGTTAAGGGTATATAAGAAATCTCAATACTTGTTTGTATCTATTTAAATGCAAATATAATTACCTTTCATATAGTAATACATTCAAATCCTTGCAAAACTGTATATTTTATTAGTATTATGTGATGCTGTTATTGATAAACTGCTCCACAGCTTTTCATTCTGATATATATATATATATATATATATATATATATATGTATGTATTAAATATTATATTGTTTTGAAACTTTTATTCTACATTGATTCTGTAGTTAATTAACCCTTCCCACTCTGATTTCAAAAAGCTTTAATTTTCCATTTAAGTTAAACTAAAAGAGGAACTGGTGTTTCATTTCTGAACAAAGTTGGTCGAAAATGTTGCCGGTGTAGACATCTCCCACCAAAATTGTTGAGAAACATGTACACCGGTTTCTTTGTTATTCACACAGTTAAAAATAGAATTTTAACATCAGAGTGGTAAGGGTTAAAAAAATGAATACTTGTATATTTACAATGGCTGTACACTTCAGCGCTCCTCTAGGGACAGGGGGTGTTTTCTGTTTCCATTTTGTAAACTATATCATCTAAGCTTCATGTACATTTAATGTAGTCAATAAAACTACCAAATTTGTGTTGTGTCTCGTGTTATTAGTATGTTCAGAAAGTATGAAGTCAAATTGGAGAATATATCGGTATTTAATGATTTACAATTTTAGATGAGAATGTTTCACTTTCTTGAGGAAAATGCCTTTATCCGTTAATTGTCATTTGAATATCATGTTTCTGTTTCAATTTAATGAGATTTTGCAGAAAAATACCCAATTCTGTTTCAAAATCCTTTTTCCGTTTCAAATTACCAATTCTGTGAATTCCGTTTGTTTTCCGTTATTGCGGAAAACCACTGCCCCTACTTCCCTGTGATTAGCCATTGATTAATTAGTGATGATAGCAAATTAAAAATATTGTACATTTTTATTACTATGCAATTTCAAAACTGTTGAATTCAACTTGTTAAAATATATATATATATATATATATATAAAGGCCAATTTTATTGATTCCCAAAAGCTGTCAAGCAGTACGTCTGATCTTCATAGAAAGACCACCTGACTATAAAGGCCAAATTTCCCTGGTACCCAAGGTGGCCTTTATAGATAGGATTGTCAATCGGGTGAGGGATATCGATTCCCCCATCCTATCCGGTTCATTTATCTGCCATCACATTTATGCCATTAACTTGGTGTGTGGGGACATTTCAGCATACAGTACCATTAGCATTAGACCTAGTTTCTGGAGGCATGGGATAAAGGTTTATTCGATGACAGACCCCAGAGTTATGGTCCTTGAAATTATTCTAATGTATTGGAGCCAATGGGGAATGATAATAAATCCTTTGGTGGCACGTTTGGCCCAATAAAAGTCAGCCAGCACATTTGTATTATTTCGAGCTATTGTGATCAAGTATGATCAAATAGTTCCAACATACGTCAACGAATAAAGATGTATGGATGTCAGAAGATTTACAACATATAGGTTCAAGAGCTATTTGTATATAGCATTTTGATTGATCATTTTTTCCAGTGGCCATTTTGGATTTTCCAAAGATTTTGGGAAATCGGGTAAAAGGCTACCGCTTGGCCAATTTCAACCAAACTCGGCTGGATGGTCCCTAGGTTGGTATGCTTCAGAACGTGTATACATAATTTTGACTGCTTGTTTTAGGTAGCTGAGCCTAAAGGCCTTTGGACATTTTAATTTTGTTTACTGTCATTCACTGCCTTAGACAACTCACCTGTCATGCCTTTAAGCAAACATGCATACAGTCAGGATGAAGTCTGTCACTATGGTGTACAAATTGTATGTTATTGTCTTTAATGAATTTGCAATCTAATTTGATGAATTTACAATCTCATAAACATCTGAAACATGAATTTGTGTATTGCGTTTACCCGTTACTGTTCAGATGTGCCAAGGGATATAACTCTTACTAACAATAACTAACCACTTACCGTTACGGTAAAACCTTCTCGCTGCAATTTGGCTGAAATTTGTTGGCTGTTTATTTTTAAATGGCATCATAATCTAATCTGTAATAAAATACATCACTTGTCTCATACAATATAGAGCTCAGAAATAACTGAAAATGTCATAATCTAATCTGTAATAACATACATCACTTGTCTCATACAATATACAGCTCAGAAATAACTGAAAATGTGCTGCAAAACTAAATAAAACATGCTGTTGAATATTTTAAACATAATTGGATTGGAAGACATTTGCTGCCTTTGGCAGCAAATGTCTTCCAATCCAATTATATTCAAAATATTCTACGGTACATTTCTTAATATTAACTAACATCTTTCTGTGTTAACTTATTTCTGAGCTGTACTGTGCTATAAAATGTTAATTATTCTTTGTTATGTAATGCTGATCTGCAAATGGACAGTGATTCCTGTAGTACATTTTCAAAATAATCACTTGATCTGCAAATGGACAGTGATTCCTATAGTACGTTTTCAAAATAATCTCTTGATCTGCAAATGGACAGTGATTCCTATAGTACGTTTTCAAAATAATCTGTTGATCTGCAAATGGACAGTGATTCCTATAGTACATTTTCAAAATAATCACTTGATCTGCAAATGGACAGTGATTCCTATAGTACGTTTTCAAAATAATCTCTTGGTCTGCAAATGGACAGTGATTCCTATAGTATGCTTAAAAAATAACCTCTTGGTCTGCAAATGGACAGTGATTCCTATAGTACATTTTCAAAATAATCTCTTGATGTGCAAATGGACAGTGATTCCTATAGTATGCTTAAAAAATAATCTCTTGGTCTGCAAATGGACAGTTCTCAAGGCTACTGCTACAGCCGGTCTTGGCCAGCTTGTAAAGTGAAAGGTTAAAGGAAATTTTCCATTACAATTATACATGTTATTCTTGCCGCCGTCTTCCTCATACCTCTAGCCTATGATGGTGTATATCAGCTGTCTCATATACATATATTAGAATTGAATTATTATTTTTGTTAATGTACATTTTTCATATCTTCCTCATGAGTATTATCATTATTCTAGTATTTATCATGCTTGTTATTATATATACAGTATTATACATTATAACAATTCTCATGGGAAGCTGGCCGGCATCTTTTGTGCTTATCATTATTGCCCTCGTCCCATAAGAAGGTATTGCGATCGTGTGTGTGCGTGCGTGGGTGGGTGCGTGCGCGCAATCTCAAAAACTTCTGATCCGATTTGGTTCAAATCTTAACAACTAAGGAGCTTGTTGTGCAAACGATTTCTAAGATTTTTATCAAAATCCAGACACAAGAACCGCGATCTGGATGAGCTCAAATACTGGATCTGTGGATATCTCAGAAACTACTGGGCCTATTTGGCTCAAATTTTAACAATGGAAAATGTGTTTCCATGGACTATGTTCCACGCTCGTGAGCATGATCTAGAAAATCTGAAATACATCTAGAAAATATGAACAAATCTGGAAAAATATCTGGAAAATCTGAAAACTTACAATGTTACAACAATGGGAGAGCGAGGGTCTGCAATCTCTGATTCCTCCTATTCTCTTAATCTGATATTGGGCCAAAATATGAGTGGTTGTTTTAGAGGTGGTCCTCTGAAATCTAGTCTTACAGAACCACTATCTTGTCACATTCATTTCCGCTGGGAAGTCACCGTGTTTGAAGTGACAACCTGTCTTTAGTGATGCTTCTGCCTAAGGTGGCCATTATAGGCCTGTTTTGCAGTAAATTATTGGGGAGATATTTGATGTTAATGTATTTATACAAGTGGCTTTATTAAAAATGTAAATAGATGAAGAAAACATGATTATAATTTTATTTCAAACTGACTTCCTGTTTTATTTTTTACCACCATTATTATGGACGGATCCGATCTGTCACTCAAGTAAGTATCTGGTAGCATAATCATTTACATGACAATCAATGAAGCGAAACTCGAAAAGAAAATGTGCAAATTGTATTTTTTTTGCTGAATTTATAATTTAATAAACATTCTGTTGAATATTTTGAAAGTAATTTGCTTAGGAGCTGTCGCTGCCATAGCAGGCAGCAACAGTTCCCAGTCATATTAGTTTCAAAATATTCAACATCTTACTTTGAAATTGTGATTCTGGGAATTCAGGGTTCACAAACATACGCAACAAGAGGCCAAAGGGGCCTGGATCACTCGCCTGCAATTATGGGCCACTGGCACGACCGAATAAAACGAGATGACCACTGAAAAAATTTACCAATCAAATTTCTGTGAGGATGGCTTAGCCAAGTTTTACTAAAATTGGCGTAGTGGTTAATAAGTTGTCATTTTATGATTTTCTCAGAAATTTGCAGAAAATACCAGATGTCAACCAAAAAAGTTTAAATTTTGATTGATTCATGGCAGACATGTTGTTTTGTCATCTCTCCATAGAAACACTAATGGCCTTTAGTCCCTAATCATGTCTCCCAAATTTTGTCCCCCCCGACCCGGCCAGCGGTTCTGCAGAAGTCATTTTCACAAAGACGTAGGTCATCCAAGATGGCTGCCGAACTGTTTGGCTAATCAAGTTCTCCTGAACAAACTTGTCTTACCTCTTGCCCTAGATGATGTTTCATGAGTTTTGAATAGATTTCCCAAGTGGTTTTGGAGAAGGCCACTGACGAAATTGGCCGATCGGCTTCGTTTGAAAAACTTGGATCCCTATGCCCTAATGATGCTTCCTGCCAAATATAACTGAAATCACCCTAGTGGTTCTTAAGATGTCGTGTAAAGGAAAAGTTGACGGACGCACGGCGGACGGTCACCATGGCATAAGCTCACGTGGCCTTTCAGGTCAGGTGAGCTAAAAATGTGGGTGCAGCTTAGCTAAGAATGGTTAGAGCATAGTTAGAAATAGATCCCTCTATTACATGCAGCCCAGTGCTAGATATCACTTAGATCAAACAAAACGGGTCCCAGAACAAATTCTGGAACTCGGAAATCACCTTATAGCAGGTATTTATTATTTCCAATCATTTACCTATTTTCAATCAGTTAATCCTTTACCCCTTGAATTTGTTTAAAAAATTTCAATTTCAAGAGTATTTTTGAAAATTTGCCATTGGAATGACTGGCTCGGTTATCGAGCCAGCCATTCCAGTGGTAAATCTTCAAAAATACTTCTCTTGGTCTACAAATTGATATTTCTTAAGACCACTGCAGAGCCGTTTTTGGCTGATATGAGTGTTAAAGGGTTAAATATGTAGAGCAGTGCTACAGTAAGGCAGCAGTACCAGTAACATACTGACTGGTTTTGATGGGATACTGGTCAGTTATAAAAGTGACCAGTATCAGATATTGACCGAGATACAGCTGATTTTAAAGGAGCATTTTTGCTTTGTAAATGTATGAAATGGCTGACACAATACTGTTAATTACTTTACTTTAAAATGTTTGAGAAGTGATTCTGCAGTATACATTGTAAAATGTAAAGCACCACCTTTGTTATAAGCAGTAATAGGAAAAACTTAGTACTTTACATGGGCTCTTAGCATGATTTCACACATACACAGTTGTTTTGTGGGATCTTGCAAAGCAGGGCTTCGGCATATCATAACCGATACTGATCCAAGTGAGCTGGTACTGACTGAAAGAAAATTCCATCAGTATAGTACTGGCTGACTGAAAAATCTACCAAAGTAACTATAGCACCGATATAGAGAGTAATTCCATGACTACCCTTATTAGCTTACCTGGCCTGAAATGACAAGTGAGCTTATGCCATGTCGACCGTCCATTGTCCATCCGCCACCTTTTCCTTTAAACGACTTCTCAAGAACCACTGGGCTGACTTCAATTATATTTGGCAGGAAACATCATTAGGGCATAGTCAAGTTTGTTCAAACGAACCCAATCGGGCAATTTGGCGGGTGGCCATCTTGGATTTTTGCCAATTGTTAGAAATTGCTTTAAAAATCTTCTCCGAAACCGCTTGGTACATCAATTCAAAATTCATGAAATTTGATCTAGCGAAAGAGCTGAACCAAGTTTGTTCAAAGGAACTTGACTGGCCAAATAGTTCCGCTGTCATCTTAGATGACCTAGTTTTCGCAAAAATTACTTCTAGAGAACCGATAACCAGATCGGGCTGAAATTTGGTAGATATAATTAGGGACTAGGGGCCATTAGATCAAGGGAAGTTGATCAGTCAAAAAACATGGCCGCCATGGGCCAATCAATATGTAGCGTTTGGCGGCCATATTGGATTTTTTATTTGATGAATTTTGAGGCCGAAATTGGTTTTATATATGTTTTTGGGTAATCTGATTTCAAATCTGAGATTTTCGAAACTGTCGGATAAACGGTTTGGCGGCTATCTTGGATCATTTTCATGCAAAAAGCTCCCATACTAAAGCAATGGAAATTTAAAATGTCTTCTCGAGAACCACTGGAATGATTTCAAGTATATGTGGCAGGAATCATCCTTAAGGCATAGGGATCCAAGTTTGTTCAAAGGAAGCTGATCGGCCAATTTTGCCATCTTGGATTCTGGCCTATTTTTAGAAACGTCTTTAAAAATCTTCTTTTCCGAAACCATTTCAACAATCGATTCAAAAGTCATGAAATATGATCTAGCGCAAGAGTTGAACCAAGTTTGTTCAAGGGAACTTGATTGACCAAATACTTTGGCAACCATCTTGGATGACATAGTTTTCGCGTAAACAACTTCTTCCCCAGAACCGCTGAATTGGGCCCAAATTTGGGAGATATTATTAGGTCCTCATTAGGGCCTAAGGCCCATTAATGTTTGTTCAAGGGAAATTGATGGGTAAAAAACATGGCCGCCCTGGACCAATCAAAATGGAGCTTTTTTGGTGGACATCTGGTATTGTCTGCTTTTTTCTGAGAAAATCATAAAAAGACAACTGGGCCAATTTTTGTAAATCTTGCCTAAACCATCTTCACAGAAATTTGATATGAAAACTTTGCCAGTGGTCATCTCGTTTTGTTCGTTTGTGCCAGGCCAGTGGCCAATAAGTGCAGGTGAGCGATACAGGCCCCTTGTGTCTCTTGTTCAAGATAACAGCCATATTGAATTTGGCATCCATAGCAAATTTAAAGTGACCCTTCATGGAAATTGATTTTACTCCTTTAGCTGTCTGCCTTATGAATTTCTGCAGACTATATTTTCCATGGGGTTTTTAACTCTGGATATGCTGAATATTTTGAAAACAATTTGACTGAAAGTTGGTGGTAGCTAAGCCACCAACAACTTTCAGTCAAATTGTTTTCAACATATTCAGCAGGTCCAGAGTTACTGCCCATCAAAATTATTGTCCAGAGGCTTGTAGCAGCGAGACACTTAATGATTAAGCCAGCCAAAACTGGGTTCTGCTATTGTCTTGAAGAATGTTTATTTACATAATTTTGATTTTTGCTTATTGAATGTCCAACTGACATGGCCTTTTTTGTTGAAAATTTATCCCTGGAATGGCTGGCTTCAGTTACCGAGAAGTCATTCTAGTGGTAAGTTTTCAAAAATAGTCTTCTTGGGCTGCAAATAGACATTCCTAAAAACCACTGCAGACGCTGATATTGGACAGCCTCAGTATCAAAGGATTAATAAAATAGAGTTTTAGTGATGTAGTGTATCACAAAGGATACACCTGCTTTTCACTGAATGAATGCAATGAACCTTTCCACTGTATCCATCCATCATATGACATCATAATCAACTACGTGACATATAGAATGACATCACAATCAATTGCGTCATTATGACATCATGAATGACGTAGATAAGTACGTCATGAATGCATAGTTGAAGACGGACTATGCGTTGTTGTGCGAATTGTATGTCTTTACTATTTAATAAATATCCTGCTGAATATTTTGAAACTTTGGGGGGTGGGTGGGATTTTATTAGAGCATGATGGGCTTCAAATAGGAGAAATACAGTAATAAACATGCTGTTGAATATTTTGAAACAAATTTGACTGGGTGCTATTGCTTGCACCCAGTCAAATTAGTTTCAAAATATTCAACAGCTTACCTGTATAATTTTATGGAAATTAAGTCGGGGAGTTCAGGCATCAGATTGATCCCAACACGTGCAAAGAGTTGGTGGAGCTTAACTAGGGATGGGTGGGGCATAGTTAAAACTAGACAGGTCCATTGTCTCGTCGATTAAGGAGCTGCCTTAAAAAGACAACTTGACAGATGGACAGATATATGGACCATGGTATAAGCTCACTTGTCGCTCCACACCCCATCAGGCCAGTTAAGCTAACAATTATTAGCTCACTTGGTCTGAAAGGCCAAATGAGCTTATGCCATGGCAAATTTCTGTCATCTGTCTATTGTCAGTCATCAAGTTTTCCCTTAAACAACATCTCAAGAACCACGTAGGCGATTTGGTAGGAAGCTTCTTTAGGGCATACGTAGTAGGGCACATCCAACTTTATTCAAAACAAAGTTGCTTGGTAGATTTGGTTGGTGACGATCTTGGATTTTGCTCTATTTTTAGAAATTTCATTAAATATCCGAACCCGACGCTCAATATATTGCCGAAGGTCTTACTTCATAAAGGTAAGCTAAAAATGACTCATATGGAACTTGGCCATAAAAGTTAGGTTTGTAATGATCCTTGTCTATGACTACTAAAATAATATTAACCCTTTCATGCAGAAGATGGCCTCTTTAGTTGTCTTGAAGAATGTCCATTTGCACGCGAAGAGTAGCTCGATAGCTGAGCCAGTCATTCCAGTGGAAAATTTTCAAAAATAGTTATCTCTTGGCATACAAAATGGACATTGAGTAAGCAATATTGTCTTCACCAAATGTAGCCATTAGATGGCTAACCCTCAAATTTGTACAAAAAGATATCAATTTTTGCATAGAAAATCTCCATTTGCAGACCAGGAGATAATTTTTGAAAATTCATCACTAGAATAACTGGCTCGGTTATCGAGCCAGTTATTCCAGTGATAAATTTTCAAAAATAGTTTTCTTCGGTTGCACATGAAATAATTCTCAAGACCACTGCAAAAGCCATTCTTGAGTGTTAAAGGGTTAAAATTAATTAAATGCTTAGTTGCTTTACTCCCACAAAACTCTCCCACAAGTGACATCTTTTTTTACAGTGACGTCGGATTATGACGTCAGATGAAGTTACGTCAGTTTGATAATGAACATATACTTGACTGACACGAGCATCATGAAGTACAAACAGTATACATAGGTTTATATCGCTATTTATTCTGTATACATAGTTTTTACAATAATCGTACAGCTATATACAAATGTGAAATATTATCATCAACAAATGTGGAAGAATGGTTTGATTGGCATTTATCGTGTCCTTATTTTCTAGTTTCCATTATGATCAATGTAATGGAGGGATCCGATGTGTCACTCAAGTATGTGCCAACATAATCAAATATGTGACATGTTAGCTGCCCATGGCCCCAGCCAAATTAGTTTCAAAACATTTAACAGCTTACCTGTATAATTATCTTGGAATTTAGATTCTGCGAATTCAGGCTTCAAAGTTTCAAATTTATTCCAACACACGTAAAAAGTGGGCGGAGCTTAGCTAGAAATGGGCGGAGCTTAGCTAGAAATGGGCGGAGCTTAGCTAGAAATGGGCGGAGCTTAGCTAGAAATGGGCGGGGCAAAGCTAGAAATGGATCCCTTTATTACGAGAGAATATTGACGACTGATGTCCTAAGGTTATCTTTCTTAGGTCAAGTTTGTCGAGAAAATCTATATTTTTGCTTAATGAATGTCCAGGCCAATAGAATGCTATTTTTGAAAATTTAGAGTTATAATGACCGGACCAATAACAGAACCAGTCATTCCAATTGTAAATTTTCAAAAATAACCTTTTTTCTTGCAAATTGGTATTTCTCAAGGTCATGGGAGATGCTTTTGGTCGACTACCATTAGAGTGTTAACCCTTTATCCCTCGAATTTGTTCAAGAGAATTTAAATTTTCTTATAGAAAATCTATAATCCTTTGCAGACCACGAGAAAACTATCTTTAAAATTTACCACTGGAATGACTGGCTTGGTTATCGATCCATTCATTCCAGTGGTAAATTTTCAACAATAGTCTTCTCTCCGTTTGCAAATGTGCATTTTTCCATCCCGCTGCAGAAGCTGTTTTTGGCTGATATGAGTGTTAAATGGCTAAAGACAATCGGAGTGAGTGACTCATTAATATCCATCATGGTATATGTGAGACTGGACTGATGCTTAACATGCCCTCTCAAAGACAGGGATTACACAGGTTTTTACACCGATTCACATGCACGAGTGAAATCCAGCAAAGCAGTTAAGCATTTGCCGGAACCATTTCACCGACAAATCACTAAAAATGTACATTCTTTACGATGTAAAATGTATTCTATTAAATATTTTGAAATTAATTTGACTGGGAGCCGATGCTGCCTAAGGCATCAGTTCAACAGTTTTCCTTCATCGGTCAAAGGGTTAAACTATAATGAATAGTTGTTGTATTAGTGTTAAAATTCATGCCATATTTTCTGAAGCATATAGGCTAACTTTTGATTTATTTCACTGGAATCAATAACACCTAGCGTGTTTCACCAACTTTAGAGCCCTTGACCATTACTCTGAGAAACTATCAGCTGACAGTGGTCAAAGGCGCAGAAGGACTGATTGCAGCTGTGAGATGTTTCTATTACTACAGCCGCAGAATACAGTAATCATCATTGGCCAAAATTAAACTACCGGTAGATCAATGTGACCTAATTTATCTAGAATACATAGACCTCTAAGCTTTAGTCAATACAACTCAAGAGTTTAAGTGTAAGTGCTTATGTTTTGGCAGCTGACCATCAAGACCTCCAGATTTCTTGTTTCATCGTCATTATAATGAGAACGAAAATGACCAATCAGCTGCCTACTGAGTCAAGGGTCATACATTTACACGTGCACCCGGTAACAGGACAGTCGGAATGTTCTCTGAAATAATAATAATAATAATAATAACTAGATGATATAGATCAAATAATCCCCCCCGCAACGGTAGCCATGTTCGTGGGATGACATAATCCCACTGATTTGGATAGACATATGGATGAATACACAGACAAATGGGTGCTAAAATCCAAAACTTACATGGATGGACAGAAATTCAGAGACAAATGTATAAATGGACAGGCTGATTGACCCACAAAATAATGTACATTTCCCTAATACCATAGCCAACGTTCTCATGAAGTTTCGTCACAATACTTCAAGCAAAAATAAAGTTATTGAACGAAAATCCAAAATTTGCATGGACGGACAGACACAAATTCAGAGACAAAGGTATGGACGGATGGAGGGACGAGCTGACTGACCCACAAAATAATATACATTTCCCTAGTACCATAGCCAATGTTCCCATGAAGTTTCCTCACAATACTCCAAGCAAAGATAGTTATTGTACGAAAACCCAAAATTTGCACGGATGGACACAAATTCAGAGACAAAGGGATGGATGGACGGGCTGACTGACCCTCAAACTAAGGTGCATTTGCCTACTACCATAGCCAACCAGGAAGTGTCACAATATTCCAAGCAAAAGTAAAGTTATCGAAAGAAAACCTGTGTGTGTGTGACAGATGGACGCATGCACGGCGGACAGATGGACACACGCATGGATGGACGGAAGCAAAACATAATCCCCCCGCTTTTCGCTAAAGCGGGGGGGATAAATAGAATGCACAGTCGATGGCATGCCATCGCAAATCCCCCACCGCTTTTGCCAACTTTGTCAACTTTCTTCCCAACCTACCACAACCCCACCCCATACTCACAATCCGCAATCATACAAGTAAATAACAAACCAAATTTGTTTGAATTCCACCAACTTTGACGTTCTGCAATTTCAATACCACTTCCATTTTTCCAAAACATGTGGGAATAATAACCATCATCATCATCCCCATCAACATCAGCAACGCCGCCACCGCGACCACCACCACACCATTCGCTATCTGCCTTGATGAAAATCATCAATGTACTGTGTACAATGTAATTACACATGACTGGGTTATTTAGCGCTTTAAGGGACAAGCTCAGTCAAGAAAATCTAAATATTTGCTTATATGAATGTTCATTTCTAAGTCAAGAGAAGACTATTATTGAAAATTTAAATGATACGTTGTGGTTATGTCAGAAGATTTCTTTGAAGTGCCCCTATAATTTTTGAGGTAACTGTTTAAATATATTTAAGATTGTTTTAAGTTCTTACCAATAGGGATGTTTCATATTTAAAATTCCTCATGCGAAGAAACTGCAATGCGCACAAATGTTTACATAAAAATAGCAAATAACAACAGATATGGGTGACCGGGCCGGAATATCTGTATAGAAAACAGCATGCAGTAGCAATACATCGAAACCATTACATTACCAAAATAAAATAGAATTTTCCAAAAAAATCCTTATATCTACCAGTGAATGTCCCTTTAAAATGACTATGTCGTCAATCTATCACAACAAACCGGTAACTTTTGATTTCATTTTACCACTTTCTACAGTTGGAGAAAATTGCTACAGAGCTAAATAACATTACCTATTAAAACATCACAGACACTGAAAACATTATATTTAATTTTATTTATAGTATTTAAATGAAATTTCATCACTGACATCACAAATGTAGAGGAGAGGATAGAATCACAATATATCCGTTCAAACACCTTAGTTTCTTTTGTAATTTTAAAAACATGAAACTTACTTAAACCACTGCATAATATGACTAGCGTGGCCGCCATGACGACACGTCTGACACCATGTGAACCAGTCTTGGAATGGAGTTAGCTTCACATCTGGAAGTAAAAATACGTGAATTATGTAGTATTGGCCACATAGTTGCTATTGTTGTATGACTGTGTAACTACACTGTGTGCAAATTCTGGACACTTAAACCTGTCTATAACTGTCACTGTATGGGGCCCCTCAGAAGATGGTCACCAGAGTGATAGTCACCTAACCGGTTAATGGTCAAATTTGGTCAAGAAAATCTCAAATTCTCTCCTAGAAAAACTTATGTATCTTTGTAAAGCATGAGATTATTTTTCAAAATTTCACACGGGAATGACTGGCTCAGTTATCGAGCCAGTCATTCCAGTGGTAAAATTTCTAAATTTCATCTTTCCTTGGTCTACAAATGGCTATTTCTCCAGACCACTGCAGAAGCCACTGTTTTGGCTTGACCATTAATCCTTTAATGGTCAAAAATGGCTTGATAAGTGTCCAGTCACTGACCAAGAGATGATTGAAAATTTACTACTGAAATGACTGGCTCGATAACCGAGCCAGTCATTCTAGATGTAACTTTTCAAAAATAATCTTCGCTTAGTCGACGAATGAACATCTATGAGAAAATTTAAATCATCTCAAACAAACTGGGATCAAATGATGGTGACTTTATAGGTCGTATGACATCCCATGTTAACCTTGTAATGCTCAAAAGTGCTCACGAAAATAGAAATACTTTTTTATTGGATGTCCATTTTCAGGCCACTGGAATGACCGGCTCGATTGCCTTCGTGGTAAATTCTCAAAAATAGTCTTCTTGGCCTGAAAATGTACATTCCTTAAGACCATGGCAGAGGCTGGTTTGTGGCTAAGCTTCTTCATGAAAGGGTTAAGAAAACAACGGTTTCTCATAGAAAATGTCCATTTGCAGATCAAGAGACCTTTTGAAAATCTTACCACTGGTAAATTTTAAAAACTAGTCTTCTCTTGGTCTGCAAATGGACATTTCTCAAGACCACTGCAGAAGCTGTTTTCGGCTGATATGAGTGTCAAAGATTTAAGAAGTACTAGCAAAATGACTAGTTTCATGTATAGGAAAGTTTAACATTATTCAAACATACTTCTATCTTTGTCTTTCTCTGTTTGTATATTTGTACCAGCTCCCGTACCCATGTTTGACAGACATAATGCACATCGAGGTAAAGGCTTCCGACAACCAGGACAGCTCGTTATCTGGGAAATATAAGAGTGTTTATAAGTAAAGATACATAAAATGGTCACGCTAGAAAACAAGAATTCCGTGGAATTAAATGTCTCGCCTGTCTCCTGTTTGTCACATTGACCTTGCGACCTGCGTGTCAGTGGCATTGAATTTTGACCTTTTGACCTCCGTGTTATCACGCTGTTTCCTAACATTATAGGTAAACATGCATTCAAGTTTAGTTCCACTAGGATTAACTAATCCTGAAATGTAAATGATTTGCCAAATGGAAAAACTTAAGGCTGAAAAATAGCAATATTAGAATGGGCTTGACCTTTGTGACTCAAAAAAGCATCCGCTTTTGTTTCTACGAGAATTCTTAATACTTACCAGATGTACTATTATAATAATGTCTATTATCTAGTCTAGCTCAAAATAAACAATTAAAACTCCGCACTCTCCTGGTCCTGCCCATACTGTGTCCGGGAATTACCATAGCCCCAGGTACCGAGTCAATTCCCAATCACAGTCAGATTTGTCTTATATTTGCCTTGACAAACAGTGAAAGCAGCTCAGCCTCACCTCAGCGGGGCGGCTGAGGGAGGGCCATAGTACATCTGGTAAGTATTAAGAATTCTCGTAGAAACAAAAGCGGATGCTTTTTTGATTCTACTTCGAATAATACTTACCAGATGTACTATTATGATAAACTCTGGATTTCGACAGCCAGGAAATGCCGGTGGGAGGAGGTGAGGCTCGAACCAGCACTCATCTACCATCCAACAGAGAAGGTTGTGAAGAGACTAGAACCCTGGCATACGCTTGGGTTCTGCCATCTGACTCATAGAGTGCTAAACTTCCATGGTCTAGACCGTGCTCCCCCCCCCCCCCCCTCTTTTGTCCGCACAAAATTCAGAGGGTTGTCAATGGGGATGCAACACCCACCAGACCCGTGTCAGCCCCAAGTCTCAGCTAGGGTAGTCCAGTAGAGTGCAAAGAAGCTACTACAACTTCTAATTTTGAAAAAACATCAGTATATCGATTAGATTTTCAAATTGGAATGAGTCTAATGTCTGTTTGAGAGGATAAGTATACTCTTGTACCAGACTATTCACCTAAGCAGTCTGGTATTTCGACTAAGTAATCATATTTATAGTCACTTAATTAATGTAAACACTCACCATTTTGAGTGCTTGATCTTTTCTTGATCATCACAGGAGCTCGGCCCAATCCACGGTCGTACTCAGTCATGTGCATAGCGATTGTTCAGTGTAAGTGGAAAACTTTGTGTGATGTGTGCGAAGTAGTGGTCGGAAGTGGCTTAGTTTAGATTCGACAAATTGGCAACGGCTACCCGATTAAGTACGCTGGAGATGTCGCGAAGGTAGAAATCAGTGAATGACGACTCGGCATGCCATTGTGCTACAGACATCACCTCCTCTAATGAGACACCCTTATAAAGGGACGATGATGCTGCTAGTGCTCGGACCTGATGGGCATTCGCATGATCAATCTGCTTTCCTGTAGCGATTTTGTGCGACATCTGAATAGCGTTAGCTATCCAATGAGAAATAGTATCTTTCGAGGCACGTAAATGCGGAGCTTTGAGACATAAGATTTCGGGTCGTCTCTCCACTCATCAGTACATTTCTTATACATTTTCAGACATCTGACAGGACACCAAGCAGAAGAGTTTGGGTCATGTCTAGTTAAACTTGGCAAATTGATCGGCTGTCCTGGATATTTAAGTGACAGATTCTTTGCCAGGAAACAAAGACGTGGAAGTAGTCTTAAACCTTCACCCGTGACGACAAAACGGTCTTGTTCGGCAGAAAACGCATGAATTTCGCTTCTCCTTCTCGCCGACGCTGCTGCAACTAAGAAAACTGATTTAATAGTTAACAGTTTAATGTCAATAGATCTAATTGGTTCAAAAGGAGCCTGTCCTAAAACCTGTAGAACAAGATAGATTCCATGCTGGGATAGGAATTGGCTGTCTAGGTCGCAGATTGCTCATTCCTTTGATAACTTCATTCAAGGTGTCATTCTCCACCCCTTCAACAGTGAGACTGGGAATGACTGAAGCTAATGCAGACTTATATGCTGCTAGGGTTGAAGGCACAAGTTTGTCAACTTCGTATAAATGACAGATAAAATCTGCTACGTGTTGAACAGATGCAGAAAAGGGATTAATATCTCTTCCCTCACACCACTGTGCAAATTTGTTGACTCTATAATTATATGTTTTTGTTGTTGAAACTCTTCTGGCTGAAGCAACAAACTTCGCTGCTTGCTCAGAAAAGCCACCCTCAATTGCACGCTGCTTGATAGCATCCATGCAGTCGATTTGAACATTTCTGGTCTGTCGTGAAGGTACAGACCCTTGTACTGAGAGAATAGATCTCTTCTGTCTGGAAGAGGGATTGGATTGCAGACCAGAAGGTCCAGCAGATCCGTAAACCATGATCGGCCTCGCCAATAAGGGGCGATCAGCAGTACTTGGCACATCCCCTCTCTTATCTTTGCCAGAACTTTCGGGATGAGAATTGTTGGAGGATACGCATACGCATACATTCCTTCCCAACTTATCGCCAGTGCGTCTACCGCTAGCGCTAGCGGGTCCGGGATCAGTGACACGTAAGTGACCATTTTTGCGTTTTGATTCATCGCAAACAGGTCGACATTTGGCTTGCCCCATTTTTTTAATAGAACCTCCGCTACCAATTGGTTGAGCTGCCACTCCGTCGGACGACAAATCGTCCTTCGACTGAGAGCATCCGCTAGGATGTTCAATCTTCCTGGAATGTGTGCTGCCCGAAGAATAATATTCCTCTCTTGGCACCACAGCAGAAGGTTCCAAACCATCATTCACAACTCTGGTGATCTCGTCCCGCCCTGGCGGTTCAAATAAGACACCGCTGTTGAGTTGTCTGTCCTTATTAGGACAATTTTGTCTGGAATTAGACTCTCAAACTTTCGAAGTGCAAATACCACCGCTAATAGTTCGAGCACCTTGATATGTTTCTGCGCATTGGTCCGATCCCATTCCCCTGACACTGACTGATCGTCCAATACCGCTCCCCAACCCGTCAACGATGCATCCGTGAAGATGGACATCTGAGGTTGAGGAGGTTGTAGAGGAACACCTCGCAGGAGATTCTGTTCCGATAACCACCACTGAAGGTGGAATATCAATGGTTCTTTTACTGGTATACTCAGAGATAACGGATCTGTTCTCTGAGACCAGAATGACATTAGATACATCTGAATTGGCCTGCGCCTGAGTGCTGCATACGGAACCACCTTCTCCAGAGATACGAGTAAACCCAGTATCCTGAGAAATTGGCGCGCCGTCAGATAGGCTCCTAGAGAAACCGACTCCAAAACTGCAATCAGGCTTTTGACTCTGCTCTCCGCCGGAAAAGCTACGCCGTTCCTGAGATTGAAAAATATTCCCAGATAAACAAACTCCTGGGATGGAGTCAGTTCTGATTTCTCTAGATTCACAATCCATCCTAGATCCTTTAATAAGGCTAGGACTACCTGAAGATTGCTGCACAGAGTGACTGGATTCCCCGCCTTTAGCAGCCAGTCGTCTATGTAAGTGTGAACAGCTATGTTTCTCCTGCGAAGTAAAGAAGTCATGGCGAGAACCACTTTGGTGAAGACCCTCGGAGCAGTGGTCAGGCCGAATGGAAGCGCATTGAATTCCCAAACATTGTCTTGGAATGCAAAGCGAAGGTACTTCTGAAAAGGAATTGACATTGGAATATGAAAATATGCATCATTCAGATCTATCGACACTGCCCACATGCCTTTCCTCAGCCCTGTCATTACCGCTGCTACAGTCTCCGTCTGAAACTTGGGAGAAAGAATAAATTTGTTCAACGGTTTGAGATTGAGAATTGGTCTTCATTCTCCGGTACGCTTCGGAACGAGGAACATGATCGAATAGAAGCCCAGAGAAGACTGATTGCGGACTAGATGAATCGCATTCTTCTGACGAAGAGATTCTATTTCTGAGCAAATGGCGTCTAGACGATCTGATTCCCTTGGAACAGGAGTCGATATTGGAGTCGATGTTAATGGAACTAACGATTGATGGATGAGCCAGTCCGGATCGTAGCCGTTTCTTATCCACTGAGACTAAACAATCGCGCACAACCTGTTCCCATTGGCTTAGGAACAGTTGAAGCCTGCCTCCGATGGAAGGAATCTGCACACAGCTGTCGGTCAAGATTGCACGAGAAGACGCTAAATCGCTTGGGTGAAGATTCTCGACTCCATTCGTTCCTAATGTTATCGGATCTGGTTCCGCCGGAAACCCGTCAGGAACGACCTCCACGGCCGCCCCGCGGCTTCTTGTAATACGACGGTCCGGAAGCGCCGCCACGGCTATCCTTACGGTAGCCGCCGCGGCCCGAACCGCCACCCTTCTTGTCATCCTCATACGGCCTCTTATTAGAGGACTTGTATGAGGACGAACGGCCAGGTCCTTGTGATCCGGATGGCCTATGGGCATCACGG
Organism: Chaetoderma sp. LZ-2023a; assembly: GCA_034401795.1. Lineage (NCBI taxonomy): Eukaryota > Metazoa > Mollusca > Caudofoveata > Chaetodermatida > Chaetodermatidae > Chaetoderma > Chaetoderma sp. LZ-2023a. Next base: position 4,069,973 of record CM067365.1, read on the forward strand.
CCAGAAGGACGGAAGGGCGATCTTGGACGCTGCCTCTGCTGCTCCTGTCGATGTTGGCGGTAGGACTGCTGCGGCTGTGTCCTTTTAGTCGACTTCCACGACTTGCCGACCACTTCTTGCTCCGCAACCATTGACACAACCTTGGAGAGAGCTTGCCGTGCCGAGCCGCCGAACAAGCCTGGACCGATGAAAGGCGCAATGCAGCCCTCATCTCCGGTCCTGGTTCTACACAATCGAGAACCATTCTCCGTCGCTCTGCCAATGTCCTTGTGATCACCCTGGCCAGGCAATCTTGAGACAGGCGCATGGTGTCCCGAATAACTCCGGGAGCAGCCTCTGGCACCTGTCCACCTTCCGCTGCGCAGGCCAGCATACCCTGCAAGATGGTACACCAGTGCGAGAGCGCAGCCATGGCTGCCCTCGCCGCATCTTCAATGAGTGTGAGCTCATTGAACGGGTCTTTATTGGTCTGCGAAACCAGCCTTCCCAGCCAACGGCCTATTCAGCGCCTCTCGTTCCCCGACGGAAAGCCATGGAACCCGGGCATACTGATGGTAGGCCAGCTCCGGAAAACGGACCCTACTCCTTATCCCCTTTGGGGCCTTGGGCAATGCATACTCCGGCTGAACCAGATGGTATGCCGCAACTTCCAGCATGTCGGAAGTCTGCGTGTCCAAAGGGAGTGTTGGCATGGCAGAAGAGCCACTTGACAGAGCGCTAGCTGCTCGCTCTGACATCCGCTCCATCGCCGGATCGCGCCGAGATCCCGGATCAGACGCCAACCCGAGACGTTCGGACATCCATCCAAGGACCTGCACCCATTCAGCCTCGGTGCAGAAAACGGACTCGTCCATTAAAGAACTCCAGTTTTCATCCTCCCTCTCTCCCTTAGATGAGAGGGCCACCGACGATCCATGCTGAGAGCTATGAGACACCCCTCTGCCAGGACAAAGCGCATCCATAGCTCGACTTCCAGCGGCACCGGTGTCCAACGAATCGCCGGGCCCGGATTCTCCGCAATCCATCGGCTCCAGCACGGGAGTCTGGACCACGACCGCTTTACCTATGGCAGGTGACGGCACTCCGATAGGAGCTGCACCCAAAGCCGCCGGGATACCGGCAGGAACCGCAAAACACGGCTCCGCCGACACCTCTGGTTGCACAAACAGCGGATGGAAAATACCCGACGGAACGTCGATATCACCATCCGCCTGGCAAACCCGTACAAATCCTGAGGGAGACCCCTGGGAAGTACTAGGCATTGCCGTCATCGAAATATCCGGCATGCCGGAATCTTCCATAAGATCTTCCTCCTCTATCGTCGGCTCTTGAGCCAAGGACAGAGAAGGGGCAGGTGCTTGACCCTCCGCAGAACTAGCCGGACCACCTAAGGGTTGTCCTGCACTAGCTTGCATCGACAGGACCGTGGACTGCAATGAGTCGAACATTGCCTTGAACTGGGCCGCCCATACGCCCAGAGATGAATCCATGCGGTCATTCAGACGACCTTCCAGTCCCTTCAGAGACGCCTGGTCCAGCTTCGCCCCGCCTTGTCCATCGCGATCCTCTCCAGACGCGCATGTCGATCCCTATCAAACTCTGCCACCATTGCTGATGACCACTTGGCGCACACATCACATGGGCTTCCAACCTTACACTTTGCGCACGCTACACAGTGATGTTCTGAGTACTTGCGCTTCATGAACCTGTTGCATTTCTGGCACAAAGTGTCCTGGTTCTTTGGTTGCTGCGAACACAGAGAAGAATTAAATTGCTGCACATGACAAACGATGATGAGCAATACGCACAATCGACTTGATAGTTAAAAGAATTTCTTAGAACACATTAACTTTCTCTTAAATCAATGATAATCAAGCCTTTAGGCAGGAAATATTTGAAACTTTTTTGAGTGAAAATTAAAAAACACAACTTAGCAGTTAACTAACGTTAAACAACCAAGAATACAACACCGATCGCTACAAACACCCTCGACAATGAAGCGAGAGCTAAAAATCGGCGAAAACAAAGTGCCTAGACACGCCAAGCCAAGCAAGACATAATTCATGGGCGCCGCCATCTTGGCTAAGGACGCATCCATCTTTAGAGGAACTGAGTCGCAAGAGAAATTAACCGAGTACCCGAATTAAAACTAAAAGTTAACGGGTACAGAAGCGACTCCAACAATGGCTAACATTTTAAAACAATGTGCCAATTTAAGTAAATTTCAAACAGTCATTATGGCACGAATGTATAAATTCTAGATTGACGCTTCCTGCCCCTGTGATGATTTTGCTAGTTCCTCCATGAAGCCACCGATATAATTCCTTTCAACAACCGATAACCGCTTAAATTAATTAGTCTAGTTAAACTTGGCAAATTGATCGGCTGACCTGGATATTTAAGTGACTGATTCTTTGCCAGGAAACAAAGACGTGGAAGTAGTCTTAAACCTTCACCCGTGACGACAAAACGGTCTTGTTCGGCAGAAAGCGCATGAATTTCGCTTCTCCTTCTCGCCGATGCTGCTGCAACCAAGAAAACTGATTTAATAGTTAACAGTTTAATATCAATAGATCTAATTGGTTCAAAAGGAGCCTGTCCTAAAACCTGTAGAACAAGATATAGATTCCATGATGGGATAGGAATTGGCTGTCTAGGTCGCAGATTGCTCATTCCTTTGATAACTTCATTCAAAGTGTCATTCTCCACTCCTTCAACAGTGAGACTGGGAATGACTGAAGCTAATGCAGACTTATATGCTGCTAGGGTGGAAGGTACAAGTTTGTCAACTTCGTATAAATGACAGATAAAATCTGCTACATGTTGAACAGATGCAGAAAAGGGATTAATATCTCTTCCCTCACACCACTGTGCAAATTTGTTGATTCTATAATTATATGTCTTTGTGGTTGAAACTCTTCTGGCTGAAGCAACAAACTTCGCTGCTTGATCAGAAAAGCCACTCTCAATTGCACGCTGCTTGACAACATCCATGCAGTCAATTTGAACATTTCCGGTCTGTCGTGAAGGTACAGACCCTTGTTCTGAGAGATTAGATCTCTTGCGTCTGGCAGAGAGACTGGATTGCAGACCAGAAGGTCCAGCAGATCCGTAAACCATGATCGGCCTGGCCAATACGGGGCGATCAGTAGTACTTGGCACATCCCCTCTCTTATCTTTGCCAGAACTTTCGGGATGAGAATTGTTGGAGGGTACGCATACGCGTACATTCCCTCCCAACTTATCGCCAGTGCGTCTACTGCTAAGGCTAGCGGGTCCGGGATCGGTGACACGTAAGTGACCATCTTTGCGTTTTGATTCATAGCAAACAGGTCGACATTTGGCTTGCCCCAGTGTTTGAATAGAACCTCCGCTACCGATTGGTTGAGCTGCCATTCCGTCGGACGACAAACCGTCCTTCGACTGAGAGCATCCGCTAGGATGTTCAATCTTCCTGGAATGTGTGCTGCCCGAAGAATAATATTCCTCTCTTGGCACCACAGCAGAAGGTTCCAAACCATCATACACAACTCTGGTGATCTCGTCCCGCCCTGGCGGTTCAAATAAGACACCACTGTTGAGTTGTCTGTCCTTATTAGGACAATTTTGTCTTGAATTAGACTCTCGAACTTTCGAAGTGCAAATACCACCGCTAATAGTTCGAGCACATTGATATGTTTCTGCGCATTGGTCCGATCCCATTCTCCTGACACTGACTGATCGTCCAATACCGCTCCCCAACCCGTCAACGATGCATCCGTGAAGATGGACATCTGAGGTTGAGGATGTTGTAGAGGAACACCTCGCAGGAGATTCTGTTCGGATAACCACCACTGAAGGTGGAATATCAATGGTTCTTTGACTGGTATCCTCAGAGATAACGGATCCGTTTTCTGAGACCGGAATGACATTAGATACATCTGAATGGGCCTGCGCCTGAGTGCCGCATATGGAACCACCTTCTCCAGAGATACTAGTAACCCCAGTATCCTGAGAAATTGGCGCGCCATCAGATAGGCTCCTAGAGAAACCGACTCCAAAACTGCAATCAGGCTTTTGACTCTGCCCTCCGCCGGAAAAGCTATGCCGTCCCTGAGATTGAAAAAGATTCCCAGATAAACAAACTCCTGGGATGGAGTCAGTTCTGATTTCTCTAGATTCACAATCCACCCTAGATCCTTTAATAAGTCTAGGACTACCTGCAGATTGCTGCGCAGAGTGACTGGATTCCCCGCCTTTAGCAGCCAGTCGTCTATGTAGGTGTGAACAGCTATGTTTCTCCTGCGAAGTAAAGAAGTCATGGCGAGAACCACCTTGGTGAAGACCCTCGGAGCTGTGGTCAGGCCGAACGGGAGAGCATTGAATTCCCAAACATTGTCTTGGAATGCAAAGCGAAGGTACTTCTGAAAAGGAATTGACATTGGAATATGAAAATATGCATCCTTTAGATCTATCGACACTCCCCACATGCCTTTCCTCAGCCCTGTCATTACCGCTGCTACTGTCTCCATCTGAAATTTGGGAGAAAGAATAAACTTGTTCAATGGTTTGAGATTGAGAATTGGTCTCCATCCTCCGGTACGCTTTGGAACGAGGAACATGATCGAATAGAATCCCAGTGAAGACTGATTTTTGACTAGATGAATGGCCTTCTTCTGATGAAGAGATGCTATTTCTGACCGAATGGCGTCTAGACGATCTGATTCCCTTGGAACAGGAGTCCATATTGGAGTCGAGGTTAACGGAACTAACGATTGATGGATGAGCCAGTCCGTTTCTTATCCACTGACAAACTAAACAGTCGCGCACGACCTGTTCCCATTGGTTTCGGAATAATTGAAGTCTGCCTCCGACGGACGGAATCTGCACACAGCTGTCGGTCAAGATTGGCCGATAAGACGCTAAGTCGCTTGGGTGAAGATTCTCGACTCCATTCGCCTCCAAAGCCACCGGTACTGGTTCCGCCGGAAACCCGTCAGGAGCGAGCCCCACGGTCGCCCCTCGGTTTCTTGTAGTACGACGGTCCGGAACCGCCGCCACGGCTATCCTTACGGTGGCCGCCGTGGCCCGAACTGCCACCCTTCCTGTCTTCCTCATACGGCCTCTTATTAGAGGACTTGTATGAGGATGAACGGCCAGGTCCTTGTGATCCGGATGGCCTATGGGCATCACGGCCAGAAGGACGGAAGGGCGATCTAGGACGCTGTCGTTGCTGCTCCTGGCGATGTTGATTGTAGGACTGCTGCGGCTGTGTCCTCTTAGTCGATTTCCACGACTTGCCGACTACCTCCTGCTCTGCAACCATTGACGCGACTTTAAAGAGAGCTTGTCGTGCCGAGCCGCTGAACAAGCCTGGACCTATGAAAGGCGCAGAAGACAATGCAGCCCTCATCTCTGGTCCTGGTTCTACGCAATCGAGAACCATTCTCCGTCGCTCTGCCAAAGTCCTAGTGATCACCCTGGCCAGGCAATCTTGAGACAGGCGCATGGTGTCCCGAACAACGCCGGGAGCAGCCTCTGGCACCTGTCCACCCTCCGCCGTGCAGTCCAGCATACCCTGCAGGACAGTACACCCGTGCGACAGCGCAGCCATGGCTGCCCTCGCCGCATCCTCAATGAGCGTGAGCTCATTGAACGGGTCTTTGTTGGTCTGGGAAACCAACGGACGCGAGCGTCCCTTAGCTTTCCCAGCCAACGGCCTATTCAGCGCCTCTCGTTCCACAACGGAAAGCCGTGGAACCCGGGCGTACTGATGATAGGCCAGCTCTGGAAAACGGACCCTACTCCTTATCCCCTTCGGGGCCTTTGGCAACGCATAGTCTGGCTGAACCAGACGGTATGCCGCAACTTCCAGCATGTCGGAAGTCTGCGTGTCCAACGGGAGTGTCGGCATGGCAGAAGAGCCACTTGACAGAGCGCTAGCCGCTCGCTCTGACATCCGTTCCATCGCCGGATCGCGCTGAGATCCTAGATCAGATGCCAACCCGAGACGATTGGTCATCCACCCAAGGACCTGCACCCATTCAGCTTCGGTGCAAAAAACGGACTCGTCCATCAACGAACTCCCGTTTTCATCCTCCCTCTCACCCTTAGATGAGAGGGCCACTGACGATCCATGCTGAGCGCTATGCGACACTTCTCTGCCAAGACAGAGCGCATCCATAACGCGACTACCAGCGGCACCGGTGTCTAGCGAATCGCCAGACCCGGATTCACCGCAGTCCATCGGCTCCAGCACGGGAGTCGGGACCACGACCGCTTTTCCTGCGGCAGGCGACGGCATTCCGATAGGAGCCGCACCTAACACCGCCGGGATACCAGCTGGAACCGCAAAACATGGCTCCGCCGACCCCTCCGGTTGCACAAATAGCGGATGGAAAATGCCCGACGGAACGTCGACATCACCATCCGCCTGGCAAACCCGTACTAATCCCGAGAGCAACCCCTGGGACCTACTGGGCATTGACGTCTTCGAAAGATCTGGCATGCCGGAATCTTCCATTAACAACAAATCTTCCTCCTCTATCGTTGGCTCTTGAGCCAAGGACAGAGAAGGGGCAGGTGCATGACCCTCAGCAGAACTAGCCGGACCACCTAATGGTTGTCCTGCACAAGCTTGCGTCACCGGGACTGTTGACTGCAATGAATCAAACATTGCCTTGAACTGGGCCGCCCATACGCCCAGAGCTGAATCCATCCTCTCATTCAGCCGACCTTCCTGTCCCATCAACGACGCCTGCTGCAACTTCGCTGCCTTATCCTTCGCGATCCTCTCCAGTCTCGCACGCCGATCCCTGTCAAACTCTGCCACCATTGCCGACGACCACTTAACACACACATCACAAGGGCTCCCGACCTTACACTGGGCGCACGCCACACAGTGATGTCCCAAATACTTCCGTTTCATGAACCGGTTGCACTTCTGGCACAACGTATCCGGATTCTTCGGTTTCTGCGAACACAGAGAAAAATTAAAACGCTGCACATGACAAATGATGATGAGCACTACGCACAATCGACTTGATAGTTAAGATTTCTTAAAAACATTAACTTTCTCTTAAATTAATGATAATCAAGTTCTTAGGCAGGAATATTTGAAACTTTTTTGAGTGAAAATTTTTTAAAAACACACAACTCAGCCTTTAACTAATGTTAAATAACCAAGGCTACATCGCCGATCGCTACAAACACCCTCGACAATGAAGCGAAAGCTAAAATCGGCGATAAACAGAGTGCATAGACACACCAAGCCAAGAACGACATAATTCATGGGCGCCGCCATCTTGGCCAAGGGCGCATCCATCTTAAGACGAACCGAGTCGCAAGAGAAAATTAACCGAGTACCCGAATTAAACTAAAAGTTAACGGGTACAGAAGCGACTCCAACAATGGCTAACATTTTAAAACAATGTGCCAATTTAAGGAAATTTCAAACAGTCATTATGGCACGAATGTATAAATTCTAGATTGATACAACCTGCCCCTGTGATGATTTTCCTAATTCCTCCATGAAGCCAACGATGATTTTCCAAAAACAACGCTTAATCCGCTTAAATTAGACTAATTTGAGCACGACAAAAACATGCGACTTGTAAAAGCGCAAAATAGACGAATCTGACTGTGATTGGGAATTGACTCGATACCTGCGGCTATGGTATTCCCGGACACAGTATGGGCAGGACCAGGAGAGTGCGGAGTTTTAATTGTTTATTTTGAGCTAGACTAGATAATAGACATTATCATAATAGTACATCTGGTAAGTATTATTCGAAGTAGAATGCTGCTTCCTAACATTATAGGTGACAATGTATCTAAGTTTAGTTCCAATAGGATTAACTTATCCTGAAAAATAAGCCAAGAAGTATTGCTAAACGCAAAAACGTAACATTGAAAAAACAGTTTTGTATCAATGTCACAGTGACTTTGCCCTTTGACCGTGTCACCTCAGTATCGTCATGCTGCTTCCTACGAGTATAGGCAACCACATAGCTGCAATAGGTTTAACCAATCATTAAATATAAGCTGAGAAGTTTTGCTAAATGGAAAAACTTAATGTTGAAATAACAGAGTTCTGTATCAAGATCACAGTGACCTTGACTTTTGACCTTGTGACCTAACATCATCATGCCGTTTCCTAACATCATAGGTAGCCATGTATCCAAGTTTAGTCGCAATAGCTAGGCTTAACCAATCATGAAATATAAGCTGAGACGTTTTGCTAAATGCCAAAACAATGTTGAAATAACAGAGTTCTGTATCCAGGTCGCAGTGACCTTGACCGTGTGACCCCAACATCATCATGCTGCTTCCTAAGATTATAGATAACCATGTATCCAAGTTTAGTTGCAATAGGCGTAACCAATCATGAAACATAAGCTGAGAAGTTTTGCTAAACACAAAAACAAAATGTTAAAATAACAGAGTTCTCTATCAAGGTCACAGTGACCTTGACCGTTGACCTTGTAATCACCAAAATCATCATGCTGCTTCCTATCATTATAGGTAACCATCTATCTAAGTTTAGTTGCAATAGGCGTAACCAATCCTGAAATATAAGCTGAGAAGTTTTGCTAAACGCAGAACCTTAATGTTGATGCTGCCGCCGTTGGAAAAGTGATACCTGTCTCCATTTTTCTGCTTCGCAGGCGAGACAAAAATGGCTTCTACAGTGGTCTTGATAAGAATGTTTTAGAAGAATTAGCACAGGAATACCAGTCATTTTAATGGTAAGATTGGCCTGTGAGATTATTGTATGTAAATTTTCAGAAAATCCAAGATGGCTGCCAAAATTCAGAAGCCTTCGGCAATAGGGTTCTTCCTGCTAGATTTTGTTTAAATCGATCAAAAGGTTAATGATGCGTAGTCTTTTACTTGATTTCGCGTACATTTTCTAAGAATCTGGCTCCAGGAAAAACTGGCCAACAAAGATTCTGTATACAAGTTCTGAAGACTTGAAGTAATGAAGAGTATTTAATTGATTTCCAGAACATCTTTGGAAAATCTAAGATGGCCACCAGAAAAAATTGACCAAACCAAATTTTGTACACAAGTACTGAAGTCTACCACCATAGGATCCTTCGAGCCAAGTCTGGTTGAAATTGTACATTCGGCTAATGTGGAGTATTCTTTTAACTGATTTCATGAACATTTTCAGAAAATCCAAAATGGCCACTGGAAAAATTGAACAATGAAAATTCTGTATACAAGTTCAGAAGTCAACCCGGTATGGTCCTTCCAGCTAAATTAGGTTGAGCAAGCAGATAATGAGGAATAGCATTTTAATGCAAGGTTCACAGACGACGGATAGTCGCCATACCATAAGCTCACCTGGTGGCCAGGAATCCATTTCTAGCTATGCCACACCCATTTCTAGCCATGCCACACTCATTTCTAGCTATGCCACACCCATTTCTAGCTATGCCACACCCATTTCTAGTCATGCCACACCCATTTCTAGCCATGCCACACCCATTTCTAGCCATGCCACACCCATTTCTAGCTATGCCACACCCATTTCTAGCCATGCCACACCCATTTCTAGCTATACCACACCCATTTCTAGTCATGCCACGCCCATTTCTAGCTATGCCACACCCATTTCTAGCCATGCCACACCCATTTCTAGCCATGTCACACCCATTTCTAGCCATGCCACATCCATTTCAAGCCATGCCACACCCATTTCTAGCCATGTCACACCCATTTCTAGCCATGTCACACCCCTTTCTTGCTTTGCTCTACTAACTGTACATATATTGGAATTGATTAAAAACTTTTAAACCTAAATTACTGTAATCTAAATTATGATGTCAGCTACTTGAGTGACAGATCGGATGGAACCCTCCGTTTATCTGCTTATTCAGTCTATAGATAAGCTTACCAAACACCACCTTATAATTGTTCTCACTTACCCGTGCTTTGTTCATAGACAACCCGCCCATTGCATAACCGCCCATCATCGGCCTCTGTCTCGCGGCCATCATCGGAATACTACATGATATACTTTTTCCGCAGAAGTTACAGCTGACGAAAACTTGAGGGGCGGGACGAGACGACGAATCATTCTGGTACCAAAGATTGTCAAATTCCGCCCTGTGAAAAGAGAAAATTTGGCATGTCAAATAATACATTTAACCCTTTCACAGATAAATTCCCCGTATCTCAATCTTAGGGCAAACAAATGGGAAAGTTGTTGAATATTTTGAAATTAATATGACTGGAAAGCCACTGCTGCCTTGGGAAGCAATGGCTTCCAGTCATATTAATTTCAAAATATGCAACAGAATATGGTATACATCGTAAAGAATAAACATTTTCAGGGATTTGTCGTTCGTTGAAAGGGTTAACCTTGCCTGAGTGATCAGCTGGCGATTTGGTGTGGGAGAGGGGGGGGGGGAGGCACAGGGTGTGGTTCTTTAACCCTCAAATTTGTTCAAGAGAATTACCATTTTCTAATAGGAAATGTCCATTTGCAGACTAAGAGATTATTTTTGAAAATTTACTACTGCAATAAATTTTCAAAAATAGCCTTTTGATCTGCAAATCATGAATGGACATTCTCAAGATCACTGAAGCGGATGTTTTTGACTGCTTTTAGTGTTAAAGGGCAAATGGTTATGCCAGTCAATATCAGCTTGAGACAGACAACGCGATACACTGATCCCCTTATAGGGTGAGGGTAATAACTTCGATTAGAATTACTACAATATCCATTTTTGGATAATCAATGTTCCTTTGACCCAGAAAAACAACAATGTAGTGAATTATGTTACCTTTGATGCCAAAGTCGCCACTTGTCTAACAATTCTCTGTAACTGAAAGACAAAAAGAACAAACTAAGTACAATTACTATATAACAGACAAATCAGATTTTTGCACAGCTTAAAATTCAGCACTGTACACTGAATAAACTATGTCAATCAGCGCCCAGTCAAATTAGTTTCAAAATATTTAACAGCATGTTTCTTAAACAGCACAAAAATACAATTTCGTACGTGTCGGACTATTAAGAGTTAAAGATGGGCTCAATAGAATCAATTATGACTTAATGATTATGACATCATCCTATATGCCGCTTAGCCGAGTATGACATCCGATGATGTCAGATCATCGATGGATACTCTGGAAAGGTGAATTCCTTTAGTTGCAACTCACAACTAGCATAAATTCGTCTGCTGGTCCATCAACTTCTCTACATCTATATAATTGTACCAAATCTGAAGAGAATCTGTCCATGTTTTCAAGAGATATGCTATATGTAAACCAAAGTTTTGACATATTTTAGGTCTTCCAAGGGAGATAACTGTGGTGAATACGGATTGTGTTGTCAGAAGCACAAACAGACATTAGGTTTTGTCACGAGGTGTGTGTGTGCGTGCCCGCATGCGTGCACGCGCGCGCGTGTGTACATGAATAAACAGTGTCACTAAAGCCAGGTGGTCACTTAATATGACCCATTGGCTATTGTAAATTACTTTTGTTGGCTAGATGGTACCTTAAATACTTTGAACCCGAAAGGCCAGAAATCTGGCCTCAGTGAGAAAGTTCTTATACTCAAAAGGCTGGAATTTCGGCCTTGGACATACCGTTAAATTCCGTATATATTGCGCACTTTTTTTGCTCAAATTACATGTTATGAAAAGCTACTGTGCAATATATACAAGGATAAATATTTGTCACATTTTTTTCCTCAGAATTTTTCCTCAAAATCGCAAAATTCAGGGCTGAAATATGATTTTATGGATCGGGAATCAGTTGGGAATAACGATCGCATTCTAACATGTCTATAATGGTACTATCTCAACTAGATCGATAAAATGTCTTACTACTGTCTAAATAATGATCAAATAAACCATCATTTTACTTTTTTAAAACGCCATTATTTCCTGTAATTTGTTCTAATTATTTCTATAAAGGGAGGTTACTCCTGTCTTCCCAAGTTGAACATAGAGATTTTTAAAATCCATAGATTGCTACACAGATACGGACATAAATGTGTTAAAAAAAGAAAGGTCACAGCCGTCAACGTATGATGAAGTAACTATAGAAACGAAAGGATGAGAATAGAAAATCATTTCAAATTGAAGATAATTCAATTTATTTAATAAACAATGCGTGGAATAAACTAGATTATAGCACTATATTATAAAAATATATTATTATGATGATGATGATATACTATAATATATTATATAAACACCACCCCCACTCAAACAATACCCACATCTGATCACTGTCGATTTTGTAAACGGCAGGTGGTCAGCTCTATCACCCTTGTTTATTGTACTTCTGACCACGTTAATCCACCCACCCCGCCCCACCACCTGACTACACTGCCAGTGAACCGAGTCCTGAAATCACTCACCGACTGCGTATATGATTGAACAAAATCTCATGGGCTCGCCTTTGATATAGTTATCAAAGTAATTGCCGGCACTGTTAGAGTGAGCCAAAATGGATTTGAGTTTGTTTTTTATTAAAATCGATTTTATTCTCAAGTATCAGCGCACAAAACTCATATTTTATGAATTGAAACAAAATAAATATCCGATTTTTTATGTTCTAATGACCATTTATGTTAATGAGCTCTGCTCAAATCAAATTCGGATTCTAACCTGTTCTGATGGAAATTATATTTGTATTTTTACATCATTCAATAAAGTTTAATACAAAATATTTGCTAAAAGTGTAGGCGAATGATATTCCTATGATTAAGCAACAGAGTAACGCATGCCACAAAACGAGATTTTATAAGGAAAGCGTATTCGACACGTAGTAAGTCATTGATTTTTTTGTTATCAGTTTTCATTCACACGTCTCTCAATCTTACTGCACACTATACATGAAAACAACGTTTTTTTCAGGCCGATTTTGGTTAAATTTAGCGGTGCACACTATGCACGATAGCGCAATATACACAGGATTTAACGGTAGCTATGGTTATAGGCTGATGTCATAAAAAAAAGTAAGCATACACACATGGGGGCCAGTTTTCCAGTGTTTTGGGTAGATGTACTTTCTCACTGAGGCCGTAATAACAGCCTTTCGTGTATATGAGCTTATAATGTTAAAACTTTCAAATCTTGGCAACGCTATGACTATTAACTCAAGGTGGGTGTGGCGACCACATAAATAAATTAGGGTTCAAAGGGTTAAGATTGGACCACCATCCTTTGCTACCTCAAGCAGGTGTATAAACAGGTTTGATTGTATGCAAACAGCTCACCTATGGATCCAGTCTAAAACTCTAACATCGCGTAGAATCTCACTGGGAGACGTGAACACTGATATTAAAGCTGCTGACTGCACATCCCCCGTCATATTGACATAATTCCTTAATAGTTCAATACCAAGCGGAGTAAGTCCTGTTAAAAGAATACCATCGAGGTCTCCCAGTGTTTTTAATTTTAGTGTAAGTTTTTCGATGTAGTCTAGAAGTTGTAGATCATTGAGGAATGTCAGAGCAAAGGCGACTCTATCACGCACAGCCATCTCATCTTCATCCTACACAGAAAACAAACAGATATATCAGAATTGTTCAAGGGACCATTCCAAGTTTATCAATCGATCATATGACGTCATAACCAATTAAGTGATGTATATGCCGTTGTCATAATCATTACGTCATAAATGATTCTATTTGGCCCATCTTTAACTCTTAATAGTCTGACACGTTGTACAAATTGTATGTCTTTACTATTTAATAAACATGCGGTCGAATATTTTGATTATTTTGAAACTAATTCGACTGGGCGCTGTTGCATGTATAGTTTTCTGGAAATTGAGTCAACGAGTTCAAAAATCGATCGATCCCAACACAGACGTGGTGGGTGTGGGTGGAGCTTAGATTAAGATGGGTGGGCATAGCTAAAACTGGAAAGGTGCATTGCGGGCCAAGACAAAAATATTTTTGAAAACTCGCCACTAGTGGCAAATTTTCAAAAATAGCCTTCTCTTCGCCTTCAACTTTATTGAGCAGGAACGTAAATTTCATTGACAAATCTTGCCCATAAACCCTTTTAATGGGCAAGTAGGCCAAAATTGGATTATGCGGTGGTCTTTAGGACAGTCCATCAAGAGACCATGAGATTATTTTTGAAAATTTACCACTGGAAGGTCTGGCTCGGTAAATGAGACAGTCACACCAGTGATAAATTTTCAAAAGCAATTGTTTCTTACGGACATACTGTGAGCAAATGTTACAATTTTCTTGAGAAATCTTGACCATTACAAGGATAATAAACAGCCATTATTTCTAATTATTAATTTGTTGCCAGATTCTATAAGAGAATACGTTTAACTGTCTCACAGCTGCAAGCCATGGACAATAACTTCAATGGACAATAACTCTGGACATCGTGAATATTTTGAAAACAATCTGACTGAAAGTTGTTGGTGGGTTAGCTACCAACAGCTTTCAGTAAAATTGTTTTCAAAATATTCAGCATATCCAGAGAATGGAAAATGCAGTCGGCAGATATTCAGCAGGCAGACAGCTAAAGATTAACTCAGTGGGCGTAGATTGGAAAACTACATCCTTGAATACCAGGATATTTTTCGAGCTATTCACCACCCATTTTTTTCGAAGCTCCTTCCGCTTTGTACACGTGTTAGAATCAATTTGAAACTTTCAAATCTGAATCGCCAAAAGCTCAATTGCAAGGTGATTACACAAGTAAGCCGTTGAATATTTCAATAACTAATTCAACTGTGGGCTCTTGCTGCCATCGAGTCATAACAGTTTCAAAATATCAACGGAATGTTTATTAAATTGTAAATTAATCAAAGACATACAACTCAGACACTCGTGACAGACCGTTACCACATTCATGGCGGACCTTGAGTGACACATTGGATCCCTCAATTGCCATATGGGACAATATATATAAATCCCTTATAAGCATCAAAACACAAATATTATTTGTAAAATATCTAAAGATCTGTTTACCAGAACTTCATCAAACTCCTCCTTATCACCCGTCAGAAAAGCGAACATCGCTCGTAGGTATGGATCAGATAACTGTAAGCGTAGCGATGCACACATCTTCCTCCAAAGAGCACCACGATCTTCTGTGTAACCAGACAATGCCATGGCAACAGAATTCAGTGAAGTCTTACCTGAATCATTAAATATAATACATAACTGAACGTTGACCTTTGTGTTCTGCAGAATACGAGGTATTAATGTTAATAACACAGAAACATATTAAGCATTTAAACCTGACAAACAAGATATCAACTAATTCTTTACGACAACAGAAATAATCTGCTGAAGATTTTGAAATTAATTAGGCAACAACAGCTTCCAGTCAAATGGACCATTCCAGTTTTTGGTAAGCCCCGCCCATCTCTAGCTAAGCTCCACCCACACCATGCTCATGTTGGGATTGATCGATCGATCTCTGAACTTCCTGACTCTCAATTTTCAGAAAACTATACAGGTAAGCTGTTGAATATTTTGAAACTAATTTGACTGGGTGCTGTTGCTGCCTATGGCAGCAACAGCGCCCAGTCAAATTAGTTTCAAAATATTCAACAGCATGTTTATTAAATAGTAGAGACATACAATTCGTACAATGTGTCGTGTCAGACTATTAACAGTTAAAGACGGGCCAAATAGAATTATTTATGACATAATGATTATGACGTCACCCTACACGACGCTTAGCTGATTACGACGTCATATGATAGATGGATACTCTGGAACGGTGAATTGCTTTCAAAATGATCTGCAGCCTATGTGCATGCATGCAGATAGCAATATTGGGATACTAGAACTACAGATACATATTGGCCCCAGGATGAACATAAACACAAAGTTTGACTGTTCAAGTAAATCAAATACAAGCATGGCCATTGACATGATGCATCAACTGACACACTGTACTGATTATATCAGCATCGTCTAATGTCATATCAGTCCTGGAATAATCTTACTGTCACATTAACTCTCTAACCCTCGAATTTGCTCAAGAAAATTTCAAATTTTTTTGATAGAAAATGTCCATTTGCAGACTAAGAGAAGCCTATTTTTGAAAATTTACGACTGGAATGACTGGTTCGGTTATCGTGCTAGTCATTCCAGTGGTAAATTTTCAAAAATAGGCTTCTCCTGGTCTGAAAATAGACATTTTTCAAGACCAGTGATGAAGCCCTTTTCGGCCGATATGATTGTTAAAGGGTTACGGTCCAACGTTATCTCATGAAATACAGGAAATGCACTCTGAGAGCAAATATACAAGAAAAGATTGTGTGTTGAGAGATAGGAAACATCATAACTATCTAAATCTTTTCCATCATTCGAGATTCATTTTGAAAGTTTACCATTGGAATAACTGGCTCCATTAAAGCG
Organism: Chaetoderma sp. LZ-2023a; assembly: GCA_034401795.1. NCBI lineage: Eukaryota > Metazoa > Mollusca > Caudofoveata > Chaetodermatida > Chaetodermatidae > Chaetoderma > Chaetoderma sp. LZ-2023a. The sequence goes on from CM067365.1 coordinate 4,086,324, forward strand.
TCAGTCATTCCTGTGGTAAGTTTTCAACAATAGTCATCACTTAGTCTGCAAATGGACATTTTTGACTGTCCTGACCACTAAAGGCGTCTAAAATTATACGTTTGGAGCATATGAACACATTGATAAGCCGCAAAATTGAACAGAAATCTCAAATTACCTGCTTCAACAGCTCCTCGACTTAGTATTTCTAGTGACAGCTTAAACTGTAAATTGAACAAGGCCATCGTAGCTGCTCTCTCATATTCACCATCATTCTGAAGACTATAACAAGCAAATAACGTCATTATACAACATAATATAAGAACAAGAATTCTGCGAAATTAAATGTCTCATCTGTCCTCCTCATTGCTGATATGATAAATGTAAATTGGTACGGTGCATAGCCTATGTAGGGGTTTTGGTGCAGAAGAATGCCAAATCATAATCGACATATGGCTAATATAAATTTTGACACATGTTTATAAAATAAACCAGAAAAATTGCAGACTTTCCTGGATAGGTTTATTTCTAGTTGACACATCCATGTCATCTAACGGAAACCTGAGCGGGACATACAGGCAGTATCTACCTGCGTTCTGAAATCTAACTAAACTAAGCTAAACTGTACTTATCCTTAGAATAGGTATGTGAAGTTTCAGCGGGTTTGATGAGTAATAAAAAGAACTAAATGGTCCACAGAATCAAGAACATGGGCAAGCCGTAGAGACCTGTTCCGGATCTAAAGACTTACATAGTTTAGTACAGTTTATCGTGATTAATTCATTAAAGGGATTCTAATCCCATCTCAAATGTTGTATTGTACCGATAGATTATGGTTTATAGATAGCATATAATTCATATCCTGTCACATTCCCATATCTATATCACAATTATCGTCTTTGTAATATCAGGTAAATGTTGAACAGTGATCGGCGCCATTTTATCTCCTCAAGTGGTGGTGTGTGATGTCATGTAAGTGCCAATGCATTACATTTGTTATTATGTGACACTTATCTTGTTGAATATTTTGAATCTAGTTTGACTGGAAGTTCCAGTCAAATTAGTTTTAAAATATTCAACAGCTTACCTGTATGGTTGCTTTTACACCACATTGTCAAACTATAGATGGCACCTCTATGACTGTGCGTATATACCGAGGCAGACACACTACGTTTTTTCTGATTGGTTGAAAAGTAAACCATGACAGCCATGATAGGATGGAGAAATGTACCAACATTTAGCTACTATAAGTCTGAATATTTTTCTTCAGCGGCATGATAAAAAGCTTAAAATTACCTGCATAGTTTATGAGTGGCATATTAGATCATTTGAATAGCTAACAAGAGATGAGGTTAGTTATCCTATAATGCAAACGATAGAACCTCTTCATCATGATAGAGGGAAAGTAAAACAGCAGGGCGTGAAGATGTAAAAAAATGGCACAGTAACGATGCCTTAACCCTCTTGTTCCAACAGTGCCTCAAAGCGTTCAAAATATTACTTGATATATCAATTAAACATTTTGATGGTCAATATTGTAAATTTACCACTGAATTTTTTTTCTTTTTTTCACCGGCATGACCATTAAAGGGGTAATGGTAAAGATAATTACAGTTTTTACTTAGCCGGTGTCTATTTGCAGGCCGAGAGAAGAGTATTTTTTAAATTTACCACTAGAATGACTGGCTCGGTTACCGAGCCAGTCATTCTAGTGGTAAATATTTAAAATTACTCTTCTCTAGGCCTTTCAAATAGCCATGTCTGAAGACCACTGCAAAATTGTTTTTGGTCAGTTTTACCATTAAAGGGTTGACACAAGAGGGGTTAACAGCTTTCATAATTTTTGCGGCGCTAAAGCAATGTCTCAGGACATCAATGAAAACTATGCCTCCTGAACAAGAGAATCAAGGCAAAATTTGGACTTTATCAAGCAATTCAGGATCAAAATCCTCATATTCTCCTTCTACAGCACAAACATTACAGTCAGACATTATTCATTATTGCTGTCTATAGAAGGATGACACTGTACATTTACTTTGCATACTTTATTTAGCCATGTGTGCATGACAGACACCAAGGCAACAGAGGAGGGTAACTAAGGCAGTTGTTGTCTTACATATCTTGCAAAATAAAGAGGCAATGAGGTAAGAGGCATGAGCAATGAATGCAATAGACATTTTAGCTTTAGCTATGCCCCACCCATCTCTATCTAAGCTCCACCCACACCTCGATCGTGCTGGGCTTGATCGATCACCAAATGCTGTGACAATCATTTTCCAGAAAACTATACACGCTAGCTGTTAAATATTTTGAAACTAATTTAATGTGTCAGACTATTAAGAGTTAAATACGGGCCCAATAGAATCATTTGTGACGTAATGATTATGATGCCATCCAACACTCCACTTAGCTTACACTCCCGGTAAGCTGTTGAATATATTATACTATGGAACATCGCCAGCAACAGCGCCCCAGTCAAATTAGTTCCAAAATATTCAACAGCATGGTTATTAAACAGCATCAAAAAAGCATCTGCTTTTGTTTCTACGAGAATTCTTAATACTTACCAGATGTACTATTATGATAATGTCTATTATCTAGTCTAGCTCAAAATAAATAATTAAAACTCTCCTGGTCCTGCCCATACTGTGTCCGGGAATTACCATAGCCCCAGGTACTGAGTCAATTCCCAATCACAGTCAGATTCGTCTTATATTTGCCTTGACAAACAGCGAAAGCAGCTCAGCCTCACCTCAGTGGGGCGGCTGAGACAGGGCCATAGAACATCTGGTAAGTATTAAGAATTCTCGTAGAAACAAAAGCGGATGCTTTTTTTATTCTACTACGAATAATACTTACCAGATGTACTATTATGATAAACTCCGGATTTCAACAGCCAAGAAATACCGGTGAGAGGAGGCGAGGCTCGAACCAGCACTCATCTACCATCCAACAGAGAAGGTTGTGAAGAGACTAGAACCCTGGTATACGCTTGGGTTCTGCCATCTGACTCATAGAGTGCTAAACTTCCATGGTCTAGACCGCGCTCTACCCCCTCTTTTGTCCGCACAAATCCAGAGGGCTGTCGAAAAGGGGATGCAACACCCACCAGACCCATGTCAGCCCCAAGTCTCAGCTAGGGCAGTCCAGTAGAGTGCAAAGAAGCTACTACAACTTCTAATTTTGAAAAAATATCAGTATATCGATTAAGTTTTCAAATTGGAATGAGTCTAATGTCTGTTTGAGAGGATAAGTATATTCTTACACCAGACTATTTACCTAAGCAGTCTGGTATTTCGACTGTAAGTAAATTATATATAGTCACTTAATTAACGTAAACACTCACCATTTTGAGTGCTTGTTCTTTCTTGATCATCCCAGGAGCTCGGCCCAATCCACGGTCATTCACTGGTCATGCGATGTTTGTGAAAGTGGTTGGATGTGGTTTAACTAAGGTTCGACAAATTGGCGACGGCTACTGGATTAATTGCGCTGGAGATGTCGCGAAGGTAGAAATCAGTAAATGACGACTCGGCATGCCATTGTGCTACAGACATCACCTCCTCTAATGAGACACCCTTAAAAAGGGCCAATGATGCTGCTAATGCTCGGACCTGATGGGCGTTTGCACGATCAATCTATAGCATCAACTATCCAACGAGAAATAGTATCTTTCTAGGCGTGCAAATGAGAAGCTTTGAGACATAACCACAGATTTTGGGTCATCTCTCTACTCCTCAGTATGTTTCTTATACATTGTCAGACATCTGACAGGACACCAAGCAGAAGAGTTTGGGTCATGTCTAATTAAACTTGGTAAACTGATCGGTTGACCTGGATATTTAAGCGACTGATTCCTTGCCAGGAAACAAAGACGTGGAAGTAGTCTTAAACCTTCACCCGTGACTACAAAACGGTGTTGCTCGGGAGATAGCGCATGAATTTCGCTTCTCCTTCTCGCCGATGCTACTGCAACCAAAAAAACTGATTTAATAGCTAACAGTTTAATATCTATAGATCTAATCGGTTCAAAGGGAGCATGCCCTAAAACCTGTCGAACAAGCGATAGATTCCATGCTGGGATAGGAACTGGCTGTCTAGGTCACAGATTGCTCATTCTTTTAATAACTTCATTCAAAGTGTCATTCTCAACTCCTTCAATGGCCAGACGCTGACGCAGACTTATATGCTGCTAGGGTTGAAGGTGCAAGTTTTTCAACTTCGTATAAATGACAGATAAAATCTGCTACGTGTTGAACAGATGCAGAAAAAGGATTAATATCTCTTCTCTGACACCACTCTGCAAATTTGTTGATTCTATAGTTATATGTCTTGGTGGTTGACCCTCTTCTGGCTGAAGCGACAAACTTCGCTGCTTGCTCAGAAAAGCCACCCTCAATTGCACGCTGCTTGATAACATCCATGCAGTCAATTTGAACATTTCTGGTCTGTCGTGAAGACACAGACCTTTGTTCTGAATGAATAGATCACTTCGGTCTGGAAGAGGGATTGGATTGCAGACCAGAAGGTCCAGCAGATCCGTAAACCATGATTGGCCTGGCCAATGAGGGGCGATCAGTAGTACTTGGCATATTCCCTCTTATCTTTGCCAGAACTTTCGGGATGAAAATCGTTGGAGGATACGCATACGCGTACATTCCCTTCCAACTTATCACCAGTGCGTCTACTGCCAAGGCTAGCGGGTCCGGGATCGGTGACACGTATGTGACCACCTTTGCGTTTAGTTTCATCGCAAACAGATCCACATTTGGTTTGCCCCAATGTTTGAATAGAACCTCCGCTACCGATTGGTTGAGCTGCTATTCCGTCGGATGACAAATCATCCTTCGACTGAGCGCATCTGCTAGGATGTTCAGTCTTCCTGGAATGTGTGCTGCCCGAAGAATAATATTTCTCTCTTGGCACCACAGCAGAAGGTTCCAAATCATCATGCACAACTCTGGTGACCTCGTCCCGCCTTGGCGGTTTAAATAAGACACCACTGTTGAGTTGTCTGTCCTTATTAGGACAAACTTGTCTTGGATTAAATTCTTGAATTTTCGAAGTGCTAATGCCACCGCTAATAATTCGAGAACATTGATATGTTTCTGCGCATTGGTCCGATCCCATTTCCCTGACACTGATCGATTGTCCAATACCGCTCCCCAACCCGTCGTCGATGCATCTGTAAAGATGGACATCTGTGGTTGAGGAGGATGTAGAGGAACACCTCGCAGGAGATTCTGTTCTGATAACCACCACTGAAGATGGAATATCAATGGTTCTTTTACTGGAATTCTCAGAGATAACGAATCCGTTTTCTGAGACCAGAATGACATTAGATACATCTGAATCGGCCTGCGCCTGAGTGCCGCATAAGGAACCACTTTCTCCAAAGACACTAGTAAACCCAGTATTCTGAGAAATTGGCGTGCCGTCAGATAGGCTCCTAGAGAAACTGACTCCAGAACTGCAATCAGGCTCTTGACTCTGCTCTCCGCCGGAAAAGCTACGCTGTCCCTGAGATTGAAAAATATTCCCAGATGAACAAACTCCTGGGATGGAGTCAATTCTGATTTCTCTAGATTCACAATCCATCCTAGATCCTTTAGTAAGCCTAGGACTACCTGAAGATTGTTGCGCAGAGTGACTAGATTCCCCGCCTTCAGCAGCCAGTCGTCTATGTAAGTATGAACAGCTATGTTTCTCCTGCGAAGATAAGAGGTCATGGCGAGGACCACTCTGGTGAAGACCCTCGGTGCTGTGGTCAAGCCGAATGGAAGCGCATTGAATTCCCAAACATTGTCTTGGAACGCAAAGTGAAGGTATTTCTGAAAAGGAATTGACATTGGAATATGAAAATATGCATCCTTCAGATCTATCGACACTGCCCACATGCCTTTCCTCAACCCCGACATCACTGCCGCTACAGTCTCCATCTGAAATTTTGGTGACAGAATAAACTTGTTTAACGGTTTGAAATTGAGAATCGGTCTCCACCCTCCGGTGCGTTTCGGAACGAGGAACATCATCGAATAGAAGCCTAGGGATGACTGATTGCCGACTAAGTGAATTGCATTCTTCCGCTGAAGACTCGATTTCTGAGCAAATGGCATCTAGACGATCGGATTCCCTTGGAACGGGAGTCCATACAGGAGTCGATGTTAACGGAACTAACAATTGACGATGAGCCAGTCCAGTTCGTAGCCGTTTCTTAACCACTGACAGACTAAACAATCTTGCACGACCTGTTCCCACTGGTTTGAGAACAGTTGAAGTCTGCCTCCAACGACACAACTCGCGATCGATATTGCACGAGACGACGTTAATTCGCCTAGGTGAAGATCCTCGACTCCCCTCGTTCCCGGTGATACCAGAGTGGATCCCGCCGGAAACCTGTCAGGACCGTCCCCCACGGCCACCCCGTGCTTTCTTGGAAAATGACAGTCCGGAACTGCCACCACGGCTATCCTTACGGTAGCCGCCGCGACTCGAACCGCAACCCTTCCTATCCTCCTCATATGGCCTCTTATTAGAGGACTTGTATGAAGAAGAACGACCAGGACCTTGTGAACCAGATGCCCGATGGGTATCACGGGCAGAAGGACGGAAGGGTGATCTTTGGTGCTGCCTCTGCTGCTCCTGTCGGTGCTGCTTGTAGGACTGTTGCGGCTGAGTCCTTTTCGTCGACTTCCACGACTTGCCGACTACTTCTTGTTCTGCAACCATTGATGCGACCTTGGATAAGGCGGAAGACAATGCAGCCCTCATTTCAGGTCCTGGTTCTACGAAATCGAGAACCATTCTCCGTCGCTCAGCCAATGATCTCGTGATCACCCTGGCCAGGCAATCGTGAGATAGGCGCATGGTGTCCCGGATAACTCCGGGAGCATCCTCTGGCACTACCCCACCTTCTGCCGCGCAGGTCAGCATACCCAGCAGGACGGCACAGCCGCGCGAAAGCGCCGCCATGGCAGCTCTCACCGCATCCTCAATGAGGGCCAACTCATTGAAAGGATCTTTGTTAGTCTGGGAAACTAACGGATGAGAACGCCCTTTAGCTTTGCCAGCCAATGGCCTATTCAGTGCCTCTCTCTCCCCGACGGAAAGCCGTGGGACTCGAGCATACTGATGGTAGGCTTGCTCCGGAAAACGGACCCTACTCCTAATCCCTTTCGGGGCCTTTGGAAGCATAAAGTCTGGCTGGACCATACGATACGCCGCCACCTCCAATATGTCAGAGGTCAACGTATCCAAAGGCAGAGCAGGCATGGCAGAAGAGCCACTGGACAGAGCACTAGCCGCATGCTCTGACATCCGCTCCATTGCCGGATCGCGCTGAGATCCTTGATCCGATGCCAACCCGAGACGGCCGGACATCCATTCAAGGACCTGCACCCATTCAGCCTCGGTGGAAAAGGACGACTCATCCAACAATGGACTGCCGTTCTCATCTTCTTTCTCGCCCTTGGACGAGACAGACACCAACGATCCATGCTGAGGACTGCAAACTTGCTTACTAGTGTAAGCAACGCCTACAGACCATGCACTTGCGGCTCCAACATCCAACGATTCGCCAGACACGGACTCACTGAAATGCATCGGTTCCAGCACGGGAGCCAGGATCACAGCCGCATTAAACACGGTAGCCGATGGAAATCCGATAGGACCCGTAACCACCGGTGCCGGGATGCCGTCAAACACAACTCCAATGGCAGCATGGGCTGAACAAAATCCGGATGGAAGATGCCCGATGGAACGTCAACATCACCCCCGGTTGGCAAACCCATACATAACCCGAAGGAGAACCTTGGGATGTACCAGGTACAGCCATCGTGGAAAGATCCGGCATGCCAGATCCTCCATGAGCAAAAGCTCCTCCTCCTCTGCCGTTGGCTCTTGAGCCAACGCAACAGGAGGTACCCTCCGCAGCACTGACCGGACCACCGAACGGTAGTCCTGCACCAGACTGCATCGTGGATTGCAGGGACTCAAACATGGCTTTAAACTGGGCCGCCCACACACCCAAAGCTGAGTACATTCTATCATTAAGGCGCTCCTCCAAACCTCTGTTGGCCGCCTGATCTGCCTTGGCCGCCTTGTCCCTCGCGATTCTGTCATCGCGCACGCCGATCACGGTCAAACTCCGCCACTAACTCCGACGACCACTTCACACAAACATTGCAAGGACTCCCAACCTTGCACTTCGCGCAAGCTACGTAGTGGTGACCAGCAAATATATGCTTCATGAACCGATGCATTTAGTACACAAAGTGTCCAGGCCTTTAGCCCTCTGCGAACACAAAGCAAAAATTAAAATGCTGCACATGACATACATGACGAGCAAATGCACAATGACTTGATTGTAATATTAAAATTACTTAGAAACATTAACTTTCTCTTAAATTAATGATAATCAAGACTTAAGGCAGAAGATATTTGAAATTTTTTAGAGTGAAAATTAATAAACACGGCTTGATAATTAACTAATCGTTAAAATAACCAAGAAAAATGTACCGATCGCTACAAACACCTTCATCAACGAAGTGAAGTCTAAAGATCGGCACAATAAGAGTGCATAGACACGCCAAGCCGAAGGCAAACATAAATCATGGGCGCCGCAATCTTGGTTAAGAGCGCATCCATCTTGGAAGGAACCGAGTCGCAACGGAAATTAACCGCATACCCGCATAATGCTTAAACAGTTAATGGTACCGGAGCGACTCCAACAATGGCTACCATTTTAAAATAATGTGCCAATTTAAGGAAAATTCAATCAGTCATTACGGCAAGAATGTATAAATTCTAGATTAATACAACCTGCCCCTGTGATGATTTCCCTTTCTCTTCCATGATGCCAGCAATGGATAGCTTCAATAACGCTGAATTCCGTTAAAATTGCAGAAAATTTTAAGAGCTTAGAAAATGCGACTTCAGAAGTCAGCAAAATAGACGAATCTGACTGTGATTGGGAATTGACTCAGTACCTGGGGCTATGGTAATTCCCGGACACAGTATGGGCAGGACCAGGAGAGTGCAGAGTTTTAATTGTTTATTTTGAGCTAGACTAGATAATAGACGTTATCATAATAGTACATCTGGTAAGTATTATTCGAAGTAGAAAAGACATACAATTCGTACATGTCAGATTATTAAGTGTTAAAGACAGGCTATATCGAATCATTCATGATGTCATGATTATGACGTCAACCTACACGTCACTTTATGAAGTCATGTGATGGATGGATAAATTGGAAAGGTCAGTTCCCTTAGTTTATTTTGAGCCCTGAAATAGGGACCAACTAATTTGATTATTGGTAGCTTCCATTTATAATATAGCCGTTATAATATTGCCTAATACATATAAATCTTTTATCACTATGAAATATCTAGTCCATTCATATGCAAATCTTGAAATTAGTCCAACATTTGCATGATGCATACTTGGTAAGTTTCTTGACTAACACTTCTCTTTCTGGTGTCCAGCCACATAATTGCAAAGCTCGAGTTCTGTAACGAATATAATATGACACCTTATTATCAACACCACTGTAGAAGTCAATATTTGCCCGCAAAACACTAACGCATGAAGGTATTTTTGGAATTGCATAGATTTCAAATGAAAGAAAGCAGGTTCATATTGAATTTTTTAAAACAGAAATTTCAAATTCCACATCAAATGAGGCCATCATCACCGGATGGATACCCAGCACAAATCTATATTTTAAGTCATCAGGTAAATGAGAATATTTGACTTTAAACCATTAATAGTGAAGACGGTCAATACTGGTCTCTGCAGTAGTTTTGAGAAATGTCAATTTGAAAGCCAAGAGAAGAGTATTTTTGAAAATTTACCACTGGAATGACTGGCTCGATAACCAAGTCAGTCATTCCAGTGATAAATTTTCAAAGATACTTTTCACTTGGCCAGCAAAGAAACATTCACTAAACAACAGTTTAAATTTTCTTGATAAATGTTGACCACTAGAGTACATTTTTTTATATTAGGATCTCTCTGGCCTATTGCAAGATTTTACTGTCACAGACATATTTAAGACCTTATAGAAGGTATTGGACAGAAAACTGGATCAAATTTGAAAGAGGTGTCATAAATAGCAACACCATCAAGACTGTTTTAAAAATTAAACAAACTAAATGGATTTGAATAACATAACACAAGCCGCCATCTTAGCTGTACAAATTTAAACAAGGCAATACGAACCTCCTCTCAGATTTATAAACTGGGATTTCTGCAGTCAGAATTTGAATATCAACAGCTCCCGGTATTTGGTAGATCTTTTCGCTGACCAATTCTGGATCCGTGTCTGGATTCACTCCCTTTAAAATCGTGTGTACGCCGATAAACTTCTGGAAATTATTTTTACTGTATTGTTTGTTTTCTTCAATCAGTGATCTCATTGGTTCACTATGTCAAGGATAAATGCGTTTATTTAATCTTCAGCTCGAACAATGAGAAATCTTATCTAGGCAAGTTTAACCCCTTAACATTCAAGCTAGCAAAGAATGGCTTCTTGTAGTGGACTTGAGACATGGTCATTTGCAGACTAAGACTATTTTTGCAAAGTTGTCTCTTGAAGTCATTCCAGTCGTAAATTTTCAGAAATAATCATCTCTTGGCCGGCAAAGGGACATTTTCCATAACAAAATCTAATTTTTCTTGACAATATTCAATGATTAAAGAGTTAGGAGTCTTGGTCTCCATCTTAGGTCCAATGCACATGAAAATATTTATATGAATCAGACGTTCAGAAGTCCTGCAGGGAAAGTGACATTCAAGATGGCCACTGTTACTATGCTGGATTTATGAGTTGTTGTTGATTATAACAGTATATATGCCAGAGTGCCTTACTACTATACCAATGTGCCTTCAATATACATGTACAAAGGATATAATCCATCCATAACCAGAGATTAGTGAGCTTAGCATCATCTTCTACTGAGTAGATATTCTGCCAGGGCTGCTCAAACTGAAAATAAACAGCAAGCTTATCATTTCTACTGAGTAGATATTCTGCCAGGGCTGCTCAAACTGAAAATAAACAGCAAGCTTATCATTTCTACTGAGTAGATATTCTGCCAGGGCTGCTCAAACTGAAAATAAACAGCAAGCTTATCATTTCTACTGAGTAGATATTCTGCCAGGGCTGCTCAAACTGAAAATAAACAGCAAGCTTATCATTTCTACTGAGTAGATATCCTGCAGGGCTGCTCAAACTGAAAATAAACAGCAAGCTTATCATTTCTACTGGCTAGATAGTCTGCCATGGCTGGTCAAACTGAAAATAAACAGCAAGCTTATCATTTCTACTGAGTAGATATTCTGCCAGGGCTGCTCAAACTGAAAATAAACAGCAAGCTTATCATTTCTACTGAGTAGATATTCTGCCAGGGCTGCTCAAACTGAAAATAAACAGCAAGCCTATCATTTCTATTGGGTGGATAGTCTGCCAGGCCTGCTCAAACTGAAAATAAACAACAAGCTTATCATTTCTACTGGCTAGATATTCTGACAGGGCTGCTCAAACTAAAAATAAACAGCAAGCTTATCATTTCTACTGAGCAGATATCCTGCAGGGCTGCTCAAACTGAAAATAAACAGCAAGCTTATCATTTCTACTGGCTAGATAGTCTGCCATGGCTGGTCAAACTGAAAATAAACAGCAAGCTTATCATTTCTACTGAGTAGATATTCTGCCAGGGCTGCTCAAACTGAAAATAAACAGCAAGCTTTTCATTTCTACTGGCTAGATAGTCTGCCATGGCTGGTCAAACTGAAAATAAACAGCAAGCTTATCATTTCTACTGAGTAGATATTCTGCCAGGGCTGCTCAAACTGAAAATAAACAGCAAGCTTATCATTTCTACTGGGTGGATAGTCTGCCAGGGCTGCTCAAACTGAAAATAAACAACAAGCTTATCATTTCTACTGGCTAGATATTCTGACAGGGCTGCTCAAACTAAAAATAAACAGCAAGCTTATCATTTCTACTGAGCAGATATCCTGCAGGGCTGCTCAAACTGAAAATAAACAGCAAGCTTATCATTTCTACTGGCTAGATAGTCTGCCATGGCTGGTCAAACTGAAAATAAACAGCAAGCTTATCATTTCTACTGAGTAGATATTCTGCCAGGGCTGCTCAAACTGAAAATAAACAGCAAGCTTATCATTTCTACTGGCTAGATAGTCTGCCATGGCTGGTCAAACTGAAAATAAACAGCAAGCTTATCATTTCTACTGAGTAGATATTCTGCCAGGGCTGCTCAAACTGAAAATAAACAGCAAGCTTATCATTTCTACTGGGTGGATAGTCTGCCAGGGCTGCTCAAACTGAAAATAAACAACAAGCTTATCATTTCTACTGGCTAGATATTCTGACAGGGCTGCTCAAACTAAAAATAAACAGCAAGCTTATCATTTAGTGTTCGCATATAAACTTTAGTGGTCAAGCTGGCTAAATCGGTAATTTCTTGATAATAAACGAAATCATGGATTTCTTTTTTTACAAGAGAGTTGTTACTTACCTCCCCAACACTCTTTGATATTCCCAAATACCGACTTTTACTCAATAAACACTTAGAATAAGAACAGTTAGGTGCCCCTAATGGGCAGGTAGTCAGACGACAGTCCGGCGGATGCCAGTCCCAACCTCGCACATGCGCAGACTATCACATTCTCTGACTAATCTATTGGCCGACACAATGCAACTTAAGAAAGCCTGAAGACCGAGCCTCTGTGGGGTGGAGAGGCAGGGTCCGTATTAGGGAGGTAAGTATCAACTCTCTCATGAAAAAAGAAATCCGTTTATTTCACTTCAAGAGTATACCTACCTCCCTAACACTCTCTGATATTAAGAAAATTTATCAAATTTCTTTTTCACGAGTGAGATGACATACTTACCTCCCTAACACTCTTGATATACTAGTATATCAGCTCTAAGTTCAATAATATTCAGAATTATAAAAAGTTAGGTGCCCCATAATGGGCAGGTGGATTAACACAGTCAAGCTCATGACAGACCCCACCTACTGCGCATGCGCATACTGGTACTTCCGTTACTAAATATTGGCTGACATAGAAGCAACTATTCAAATAACCAAAGGACCGGGCCTCTGTGGGGTGGAGAGGCTGGGATCCTGTTAGGGAGGTAAGTATGTCATCTCACTCGTGAAAAAGAAATTCGATAAATTTTCTTATTTCACATCATGAGAACATACTTACCTCCCTAACACTCTTGACAAAAACCAGAATTTGAAAGTAAATTTGGTGGAAGGGAGGCAAGGTTCTGAAAACCAGCACACCCTCGAAGAGACTAGGCTCTTTGAATTTTCAAGAGATTTAAAACATCTGAAATTGTGACTGAAACACAACCAGGAATAGAATTTTGCATCGGATAATCGACTGATGAAGAGAGATTGATCAAAAGGCAAATGTGCTCCCCCCCCCCCCCCTCTTTCTGAGGAAGGTTAGGAAAAAACGCTGCTCTAAATGACTAGCACGTTCTCTAATACTTAATGAAAGTATTACTAGACATTGGAATAAAGAAGAATTGCTTCAATTTCAAAACTCTCTGAAAGAACCACAATTAACCATCACCATATTAAATAAAAAATGACACCATCACCAAGACAAAAAACAAAAAGGTCATATATACTGACCTCTAATGTCTTGGACGCGGCACTCATCTCTTCCCCCACCGGATGAAGAGAATTGTACCAGCTAATAGTAGGGATACCCTACCAACAAATGAGATATTTGTAAATAGCAGAGGAGGAAACTAATTACAATCATATACCTCTACATTATTTTATTTTCTGAGGACTGAGACGGCGAGCGGGTTAGAAGTGTCACGAAGGTAATGGTCGGTAAAACTTGATTCACAGCGCCACTGGGCTACTGACATAATGTCTTCAATAGAAACACCATTAAATAATGCCGTGGAAGTTACCACACCACGGACACTATGAGCCTTGGCTCTATCTACTTGAATTCCAGTGGCTGTCGTATGACAGAATTGAATACATTCTACTATCCATCTGGAAATAGTGTCTCTTGATGCCCTACCATGGGATTCAATATATGACAACCATAGGGAACATGGGTCCGTCCGCCAAACCTGAGTTCTTCTCTTGTACTTATTTAAAGCATGGACAGGACACCATGCTTTAGCACCAGGATCATATCTGGTTAAGGCAGGTAGAATAATAGGTCGACCTGGATACTTTAAAGATTGATTCTTAGCCAAGAAATTCAATCTTGGTAGAAGCTTAAGGCCTTCACCTGTAACTATATAACGGTCAGGTTCAGCAGACAAGGCATGAATTTCACTCCTGCGTCTGGCTGATGCTGCCGCAATTAAAAATACAGTCTTAAGTGTCAATAATTTTACAGATATAGCACTAAGTGGTTCAAAAGATTTATCACTCAAAACCTGAAGAACCAGAGAAAGATTCCATGACGGTGTCATTGGAGGATTTCTCGGTCTAAGATTGCCCATACCTTTAATAAGAGTATTTAAAACACTTATTTCATCACCTCCCCTCTTTGCCAAGCAAGGGATAACAGTCATTAATGCTGATTTGTATCCAGCAATAGAATTAGGCTTAAGACCATAGGCATCATACAGGTGACAGAGAAAATCAGCTACTACCTGAATAGATGCTTCCATCGGATTGATACATCTCTTTTAGCACCATTCTGCAAATCTGTTGATTTTATAATTATATGCTCTGGAGGTTGACCCCCTTCTGGCTCTGGCCATGAAATTGGCTGCTTGCTCAGAAAAGCCCTACTTAATCGCGGATTTTTTGACAACATCCATGCAGTCAATTGAAACATTGACGGATTGTTGTGAAGGGTCTTGCCCTGGAAGATAATATTGTCCATCAGAGGCAGAGGAACCGGATTGCAAACCAGAAGGTCCAGCCCATCCGTAAACCATGATTGACTTGGCCAATTCGGGGTGATCAGAATCCCTTGGCATTCCTCCTGCTTGATCTTCTGAAGAATCCTTCGAATCAGGATTGTTGGCGGGTATGGTATGCATACATTCCCTTCCAACTGATAGCTAGTGCATCTATTGCAATAGCGCTTGGATCTGGAATCGGAGAAACATACGTCGTCATCTTCGCATTCTTCTTCATTGCGAACAAATCTATGTTGGGCTTTCCCCAATGATTGAACAGGTGATCCGCCACACATTGATTTAGTTGCCATTCCGTAGGCAGAATGCTCATCCTTCGGCTCAATGAGTCTGCTAACAGATTCAGCCGTCCCGGAATATGAACTGCTTTCAAGGTAATCATACAATCCATGCACCAGCAAAGCAGCTTCCATGTCATCATACAGATACTGGGCGACTTCGTTCCGCCCTGGCGGTTTATGTAACTCACTACTGTAGAGTTGTCTGAATGTATCATGACAAATTTTCCCTCCACTTCTTTTAAGAAGTGTTCCAGGTCTAGAATTACAGCCCATATTTCTAGCATGTTGATATGTTCCTTTGACTGTTCCAGATTCCAAAGCCCTGATATAGTGGCTTCTTCCAGGCAAGCTCCCCATCCCTCCATCGATGCATCCGTAAACATTGTTACTTGAGGGTGGGGAGGGGTCAGCATAACCCCCCCCCCCCCAGCCATGAGATTTCCTCTATCCATCCACCAATGAAGGTGATGAATGAGAGGGCCCAACACTTGAATGCACGAGTCCAGTGATCCTGAACTCTGCGTCCACTGAGCCATGAGAAACAATTGAATCGGCCGCCTGCATAAGGCCGCCTGAGGAATGACTGGTTCCATTGAAACCATCAGACCTAACATTCTCAGATAGACTCGTGCTAGAATATAACGACTGTTGCAAACCAACTGAATGCATGAGAGGAGATTTTTCACTCTCTCCTGGGATGGATAAACATATCCTATCTCCAGATCGAAGAACATACCCAGGTAAACAAACTTCTGGGATGGAGTCAGCTCTGATTTCTGAAAGTTGATTATCCAGCCTAAATCGGTGAGAGTTTTCAAAACTATCTCCAGATTTGCTGTCAAACTTTCTGGGTTGTGTGCTTTCAGCAACCAGTCGTCTATGTAAGTGTGAACAGCTATATTTCTCCTGCAGAGGTATGCCGTGATAGCAAGTACCACTCGAGTGAAGACCCTTGGAGCCGTCGAGATGCCGAATGGAAGAACCTTAAATTCCCATTGGTGTCCCTGAAAAGCAAATCTCAGGAACTGACGAAAACTCCTTGCAATTGGAATGGAAATAAGCATCCTTGAGATCTATTGATGCTGTCCACATCCCCTTCTCTAACCCCAACAACACCGATTTTATTGTTTTCATTTTGAAACTCGGTGTATCTATAAACTTGTTTAGAGGTTTGAGGTTGAGAATTGGTCTCCATCCACCCCCCCCCCCCCGGTGTTCTTTGTCACAAAAAACACGGTTGTATAGAAGCCCGGACAATCTTGCACTGGTTGAATTGCTTCTTTTAGAATTAGAGATTCTATCTCCTCTTCTATGCACAACCGCTTGTCTGGATCTCTTGGAATTTGAGTCCAGACCGGTACCAGAGACAGATGCAACGGCGGACCTTTTATCCATTCTGGACTGTATCCGCGCGAAAGCGGTCCTGAATTAACCGCTCCCACCCCTGAATGTGGCAAGTCAAACGACCTCCCACTGGTGCACCTAGGGTTGACGGGGTGCCCATAAATTTTAGAAGTTGGAGTGTCTCTGGTACGAGTGACAACACCCGAGTGGTACCTGGAAAAACTTTTAGCCCATCAGGCCCAGTTACCACGCGCCGCTCCTCGCGTGCCATGCCCAGCGCCACGTGCACCTCGGTGCACGGGCTGCTGTCTGGCTGGCTGCGCTTGAGGCGCTGGCTGACATACAGCAGCACGCTGCTGCTGGCGCGACCGGCGTGGTCTCTGAACCCGGCCGGCCTGCTGGCCTCTGACAATGCCAGCACCACCACGAGCGTACTGCTGTTGAGCAGCCGAGGGCTGAACACGCACGTGTTCTCTGCGCAGCACTTCCAACTGTGCGCGCAGCACCCTCTGGTTGTTCACTAAAGTCACTGTCTCTTGGAGGTGCCGACAACCTTCACCTCCAAAAAGACCAGGGCCCACCATCGGCGCTTGCAACAAGCGCGACTTGAGCTCTTGAGACGGGCACAAACTGTCCAAAGCAAAAGTGCCCCTCGTTCTCAGTGACTTCGTGACTGACCTAGTCAGACAGTCCAACGCCAGGTTGATGCCATCCTGGATGGCTCGTTGGACTGTCACAGGGCTAGGTTGTTGCTGCACCGAGGCTGCTACTACCCCAGATAGCGGCTGAGAGACATGAGACAGCGCACTAATCGCTGCTCATGAGCGCTCCTCGGTGTCGCGCAAAGCGGCATTAGCCGAGCGCATAGCGCCCGTGCACAACGCTCCCGTGTCAGCATGGGAACCCGGCCATGTATCTTCTCCCAGAGCGGCGCAGTCGTCAGCACTCAGTCTGGGCGCTAGGCCATATCGAGCATACTGACTAGCAGTAACCCGACATCGTCTAGCAACCTCGCGGGGGGCCTTTGCGAGGCGACCTTTCGGTCTGATCGACTCCTCTGCCGCCGAGAACATATCTAAGATATGGTCAGCATACGGCAGAGACAGAGTCGTGTTGGCCAACGGCTTTGCCTGTAACCATGCCCGAGGGTTACCGGTGACCGTTTCGTCCACAGAGAGCTCTGGTCTGATAGCGAGGAGCCACGCACACGCTTCAGACCAGTCTTCATCCGTGGCTACCTGCGAATTGCCGACGAGCAGCGGGCCCTCGTCAACCTCAATGGTATTCGCAGGTAAGGCTGAGGAGGAGGCTATAGACGAACCTGGATGCCCAGGGAATGCATACGGGCCCGCGAGGAGGGCATAACATTCTCCATAGGCTGACCAGGCACCAAGGTCGTGCTTGTGTGTGGGGAATCATGCACACCAGTGTGGCCCGGAACGTCCGTATGAGATTCCACGCTTAAGGAACAGTGCCATAGGTGCGAGCGGCCGTGCTCCCCATGAGAGGAGTGTAGACGCTCGCATCCATGTCTTCATGCTCATCCTGTGGACCGAGCAGGTAGTCTTCATCATCTTCCTGGTCAGGAAAGTTAGACTCTGGATTAGTAAGAAAAACTAACCCAGACTGACCAGCAGAATTCTCGAAAGCAGATGATGAGCTTACTCCGCGAGTGATCGTGGTCAGGCCCGCTGGTCGGGTCCCGCCTGATGCTGCTCTCGCCGCTGGAACACCAGGCGATGCGAACATTAAGCCTGGGTCCAAGACAGCCTCCCCTGGATCACTAAACACTTTGTCCGAGCTAGTAGGGCATGATCCAGGGACGGGGGCTACCTGCACTGAGGTCGATGCGCAGGAAGTTGAAACACCTGTGCCCGGCAACCTGCTGCGAAGCATGTCAGGCATCAGATCTTTCAAAGTCCTGTGCATCTCACTCACCAACTCAACCTTGAAGGCCTCAAGCTCACCCTTCTCAGAGGCCTTCTTCTTACCCTCCTTCTTTGCCTTCTTGCCCTCCTCAGCCATCAGCTTAGCCTGAAAAGCGAAGAATTCAGAAGTTAGATTCCACCACCCCCCACCACTCTTTACAAATGACACATTTGTTAGACAGCCTACAAACTGAACAAAGATGGCAAGGGTGGGGGAAGAATCTAGCCTTCATAGGCTTAAAGCAAGATGGACATGACTTCTGAAAGGGAAGGAATACGAAGCCAATGAGTATTATAGTTTGCAAAACCTTGTTAATAGACTATTAGTACAAACATGAACAAACTCGAGAAGACATCCATCTTTTAAAACGGACAACCCTGACGGGACAGATGACTTCTCTAGTTAATAATAACCAATCACAACCAGGATCCCAAGTTAAGAAAGAGAGAGAGAGAAAAGAGTTAATGACTATCTAGATATCTCTCCACCGTCATAATAAAGGGTGATAAAACATCAAGGACTTTCTCTAAACTAAGATTATGACATCAAGGAAAGAGAAAAAACTCTGGTTGATTATGACATCAAACCTCAATGGAACCGCTCCTTCAAGGAGAGGGGACATCAGAAAATGAATGCAAGAAAAAATCTAGACTAAAGCCATTCATTACTCCAGAATAATATAATATTAAATATATATATTTGAGAACCCATGCACATACAAGAGAGAATACAGTGCAATAACAAATGGCAGCAGAAATTTATGAATATTTTCAAATAATTAAGTGCCATAACTAATAAACTCCCTTAGCCTGAGCACAGGCAAAACCATCCTCTTGTGCAGGAGAACACGTCCATCCATCCGCCGAGACTCTTCTTCCAGAAGAACTGATGAGGGGGATGGGACAAAAGGAAGGAGATATTTCTTTTATTAATTTAATATATCTCCAACCCGTAGACATATCACAATGATAAGTCAAAAAAGAGATGTGAACAACCTTCGAGAGAAGAACAGGAACCCTTACTCATCCATAAGTCGAACCTGTGAACACAAAGCACAAGAGACTAATAGCCCTAGGCGCTGGGAAAAAATTTAACAAGGATTCCCAGCACCTGAAAACGCGGTAACGCCAAAACGGCCGCGACGAAAACCAGTAACAAATAAAAGTTACAAGTGCTAATTAATATATGGTACAATATCACCTTAATGGATGAAGAGGAGGACTCCTCTGACACTTTTGCATCAGCCATGATGGAATAGGATGATATAATATAGTGAAAATTCTCAATAGAGAGCCTGTAAAGTTTTCCACAAGTTGATTTCAGCCAATATATTAGAAAACAGAAGTACCAGTATGCGCATGCGCAGTAGGTGGGGTCTGTCATGAGCATGACTGTGTACATCCACCTTCCCATTAGGGCCACCTAACTTTTTATAATTCTGAATATTATTGAACTTAGAGCCGATATACTAGTATATCAAGAGTGTTAGGGAGGTAAGTATGTTCTCATGATGTGAAATACCAGAATTCATAAGAGAATTCGGCGGGAGGGATGCACTTTTCTGCGTTTAAGGCTTCTTTAAACTTCTGAAATCGTGAGAAAAACACAACCAGGAAATGATTTGAACATCGGATAACACAACCGATGACTGAATTAAGACCATATGTCATATGCGCTCCACCCCCACCCCTTTCTTGGGATGGAGACAGAATGACCTCAATGTCCCATACACTCTCTAAATACAAGTGCCGTGTACTACAGGACATAAGACGAAAAGGCTCCATTTTCGTATACTCTCAAGAATGAACCACATAAAACACGTACCTTCACCATATTAATAACGAAGGGTCACATGACAAAACAATCAACAATGAACAACACATAAACAAGACTGACCTTGTGAAATGCTTGATGCTGTCATCATCTTCCTATTGGTGAAGACTGATGCAGTCCAGACAAGTGGTTGTTTACATTGATAAATTGTGATATATATAAAAAATGAGAGAACCTCATCAAAATATGTACACCTAACTTATTTTTTCAAAATCGATAAGGCGAGAGGATTCGAGGGGTCACAGAGGTAATGGTCAGTGAAACTCGACTCACAGTGTCACTGGGCTACTGACATAATGTCATCCACAGGGACCCCATTAAACAGGGCAGTGGAAGCCACTATGCCGCGAACGCTGTGAGCCTTGGCAAAGTCAACTTGTTTACCTGTGGCAGATTTATGACAAAATTGAGTACATTCAACAATCCACCTGGAAATGGTGTCCTTGGAAGCCCTGCCATGAGGTTCAATATATGACAACCATAACGCTGTTGGGTCCATCCGCCATTCCTGGGTACGTTGTTTGTACCTGTTTAATGCGCGGACTGGAAACCATGCTTTTGAATTAGGATCATGTCTAGTCAAAGCTGGTAAAAATATGGGTTGACCTGGATATTTCAAAGACTGGTTTTTAGCCATGAAATTTATCCTAGGTAGAAGCTTAAGGCCTTCCCCTGTAACCACATAATGATCTGCCTTGGCTGATAAGGCATGAATTTCGCTTCTCCGCATAGCCGAGGACACAGCAATTAAAAATAGTTTTAAGTGTCAACATGTTCATAGCTTTTAACAGCCAGTCATCTATGTATGTATGGACTGCTATGCTTCTCCTGTGGAGGTATGCTGTTATCGCAAGGACCACCCTGGTGAAGACCCGAGGAGCTGTTGAAATTCCGAAGAGTAAAACCCTGAATTCCCATTGACGGCCCTGGAATGCAAAGCTCAGGTACCGGCGAAAACTCCTCAACATTGGAATGTGGAAATATGCATCTTTCAAATCTATTGACGCCGTCTACATTCCCTTCTCCAACTCTGCCAACACCGATTTCACTGTTTCCATTTTGAAACTCGGCGTGTCTATGAACATGTTCAGTGGCTTGAGGTTGAGAATTGGCCTCCACCCTCCAGTGCTTTTTGTCACTAGGAACATGGTTGAATAGAAGCCCGGACAATTTTGTGCCGGGTGAATTGCTCCTTTTTGTATGGGGGAATTTATTTCCGCCTCTGGATTTTGAGTCCAGATCGGAACCAGAGACAGCTGCGATGGCAGGCCTACTATCCAGTCATAAGACTAAGCGGTCCTGAGTCAACCGCTCCCACTCTTGCCTGTGGTGGGCCAGCTCACGCAAAGCCCTCTGTTTATTGACCAGGGTGACCGTCTCCTGGAGACCAGGACCCGTCATAGGCATATGCACAAGCCTATTGTAAGGTCCTGGGAAGAGCACAGGTTGTCTAAGGCAAACGTGCGCCACGCCCAGACACTCCTGGCCACAGACTGTGTTAGACAGTCCAGAGCCAGGTTAATACCATGGATGGCTCTCTGAACTGTCACCGGACTAGGTTGGCGCGATGTGGATGCTGTCACTACCCCCTGTAACAGCTGGGAGATATGTGAAAGTGCTGCAATAGACACTCTCGAACTCTCCTCCACATCGCGCAACATGGTATTTGACGAACGCAAAATGTTCGTGCACAGCGCTCCCATGTCAGATAGGGAGCCTGGCTGCGTATCTTTGCCTTAGGCACCACACCGTACCCCTGGTATTCACCAGGAACGATGCGGTATCGCTTTGCCACCTCGCGAGATGGCCATTCGTCTTAATGGGTGTCTCTGCTGTTGTAAACATATCAACAATATGTTCTGCCAGTGGCAGAGATGGCATCGCGGTAGCAGTCAGTTTACCGGACAGCCATGGGCGCTGGTCCCGCTGGCTGGCCGACTGATCCGCAGCAAGATCTGGCCTGATGTTTATTAGCCAATGACAAGCGTCAGACCAGTCTTCCCCAGTGGCCACCTGTCAATGCTTGACTAGGCGTGGCCTTCGTCATCCTCTAGAGCATTCAGAGGTGATTGCATGGCTGGAGGAACCGATACTCCTGGCATGCCAGAGAAAGCATGCGGCCCCGACAGAGCAGGCATGCTAAACACTAAACGAAATCTAGGATTTCTTTTTTCACGAGAGAGTTGATACTTACCTCCCTAATACTTTTGATATTGCTAAATATCGGCTTTCACTCAATAAAACACTCAGATTAAAAACAGTTAGGTGCCCCTACTGGGCAGGGAGTCAGAGGTAGTCCGGCGGATGCTCGCCCCACCACCGCGCATGCGCCGACTACTACTTCCTCTGGCTCATTTATTGGCTAACACATGCAACTACCAAGAGCCTGAAGACCGAGCCTCTGTGGGGCGGAGAGGCCGGGTCCGTATCTAGGGAGGTAAGTATCAACTCTCTCGTGAAAAAAGAAATCCTAGATTTCGTTTATTTCACATCAAGAGTATACTTACCTCCCTAATACTTTTGATATTGCCAGAATTCGAAAGTGAATCTGGCGGGAGGGAGGCGAGGTCAAAAGACCAGCTCTTCCCTATACGCTTTCAAGCGTTTAAGGCACTTATGACGTCTGAAACTGTGTGAAAACACAGTCAGGATTTGATAAACCATCGGATAACACAACCGATGTCTGAGAGATGACCGATTTGTCATATGCGCTCCCCCCCCCCCCCCTTGGGAGGAAGATTAAATGACCTCAATGTCCTACATGCTCTCTTCGTACTAGTGCCAAGTACTATAGGACAGAGACGAAAAGGCTCCATTTTCGTATACTCTCTCTAAAGAACCACAACCCACATAAACCATCACCATATTAATAACACTGGGTAACGTGACAATACAACACAATGAACAACACATGAACAAGACTGACCTTGTTGTACTAGGAAACTGTCATCACGATTCCAGTAGAGAAGGATGATACAGTCCCGACAAGTGGTTGTCACCGTCGCTGAATGGCGAAGTATATAAGCAATGCGGAAGCACTCTTCACAACATAAAGCGGTTATTGTTTCAAAATCGACAAGGCGAGAGGGTTAGAGGTGTCACGGAGGTAATGGTCTGTAAAACTTGACTCACAGTGCCACTGAGCCACTGACATAATATCATCCACAGGGACCCCATTAAACAGGGCAGTGGATGTCACGACACCGCGGACACTGTGAGCCTTGGCCACGTCAACCTGTCGCCCGGTGGCGGATTTGTGACAAAATTGAATACATTCCACAATCCACCTAGAAATGGTGTCCTTAGACGCCCTACCATGGGGTTCAATATATGACAACCATAACGCTGACTGGTCGGTACGCCACTCCGAAGTACGCTGTTTGTACCGGAGCAGCGCCCGTACGGGGCACCATACTTTAGAATTAGGATTATATCTACTTAAAGATGGCAAAAAAATAGGTTGACCTGGATATTTCAATGACTGATTTTTAGACAAGAAATTAATCCTAGGTAGAAGATTAAGGCCTTCCCCTGTAACCACAAAACGGTCAACCTCGGCTGATAAGGCGTGAATTTCACTCCTACGCCTCGCCGAGGCCGCAGCAATTAAAAATACAGTTTTAAGAGTTAACATTTTCATAGAAATGGAACTAAGTGGTTCAAAAGGCTTATCACCTAGCACCTGGAGCACCAGTGATAAACTCCAAGACGGAATCAGTGGAGGATTCCTTGGTCTTAGATTGCCCATGCCTTTAATTAATACATTTAATGTACTTACTTCATCACTCCCCCTATTAGCCAAACAAGGAATAACAGTCATTAAAGCTGATTTATAACCAGCAATAGAGTTAGGCTTGAGGCTATAGGCATCATATAGGTGACAGAGGAAATCAGCCACTACCTGAATAGATGATTCCATTGGATCAATACATCTTTTTGAGCACCACTCTGCAAATCTGTTGATTTTATAATTATATGCTCTGGAGGTTGACCCCCTCCTGGCTTTGGCCATAAACATGGCCGCTTGCTCAGAAAAGCCCTCCTTAATTCTAGATTCCTTGACAACATCCACGCAGTCAATCAGAACATTGACGGATTGTCGTGAAGGGCCTTGCCCTGGAAGATAAGGTCGTCCATCAGAGGCAGCGGAACCGGATTGCAGACCAGAAGGTCCAGCAGATCCGTATACCACGATCGGCTTGGCCAATCCGGGGCGATCAGAAGCACTTGGCACTCCTGCTGCCTGATTTTCTGAAGCACCTTTGGAATCAGGATTGCTGGGGGGAATGCGTATGCATACATTCCCTCCCAGCTGATAGCTAACGCATCTGTTGCGAAAGCGCTTGGGTCTGGAATCGGAGAGACGTACGTCGTCATCTTCGCATTCTTCTTCGTTGCGAACAAATCTATGTTGGGTTTCCCCCAATGGTCGAACAGACGATCCGCCACACATTGATTTAGTTGCCATTCCGTGGGTAAAACACTCATCCTTCGGCTCAATGAGTCTGCTAGCAGATTTAACCTCCCCGGAATATGAACTGCCTTCAAGGTGATCCCATGATCCAGGCACCAACAAAGCAGTTTCCATGTCATCATACAGAGACTGGGCGACTTCGTTCCGCCCTGGCGGTTTATGTAAGTCACTACTGTTGAGTTGTCTGAACGAATTAGAACAATCTTGCCCTGAACTTTCTGTAAGAAATGTTCCAGGCCCAGGACTACTGCTCTTAGCTCTAGTAGATTGATATGTTCCTTGGACTGATCCAGATCCCAAAGCCCTGATACTGTGGACTCTTCCAGACAAGCTCCCCACCCCTCCATCGATGCATCTGTATACACAGTCACCTGAGGGTGGGGAGGGGTTAGCAAAACCCCCGGCAAGAGATTCTCTGTATTCAACCACCATTGCAGGTGGTGAATCAGAGGCGCCAACACTGACACGTTCGAGTCCAGCGAACCTGAACTCTGGGTCCACTGTGTCATGAGAAACAACTGGATCGGGCGCCTGCGCAAGGCGGCCTGCGGAATGACTGGTTCCAAAGAAACCATCAAGCCCAGCATTCTCAAGTAAACCCGCGCCAGGACATGACGACTGTCGCACACCGACTGTATTACCGAGATGAGTATTTGAACCCTCTCCTGAGTGGGGTACACATACCCCGTCTCCAGATCGAAGAACATGCCCAGGTAAACAAACTTCTGGGATGGAGTTAGCTCTGATTTCGGGAAATTGATCATCCAGCCCAAGTCCGAGAGAGTTTTCAAAACAATCTCCAGATTGGCTGACAACGATTCCCGGGTGTGTGCTTTCAACAGCCAGTCGTCTATGTACGTGTGGACTGCTATGCTTCTCCTGCGGAGGTATGCAGTGATCGCGAGAACCACACGGGTGAAGACCCGAGGAGCCGTGGAAATCCCGAAGGGTAACACCCTGAATTCCCACCGCCGGCCCTGAAATGCGAATCTCAGGAAGCGACGGAAACTCCTCTCTATGGGAATGTGGAAATACGCATCCTTCAAATCTATGGAAGCGGTCCACATTCCTCGCTCCAACCCCGCCAATACCGAGCGCACAGTCTCCATCTTGAAACTGGGCGTCTCTAAGAACTTGTTCAAAGGCTTGAGGTTGAGAATCGGCCTCCACCCTCCGGTGTTTTTCTTCACTAAGAAGAGGGTTGAATAGAAGCCCGGGCACCTCTGTGCCGGCTGAATGGCTTCTTTTAGTATGAGGGAATTTATTTCCTCCTCTATACACAACCTCTGATCCGGATCCCGTGGAATAGGAGTCCAGATCGGCGCGAGAGACAGTCGCGATGGCGGGCCTGTCACCCAGTCGGGACGATACCCGACGGAAAGCCATCGCAAGACTAAACGGTCCTGAGTCAACCGCTTCCACTCTGGCAAGTGGCCGGCCAAACGGCCGCCCACCGGTCCACCTAGGGATAGAGGTGGACATAAGGAGTGCCAGAGTGGCACTGTCCTCTCGGCGTGAAACACCGGAGTGGTTCCCACCGCGGTAACCAGGCCATCAGGCCCGATTGCCGCGACCAGATCCCCGCGCGCCCCGTCCAGCGCCGCGCGCACCACGGTGCGCGGGCGGCTGTCTGGCTGGGTGCGGCTGGGGAGCCTGCGCCCCCCTCGCTGCTGGCCGAATCGCACGTGGCCTAGGCCTACGTTGCGACGGTGGCTGGCCTCTGACCTGGCCAGCACCACCTCGAGCCTGCAGAGGATGATACGCAGGGGGTGCCGCGCGAACACGCTCCCGCCGGAGCACCTCAAATTGTTCACGCAGCGCCCTCTGGTTGTTAACCAGAGTGACCGTCTCCTGGAGGTGCCTGCATCCCTCACCTCCAAAGAGACCAGGACCTGTCATAGGCGTCCGCAGCAGCCTATTATACAGGTCCTGGGACGGGCACAGATTGTCAAGCGCAAACGTGCGCCTCGCCCGGACACTTCTGGTCACCGCCCGCGTCAAACAGTCCAAAGCCAGGTTGATACCATCCTGGATGGCTCTCTGGACTGTTACCGGGCTTGGCTGGCGTGATGCGGAGGCCGCTACCACCCCCTGTAGCAGCTGGGAGACGTGGGACAGAGCGGCAATCGACGCCCTCCCACTCTCCTCCGCATCACGCAGCGCGGCATTCGCCGAACGCAACGCGTTCGAGCACAAGACTCCCGTGTCAGAACGGGAGCCCGGCCGCGCATCTTCGCCTAAAGCCGCGCGATCATCCACGCTTGGCTTTGGCACCACACCGTACCGCTGGTATTCCAGGGGCACGATGCGGCAACGCTTCGCCACCTCGCGAGGGGCCTTCGCGAGACGTCCATTAACCTTAATGGACGCCTCCGCCGCTTCGAACATGTCCACGACATGCTCAGCCAGCGGCAGAGATGGCATAGCGGTAGCCGCCGGCCTACCAGCTAACCACGGCCTATGGTCACGCTGGCTAGCCGGCAGCTCCACGGGTAGATCGGGCCGAACACTTACCAGCCACTGGCAAGCGTCCGACCAATCCTCCTCCGTGGCTAACTGCGAGCGCTCTACTAGACGAGGGCCTTCGTCTTCCTCCAGAGCACTCGCAGTTGACGTCGACGGCGGATAAGCTGATACCCCTGGCAAGCCCGGAAAAGCATGCGGGCCCGAGAGAGCAGGCATGCTAAACTCCGCGGCTTGACCAGGAGCAGGCGCCGTGGCAGAGCGTGGGGTAAACACCGCCCTACCGCGGCCCTGACCAGCACCAGCGACACCATCGGCAAGCCGAGGTATGCGGTATCCGTGGTCAACAGCACCGCCCGGGGACACCTTCTGGACCGTGAAATCTACTCC
Organism: Chaetoderma sp. LZ-2023a; assembly: GCA_034401795.1. Taxonomy (NCBI): domain Eukaryota; kingdom Metazoa; phylum Mollusca; class Caudofoveata; order Chaetodermatida; family Chaetodermatidae; genus Chaetoderma; species Chaetoderma sp. LZ-2023a. The sequence continues at coordinate 4,113,959 of CM067365.1, forward strand.
TGCGAGAGTAGAACCACGGAACACGTCGTCTGTATTCCCCGCGAGGGGTGCACAGACGTCGTATTCCATGGCCACGTCCTCAGAAGGCGACCCTAGCAGGAGATCCTCTTCCTCCTGGCCAGAAAGATTAGACTCCGGGTCAGCAAAGAGAGCTAACCCGGACTGGCCAGGAAAGGTGCCATAGGAGGCTTTGACACCCGCGGCGCGCGGATACCCAGGGTCTGATGAGCAGACCGCGGGTCCCAGCAACAACCGTTGTCCACGGCCCCTCGGCGCGGCGCCATGCCTGCTGCCAGGGTCTTGGACTGCCCCCAACAAAGGGGCCACCTCTGAATCCACAAACGGACCGGACCTAAAGAGACCGGATTCAGAGGCGGGGATCACCTGCTCGTAAGCAGATGCCGAGGACAACAAAGGAGCTGGCCCAGGGAGCATGCTGCGAAGCAACTCTGGGACCAAATCCTTTATTGTCCTCTGCATCTCTTGCAACATTTCGGACCTGAAGGCCTCCATATCCACCGCGGATGAGGCCTTCTTCTTACCCTTCTTACTACCCTCCTTCTTCTTCTTCCTCCATCACCTTCTCCCTTGCCTGCAATGAGAGAAAATCAGACATTAGATCTCCCCCCCACTGCTTACATACATCGCACTTCAGCAACGGTCCACAGGGACTGCAGCTGAAGCACAAGTGCGGTACGAATCTATTCTTCAGAAACCTCCTGCAGGACGGGCAACCAGGTCTCTGAAACAGGACAAGGACAAGGACAATGAGCAAGATAGTTAAGGTTAGCGAACTCAAAACCAACTAAAAAGAGAGGGACAGGATCCTCAAGATCGCAAGTCAAGAAGAACCAGCCGTGGACAAAACGTTAAATGTTAATAAAGGCCAAGGCCGATTATGACGTCATCAATCCCGTGACCAAAATAATCGATCCGCAACAAGCACCAAGTGCAAGAACGAATTGTATAAGTAACCGGAACATTTCCGTTGAATTGGCATTTCGAGTACACAACAATCAGATATACAGAGATAACTCCTTCCAATTCTAGCATTGGCAAAAAAGGAAATTATCTCCCCTTTTGTTTATCAATAATTAGATACCTGACACTTGTACAGACAAACCATCCAACGTGATGAACCGGAGAACTCCACCATAGTACGCCTCTACATTCTCTCCACCGAAGGGGAAGGAATTGGATCAAGAGGGCAAAGTGAGAAGACCTTTATAATAGGCCTCCAACTCACTGAACATAGATTTTTTGGTTAGATAACCTAACAGTATTAGTAGGAAATGGAACCGTGGTGGAGAGAAACATATCCTCTTGTGCCGAGAAGTCCATCAAAGCTTCTACGTGATACCTGTGGACAAAAACACAAAGAGAAATGAGACTTATGAAGCACCATGTTGTAAAAAACAAACACAAACAGGCGCTAATCACGGTAAGCGCGAGTCCCGGAAACACATTAAACCGGGACAAAACACGCTAGCATATCAAAGAAGTCACCTGATAAAGAGATCCAGCTCCTTCTAAAGGTGAGTCCTCTCTTTCCGACATGCCACGAACGTACAACAATCGACAAATAAGTGAAAAACAAGGTAAACGCGCAGAAAATGTAGAGTAGCACAAAACCGCATGTAACCCTTAGCCAATAAATGAGCAAAGAGGAAGTAGTAGTCGGCGCATGCGCGGTGGTGGGGCGAGCATCCGCCGGACTACCTCTGACTCCCTGCCCAGTAGGGGCACCTAACTGTTTTTAATCTGAGTGTTTTATTGAGTGAAAGCCGATATTTAGCAATATCAAAAGTATTAGGGAGGTAAGTATACTCTTGATGTGAAAACTGGCTTGACCAGGAGCAGGCGCCGTGGCATTGTGTGGGGAATGAAAACTCGCCACACCACGGCCATGGCCAGAATCAGCTACACCATTGGCAAGCTGAGGTATGCGGTAATGCTGGCCATCGGATCCAGCCGGGGCTACCTTCTGAGTCGTGAATGCTACTCCTGCGTGAGTAGACCCATGGAAAATGTCGCCAGTGTTCCCCACGAGGGGTGCATGTACGTCAATTTCCATGACCACGCGTTAGAACCCAGCAGATAATCCTCTTCTTCCTGGCCAGAAAGATTAGACTCCAGGTCAGCGAAGAATGCTAACCCGGACTGGCCAGGAAAGGTACCATAAGAGGTAGTGGTACCAGTAGGGTGCATATAATTCTGGGAACCCGATAAGCAGGAACCAGGTTCCAGCGACACATGTCCATGAACAACCGGCGCGGCAAGCCTGCTGCCAGTGTCCTCATAGTGGACTGCCCCCTCTAATGGGGCCACCTCTGAATCTTGGCCGAAAACTGGTAAGTCCCCAAAGAGAACCGATTCAGAGGTAGGGATTATCTGCTCTGGAGCAGAAGACAATAAATGATTTGGCCCAGGGAGCATGCCGCGAAGCAACTCTGGGAACAAATCTTTTATCGTCTTCTTCATCTCTCCCATCATCTCAAGATGGAAGGTTTCCATATCCATGGTGGATGTAGCCTTCCTCTTACCCTTCTTACCAACACCTTCCCGCTCCTTCTTCGAGCGTCTCTCCTCCTCTAATGCCTTCTCCTTGGCCTGTAATGACAAGAACTCAGTCATTAATTCGCAACCCCTCACACTGTTTACATACGTCACAATTTAACAATGGGCCACATGGACTACATTGGAAACACAGGTGAGGGGGGAATCTAGGTTTGAGAAACCTGCCACAAGCAGAACAACCAGTTTTCTGAAAATGAGTATTTTAGTTAATGAATACATAAAACTCAAAACCAAAATAAAGAATGAGGGCTGGTAGCCATAAAGACCACTACACTAACAGATAAACCAGCGTTGGACAAAACTTTAAGATATTAATAAAGGTGCACACTGATTATGACATCATAACTTCAAAAATAAGAAGATAATTCATCTTGAAAACAACATCCAGGTGTAAGGACGAATTGGATTCATAATCCAGAACATACTAACTGGAAAGGATAGTAATACAAACTATGCAAACATCAGATAAACAATGATAAATTGGCAGCAGATTTGAGAAAAATTCCTAAATATTTTAAAGTGCCTAATATCATAACTTAGAATACCCACGTCTTTAGCATAGACAAACCATCCAATCTGATGAACTGGAAGCTCCACCAATCTCTATGACCTCTTAAATCTCTCCATCATTAAGGGCAAAGTGAGATGTTATGAGACCTCCAACTCACTGGGCATAGATTTTGATTAGTTCTTTTCTAACATTGTTAGTAGGAAATGGAACCTTGATGGAGAGAAAAACTAACCCTCTGAAGATGATGTGTTGTTCCTTGTTCAATCATAGATAGATACCTGTGGACACAAACATAAAGACAGATTAGTATTTCATAGCACCAGATAGAAATAAACCATTTTTTAGGCGCCTGACACGTCTAATCGCGAATCCAGTAAACACATTACAACGGGATTAAAACGCTAAACTAGACAAATATGTAGTTGAATTCACCTGATAACTTGGTCCCTGGCCATCCTCTAGAGACTTTCCATGGTCAGACATTATCTTTAGGTCTTATTCTTTCAGAAATTGAGAGAAACTTAGCTGAAAACTTGAATAATAACAATTGCATGTGTCTCTTTAGCCAATAAATTGGAAGATGAAGTGCTAGTCTGCGCATGCGCGAGGTTGGGGCTGGCATCCGCCGGACTGTCATTTGACTCCCTGCCCATTAGGGGCACCTAACTGTTTTTAATTTGATAGTTTATCGAGTGAAAGTCGATATTTGGGAATATTAAAGAGTGTTAGGGAGGTAAGTATACTCTTGAAGTGAAAATGTCCATTTGCAGGCTCAAAGAACATTTGTGAAAATATACCACTGGAGTGTCGGGCTCAAATGACCGGGCCAGTCAATCGAGTGGTAAATTTACAAATAAGGCATCTCTTAGCTGCAAATAGACAGTGAGCAAGCAATAATTTTGACTTTTCTGACCAATGTTGATTTTTGACAATTAAAGGGATAAACAGAAGACTATGATTTTTCTAATTGTTATATGAGCAGCCAATGTTAATGGACGATTGTTGTTTATCCATCAATCATATGATGTCATAATCAACTATGTGATGCATAGGATGATGTCATAATCAATTACGTCATGAATGATGTAGTTAAGTTCACTACGAATGCTTAATTCATGACGGACTACGCATTGTTGTACAAATTGTATGTCTTTACTATTTATTAAACATGCTGTTGAATATTTTGAAACTAATGTGGCTGGGTGCTGTTGCTGGCATAATCAAATTAGTTTAAAAATATTCAACAGCCTAACTGTATAGTTTTCTAGACATTGATAGTCGGGGAGTTTAGGGACCAATTGATCTCAACATGAGCGAAATGTGGGCGGAGCTTAGCTAAAGATGAGTGGGGCACAGTTAAAACTGGATTCATTCATTTCAACTTGGCTGTGACACAGAAAACCCTGGACATATCATCGCTGCCAGCAATGCCTCTGTCATTAACACTGAGACAAATTTATTCAAACAGAAAGTCAAGGATGCTATTGAAATTTACAAACACAAACCAACAATTAACTGAGACGATGGCTACTGTATACCAGCAGTCTACCAATCCATGCTGTCACATGGTGCTACAAGAACGGACCAGCGTCACATAGCCAGTGACCATCAATTAATGCAGAAGAAATGGCAGAGATGGTAATTGAAGATATACTCAAACTAATTTTATATCCCGGAGAGGTAACTAATTTTCCTTATTATTATTATTATTATTATTATTATTATTATTATTATTATCTTACATGCAGTCCATATTCACCCAGAGCTCGTCGCTGCATCTTTAAGGATATATCTTCATTATTGATGTCTCCTTGATATGTACAATCTAACGTCTTCTTCCCACACGTCCAGGTCAAGTGGTCATTAGCTGACCAACTCTGTGAAATAATCAACACCTCTTAGAATTTAGATAAATTGGCAATGTATAAGGTTATGGTAAACGTTAACCCTTGAAATTCCTGCGTTTCAATTTCAACGACAGCTGTTGAATGTTTTGATACCCAGATATGGGTTATTTTGGAGGGCTAGCCCATCCGATGCATGGATACATGTTTTTTTTGTTTACTGAAAAGCTATGGGCAAAGCAGTTTCAAAATAGAGGGGACAATTTCTACATATGCCACGCCCATTTCTAGATAAGCTCTGACTACGTGCTGGAATTGATTTGAAACTTTGAAACCTGAAATACAAGAATCTAAATCTTTAGGTAGTTATACAGGTAAGTTGTTGATTAGTTTGAAACTAGCTTGACTGGGGCTGTCGGTATCTATGCAGGGGTAGAAGCAATGTATGATGTAATTTCAAGCATTTTCAGGTTGGCCGCCGCAGATTAAGGTTGCCTGTATATGTTAAGCTAAATGACAAAGAAAATTAGAATCACTATTGCTTTGTCAAGTAAATTCTGAAGATTGGCCACAATTATTGGGAAATGGCATTAAGCATACTGGGTACTCTTTCTAATAATTAAATAAATAAATGCCTTAAAATGAAGAGTTAGTCAGTAGGTATCAAAAACACAGTATAATACTATTAGTCTGAGTATTTATCATGGTTTCCCTGTGCACCATTAACAGCCAAAGTTTAGTTGCCATTTTGAAAATCAGGTTGCCCCGTGCATCAGGTCAAATGGACATTTCGATCCCTGCTATGGCAGAAACAGCGCCCAATTAAATTAGTTTCAAAATCGTCTACAGAATGTTTATTAAATTTTAAAGCCACACACTTCTCGCACAATCATGATAAACCTACCTTCGATGTTTATGATGGAGTGACATCATTTTGATTGTGACATCACCTATCATGTGACATATTTGATTACTGTCTGATGCCAGATAATTGAGTGACAGATCAGATCCCTCTATTTCAAGACATATATACCAGGGAAGATGCTGACTAAGTGGAATATATTTAATATCTGAATATGGGTTATTGTGATAAACTACCGCAACAGACACATGGATGGACGGATGGTTGGATGGATAGTTGGATGGATGGATGGTTGGATGGATGGATGGTTGGATGGATGGATGGATGGATGGATGGATGGATGGATGGTGGATGGATGGATGGATGGATCGACGGATGGATGGATGGTTGAAGTGGATGGATGGTGGGTAGACAGGATGGATGAATGTTTTTTGCCGAAATTCAATCGGCAGCTTCAAAATTGATTTAGCAGTCTTGAAAATATTTGTTATTGATACTAAAAAATCCATTCACCTGAACATGCACAAATGTGTATGCATTAGCTTATGGCCACGTCCAGGTCATAAATAACCAGTCCCTCATATGAGTGTTAATCATAAGGTAATTGACTGGGAAAGTAGGATAAGCATATTATATAAAAACCTCAACACACACACACATTGCTTTCAACCCTTTACACTCATATTAGCCAAAAATGTCTTCTACAATGGTGTTGTGATTATTTTTGAAAATTTACCACTGAAATGACTGCCTCCATAACCGAGCCAGTTATTACAGCAGTACATTTTCAAGGATAGTCTTCTCTTGGTCTGCAAATGTACAATTTCTGAGAAAATTTAAATTTTCTTGAACAAATTTGAGGATTAAAGGGTTAATATCGCACTCTAATTGCCCCCACACCCGCTACGTGTTCAAGACACATGCATGACATGACATACCACATTAATTCGTTCAAAGATGACAAAGTCTTTTAGGCTGCCTGTAGGCGTAATGGTCATGATTCTGTTTTCATGTCGGGGATGCCAGGAAAATGAGAAGACCGCGTGAGGGCCGTAAGCTGAAGAATCAAAGTAACAAATAAACAATACATAGGATTAGTAATTAACCCTTTAACACTTGAATTTGTTCAAGAAAATTTCAATTTCTTATAGAAAATGTCAATTTTCAGACCAAGAGAAGACTATTTTTTTTAATTTATCACTGGAATGACTGGCTCTGTTATCGAGCCAGTCATTCCAGTGGTAAATTAAAAAAATATAGTCTTCTCTTGGTCTGCAAATGGACATTTCTCAAGACCACTTCAGAAGCCGTTTTTGGCTGATATGAGTGTTAGAGGGTTAGAGATCCACTATTACACCCGGATGCTATTTATAGACGTAAATTGTACGCTTCTATTTAAACAAACAAAATATAGTTTAAACTTTGATAATGATTTCCTTTCAAATAGATTAATATATTTTTCGCTTTGAAATTGAGTTTTAATATCGATATAAAATCTCAACCTCACAGATAAAGAAGGTAGAGTAACCCTTTAACGCTCGAATTTGTTCAAGAATATTTAAATTTTCTCATAGAAAATCTCCATTTGCAGACCAAGAGAAGACAATTTTTGAAAATTTACCACTGGAATGACTGGCTCGGTTATCAAGCCAGTTATTCCAGTGGTCAATTTGAAAAATCGTCTTCTCTTGGTCTGCAAATGGACATTTTTCAAAACCACTGTAGAAGCCGTTTTTGGCTGATATCAGATCTAAAGGGTTAATTTACCGGGTACACAGAATGAAACAATAATCTGATAAAATTTATTTCGTATTATTACATTGAAGTAAATGATTTAGGCCTCTAAAAGTATACAATTTTATGAATTTAACTTTCAAGCATTAGGGTGTGATAGTGGCCTATGGTATATCTCACTTGTTGACCAACTCATATAAATTAACTCATTTAACCATACAAACCCGATTGCCTCACTTTAAAACTTACTTGATTCAATGTTGATACTGGATTAGGTAACAACAAGCTATATGCAAATTATTTTATAAAATATTCAGCAGAATATTGGTAAATCATGATGAGGTGTATTTTGTAGATCATGTCTAGCTTGTAGAGTTGAAATGGTTAACCCCTAAACCACTTATAATTTCAAATTCCTAAATTCTCTGTTCTTTCATATGTAAGCCAGTCATTCAGGAGTAAATGGATAAACACTAGTACTCCAGTCATAGCAAACAAATTCACTCCACTATATTTACCATATTTCATCCAGTATGTTGCAGATGATAATTTTATACTATTACTATCTAGTTAAATTCATACTGATTGTTTTGCAGATAAGTTGATTGAAATTTGTTGGTCCCTACATTTCATAATTTCGTAAAATTTAAAAATAACGCCTGTAATAGATAAGTAATAGGCTATTACCTATTACTTTTCAAACTATTACTATTACATCACAAAATTTATAATCTATTTCTATTACTATTACATGGAAATCGCTGTAATAGCTTATTACTATTACATATTACTATTACCCCATCACTGGCCTATACACTATATATCATTATATATCATGATATTATGTGTTTATAATATATTCCCACATCTACATAAAATGACAAATTGAATAGCAAGCATGTCTCTGAACAATACACACACTGTTAATACTGACTGTCCTGAAGCGATTTCTTTATGGTGCAAGGAGCATTTTGTTGAATATTTAAAAAATAATTTGACTGGGAGCTGTTGCCTTCCCAGTCAAGTAGTTTCAAAATATTCAACAGCTTTTCTGTATAGTTGTCTTGATAGTGACAGACTGGAATTTCATGGTTCCAGTCAAATTCCTATTTTAAATCATTAATAACACTTGCTTTGTAAACAGAATTCTTACATTTAGTATCGACGATCTTGCACATTGACCATATGATCCAAAATAATAATAGTAGGCTTCCATATTACCTGGTATGTTTAGCCTACCCAGCATGCCCAGGATGCTTCATTAAAATATTCCACGTAGAAGATAAGTTATGGATTGAAAAATTCTGCGCACTATTTAAGGGTTACTATCGGTCTCTACTTACGTTGTACATTCCTGTCTATAATAGTTGGTTCTAATTCATCTGCACCTGAAAATAGAATACATAGAAATATTAAAATAATTATTAAAAATATTGTTATAACTATTATGAATTTTTTTTATAAGAAAGATGCAATTACAGAAAGATGAGACACCATCGCAATCTTCACGTTCACCATTTCGACCTTTTGACCTCCCCACACCACTGGGGCGGAGCCAAATGTGAATGTCCTCTTATACGCCATAATCATAATGGTAACATACATACCAAATTTGGTTTAATTCTGCCAAATGGTTTCGGAGAAGTTGCGCTATAATTAATTTCTGCACATACACAGCTTGGAGGTTTTTCCGCCTGCACTAAGTAGTTATATGGTCAGATTTGATTGAATTCCATGCAACAGTTTCAGAGAAGTTGCGTTACATATCAATTTTTGCGCACAGACGGACAGATGTGTGGGACAACATAATCCCCACTTTTCTTCGAAAGACATGGGAATTATAAGTCGATAAAATTCTATATAAAGAAGATTAGCTAGTCAATTACAACAATGGCAGGACCGTCTATCTATATTAAGATTTGTCATTACATAACATAGCATTACGATGCATGGAATTTTACATTAGGTTGACCAATGAACCATTGAATGGTCAAGACAAATAAAACTGCCCTCTGCAGTGGTCTTTAGCAATGTCTATTTCCATGGGCAGAGAAGAAAATATTTCCCTATAGAATGACTTACGCTATAACCAAACCACTCATTCAAGTGGTAAATCTTCAAAAATAACCTTCTCGGCCTGTAAATGGAGATTCATTTAGTAAAAACCTCAATTTTCTTGACCAATCGTGATCATTAAAGGGCTAAACCTGAAGAAATTAATCACTACCTTTGTACGCAATATTTAAAAAAATTGTCACGTACTATAAATTTGTTGTTATTTTCACTACACAAGTTGTCATTGACATACCGATTGTTGAGTGCCTTATATCATAAAGCTTAATCACAGAGCTGTCTTTGATGAGACTTGTGAGCAAGCCTTGTCTGAAATACAATCATGTACAACTAACACTATTAATCTATTATAATAAGTAGTACAGTGAAACATTTGAACCTTTTCATGATGAAACCGGCTCAAACCGGCCTATGCAGTGGTCTTGAGGAATGCCCATTTGCAGGCCAGGAGAAGACCATTTTTGAAATTTTACCACTGAAATGACTGGCTCGGTAACCGAGCCAGCCATTCCAGTGGTACATTTTCAAAAATACTCTTCTCTTGACCTGCAAATGAATATTTAATAATGAAAATTGTGATTTTCTTGACAAAACTTAGACATTAAAGGGTTAAAGATGATTTCCACCATTGGGCTGTAGAAGTTCTCTAGGTGCTAGTGGTTGGAGAGGGTTCCTATTTACAAAGAAAATTCAACCCATTCTATAACATAGGGCTTCACGATATACCAATATTATATCGGTATCAAATCAATACCCTGATACCGAAATATTGAGATATAAGATAAAACTGGTATAACCTTTTGTTAGGCAGATAATCTGCTTCCCATTAGTAATATTTCAATAGTATATAGCTGTCTAGCGATATAAGTTACTGCTCTTCGTACGGGAAAATGATATTTTACCTGTATTTAATGATCACGCTTTTCTTATTTATCAAGAGCTGTCAAATTGTTGTTTTGAGAATAGTGTTAGAGTAATTGATAAATTAACAATTACGGCTACTAAAGTTGCCTACTTATAAGAATGCACTTCTCGCAAAAAAATTGAATAAGACTTATTTTAATTACCATCATAGGACATAAAAATGTCTAGAAACTACCTTTTTCTGTGCTAATCGTTTATAATTTCGGCCTGTTGTTTGCTAGAAAAATCATAATATGAAATGAATATTTTAATTGATATTTTATATCAATTACTACAGCCTGGTTAGTCAGCGATTTCCCCGAATTGTGCGCCTTTGTAGTGACCGCCCAACAGACCAAGTAAAGAGGAACCCGACAATATGAGAAAAACTTCTCAATTTCCACGAGCTTTATTCACTATGTTGGCGGGTATCATTAGATATCGATCGATAGAAGCTACTCTAACAAGTGCGAGCTTAGGCCTATGTATTCGCAGCATATGGTAGTCTATTTAGTATGTGTTATAATGCCTAACACTAAGTTGTAACACTGCGCGGAAATTTCCACATTTCCTGATGGTTTCGTCCCATTGCAAATTCATCCTATAAAGCACATTCATATCCAACGTGTTTGACTCATAACATTGATATTTGGCAGTCAAATATCAACAGCTTTAGCTGTTCGCAGTTTCACTAGGCGAGTTTATATGGGACGAGATGGTCACTGGTTATGGGTATCTTGCGATCTCCACGCAGAAACAGTTGTAATTTCATGGCAAATTCAAATCATTTGTAGGGATGATTTGGGGGAGTTCAGCCATTTTGGGATATGATTTAACTGAAGACAGTTAAAATCTAGTGTTTAATATCAGGATTCATGTAATATCTTGGTTTTATTTTGGAAATTTGCGGTGACTATTTAAGCAGCGATGATATACATTGAATATGGAATCATACTACTCAAGCCTCACTCCATTTTTCCCATCGGAATAATACCGGTATTAAAGGTATACCGGTATGAAAATTGATATCGATACTGTTATTCATTTTTCTAATACTGTGAGGCCCTACTATAACATATGTTCAGTGTAGAGGTTTGTGGTTCATATAGGATTTTGGTTAGTGAAATCTCACCATATTTTAGACATATACAATGGTTCTAAAAATAGATTATTTTATCTTAGCACCATCAATTACAAACTTACAATTTGAAATACATAATAAGCGGGGTTATTGCCTTAGGTAATAACCCATATTTATTTCCACATATCAGACATTGGTTCCATTTCCGGAGTTCCAAGTCCCAGTTTTAACATGACTCGACTCACAGAATAGAGATGTTTTACGAAGGGAATAAACTGCTTTGTAAGCAGAATCCTTTTCACTTCTGCCCGTCAGCAAAATTGTTTCAAGAAAATTTGTTTTAAAAAATCTTTTAGTTATTTTACGCGAACGTTTCGTAAATTTTGTCTAAATTATGTCAGTTAGAGGAAAGGGCAATCCAAGTTCGTCGATGGGTTCAAAACCGAAGAGGAAGCACCCCCCCCCACCCCCCGGGTGCAGATGACGCCTGATTCTAGCACAATTCGTGCAGTGAGAATTCCAAGAGCAGAACAGAACAGAGGCGAATGCGATGTTGTCCAATGACCAGCCCAAAGTTGAGATTCTAATGCTATGTCCGGACGTGGATGAGGCGGGGCCAAGTTCTGGCGGGTCGACGAATACACCCTGTGAGAGTAGTAGTAGTTTTATTGATTTTCAGCAGGCCTTACAGGCCTCTGGAATAATTAATCCAAGTGGGCCACAGGTGGAGTCGTCGACCAGTAATATGGGCCAAACGGACGCATCACAGCCAATGTGTTCTGATGAATTTTGCTGGGATTTAGAGCGTATAGATTACAGCAGTGAAGATATGATTGCCCAGGTTTCAGTCTATTCGTCAACAAATTTTGGAATGGTCAATACATCAACTTATCGTTATTATTGAAAAGCACTTTAGAGTTGGACGAATTATGTTCAGGTACTGTACTGTATCTCAATGATGATGGGGCTATTAAAACTAAACAAAAAATGGTAGCAGATAAGTTGTCAAGTATCGAACAGTGGATAGATGCCTTTTTAATTTTCATTGCCATATACATTAAGAAACACCCAGACACTATATCTAATTTATTACAGTATTTATCTATTATCCGCGAAGCGGCACAGTACACCCATGGTTTTGCTTGGCATACATATGATGAGCAATTCCGTCTTCGTCAGGCACTTGGTCAACAATCATGGGGAAAAATCAATGCAAATTTGTGGTTACGTGTAATGACATTTCAGGGTGCTATGAATGATCAACAGAGGCCAAAGCTTTCTGCTCCTGGTCAATGCTTTGACTTCAATAATGGTGGGTGTACATGGAGATCATGTAGGTTCCAGCATGTTTGTATCGGATGTGGTGTTTATGGTCACGGAAAGTGGAGGTGTTACCAGTCACAATCGAGCACACCTATCCAAGGCTGGGTTGGTTATTTTCAGAGATTTCAGGGAGGTAGACAGATGGACCAATGGGACCGGGGACAATTCACTCCAGCTACATCATTCATTGAAACATACTGGCTCGAGACATCATTTTGAGGCTAAGAACTTGAAGTCTGCAAATATGCACCAACATATTGTCAAGGAAAAAATTGACAAGGAAATTGGTGCTGGTCGTATGGCAAGTCCATTTCAAACTATTTCTTTTACAAACTTACGAGTATCACCAATTGGTCTAGTCCCTAAGAAGGAGCCTGGGGATTTTAGGATAATTCACTGTCTATCACATCAATTGGGAGAGTCTGTAAATGATTATATTGATCCGCTATTGTGCTCGGTTAGATACACTAGTTTTGATGAGGCAGTGCATATGATCCAGGACTTGGGTCCAGGGTGCCTACCTGGAAAGTCTGATTTAAAATCAGCTTTCAGACTACTACCAGTGGCGTCCGAGGATTTTGATTTATTTGGTTTCAAATTTGAGGAAAAATATTATTTTGACAGGTGTATGTATGCCTTTTGGATGTTCTATAAGCTGTAGTACTTTTGAAAAATTTGCTTGTTTATTGGAATTTTTCGTGAAAAGGTATGTAAAACATGGACGAATCACACATTATTTGGACGATTATTTTTTTGCTGTATCGAAAGAAACACTTGATTGCCAACATGTAATAAACGAAATCTAGGATTTCTTTTTTCACGAGAGAGTTGATACTTACCTCCCTAATACTTTTGATATTGCTAAATATCGGCTTTCACTCAATAAAACACTCAGATTAAAAACAGTTAGGTGCCCCTACTGGGCAGGGAGTCAGAGGTAGTCCGGCGGATGCTCGCCCCACCACCGCGCATGCGCCGACTACTACTTCCTCTGGCTCATTTATTGGCTAACACATGCAACTACCAAGAGCCTGAAGACCGAGCCTTTGTGGGGCGGAGAGGCCGGGTCAGTATCTAGGGAGGTAAGTATCAACTCTCTCGTGAAAAAAGAAATCCTAGATTTCGTTTATTTCACATCAAGAGTATACTTACCTCCCTAATACTTTTGATATTGCCAGAATTCGAAAGTGAATCTGGCGGGAGGGAGGCGAGGTCAAAAGACCAGATCTTCCCTCTACGCTTTCAAGCGTTTAAGGCACTTATGACGTCTGAAACTGTGTGAAAACACAGTCAGGATTAGATAAACCATCGGATAACACCACCGATGCCTGAGAGATGACCGATTTGTCATATGCGCTCCCCCCCCACCCTTGGGAGGAAGATTAAATGACCTCAATGTCCTACACGCTCTCTTCGTACTAGTGCTAAGTACTATAGGACAGAGACGAAAAGGCTCCATTTTCGTATACTCTCTCTAAAGAACCACAACCCACATAAACCATCACCATATTAATAACACTGGGTAACGTGACAATACAAAACAATGAACAACACATGAACAAGACTGACCTTGTTGTACTAGGAAGCTGTCATCATGAATCCAGTAGAGAAGGATGATACAGTCCCGACAAGTGGTTGTCACCGTCGCTGAATGGCGAAGTATATAAGCAATGCGGAAGCACTCTTCACAAACATAAAGCGGTTATTGTTTCAAAATCGACAAGGCGAGAGGGTTAGAGGTGTCACGGAGGTAATGGTCTGTAAAACTTGACTCACAGTGCCACTGAGCCACTGACATAATATCATCCACAGGGACCCCACTAAACAGGGCAGTGGATGCCACGACACCGCGGACACTGTGAGCCTTGGCCACGTCAACCTGTCGCCCGGTGGCGGATTTGTGACAAAATTGAATACATTCCACAATCCACCTAGAAATGGTGTCCTTAGACGCCCTACCATGGGGTTCAATATATGACAACCATAACGCTGACTGGTCGGTACGCCACTCCGAAGTACGCTGTTTGTACCGGAGCAGCGCCCGTACGGGCACCATACTTTAGAATTAGGATCATATCTAGTTAAAGATGGCAAAAAAATAGGCTGACCTGGATATTTCAATGACTGATTTTTAGACAAGAAATTAATCCTAGGTAGAAGCTTAAGGCCTTCCCCTGTAACCACAAAACGGTCAACCTCGGCTGATAAGGCGTGAATTTCACTCCTACGCCTCGCCGAGGCCGCAGCAATTAAAAATACAGTTTTAAGAGTTAACATTTTCATAGAAATGGAACTAAGTGGTTCAAAAGGCTTATCACCTAGTACCTGGAGCACCAGTGATAAACTCCAAGACAGAATCAGTGGAGGATTCCTTGGTCTTAGATTGCCCATGCCTTTAATTAATACATTTAATGTACTTACTTCATCACTCCCCCTATTAGCCAAGCAAGGAATAACAGTCATTAAAGCTGACTTATAACCAGCAATAGAGTTAGGCTTGAGGCTATAGGCATCATATAGGTGACAGAGGAAATCAGCCACTACCTGAATAGATGATTCCATTGGATCAATACATCTTTTTGAGCACCATTCTGCAAATCTGTTGATTTTATAATTATATGCTCTGGAGGTTGACCCCCTCCTGGCTTTGGCCATAAACATGGCCGCCTGCTCAGAAAAGCCCTCCTTAATTCTAGATTCCTTGACAACATCCACGCAGTCAATCGGAACATTGACGGATTGTCGTGAAGGGCCTTGCCCTGGAAGATAAGGTTGTCCATCAGAGGCAGCGGAACCGGATTGCAGACCAGAAGGTCCAGCAGATCCGTATACCACGATCGGCTTGGCCAATCCGGGGCGATCAGAAGCACTTGGCACTCCTGCTGCCTGATTTTCTGAAGCACCTTTGGAATCAGGATTGCTGGGGGGAATGCGTATGCATACATTCCCTCCCAGCTGATAGCTAACGCATCTGTTGCGAAAGCGCTTGGGTCTGGAATCGGAGAGACGTACGTCGTCATCTTCGCATTCTTCTTCATCGCGAACAAATCTATGTTGGGTTTCCCCCAATGGTCGAACAGACGATCCGCCACACATTGATTTAGTTGCCATTCCGTGGGTAAAACACTCATCCTTCGGCTCAATGAGTCTGCTAGCAGATTTAACCTCCCCGGAATATGAACTGCTTTCAAGGTGATCCCATGATCCAGGCACCAACAAAGCAGTTTCCATGTCATCATACAGAGACTGGGCGACTTCGTTCCGCCCTGGCGGTTTATGTAAGTCACTACTGTTGAGTTGTCTGAACGAATTAGAACAATCTTGCCCTGAACCTTCTGTAAGAAATGTTCCAGGCCCAGGACTACTGCTCTTAGCTCTAGTAGATTGATATGTTCCTTGGACTGATCCAGATCCCAAAGCCCTGATACTGTGGACTCTTCCAGACAAGCTCCCCACCCCTCCATCGATGCATCTGTATACACAGTCACCTGAGGGTGGGGAGGGGTTAGCAAAACCCCCGGCAAGAGATTCTCTGTATTCAACCACCATTGCAGGTGGTGAATCAGAGGCGCCAATACTGACACGTTCGAGTCCAGCGAACCTGAACTCTGGGTCCACTGTGTCATGAGAAACAACTGGATCGGGCGCCTGCGCAAGGCGGCCTGCGGAATGACTGGTTCCAAAGAAACCATCAAGCCCAGCATTCTCAAATAAACCCGTGCCAGGACATGACGACTGTCGCACACCGACTGTATTACCGAGATGAGTATTTGAACCCTCTCCTGAGTGGGGTACACATACCCCGTCTCCAGATCGAAGAACATGCCCAGGTAAACAAACTTCTGGGATGGAGTTAGCTCTGATTTCGGGAAATTGATCATCTAGCCCAAGTCCGAGAGAGTTTTCAAAACAATCTCCAGATTGGCTGACAATGATTCCCGGGTGTGTGCTTTCAACAGCCAGTCGTCTATGTACGTGTGGACTGCTATGCTTCTCCTGCGGAGGTATGCAGTGATCGCGAGAACCACACGGGTGAAGACCCGAGGAGCCGTGGAAATCCCGAAGGGTAACACCCTGAATTCCCACCGCCGGCCCTGAAATGCAAATCTCAGGAAGCGACGGAAACTCCTCTCTATGGGAATGTGGAAATAAGCATCCTTCAAATCTATTGACGCTGTCCACATTCCTCGCTCTAACCCCGCCAACACCGAGCGCACAGTCTCCATCTTGAAACTGGGCGTCTCTATGAACTTGTTCAATGGCTTGAGGTTGAGAATCGGCCTCCACCCTCCGGTGTTTTTTGGTACTAAGAACAGGGTTGAATAGAAGCCCGGGCACCTCTGTGCCGGCTGAATGGCTCCTTTTAGTATGAGGGAATTTATTTCCTCCTCTATACACAACCTCTGATCCGGATCCCGTGGAATAGGAGTCCAGATCGGCGCGAGAGACAGTCGCGATGGCGGGCCTGTCAGCCAGTCGGGACGATACCCGACTGAAAGCCATCGCAAGACTAAACGGTCCTGAGTCAACCGCTTCCACTCTGGCAAGTGGCCGGCCAAACGGCCGCCCACCGGTCCACCTAGGGATAGAGGTGGACATAAGGAGTGCCAGAGTGGCACTGTTCTCTCGGCGTGAAACACCGGAGTGGTTCCCACCGCGGTAACCAGGCCATCAGGCCCGATTACCGCGACCAGATCCCCGCGCGCCCCGCCCAGCGCCGCGCGCACCACGGTGCGCGGGCGGCTGTCTGGCTGGGTGCGGCTGGGGAGCCTGCGCCCCCCTCACTGCTGGCCGAATCGCCCGTGGCCTAGGCCTACGTTGCGACGGTGGCTGGCCTCTGACCTGGCCAGCACCACCTCGAGCCTGCAGAGGACGATACGCAGGGGGTGCCGCGCGAACACGCTCCCGCCGGAGCACCTCAAATTGTTCACGCAGCGCCCTCTGGTTGTTAACCAGAGTGACCGTCTCCTGGAGGTGCCTGCATCCCTCACCTCCAAAGAGACCAGGACCTGTCATAGGCGTCCGCAGCAGCCTATTATATAGGTCCTGGGACGGGCACAGATTGTCAAGCGCAAACGTGCGCCTCGCCCGGACACTTCTGGTCACCGCCCGCGTCAAACAGTCCAAAGCCAGGTTGATACCATCCTGAATGGCTCTCTGGACTGTTACCGGGCTTGGCTGGCGTGATGCGGAGGCCGCTACCACCCCCTGTAGCAGCTGGGAGACGTGGGACAGAGCGGCAATCGACGCCCTCCCACTCTCCTCCGCATCACGCAGCGCGGCATTCGCCGAACGCAACGCGTTCGAGCACAAGACTCCCGTGTCAGAACGGGAGCCCGGCCGCGCATCTTCGCCTAAAGCCGCGCGATCATCAACGCTTGGCTTCGGCACCACACCGTACCGCTGGTAATCCAGGGGCACGATGCGGCAACGCTTCGCCACCTCGCGAGGGGCCTTCGCGAGACGTCCATTAACCTTAATGGACGCCTCCGCCGCTTCGAACATGTCCACGACATGCTCAGCCAGCGGCAGAGATGGCATAGCGGTAGCCGCCGGCCTACCAGCTAACCACGGCCTATGGTCACGCTGGCTAGCCGGCAGCTCCACGGGTAGATCGGGCCGAACACTTACCAGCCACTGGCAAGCGTCCGACCAATCCTCCTCCGTGGCTAACTGCGAGCGCTCTACTAGACGAGGGCCTTCGTCTTCCTCCAGAGCACTCGCAGTTGACGTCGACGGCGGGTAAGCTGATACCCCTGGCAAGCCTGGAAAAGCATGCGGGCCCGAGAGAGCAGGCATGCTAAACTCCGCGGCTTGACCAGGAGCAGGCGCCGTGGCAGAGCGTGGGGTAAACACCGCCCTACCGCGGGCCTGACCAGCACCAGCGATACCATCGGCAAGCTGAGGTATGCGGTATCCGTGGTCAACAGCACCGCCCGGAGACACCTTCTGGACCGTGAAATCTACTCCTGCGAGAGTAGAACCACGGAACACGTCGCCTGTATTCCCCGCGAGGGGTGCACAGACGTCGTATTCCATGGCCACGTCCTCAGAAGGCGACCCTAGCAGGAGATCCTCTTCCTCCTGGCCAGAAAGATTAGACTCCGGGTCAGCAAAGAGAGCTAACCCGGACTGGCCAGGGAAGGTGCCATAGGAGGGTTTGACACCTTCGGCGCGCGGATACCCGGGGTCTGATGAGCAGACCGCGGGTCCCAGCAACAACCGTTGTCCACGGCCCCTCGGCGCGGCGCCATGCCTGCTGCCAGGGTCGTGGACTGCCCCCAACAAAGGGGCCACCTCTGAATCCACAAACGGACCGGACCTAAAGAGACCGGATTCAGAGGCGGGGATCACCTGCTCGCAAGCAGATGCCGAGGACAACAAAGGAGCTGGCCCAGGGAGCATGCCGCGAAGCAACTCTGGGACCAAATCCTTTATTGTCCTCTGCATCTCTTGTAACATTTCGGATCTGAAGGCCTCCATATCCACCGCGGATGAGGCCTTCCTCTTACCCTTCTTACAACCCTCCTTCTTCTTCTTCCTCTCTTCCTCCATCACCTTCTCCCTTGCCTGCAATGATAAAAAATCAGACATTAGGTCTCCCCCCCACTGCTTATATACGTCGCACTTCAGCAACGGTCCACAGGGACTGCAGCTGAAGCACAAGTGCGGAACGAAACGGTTTTTCAAAAACCTCCCGCAGGACGGGCAACCAGGTCTCTGAAACAGGACAAAGGACAGGGACAATGAGCAAGATAGTTAAGGTTAGCGAACTCAAAACCAACTAAAAAAGAGAGGGACAGGATCCTCAAGATCGCAAATCAAGAAGAACCAGCCTTGGACAAAACGTTAAATGTTAATAAAGGCCAAGGCCGATTATGACGTCATCACTCCCGTGACCAAATTAATCGATCCGCAACAAGCACCAAGTGCAAGAACGAATTGTATAAGTAACCGGAACATTCCCGTTGAATAGGCATATCGAGTACACAACAATCAGATATACAGAGATAACTCCTTCCAATTCTAGCATTGGCAAAAAGGGAAATTATCTCCCCTTTTGTTTATCAATAATTAGATACCTGACACTTGTACAGACAAACCATCCAACGCGATGTACCGGAGAACTCCACCATAGTACGCCTCTACATTCTCTCCACCGAAGGGGAAGGAATTGGATCAAGAGGGCAAAGTGAGAAGACCTTTATAACAGGCCTCCAACTCACTGAACATATTCTTTTGGTTAGATAACCTAACAGTATTAGTAGGAAATGGAACCGTGGTGGAGAGAAAACATATCCTCTTGTGCCGAGAAGTCCATCAAAGCTTCTACGTGATACCTGTGGACAAAACACAAAGAGAAATGAGACTTATGAAGCACCATGTTGTAAAAAACCAACACAAACAGGCGCTAATCACGGTAAGCGCGAGTCCCGGAAACACATTAAACCGGGACAAAACACGCTAGCATATCAAAGAAATCACCTGATAAAGAGATCCCGCTCCTTCTAAAGGTGAATCCTCCCTTTCCGACATGCTTCCAACGTACAAGAATCGTCAAATGTGAGTAAAAAACAAGGTAACGCGCAGAAAAGTATAGGTAACACAAAACCGCATGTAACCCTTTGCCAATAAATGAGCAAAGAGGAAGTAGTAGTCGGCGCATGCGCGGTGGTGGGGCGAGCATCCGCCGGACTACCTCTGACTCCCTGCCCAGTAGGGGCACCTAACTGTTTTTAATCTGAGTGTTTTATTGAGTGAAAGCCGATATTTAGCAATATCAAAGTATTAGGGAGGTAAGTATACTCTTGATGTGAAATGGAGGTCTTTCGTTCATGCATGGATAGGTTGGTCGTACCAATTGCAGAGAAGACAATGGGTCCCCAAACCCTGATTTGTTTTTTAGGCTTGGGACTTGATTCAGTAAAGATGACAGTTAAATTGCAGCAGAAATTATCGCAAAAATTGATGCAGTGTTATCTAAAGAGAAAGTGAGGCTGCGGACGATGCAATAATTGATAAGAGTTTTGAATTTTGCATGTAAAGTAGTGGTACCAGGTACGCCATTTTGCAGGAGGCTGATTGATTCAATTTGTAGTTTGACCGAGCCACACCATCACCTGCGTATCACTAAGAACATGCGTAGTGATCTGGCGCTATGGCTAACATTTTTAAAGAATTTTAATGTTGTGTCAGTATTTCATGACCGTTTTTGGTCCACTAATGAAGATGTTCAGCCTTTTACAGATATTCTTTTCAGGTATGACAATATGGCGGCGGTTCATATTATTAATAAAATGTCATCAAGGTCGAATTATGTCATGGTCGTTTTAGAGGATTTTACTTTGAAAGCCTTGGAATTAAATGTTATCGAGAGGGCATGCCATATTAGTGGTGCACACCATATTCACATGTTTTCAGATAGAGAAATTTCATATGTTGGCTCCCGAGGCGGACGACGACGAATCATGTGTCAAGTTCCAGACCACTTATGGCGAATATTCGACGCACAGCTGCGGACCTTATAAAAGCGAGTTTGTCAGTAAATTCAAGATTGGGTTATTCCAATGCTTTAACTCCATTCACACGTTTTCGCTCGGTATACAATTTAGGGGCACAATGGCCAGTACTACTCTCACAAATAATTTTATTCAATTCATCCTGTTTTGAAAGGGGTTATGCCCCATCGACCATATCATCACATGTTTCAGGCTTAAGCTATTGGCATAAAGTTAATAATGTTCAGGATCCAACTGCCCAGTTTGTGGTGAAGAAATTATCGGAGGGATGTAGGCGCCTAAACCCGTGAGTGGATAATCGGGCTCCAATAACTGGGGAGATATTGAAGGGTATAATGCGGGCATTACCATCGATTTGTTTTTCCCCCTTTGAAACGTTTTTATTTAAGGCCGTTTATTCATTGTCATATTTTGGCTTACTTAGAGTGAATGAGGTAGTGTTTACACCACGTAGTGTTTACACCACATAGTGTTAGATGATGTTTCTATTTAAGGGGGTGGAAGATTTAGGTTTTCAAAGACAAATCAAGTAGGCAAACCTGTAACTTTGCGTATCCCAGTGGACGATGATAAAGCCATATGTTGTGTCCGAGCAGTGGCTGAATATTTAACTCAGAGGTCACCTAGCCAACACTAATTTTTCTGCCATGTTAATAGATCTCCATTGACACGGAGTCAGTTTTCTGGTGTATTGATGAGGATCATTCGTAGCATGGGGATGCC
This sequence comes from Chaetoderma sp. LZ-2023a, assembly GCA_034401795.1. Lineage (NCBI taxonomy): Eukaryota > Metazoa > Mollusca > Caudofoveata > Chaetodermatida > Chaetodermatidae > Chaetoderma > Chaetoderma sp. LZ-2023a. The sequence continues at coordinate 4,136,109 of CM067365.1, forward strand.
AATGGAATGGTTTCAGACACATTCATTTCATATCGGCCGGGCAACCACCTTAGCTGTACAGGGTGTTCCATCAGAAGTTATTAAGAAATTAGGCAGGTGGCAGTCAAATGCATACAATAGTTATATTAGAATCACTCACTAAACATAAGCAATGTCTTGTTTCATTACAGAGATATGGATTATTGGGTCGTCATTAATTTGCTGGGCTCATGACCGGGTATTATTTTTGGATTTCACTAACATGGGAATAGATACTCAGGAGTTCAGAGTCTGCTGGATGGGCAAGAGTGGGATGCTGTGGAGTGACCTATTGCCCACGATTCAATACCGAATATTACACATTCCTGTTCCGGTAATGATAGTCATTCACGTTGGTGGTAATGACCATGCCTAATTTAAACTATCAAATTTGTTTAGGAGAATGTACAGTGACATAGTATATCCGTTCCATTTTTAAAGACACAGTCTTGGTCTGGTCGGATATTTTGACAAGACTCTCATGGCGTGGTGTGCATCAAGATGCTAAGACGATTGATATTAAGCGAAAGCGTGTGAACAGAAAGGGCAGAGAACTCGTCACCAGAGATGGTTTGGGCAAATTTATTTCACATGATATTACGCATATTAACTCTACATTATTTCGGCAGGATGGAACACATTTGTCTACAGTAGGAAATGATAGGTTTTTGAAGACTTTGTCGGATTCGTTAAAGGTTTATATGAAACAAATCTGAGTAATAATTTTGGGATGAAGTTTTCCTGCTAGAATTGGCGGACAATTTTAATTGTGAAAAGATGAATATTTTAAAATTTATCTCTTGAAATTAATATGACTGGAATCACTTGCTGCCACAATCAGCAAGTAGCTTCTAGTCGTATTAATTTCAAGATTCAACAGCTGTCCTGTTTTATTGCCCCGAGACTGAGATACAAGATTTTATCAGTGAAAAAGTGAAAAGTGTGGCTCAATAACCAGCCATTTTTGGACATTAACGTGCTAAATGCGAGATAACAACATGGTTGACCTTAAATTCTCAAAGCATTTTGACATTTGTCAGTAATGGTGAACTAAACATAATATAGACACCTACCTCGTGGGACACCAGTCTATTTTTAAAACATGTCTTGGCTCAGGAACAGTTACTATCTGAATAGTAGTTAAGGAACTGATAATGAAGTGATGCTGAAAATGAAATCTTGAGAAATTGTCCATTGACCTATAGTCTTTAGAACCTTTGTCAGAGTGATTTAGTTCTAACTTGAATGGTTGTGGTGGGGTGGGAGGGATGGTGTGGGTGGGGAAGGGGTGGGGGTGGGGTGGGGCAAGGGGTAATGGTATCCTAGAATCATGGTTCAAAGAAGAAGTTGCTTTGGCTCATTCACACAGTTCTCAAGGACTGTTCAAGGACTATGTCTATCATTATCAAGGACTCTGAAACCAGACAATATGCTGGGATGTCCCTCTCCAATATCCAGAGGATTGGGTGGTTCATCCATAGGAAATTGCGCAAATTAGATACTCCTAGACACTATGTCCTACAGTCTAAATGATAAACAGCTTTATAGTGTATCCAACCTCTGCCTATATATACATTTTTTCAATTACTTTTCAATGCCGTATTGCAATTTTCAAGTACTTGTCAAGGCAAATTTCAAATTCAAGTATCGATGTTAAAATTCAAGTTCATGTCCTTTTCAAATTGGCAAGAACACTGCAGGCAAAATGACTCATCCATGACGTCAACACCTCCAAATATGACAAAACACACTGAGTGGATATTTTACTAATGACTTCAATTGGAAATTGTACATGTGTACAGTATTAATAGATTAATGGTCTACAAAAACTCAATTTTTGGCCACTGAAAGTCAACTTGCAGGCCAAGAAGACTTTTTACAAATTTGCCAATGAAATGTCTGTCTCGGTTATCTACCATTCCAGAGGCCATTTTTGGTTGTTGACTGCCAGAAGATTAAACTTTCCAGTATGCAGCAAACTTGGTTAACCTCTTGAAATGACAGTGTATTAATTTTGAGACAACTATACAGGAAAACTGTTGAATATTTTGAAACTAATTTGATGGAACCCGTAGGAACAGCTCTCACTAAAATTAGTTTCAAAATATTCAATAAAATCTTTCATATACTAAAAGAATTGTTTGTTTGTGGACTGGGAAGGGTTAAGGGGTGTGATGGAGGGATGCATGGACAGTGTTTGTGGACTGGGAAGGGTTAACGGGTGTGATGGAGGATGCATGGACAGTGTTTGTGGACTGGGAAGGGTTAAGGGGTGTGATGGAGGATGCATGGACAGTGTTTGTGGACTGGGAAGGGTTAAGGGGTGTGATGGAGGGATGCATGGACAGTGTTTGTGGACTGGGAAGGGTTAAGGAGTGTGATGGAGGGATGCATGGACAGTGTTTGTGGACTGGGAAGGGTTAAGGGGTGTGATGGAGGGATGCATGGACAGTGTTTGTGGACTGGGAAGGGTTAAGGAGTGTGATGGAGGGATGCATGGACAGTGTTTGTGGACTGGGAAGGGTTAAGGGGTGTGATGGAGGGATGCATGGAAGTGTTTGTGGACTGGGAAGGGTTAACGGGTGTGATGGAGGGATGCATGGACAGTGTTTGTGGACTGGGAAGGGTTAAGGAGTGTGATGGAGGGATGCATGGACAGTGTTTGTGGACTGGGAAGGGTTAAGGGGTGTGATGGAGGGATGCATGGACAGTGTTTGTGGACTGGGAAGGGTTAAGGAGTGTGATGGAGGGATGCATGGACAGTGTTTGTGGACTGGGAAGGGTTAAGGGGTGTGATGGAGGGATGCATGGAAGTGTTTGTGGACTGGGAAGGGTTAAGGGGTGTGATGGAGGGATGCATGGACAGTGTTTGTGGACTGGGAAGGGTTAAGGGGTGTGATGGAGGGATGCATGGACAGTGTTTGTGGACTGGGAAGGGTTAAGGAGTGTGATGGAGGGATGCATGGACAGTGTTTGTGGACTGGGAAGGGTTAAGGGGTGTGATGGAGGGATGCATGGACAGTGTTTGTGGACTGGGAAGGGTTAAGGAGTGTGATGGAGGGATGCATGGACAGTGTTTGTGGACTGGGAAGGGTTAAGGAGTGTGATGGAGGGATGCATGGACAGTGTTTGTGGACTGGGAAGGGTTAAGGGGTGTGATGGAGGGATGCATGGACAGTGTTTGTGGACTGGGAAGGGTTAAGGAGTGTGATGGAGGGATGCATGGACAGTGTTTGTGGACTGGGAAGGGTTAAGGAGTGTGATGGAGGGATGCATGGACAGTGTTTGTGGACTGGGAAGGGTTAAGGGGTGTGATGGAGGGATGCATGGACAGTGTTTGTGGACTGGGAAGGGTTAAGGGGTGTGATGGAGGGATGCATGGACAGTGTTTGTGGACTGGGAAGGGTTAACGGGTGTGATGGAGGGATGCATGGACAGTGTTTGTGGACTGGGAAGGGTTAAGGGGTGTGATGGAGGGATGCATGGACAGTGTTTGTGGACTGGGAAGGGTTAACGGGTGTGATGGAGGGATGCATGGACAGTGTTTGTGGACTGGGAAGGGTTAAGGGGTGTGATGGAGGGATGCATGGACAGTGTTTGTGGACTGGGAAGGGTTAAGGGGTGTGATGGAGGGATGCATGGACAGTGTTTGTGGACTGGGAAGGGTTAAGGGGTGTGATGGAGGGATGCATGGACAGTGTTTGTGGACTGGGAAGGGTTAAGGGGTGTGATGGAGGGATGCATGGACAGTGTTTGTGGACTGGGAAGGGTTAAGGGGTGTGATGGAGGGATGCATGGACAGTGTTTGTGGACTGGGAAGGGTTAAGGGGTGTGATGGAGGGATGCATGGACAGTGTTTGTGGACTGGGAAGGGTTAAGGGGTGTGATGGAGGGATGCATGGACAGTGTTTGTGGACTGGGAAGGGTTAAGGGGTGTGATGGAGGGATGCATGGACAGTGTTTGTGGACTGGGAAGGGTTAAGGGGTGTGATGGAGGGATGCATGGACAGTGTTTGTGGACTGGGAAGGGTTAAGGGGTGTGATGGAGGGATGCATGGACAGTGTTTGTGGACTGGGAAGGGTTAAGGGGTGTGATGGAGGGATGCATGGACAGTGTTTGTGGACTGGGAAGGGTTAAGGGGTGTGATGGAGGGATGCATGGACAGTGTTTGTGGACTGGGAAGGGTTAAGGGGTGTGATGGAGGGATGCATGGACAGTGTTTGTGGACTGGGAAGGGTTAAGGGGTGTGATGGAGGGATGCATGGACAGTGTTTGTGGACTGGGAAGGGTTAAGGGGTGTGATGGAGGGATGCATGGACAGTGTTTGTGGACTGGGAAGGGTTAAGGGGTGTGATGGAGGGATGCATGGACAGTGTTTGTGGACTGGGAAGGGTTAAGGGGTGTGATGGAGGGATGCATGGACAGTGTTTGTGGACTGGGAAGGGTTAAGGGGTGTGATGGAGGGATGCATGGACAGTGTTTGTGGACTGGGAAGGGTTAAGGGGTGTGATGGAGGGATGCATGGACAGTGTTTGTGGACTGGGAAGGGTTAAGGGGTGTGATGGAGGGATGCATGGACAGTGTTTGTGGACTGGGAAGGGTTAAGGGGTGTGATGGAGGGATGCATGGACAGTGTTTGTGGACTGGGAAGGGTTAAGGGGTGTGATGGAGGGATGCATGGACAGTGTTTGTGGACTGGGAAGGGTTAAGGGGTGTGATGGAGGGATGCATGGACAGTGTTTGTGGACTGGGAAGGGTTAAGGGGTGTGATGGAGGGATGCATGGACAGTGTTTGTGGACTGGGAAGGGTTAAGGGGTGTGATGGAGGGATGCATGGACAGTGTTTGTGGACTGGGAAGGGTTAAGGGGTGTGATGGAGGGATGCATGGACAGTGTTTGTGGACTGGGAAGGGTTAAGGGGTGTGATGGAGGGATGCATGGACAGTGTTTGTGGACTGGGAAGGGTTAAGGGGTGTGATGGAGGGATGCATGGACAGTGTTTGTGGACTGGGAAGGGTTAAGGGGTGTGATGGAGGGATGCATGGACAGTGTTTGTGGACTGGGAAGGGTTAAGGGGTGTGATGGAGGGATGCATGGACAGTGTTTGTGGACTGGGAAGGGTTAAGGGGTGTGATGGAGGGATGCATGGACAGTGTTTGTGGACTGGGAAGGGTTAAGGGGTGTGATGGAGGGATGCATGGACAGTGTTTGTGGACTGGGAAGGGTTAAGGGGTGTGATGGAGGGATGCATGGACAGTGTTTGTGGACTGGGAAGGGTTAAGGGGTGTGATGGAGGGATGCATGGACAGTGTTTGTGGACTGGGAAGGGTTAAGGGGTGTGATGGAGGGATGCATGGACAGTGTTTGTGGACTGGGAAGGGTTAAGGGGTGTGATGGAGGGATGCATGGACAGTGTTTGTGGACTGGGAAGGGTTAAGGGGTGTGATGGAGGGATGCATGGACAGTGTTTGTGGACTGGGAAGGGTTAAGGGGTGTGATGGAGGGATGCATGGACAGTGTTTGTGGACTGGGAAGGGTTAAGGGGTGTGATGGAGGGATGCATGGACAGTGTTTGTGGACTGGGAAGGGTTAAGGGGTGTGATGGAGGGATGCATGGACAGTGTTTGTGGACTGGGAAGGGTTAAGGGGTGTGATGGAGGGATGCATGGACAGTGTTTGTGGACTGGGAAGGGTTAAGGGGTGTGATGGAGGGATGCATGGACAGTGTTTGTGGACTGGGAAGGGTTAAGGGGTGTGATGGAGGGATGCATGGACAGTGTTTGTGGACTGGGAAGGGTTAAGGGGTGTGATGGAGGGATGCATGGACAGTGTTTGTGGACTGGGAAGGGTTAAGGGGTGTGATGGAGGGATGCATGGACAGTGTTTGTGGACTGGGAAGGGTTAAGGGGTGTGATGGAGGGATGCATGGACAGTGTTTGTGGACTGGGAAGGGTTAAGGGGTGTGATGGAGGGATGCATGGACAGTGTTTGTGGACTGGGAAGGGTTAAGGGGTGTGATGGAGGGATGCATGGACAGTGTTTGTGGACTGGGAAGGGTTAAGGGGTGTGATGGAGGGATGCATGGACAGTGTTTGTGGACTGGGAAGGGTTAAGGGGTGTGATGGAGGGATGCATGGACAGTGTTTGTGGACTGGGAAGGGTTAAGGGGTGTGATGGAGGGATGCATGGACAGTGTTTGTGGACTGGGAAGGGTTAAGGGGTGTGATGGAGGGATGCATGGACAGTGTTTGTGGACTGGGAAGGGTTAAGGGGTGTGATGGAGGGATGCATGGACAGTGTTTGTGGACTGGGAAGGGTTAAGGGGTGTGATGGAGGGATGCATGGACAGTGTTTGTGGACTGGGAAGGGTTAAGGGGTGTGATGGAGGGATGCATGGACAGTGTTTGTGGACTGGGAAGGGTTAAGGGGTGTGATGGAGGGATGCATGGACAGTGTTTGTGGACTGGGAAGGGTTAAGGGGTGTGATGGAGGGATGCATGGACAGTGTTTGTGGACTGGGAAGGGTTAAGGGGTGTGATGGAGGGATGCATGGACAGTGTTTGTGGACTGGGAAGGGTTAAGGGGTGTGATGGAGGGATGCATGGACAGTGTTTGTGGACTGGGAAGGGTTAAGGGGTGTGATGGAGGGATGCATGGACAGTGTTTGTGGACTGGGAAGGGTTAAGGGGTGTGATGGAGGGATGCATGGACAGTGTTTGTGGACTGGGAAGGGTTAAGGGGTGTGATGGAGGGATGCATGGACAGTGTTTGTGGACTGGGAAGGGTTAAGGGGTGTGATGGAGGGATGCATGGACAGTGTTTGTGGACTGGGAAGGGTTAAGGGGTGTGATGGAGGGATGCATGGACAGTGTTTGTGGACTGGGAAGGGTTAAGGGGTGTGATGGAGGGATGCATGGACAGTGTTTGTGGACTGGGAAGGGTTAAGGGGTGTGATGGAGGGATGCATGGACAGTGTTTGTGGACTGGGAAGGGTTAAGGGGTGTGATGGAGGGATGCATGGACAGTGTTTGTGGACTGGGAAGGGTTAAGGGGTGTGATGGAGGGATGCATGGACAGTGTTTGTGGACTGGGAAGGGTTAAGGGGTGTGATGGAGGGATGCATGGACAGTGTTTGTGGACTGGGAAGGGTTAAGGGGTGTGATGGAGGGATGCATGGACAGTGTTTGTGGACTGGGAAGGGTTAAGGGGTGTGATGGAGGGATGCATGGACAGTGTTTGTGGACTGGGAAGGGTTAAGGGGTGTGATGGAGGGATGCATGGACAGTGTTTGTGGACTGGGAAGGGTTAAGGGGTGTGATGGAGGGATGCATGGACAGTGTTTGTGGACTGGGAAGGGTTAAGGGGTGTGATGGAGGGATGCATGGACAGTGTTTGTGGACTGGGAAGGGTTAAGGGGTGTGATGGAGGGATGCATGGACAGTGTTTGTGGACTGGGAAGGGTTAAGGGGTGTGATGGAGGGATGCATGGACAGTGTTTGTGGACTGGGAAGGGTTAAGGGGTGTGATGGAGGGATGCATGGACAGTGTTTGTGGACTGGGAAGGGTTAAGGGGTGTGATGGAGGGATGCATGGACAGTGTTTGTGGACTGGGAAGGGTTAAGGGGTGTGATGGAGGGATGCATGGACAGTGTTTGTGGACTGGGAAGGGTTAAGGGGTGTGATGGAGGGATGCATGGACAGTGTTTGTGGACTGGGAAGGGTTAAGGGGTGTGATGGAGGGATGCATGGAAGTGTTTGTGGACTGGGAAGGGTTAAGGGGTGTGATGGAGGGATGCATGGACAGTGTTTGTGGACTGAGAAGGGTTAAGGGGTGTGATGGAGGGATGCATGGACAGTGTTTGTGGACTGGGAAGGGTTAAGGGGTGTGATGGAGGGATGCATGGACAGTGTTTGTGGACTGGGAAGGGTTAAGGGGTGTGATGGAGGGATGCATGGAAGTGTTTGTGGACTGGGAAGGGTTAAGGGGTGTGATGGAGGGATGCATGGACAGTGTTTGTGGACTGGGAAGGGTTAAGGGGTGTGATGGAGGGATGCATGGACAGTGTTTGTGGACTGGGAAGGGTTAAGGGGTGTGATGGAGGGATGCATGGACAGTGTTTGTGGACTGGGAAGGGTTAAGGGGTGTGATGGAGGGATGCATGGACAGTGTTTGTGGACTGGGAAGGGTTAAGGGGTGTGATGGAGGGATGCATGGACAGTGTTTGTGGACTGGGAAGGGTTAAGGGGTGTGATGGAGGGATGCATGGACAGTGTTTGTGGACTGGGAAGGGTTAAGGGGTGTGATGGAGGGATGCATGGACAGTGTTTGTGGACTGGGAAGGGTTAAGGGGTGTGATGGAGGGATGCATGGACAGTGTTTGTGGACTGGGAAGGGTTAAGGGGTGTGATGGAGGGATGCATGGACAGTGAAGTGGACTGGGAAGGGTTAACGGGTGTGATGGAGGGATGCATGGACAGTGTTTGTGGACTGGGAAGGGTTAAGGGGTGTGATGGAGGGATGCATGGACAGTGTTTGTGGACTGGGAAGGGTTAAGGGGTGTGATGGAGGGATGCATGGACAGTGTTTGTGGACTGGGAAGGGTTAAGGGGTGTGATGGAGGGATGCATGGACAGTGTTTGTGGACTGGGAAGGGTTAAGGAGTGTGATGGAGGGATGCATGGACAGTGAAGTGGACTGGGAAGGGTTAACGGGTGTGATGGAGGGATGCATGGACAGTGTTTGTGGACTGGGAAGGGTTAAGGGGTGTGATGGAGGGATGCATGGACAGTGTTTGTGGACTGGGAAGGGTTAACGGGTGTGATGGAGGATGCATGGACAGTGTTTGTGGACTGGGAAGGGTTAACGGGTGTGATGGAGGGATGCATGGACAGTGTTTGTGGACTGGGAAGGGTTAAGGGGTGTGATGGAGGATGCATGGACAGTGTTTGTGGACTGGGAAGGGTTAAGGGGTGTGATGGAGGGATGCATGGACAGTGTTTGTGGACTGGGAAGGGTTAAGGGGTGTGATGGAGGGATGCATGGACAGTGAAGTGGACTGGGAAGGGTTAAGGGGTGTGATGGAGGGATGCATGGACAGTGTTTGTGGACTGGGAAGGGTTAAGGGGTGTGATGGAGGGATGCATGGACAGTGTTTGTGGACTGGGAAGGGTTAAGGGGTGTGATGGAGGGATGCATGGACAGTGTTTGTGGACTGGGAAGGGTTAAGGGGTGTGATGGAGGGATGCATGGACAGTGTTTGTGGACTGGGAAGGGTTAAGGGGTGTGATGGAGGGATGCATGGACAGTGTTTGTGGACTGGGAAGGGTTAAGGGGTGTGATGGAGGGATGCATGGACAGTGTTTGTGGACTGGGAAGGGTTAAGGGGTGTGATGGAGGGATGCATGGACAGTGTTTGTGGACTGGGAAGGGTTAAGGGGTGTGATGGAGGGATGCATGGACAGTGTTTGTGGACTGGGAAGGGTTAAGGGGTGTGATGGAGGGATGCATGGACAGTGTTTGTGGACTGGGAAGGGTTAAGGGGTGTGATGGAGGGATGCATGGACAGTGTTTGTGGACTGGGAAGGGTTAAGGGGTGTGATGGAGGGATGCATGGACAGTGTTTGTGGACTGGGAAGGGTTAAGGGGTGTGATGGAGGGATGCATGGACAGTGTTTGTGGACTGGGAAGGGTTAAGGGGTGTGATGGAGGGATGCATGGACAGTGTTTGTGGACTGGGAAGGGTTAAGGGGTGTGATGGAGGGATGCATGGACAGTGTTTGTGGACTGGGAAGGGTTAAGGGGTGTGATGGAGGGATGCATGGACAGTGTTTGTGGACTGGGAAGGGTTAAGGGGTGTGATGGAGGATGCATGGACAGTGTTTGTGGACTGGGAAGGGTTAAGGGGTGTGATGGAGGATACATGGACAGTGTTTGTGGACTGGGAAGGGTTAAGGGGTGTGATGGGGGAATGCATGGACAGTGTTTGTGGACTGGGAAGGGTTAAGGGGTGTGATGGAGGGATGGATGGACAGTGTTTGTGGACTGGGAAGGGTTAAGGGGTGTGATGGAGGGATGCATGGACAGTGTTTGTGGACTGGGAAGGGTTAAGGGGTGTGATGGAGGATGCATGGACAGTGTTTGTGGACTGGGAAGGGTTAACGGGTGTGATGGAGGGATGCATGGACAGTGTTTGTGGACTGGGAAGGGTTAAGGAGTGTGATGGAGGGATGCATGGACAGTGTTTGTGGACTGGGAAGGGTTAAGGGGTGTGATGGGGGATGCATGGACAGTGTTTGTGGACTGGGAAGGGTTAAGGGGTGTGATGGAGGATGCATGGACAGTGTTTGTGGACTGGGAAGGGTTAAGGGGTGTGATGGAGGGATGCATGGAAGTGTTTGTGGACTGGGAAGGGTTAAGGGGTGTGATGGAGGGATGGATGGACAGTGTTTGTGGACTGGGAAGGGTTAAGGGGTGTGATGGAGGATGCATGGACAGTGTTTGTGGACTGGGAAGGGTTAACGGGTGTGATGGGAGGATGCATGGACAGTGTTTGTGGACTGGGAAGGGTTAAGGGGTGTGATGGAGGATGCATGGACAGTGTTTGTGGACTGGGAAGGGTTAACGGGTGTGATGGAGGGATGCATGGACAGTGTTTGTGGACTGGGAAGGGTTAAGGAGTGTGATGGAGGGATGCATGGACAGTGTTTGTGGACTGGGAAGGGTTAAGGGGTGTGATGGGGGATGCATGGACAGTGTTTGTGGACTGGGAAGGGTTAAGGGGTGTGATGGAGGATGCATGGACAGTGTTTGTGGACTGGGAAGGGTTAAGGGGTGTGATGGAGGGATGCATGGAAGTGTTTGTGGACTGGGAAGGGTTAAGGGGTGTGATGGAGGGATGGATGGACAGTGTTTGTGGACTGGGAAGGGTTAAGGGGTGTGATGGAGGATGCATGGACAGTGTTTGTGGACTGGGAAGGGTTAACGGGTGTGATGGGAGGATGCATGGACAGTGTTTGTGGACTGGGAAGGGTTAAGGGGTGTGATGGAGGATGCATGGACAGTGTTTGTGGACTGGGAAGGGTTAACGGGTGTGATGGGGGGGTGGATGGACAGTGAAGTGGAAATTTAACTATACTTAACCCTTTATCACACATATCAGCCAAAAATGCCTTCTGCAGTGGTCTGGAGAAATGTCCAGTTCCAGACCAAGAGACCATTTTTGAAAATTTACCTCAGGAATGACCGGCTCGTTTATCATTCCAGTGGTAGATTTTCAAAAAATAGGCTTCTCTTAGTCTGCAAATGGATATTTTCTATGACAATTTGAAATTTTCTTGAACAAATTTGAGGGTTAAAGGGTTAATATTAACACAATAAAATACTGCTTATCTATTGATAAAAACATTTAACCCTTTAACCCTGACATACACCTGAAGCGACAAACCATTTATGATGTAAGGAATATTTTGTTGAATATTTTGAAACTAATTTTCCTGGGAGCAATTGCTGCATGTTTCAACGGTTAAAGGGTTAACACGCAATGATGACATGACTGGAACAATCGTCTTCTTTCTAAGGATACAGGTCGGTCAAACATCTTTATATCCCAGACTGTAATCAAGCCCTGGCAAAATAAACACAGACAGTACTACACTGATGATGACGATGATGACGATGACGACGATGACGATGATGATAACAATGATGATGATGGTTAATTTATTGTATTTGAGTACTATGTTCAGTAGGGACAGGAGTGATCTAGGGCTGGCTGTGCCTGATAGACCATGTTTCTTGATAAACTTGGCCGTAGCTCTGATCCCATCACTGTTAGGGATGTTGGTGTATAGTGAAGTGACGTCCATTGTGACTGATATGGCATTGTTTGGTACCTTGCCATATGACTCCAATTTGTTTATGAAGTCTGTGGTATCGCCTACATATGATGTTATTTTTGTAAGATTGAGTTTGAGATATTCATTTACAAAGCTACTGATATGTTCAGTTGGGTTGCCATTTCCACTGATAATTGGCCACACCCCTGGCTGGCAAATTATCAGTGGAAACTACTGAACATAGTGCTCATATGCAATAACTTTGTGTTTAATGACAAACACTATCTACAAGTAGCAGGCACAGCTATGGGTACAAAAGTAGCACCCAGCTACGCGATCATTTTCATGGCACAACTAGAGGAAACACTACTCGAGAAGGCCAGCTACAGCCCAGCAATATACCTATGCTAAATAGATGACATATTCATCCTATGGACACATGGCAGAGATAAACTAGATGACTTCATCAACTATATGAATTCATCCCATGACACCATCAAATTCACAGCTGAAACATCCTACGAACAAGTCTGCTTCCTTGACACAATAGTCAAGATCCAATCAGACCAAAACCGTGGCTTCGATCTGTACAATAAACCTACGGACACACACATGGCTACCTACACTACACCTCTGCACATCCTGAATCCACCATGGACGCCAACCCTATGGCCAATTCCTACGCCTACGCAGGATATGCAGCAACACTAGTGACTTGAGAAACATGACTGAGACACTATCATACACTATGAGACCAGAGGCTATCCCCACTGACAAGCTAATCGACAGCTACAACAGAGCACTCCAACAACAAAGGATGGACCTCCTCACCCCACGGAGGATGAAAACCAACACCAACACACGTATCCCACTGACCACAGACTTCCACACAGAAGGTCTTAAACTAAAGAAAATTATTAAAAGACACTGGGACACACACACACACACACACACACACACACACACACACACACACACACACACACCCACACACCACACCACACACACACACACACACACACAACACATGCACGCATGCACACACAACACACCCATGCACACACGCACGCACGCACGTAGGCACACACACACACACAATGGATCCAATTGGTATTATTCACGCAGATTGGTAACCCCCCCCACATGCTTTCTGGCAGTACAGAACTTTCTTGTACAGGTGCCTTGAAACTGAGATGCTGGAATTTCAAGGCTATAAGGGTTAAATAGTGACTTTGTATCAGTAACAAAAGACCTTTTATTTACAAAACTGAACAGAACTTACATTGGAATGGGAAGGTATTTTCAGGAAAAATATGCGATAGCTTACCTCAAAGAATGAAGCTAGCTGGGACGGTGACTGCGGGTCAACACAGAGGCCATTTACAGCTTTTGTTTGTGTACTCATCTGCGCTTTTAAAGGCTCTGAAACATATACAATCAACGCATGCGAGAGAAAATTTTTTTTTAATGTTTATCAGCGGATAAATAATAAAACACATACAAACCTTGTATAGGAGGCCACTACACAAACCTGTTGAATGTGCTACACAATAAAAAAGTAGGTACACCGAGACCAAAGAACCAGAGGCCCAACGGGCCTGTATCGCTCACCTGAACCATAGGCATATCAACTAGAATGGTCATTAACAACAAGTAAAACTCTAATGAGTTGAGCAGACTTGTAACAAGAAAACAGAGGCCATGTTTCTTTATGTATCAACTCCTCTTGAACAAACTTTAATGGCCCTTAGTCATCAATATCATATCTCCAAAATTTCAGCCCAATCCGTTCAGTGGCTCTGGAGACGAAGTTGCTTTCATGAAAACCAGGCCATTCAAGATGGCCGTCCAGCCATTTGGCAAATCAAGTTCCCTTGAAGAAACTTGGTTCAGCTTGTGCCCTAAATGATATTTTATGACTTTTGAATCAATCGCTCAGTTTCGGCAAAGATTTTTAAAGACATTTCTAACAAGAAGCCCAAGGGCCCCGTGTCGCTCACCTGGAGCATTATGCATTTTTGTCACAGTTGTTGGTGATTGGTTTAGTAGTCTTCTAAATGAGTTGGTGGACATTTTTGCTAGTCCAATATGATTGGTCCACTGCAGCTATGTTTCTGACGTAGTGCCTTCACTTGAAAAAACTTTAACGGCAATCAGTGCCTAATCATATCTCCCAAATTTCAGCCCAATCCACTCAGTGGTTCCGAAGTCAGTTTGGCAAAAATTAGGTTATCCAAGATGGCCACCAAACCATTTGGCCAATCAAGTTCACTTGAAACAAACTTGGTGCAGCTCTTGCCCTAGATGATATTTCATGCGTTTTGAATTGATCCCCCATGCGGTTTTGGAGATTTTTAAAGACATTTTAAAGCGGCCATTTTTTTTGATGGATCAAGTTCTCCTGAACAAACCTTAATGGCCCTTAGTCCTTAATTATATATCACAAATTTCGGCCTTATGGCTTCAGCGGTTCTTGGGAAGAAGTTGTTTTTGCGAAAACGAGGTCATCCAAGATGGCCACTGAACCATTTGGTGAATCAAGTTCCCTTGAACAACTTGGGTCAGCTCTTACCCGAGATCATATTTCGTGAGTTCTGAATCGATCCCTCATACGGTTTTGGAGAAGTTTTTAAAGACAATTCTAAAAATCGGCCGAAATCCAAGATGGCCGTCGGCCAAATTTGCCGATCGGCTTCGTTTGAACAAACTTGAATCTCTATGCCATAAGGATGCCTCATGTCAAATATAATTGAAATCGGCACTGTAGTTCTCGAAAAGACATTTTAAATTTCCCATTGCTTTAGTATGGGAGCTTTTGGTGGGAAAATGATCCAAGATGGCCAGCAAACTATTTATCTGACAGTTTCAAAAATTGCAAATTTCATATCAGAATACCCAAAAATCTATATAAAAACAATTTCAGCCTCAAAGTCCATCAAATAAAAAAATCTAATATGGCCGCCAAACATGCTATATTTTGATTAACCCACAATGGCCATGTTTTTTGACGGATCAACTTCTCTTGAACAAACAAACTTTACTGGCCCTTAGTCCTTAATCATATCTGCCATATTTTGGCCTGATCCCTTCAGCAGTTCTGGAGAAGTCATTTTTGCTAAAACTAGGTCAACCAAGATGGTCGCCGAACCATTTGACAAATCAAGTTCCACTGAACAAACTTGGTTGAGCTCTTGCCATGGATCATATTTCATGAGGTTTCCATCAATCCCTCAAGAGGTTACGGAGAAGATTTTTAAAGACGTTTGGCCAAAATTCAAGATGGTCAGCTTCGTTTGAACAAACTTGGATCCCTATGCCCTAAGGATGCTTCCTGCCAAATATACTTGAAATTGTCCCAGCGGTTCTTGAGAAGTCGTTTTAAATGAAAAGTTGACGGACGGACACACGACGGATGGGCGCCACGACATCAGGCCAGGTGAGCGAAAAATCCAAGATGGCTGCTGGACAAATTGGATTCGTTTGAACAAACTTGAATCTCTACACCCTAAGGATGCTTCCTGTCAAATATAATTGAAATCGGCCTAGTAGTTCTCGAGAAGACATTTAAAATTTTCCATCGCTTTAGTATGGGAGCTTTTGGAGGGAAAATGATCCAAGATGACCGGCAAACCGTTTATCTGACAGTTTTGAAAATTGCAAATTTGTGATCAGAATACCCCAAAACATATATAAAACCAATTTCAGCCTCAAAATCCATCAAATAAAAACGTCCAATATGGCCACCAAACATGCTGTATTTTGATTGGCCCACTGCTGCCATGTTTTTTGATGGATCAACTTTCCTTGAACAAACTTTAATGGCCCTTAGTCCCTAATCATATCTGTCAAATTTTGGCTCGATCCCTTCAGCGGTTCTGGAGAAGTCGTTTTCGCTAAAACTAGGTCAACCAAAATGGCCGCCGAACCATTTGACCAATCAAGTTCCTTTAAACAAACTTGGTTCAGCTCTTGCCATAGATCATATTTCATGGAGTTTACTTCAATCCACCAAGCAGTACACAACAGGCACTTAAAACCCTGAAAAATGGACGTGCATCTGGACCTGATGGCCTGAGCAATGAATTATTCAAATATGCAGGTGACATTATCTCAAAACCGATCACACACCTAATCAATTCAGCTTTTATGCACCGCCTTCCCATTCACACTGTAGGCCAAGCACCCTTATCGCACTACCTAAGCCCAAGAAGCCACCTGGGCACCCCCACCCCCTGCCAATCTGCGGCCCATTGTGCTCCTCAATAGAATACGGAAAATCCTATCCAATGTTACTCTATGCCGCATCCGAGACAAGATCGATTACTTCACCAGATCATGTCAAAGTGGCTTCAAAACGTGGATGCAGCTGCGCCGACATTGTATGGGCTCAACGCATGCTTGTCTCGGTAGTCATGTCCAAATACTGGGACTTCCACAAAATGGGCATTGACATGTCACGAGTCTTCGACACAATTAAACGCTCAAAGATCGTAGATGTACTACGCCAGGCCAGTTGCATTGAAGATGAGCTACGCCTAATGAGACTACTACTGGCAGACACCACGCTGAGAGTACGAGTCAAGTCAGTGAAGTCTATAGAGTTTGAGACATCAATCGGCTCCACACAGGGAGATGGTCTATCTCCGGTGCTTTTCACCTGCTACCTGGCTGCTGCATTGAAATATGTGCGGGAAAGTTCCACAAGACCAAAACCCACCCCCCTGTCAATACTGGGCATGCTGCTAGAAATGGAATATGCCGACGATGTGGACTTCATAGACGAGGAAAAGAAACCCCTCTACAAACTTCTCCCAATAGCTGCAAGCAAACTAAAAATTGAGAATCTCTTTATGAATGAGTCCAAAACAGAGTTCACCCACATATACCTATCGACAAAGTATGAAACTATAGAAAATGACGACCCACTTCGTGGCGGTGAACCATGGAAGAAAAGTAAAATCCTGGGATCACTGCTTTGCAGTAATGCTGACATTTCTGCACGCTGCATCATGGGGAACATAGCTTTGGATTCGCAGATCAAAGATGCCCTTGATTAAAAGGCTGCATTTAAACAATGCAACCTGTGTATCCTTGATGCTATATAACTGTAACAGCTGGGCAGCTCCAAAGGCAGCTCTAGACAAACTCAATGCCTGCCACCGCAAAACAGCTACGCACCATCACTGGACACCGATGGCCAGACAGCATAATTTCCAACGATGCACTATACAAGATGTGGAATACGTTGCCGCTGTCTGTAAAAGTCGCCCAGCAAAGATGGTCCATGTTTGGCCATGTGCTAAGGATGCCAGAAGAGACACCAACACAGAGAGCCTTGGAATCCGCCCTACTCGGAGCCAGCATATGCAAAGCCAGGATAGGACGTCATTGCATAAATCTGCTAAGCGTGCTATGAGGTGACCTCAAGAAAGCAGGACTCGGTACACTCAAGTCAAAATGGACCTGAGGAAGCTAAGGATTTCAGCTGAGGACAAGACACGGTGGGCAAAAGTGAAGAACTGATTGCAGCTGTAGGATGTTTCCACTACTACATTCGCAGAATACAGTAATCATACATCATACATACCAAGTGGTTTCGGAGAAGATTTTCAAAGACATTTCCTGAAATCGGCCGAAATCCCAGATGGTCGCTGGACAAATTGGCAGATCGGCTTCGTTTGAACAAACTTGGATCCCTATGCCCTAAGGATACTTCCTGCCAAATATAATTGAAATCTGCCCAGTGGTTCTTGAGAAGAAGTCATTTAAAGAAAAAAGTTGACGGACGGACAGATGGATGCCGGACAGATGGTCGCCATGGCATAAGCTCACTTGGCCATTCTGGCCAAGTGAGCACAAAACTAGAGGGATGTAAGGACGCAGTCAGAGGACAAGAAACAATGGCTAAGGAAGGACTGATTGCAGCTGCAGGATGTTGTCAAAACACAAATCATCAGCAGACTAAATCAATGGACCTTTCCAGTTTGTCCATCAATCATATCACATCGTAATCAACTATGTGATGCGTAGGCTGATGTCATAATCAATTACGCCATGAATGACACAGATATAGAAACAATTTTGGCTCCAAAATCTATCAAATAAAAAAATCCAATATGTCCAACAAACACGCTACATTTTGATTGGCCTTTTTTGATGGAGCAACTTCCCTTGAACAAACTTTAATGGCCCTTAGTCCCTAATCATATCTCCCAAATTTTGGCCTGATCCATTCAGCGGTTCTGGAGGTCGTTTTCGGGAAACTAGGTCATCCAAGATGGCTGCCGAATCATTCGGTCAATCAAGTCATCTTAAACAAGCTTGGCTTAGCTCTTTGCCTAGATGAGGTTTCATAAGTGTTGAATCGATTCCCCAAGCCGTTTCGGAGAATGAGATTTTTAAAGGCATTTCTGAAAATTGGCTGAAATCCAAGATGGCCACCGGCCAAATTGGCTGATCGGCTTCGTTGAACAAAATGAAATCTCTATGCCATAAGGATGCGTCCTGCCAAATATAATTCAAATCGGCCCAGTAGTTCTCGAGAAGACATTTTAAATTTCCCATTGCTTTAGTATGGGAGCTTTTGGCGGGAAAATGATCCAAGATGGCTGCTAAACCATTTATCCGACAGTTTTGAAAACTCCAAATTTGAGATCAGAATACCAAAAAACCTATATAAAACGAATTTCAGCCTCAAAATCCATCAAATAAAAAAATCTAATATGGCTGCCAAACACACTATATTTTGATTGGTCCTCCGCGGCCAATCAACTTCTCTTGAACAAACATTAACCGCCCTTAGTTGCTAATTATATATCACAAATTTCGGCCTGATCGATTCAGCAGTTCTGGGGAAGAAGTCATTTTTGCGAAAATGAGGTCATCCAAGATGGCCGCTGAACCATTTGGTCAATCAAGTTCCCTTGAACAAACTTGATTCAGCGCTTGCCCTAGATCATATTTCGTGAGTTTTGAATCGATCCCTCAAATGGTTTGGGAGATTTTTAAAATCATTTCTAAAAATCGGACGAAATCCAAGATTGTCACCCGCCAAATTGGCCGATCGGGATTGTTTGAACAAACTTGAATCTCTATGCCTTAAGAATGCTTCATACCAAATATAATTGAAATTGGCCCAGTAGTTCTCGAGAAGATATTTTAAATTTCCCATTGCTTTAGTATGGGAGCTTTTGGGGGAAAATGATCCAAGATGGCCACTAAACCGTTTATTCGACAGTTTCAAAAATCATAAATTTGAGATCAGAATACCCAAAAATCTATATAAAAACAATTTCAGCCTCAAAGTCCATCAAATAAAAAAATCCAATATGACCGCCAAACATGCTATATTTTGATTAACCCACAATGGCCATGTTTTTTGACGGATCAACTTCTCTTGAACAAACAAACTTTACTGGCCCTTAGTCCTTAATCATATCTGCCATATTTTGGCCTGATCCCTTCAGCAGTTCTGGAGAAGTCATTTTTGCTAAAACTATGTCAACCAAGATGGTCGCCGAACCATTTGACAAATCAAGTTCCACTGAACAAACTTGGTTGAGCTCTTGCCATGGATCATATTTCATGAGGTTTCCATCAATCCCTCAAGTGGTTTCGGAGAAGATTTTTAAAGACATTTCTAAAAATCGGCCAAAATCCAAGATGGCCACTGGCCTAATTGGCCGATGGGCTCATTTGAACAAACTTGGATCCCTATGCCCTAAGGATGCTTCCTGCCAAATACAATTGAAATTGTCCCAGTGGTTCTTGAGAAGTCGTTTAAAGAAAAAGTTGACGGACGGACGACGGACGGTCGTCACGACATAAGCTCACTTGGCCTTTCAGGCCAGGTGAGCTAATAATGGTGAGGCGGTTTTATCTTAACACCTGGACGAAATTAACAGAACCGACATGTATCTGGTTCAGTATACTAATTCCTGCATGGTTCAATGATTTGATAGAATGAAATTTCTTACTCTTTCCAGATTTATTTTAATAATTTCCACTCATTTTATTAATACACCATTTTACAGCATTATAACATGTTCGCTCTTCGTGTTGGATACTTTTCCCAAACTAGTCAAAGAGAATTTTCATGTGATTTTATAACGTGGAAAGGGATTTCTTAAATTAACAGGGATTTCCTAAATTTCCATCCAACTTTCAGACATGAATCATGTTCCTGTGACCAACTCGAGGTATTGAAATCTCAGCGTTGAAATGCAAGGAGACATGACACCACTTTGGATGGACAGAAAAATGTACAGATCCAATGAAAGCACAATACTAGCATATCTCTGCATCACTAAGATGTGGAGGGAAATAATGAGGATGGTCACTATTTTAAATTTTAAATACACTCGCAGTAAATCAATGTAGGATTGAGTATGTAAAATTCTTTTAAACAATAAAAGCGTAATTTACTTTCTAGCTTCTTAAAGCGAGCTAATGTGATGTCACTCACTACGACGTCTCGTGACCCACTGAGTCTTTTTCGTGGTAACGTAGAAACCTTTATGGCATCATAATTGCAATCCTGAGAACATAAATCTTTTAACAACAAAGACTCAAATGACACCAAAGGCGGGTGTTCGTACTAAACACATTTCCAGAGAAAGTTTCCAGAATGAACAGGATATGCTATATTTAACCATTTAACCCTCGAATCTGTTCAAGAAAATTTAATTTTCTCATAGAAAATGTCATTTGCAGACCAAGAAAAGACTATTTTTTTTAAATTGCCACTGGAATGATTGGCTGGGTTATTGAGTCAGTCATTCCAGTGGTAAATTAAAAAAAATAGTCTTCTATGGTCCGCAAATGGACATTTCTCAAGCCTGCAGCTGAAGCCATTTTTGGCCGGTTTGAGTATTTAAGGTTAAGTTTTTGATGACTGCGTTTGCAGATGGCCTACATTAATGAAATTTACAAGACTTTTTAAACTCCCTATTATCTACATGGTGAAATAAGAATGTGGGAATGTTTTAAAGGGTTTGCAGTCCACATTTAACAATGTGATAGACTAACGAAATACCATCTACATCTGAGAGTCATGGACTCACCACGCATATCATATATCCTTAGCTGCTTGTTGTTCATCCCAGCAACAAAAGTCTTTGGCGTGTTTGGCATCCAACAAAACGATGATGTGGTATCGGAAGGACCTTAATTGTAAAGAAAAATATAATGTCATACACATACTCCTACTTGACAATTTGCAATTAACACTTTAATGACTAAATTTGTTCAAAAAAATAAAATATTTACTTATTGAATGTCCATTTGCAGGCCAAGAAAAGACTATTTTTGAAAATTTACCACTGGAATGACTGGCTCGGTTATCGAGCCAGTCATTCCAGTGGTAAATTTTCAAAAATAGTCTTTTCTTGGCCTGCAAATGGACATTCCTCAAGACACCTGCAGAGGCCGGTCTTGGCCGACTTCGTCGTGAAAGGGTTAACTGATCCAAGTTAGAATCCATTCAAAGAAAAGGGATATAACATACACCGTGTTGTTTAGCCATTTAATGGTCAAGATGTCCTAAAACCATCCTTTGCAGCGCTCTTGCAGAATGTCCAGTTACAGGTCAAGAAAACTATTTTGTTTTTTAATTTTCCCCCTGGAATGACTGGCTCGATGACCCGGTGTTAAACGTCCTATAATAGTCTTCTATTGGCCAGCATACGGATATTAAATAAGCAAGAATTTAAATTATCCTGACAGATTTTGACCATTAATGATTAAATTTCTCAAGTTCTACTAATGCTTGAAGAGGAACAAGTTGTCAAGTAACTATATGATTTCTAATAATGAATGCACAAGCACAGGACAAGAGAAATATATATTTTTACACTGGAATGTCCGGCCTGGTTATAGTGAGCCAGTCATTCCAGTGGTAAACAAATATTATGCCTCTCTTGCTATCCCAATGGAAGGTTTGGATGGCAACAGCAAACATCAGTTTTAGTCGGCTTGAACATAAAAGCCATAGCTATTGGAGAGCAAGAAATTGGATTAGACTTTAGAAAACGGTTCAACGCATCTCATCCTCTGACATCCTGCCGCAAAATACATAGCGTGTCAATGAAAGGTTTTATCATACAGTCAGAAACACTCTTTTCCTAAGCAATAGAGCTGCCACTCAAGTATCTGACATGATAATCAAAATATGTCACTTGTTAGCTGACGTCAAAATCAAAATGACATAAGTCTGTCATGAAAGTGTTTGAATTGCATGTCTTTGATGAATTAATCATTTACGCCTAATAAACATTCTGTTGAATATTTTGAAACTAATTTGACTGGGAGATGTTGTTCCCAGACAAATCAGTTTCAAAATATTCAACAGTATACATGTTACAAGTAACCTGTATTTCTTCATGTACCTTGAAATTGGGATTCTGCAAATCAAATCGATTCAAATATGCACACAAATTGGACGGAGCTTAGCTAGAAATGGTGGAGCTTAGGTAGAAAGGGATCCATTTATAGATTGCTACATACGTCCCCATTCCATGTATCATGACCGTAGATTGCATGTAAATAAATGACCTTCCCCAGAGCGCATTGACATAAGCATTTAACCCTTAGCACACTGACGTCAGATTTTTAAATTTTCAAATTAAATTAAAAGATGAACTGGTGTACATTTTTCAACAAATTTTGTGGAAGATGATGCTGTTGTAGACAGCAACATCGTCCACCAAAATTGTTGAAAAATGTACACCAGATTCTTTGCTATTGATACAGTAAAAGATAGAATATTGACATCAGAGTGGCAAGGGTTAATGCTTAGGATTTGGTCAAGAAAATTTAAATCTCTGTTTAGTCATGTTAGTGAATGCAAATTTGCAGGCCAAGAGAATACTTGTTGAAAATTTACAACAGGAATGAATGGCTGTTATTAAGCCATGGATTCCAGTGGACAAGTTAGTGTTGGGAATTGGTACTATTTTTGTGATCGATGATTGGTTTTATATACTAATGGATGAACAATTAATAGATGATCATTACAGGTTTTCAATTTTTACCCATTTTTAATGCAGTAATTATAGAATGTTCAAGGATAATTACCCCTTTCAAACCAAGTCGCAGGTATGGCAGATTCTTAATTATATAAGAAATAATCTATTGAACATTTTGAAACTAATTTGACTGGAAGATGTTGTTGCCGTAGCCAGCAACAGCTTCCATTCAAATAAGTTTCAAAATATTCAACATGTTATTGGTATGGTTGCTTTGAAATTAAAATACTATTTCAGTGTTGAAAGAATTAATGTCTTAGACTAAGGAGCAATACTATAGTTGTAATAATTAAATTTAAATTCTTTTCCAAAAAGTATTCGTTTTCTAGCATGACCAGTTAAAAAAATATATTAATAAAGTCAATTTATAAACAACCAAAATCGATTTCTGAAATCATGATCGATCGTTTGGTTGAACATGCAAAGCAATGAATCATCGATCAAATCGATTAATCGGAACAACACTAGGACGTTTCAAAAATTATTTCTGCCTACAAATAGACATTCCACAAGAACACTACAGACAGGGCCGAACTGGTCAGTGCAACAAGCGCATTTGCACAAGCCCGCAAATTTTCAGGGCCTCTAAAAAGTGACACCACATTTCTTTCCTCTTAATTTTTGGGCCCCTGCGTAACTTCTTAAAACAGATGCAACCAAATCCCATAGCCCTCCGCCCTCAGAGGCCCCTAGTGCCATCATGCGTGAAACATGACTAGTTTTCTCGCAATCGTAACGAACAGTTCGCCGGGCCCTCTGAGTTCTAAGTTCGGCCCTGACTATAGAGGCTTGACTATTAAAAGGTTGATGACAAAGTGTGATTGATGGACATGAATATCATGATTTATCATCCACATGTGGCTTGGAAAAACACCTACCTAATTCAACAAGAGGTTTATTAATGCTGCTGCCAGTCTCACTAAAACTTTGTCTCTGTCTCTCTGGTGTCTGTGGCACATCAGCTTTGCAATTTACATCCCATATAGAAATACACGGATCATTTTTGTAGCGTGCGCCCTCTAGACCCTCGGCCAACTAGAAACAAAGATTAAATCATATGATTAGGATTAGACAAGAAGGATATGTGAGCTGTGTTATAAAGCTACATGTATAATATCATTAGAACAACAAAAACTATGATCAGATCAGACTGTTTAATATTTTTGAAAGTAATTTGTCTATGACAGGAACAGGCCTCAGTAAAATTAGTTTCAAAACATTCAACAGCTTACTTGTATAAATATTCCTAAATAGAGGATTCCAGTTTATCCATCAATCATATGACGTCATAATCACCTATGTGACGTATAGGATGACGTCATAATCAATTACATCATGAATGACTTAGCTAAGTTCAACACGAAGGCTTAATTGATGACGGACTAAGCGCTGTTGTACTACTATTTATTAAACATGCTGTTGAATATTTTGAAACTAATTTGACTGAGCGCTGTTGCTGCCATAGTTCATAGTCTACGAACACTAAATGATTGAATCCAAGTTTCATACCAAGTGATGTTCTTCTGGATTCCATGTTAAATAACTGCACTGACGCGGATGTCTGGGTGCTGGAAAAGAAAAAATATGAAAGCGTATTAACCCTTTAATGGTCAAATTTTCTCAAGAAAATTTAAATGTTTGCTAATTGAATGCCCATTTACAGGCCAAGAGAATACAATTTTTGAAAATTTACCACTGGAATGACTGGCTCGGTTATCGAGCCAGTCATTCCAGTGGTAAATTTTCTAAAATTGTATTCTCATGGCTTGTAAATGGTTATTCCACAAGAGCATAGAGGGCAGTTTCGGCCGGTATGACCATTAAAGGGTTAAACAAGATCAAACAGAGATTGCAGACCCTCACTCTCAAATTTTTGTCACTTTGTAAAAAGTTTTTGGATTTTCTGGATTTTTTTCTGATTATCAAATTTTTTAAAGGATTTTATGGATTTTTGCGGATCGTGCCCAATGTTGTGGAATTCTTGTATATCGCGAGACTTCATGTACTAAAGTTTTAGCCAAATCGGATGAGTAATCTCCGAAATATGACAGATCCAGAATTTGATCCATGCTGGACATCCTCTCAAATGGAAAATTCCTTTGTTGTGCTAAGATTTGAGTTAAATCGAATCAGTAGTTGTTTAGATATAACTCCGGACAGACAGACAGACAGCCAGACAGATAAATAGATAGACAGAGAACCCACTAGCAATACCATCTCCTTATGGGGTGAAGGTAATAAAAATCAGAACAGCTGGTGTTGTTCTGGAAGAACATGAAGGATGATGGTGGTTTATATATTATGTACACCTTGAGAATGAAATTCCATACATTCCAGGCCGTTCCAGATTTATCGGGAAATCCTTGACTAATTTAATAGAGGGATAAATTTCTAGCTATGACTGGCACACATTTCTAGCTATGACTGGCACACATTTCTAGCTATGACTGGCACACATCTCTAACTATGACTGGCACACATTTCTAGCTATGACTGGCACATAATTCTAGCTATGACTGGCACACATTTCTAGCTATGACTGGCACATAATTCTAGCTATGACTGGCACACATTTCTAGCTATGACTGCCACATAATTCTAGCTATGACTGGCACACATTTCTAGCTATGACTGGCACACATTTCTAGTTATGACGGGCACACATTTCTAGCTATGGCTGGCACACATTTCTAGCTATGACTGGCACACATTTCTAGCTATGACTGGCACACATTTCTAGCTATGACTGGCACACATTTCTAGCTATGACTGGCACATAATTCTAGCTATGACTGGCACATAATTCTAGCTATGACTGGCACACATTTCTAGCTATGACTGGCACATAATTCTAGCTATGACTGGCCCACATTTCTAACTATGACTGGCACATAATTCTAGCTATGACTGGCACACATTTCTAGCTATGACTGGCACATAATTCTAGCTATGACTGGCACATAATTCTAGCTATGACTGGCACACATTTCTAGCTATGACTGGCACATAATTCTAGCTATGACTGGCACACATTTCTAACTATGACTGGCACATAATTCTAGCTAAACTACACCCACTTTTCACGTGTTGGAATCGATTTGAAACTTTCAATCCTGAATTCCCAGAATCTAAATTTCAAGGTAACTAGGGAGCGCTAAGGAAACTCGCTCACTGATTGCAAGGGCAGATTGTTTTCAAACTGTTGCAGCTGCAAAACTCAGTACACACAATGGTCTTAGGAGCACTCAGGATACCTCCTCATCACACATGGAAATATAGCATCAATTCAAGAAGAGCAGATATATACCGACGGATCACAATGATCATAGTCCTTAGGGTAATCTCAGCTTGGGCATTCAGATTTTCAGGTACCCAGGGCCAAGCGGCTCATTCTCCACAAAACATGTGGTATTCAGGCTCTATACGTATATATTCAAAGAAGGCTCAGTACAGCTCAGAAATAAACGAACATGTTTCCAAAACAAAATAAAAGGTACTGTTCAATATTTTAGACTTAATTTGATTGGATGGAATTGCTACCTAAAGCAGCAATGTCTTTCAATCCCATTATATTCAAAATATTCTACAGTATATTTCTAACATCGTATTCAAAATTGTGCTAACTAACACATTTCTGGTTTTATTTTGTAAACCTGTAAGTTATTTCTGAGCCATACTGTAGCAGTAACAAAGTACAGATGGATACATCATAAAACACATTAAACCTCTTGACTTACCAAACTCTTTGCCCACAATTTCATGGCTACTATTACCAAAACTGAAAATCAACAACATTATTTAATCAATCTAGATAAAGATAATATATTTAATCCAAGAAATCAATATCATTAGTCAACAAACATTTAACCTTTTAACTCAGATTTGTTCAAGAAAATTTAAATTTTCTCAAAGAAGATTTCCATTTGCAGGGAAAGAGAAGACTATTTCTGAATATTTATCACTGGAATGACTGGCTCGGTTATCGAGCCAGTCATTCCAGTGGTAAATTTTCAAAAATAGTCTTCTCTTGGTCTACAAACGGAAATTTCTCAAGGGCACTGCATAAGCCATCTTTGGTTGCCATGAGTGTTAAATGGCTAGTATGACATATCTTGAATGACAAACAATATGGCTTTGATAGAATCATGCCGTATCACAATATTAGTGCTTTGTCTGAGGAACTTCATCGTCATTAATATATACTATTGTTATTGAATTGAACAGAACATTATTTAAACATCCTACTTATTAACTGTGAATCGTGATATCTGTAAATGTGACATTACCCCAGTGTGGTGGTATCCCATGAAGGAGGGAATTTCTAAATGAAACAAGCATTCTGTAAGTATTGCTTTGCAATACATGTCCCCTAACTGGTGATATAAATCTTTAGAGATTGACAGTCAAAAATTTCATTAAAAGTTGTCAAAAACTTGAGCTGTAACTTCTCATAACATAGCAATAAACCAAGTTTCAGTTATATATGGTGAAGGAGAAGGAAAAGGTCTTGAAAGCTGATATGTTTGTATTTCATAAGTCGAAAGGGGACATAACTTCATCAAAAAATTACAAAAACACCTGAAACTCGAACTTGGTCTGTAATTTCTCATAACAAAACAATGTACCAATTCTCAGTAGAATATCTTGAAAGACTGCGAGAAAAAGGGCGGAAAACTAATATTTTTCATATTGCATAAGTCAAAAGGGGGAATGAAAAACTGACGAAAATGTCTGAAACTCGAACTTACTCTGTAACTCCTTATACTAAAGCGATGTACCAATTTTCCCTTAAATATCTTGAAGGAGTGCGAAAAAAGTGCAGAAAGTTAATATTTTTTGTCGAAAGCGGGCATAACTCCATAAAAAATCGATGCATACCCCTGAAACTCGACCTTGGTCTGTAACTTCTCATAACAAAGCAATGTAGCAATTCTCAGTTGAATACATTGAAGGACTGTGAAAAAAAGTGCGGAAAAACAACTGCGACAGATGGACGGAGTGCAAACCTATAGTCCCCCGGGTTTTACCGGTAGGGGACTAACAAATAAAATACAGTGTATGAGGAAAGTAAACCACATTTTATATACATAAATGAAGTCTAAATGCTAAAACCATTACAAGCCACTCATGAGTTCTGGCATATTAGTTTCAGTGATGGATAGCCCCAGTCACTATATATGCATGCATGTTCATGCGTGCATACGTGTGCGTGCAGCGGATCAGCAGAGCTGAGCCATGATGGGTGTATGCATGTCTGTGTATGTTTGCATGTCTGTGTGTTTGTGTATGTATGCATGTCTGCGTATATATGCATGACTGTGTGTCTGCGTATGTATGAGTGTCTGCGTATATGTGCGTGTCTGTGTACGTGTGCGTACATGCATGCATGTATGCCTGTGTGTGTCTAGAATATATGGCTGTCTTATTGATATTTATGGTAATCTGTGCATTAACATATGAAACCTACACTGTATAAATTTGGTTCATTTACAGACTATTTGTTGCACAAACAGTGTTCGAAATATTATATATGTCAGAGTAATATCTTACTTTGCAAGTAAAACTTTGCCATTAGCCTGTCCCACAGCAAGTAAATTATCAGGTACTGTCCCAGGGTACCAAGCTAAGCACTGTATAAAACACACAATCAAAAATAAAAACAACAAGAGCTCCACAAACGGCGCATAATACCCCGCCATGGTGACAAACCAATGAATGATCTATCAGAAAATATAAGTTTCTTCCTCAAATCCATCAGACCAGTCATCCATATGAAGTGTCAAAGCGATCCGTTAAACGGTCAAGGAGGTATCGTCCGGAAACCAATTTTCAAGATTGCTGCTGCTGACTGGTGGCCATACTGGATTTTCGATTATCGTAAATTTTGATAAGCTCTTCACCAGACATATTCCAACGACCCTAGGAAGTGATCCCATAAATGATAACAGAGATATCATCCAGAAACCAACTTTCAAGATGGCAGCACGTGGCTGGTGGCCATCTTGGATTTCGGATAATTGTCAATTTCGATAGGTTTCTTCCTCAAGCCTAGTCCAATCACTTTATGAAGTTTTAAAGCGATCCGATAAACGGTAATGGAGTTATCATCTGGAAACCAATTTTCAAGATGCAGAGATGAGTCGCAACTGCAGAAAAACACTGACAAACACTTAAACCCCCTTAGAAAAAGGTTAGTTTTAAAGGTATTTAATCAAAAGCAGAAGCTTTTGAAATCCAAATTTGATCGAAAAACACTGAAACCAGTGTATCCACTGAAGACTCATGTATGAAGATGGCCGCCGGTGGCTTGCGGCCATCTTGTATTTCGGATCATTGACAATCTTGATAGGTTTCTTCCCTAGAGGTAGTCGAACCACCCTATGAAGTTTCATAGTGATCCCATAAACGGTAACTGGAAACCAATTTTCAAGATGGCCACCGGTGGCTGGCAGCCATCTTGGATTTCGGATCATTGTCGATTTCGATAGCTTTCTTCCTTAGACCCAGTCCAACCACTCCATGAACTTTCAAAGCAATCCGATAAACGTTAACAGAGTTATCATCCGGAAACGAATTTTCAAGATGGCCACCTGTTGGCTGGTGGCTATCTTGGATTTCGGATCATCATCAATTTCGATAGGTTTCTTCCCCAGACCTATTCCAACCACTCTATGAAGTTTCAAAGCGATCCGATAAACGGTAATGGAGTTATCATACGGAAACCAATTTTCAAGATGGCTGCAGGTGGCTGGCAGCCATCTTGGATTTCGGACAATCGTCGATTTCTATATATCTCTTCCCAAGACCTAGTCTAACCACCATATGAAGTTTCAATGCAATCCGACAAATGGTAACGGAGTTATCATTCGGAAACCACTCTGCCACCTGCCCGACCGCCCTCCCGCCCGGACAGCGCCATTACATAATACCCCGTCACATTTTTTGGCGGGGTATAAAAATCAGAGATTGATGAAATCAATACCCCACATAATCAACAACACAATTTCTGTAATTGGTTCCCAATGACCTTGATCTTTTGACCACAAAATCAATAGTGTTCTTCACACACCCAGCCAGAATATATAACGGCCAAGTTTAAAAAAGATCCCTCGATTGGCTTGGTGTACAGTACTGATGATCAATTCTCTGGCCTCAGAGGCAGATTATTTTGCCACCATTTCCTCATTCCACCCAGGATCTTAAATGGGTACCAGTGTAAAATCTAGGGTAGGTGCCTAAAAGTAGAGGAGATTCTGATATACATGTATCTGCTAGAAATGTAGACCTGGGATAAATAGAGCGTATGGACCCGATAAAAATGACAAGAAAACAAACAACTACAACTAATTAAATATCCCTTAGTAAAATATGATTTATCATTCAGAAGTACGAAATCATTTCCTTAATTAGATTACAAGTAGCTGGACATGCAAATGACCATTTGACCAGAAATCAATAAGGTTCTTTGGACCACCCAGAGGATGACATGGGTCAAGTTTGGTGAGGATCCCTTTAGCAAAAGTTGAGTTACAAACAAGAAAAGCAGCACAATTTCCTTAACTGATTCACCATTATTTTGAACTTTTCGAGAACCATTAAGTTTTTAGCAGACTCTCAGATACCGCTAGTACCACTGCTAAACTTATAATTATTTATGCACATTTTCAATTTTAAGTAAACTTACACGAATATAATTAACATCTGTATTACTGGTCAGCAACGTTCCACATGTATCATCTGAAAGCTTCAAACCTGTAAAATTAACACGAGTCCAGACATGAATAGGAAAGATTGATAATATTAACCATAACCACTCTGATGTCAATATTCTATCTTTTATTGCGTCGATTGCAAAGTTAAAACTGGTGTATATATATTTTTTAACAATTTTGGTGGACGATATTGCTGTCTACGACAGTGCCTCTACGACAGCACCATCTTCCACCAAATTTGTTGAAAAATGAACACAAGTTAATCTGTTAATTTAATTTGAAAATTAAAAATTTTAACATCAAAGTGATAAGGGTTAAGTAAGTAACACGGATTCAATAATTGTACTAGGGATGCACAGTTCTGGGACATATTCATGCATCAAACATCGCATACTTTCACATAAGCTATTAGTTATAATATTCATATAGACTCACGTAATTTTCTTGCCATTTTACATTATATTAAATTGTCACTGTTGCGCTTTACTGAGCTTCAAGTAGAATCATGCAGATTTTGCTAATCTTCTAATGGCTTTTGATTGCGTTATTCTATTGTGACATCAGTCATCAGTTGAATAATAAAAGTGTGCTTATATGATCAGCTCCATGAAAGTCAGACTCTATCTGGTGATGTAGTGATGAAGGTTAAAGGTCATGAAAATCACTATTTGCACATTGGATATATGTCTATTTGCAAGCCAAGAGATGAGTATCTTTGAAATGAAATTTTATCACTAGGATGACTGGCTCGATAACCGAGCTAGTCATCCCAGTGGTAAAATTAAAAAGATAGACTTCTCATGCCCTGTGAATGGACATTCTGCAAGACAACTATAGAGTGGATTTGACCAGCTTGGACATTGGATTTGACCAGCTTGGACAGTGGATATGACCACCCTGGACATTGAATTTGACCAGATTGTACAGTGGATTTGACCAGCTTGAACATTGGATTTGACCAGCTTGAACAGTGGATTTGACCAGCTTGGACATTGGATTTGACCAGCTTGGACAGTGGATTTTACCAGCTTGGACATCGGATTTGACCAGCTTGGACATTGGATTTGACCAGTTTGGACATTGGAATTGACCGGTTTGGACATTGGAATTGACCAGTTTGGACATTGGATTTGACCAGTTTGGACATTGGAGTTGACCAGCTTGGACATTGGATTTGACCAGCTTGGGCAGTGGATTTGACCAGCTTGGACATTGGATTTGACCAGCTTTGTCATGGGATTTGACCAGCTTGGACATTGGATTTGACCAGCTTGGACAGTGGATTTCACCAGCTTGGACAGTTGATTTCACCAGCTTGGACATCAGTTGGGTTAATAATCATGATAATTCACTTTAGGTGTACTTACTAGTCTGTGGACCTTTAACAGTATCCACTTTATATAGAGATATGTTTGACCCATAAAGAATAAACTGGTCATCATGGTGTAGTGACCAGAGGATGTCAGACTTTGTACCACTCATCACAGTAGTGACTCAAACCATTCTTCATGAAAGAATGAATCTGAAAATACAAAATACAAATGGTAAAAATAATTACAGACAATAAAATATTTGCTTGTTTGAATGTCTGTTCTGCACCTGCTAAAGAGAAGAATATTTGTTTGTTTGAATGTCTGTTCTGCACCTGCTAAAGAGAAGAATATTTGCTTGTTTGAATGTCTGTTCTGCACCTGCTAAAGAGAAGAATATTTGCTTGTTTGAATGTCTGATCTGCACCTGCTAAAGAGAAGAATATTTGCTTGTTTGAATGTCTGATCTGCACCTGCTAAAGAGAAGAATATTTGCTTGTTTGAATGTCTGACTTGCACCTGCTAAAGAGAAGAGTATTTGTTTGTTTGAATGTCTGGATCTGCATCTGCTAAAGAGAAGAATATTTGCTTGTTTGAATGTCTGATCTGCACCTGCTAAAGAGAAGAATATTTGCTTGTTTGAATGTCTGATCTGCACGTGCTAAAGAGAAGAGTATTTGTTTGTTTGAATGTCTGCATCTGCATCTGCTAAAGAGAAGAATATTTGCTTGTTTGAATGTCTGATCTGTACCTGCTAAAGAGAAGAATATTTGCTTGTTTGAATGTCTGATCTGTACCTGCTAAAGAGAAGAATATTTGCTTGTTTGAATGTCTGATCTGCACCTGCTAAAGAGAAGAATATTTGCTTGTTTGAATGTCTGATCTGCACCTGCTAAAGAGAAGAGTATTTGTTTGTTTGAATGTCTGGATCTGCATCTGCTAAAGAGAAGAATATTTGCTTGTTTGAATGTCTGATCTGCACCTGCTAAAGAGAAGAGTATTTGCTTGTTTGAATGTCTGTTATGCACCTGCTAAAGAGAAGAATATTTGCTTGTTTGAATGTCTGATCTGCACCTGCTAAAGAGAAGAATATTTGCTTGTTTGAATGTCTGGATCTGCACCTGCTAAAGAGAAGAATATTTGCTTGTTTGAATGTCTGATCTGCACCTGCTAAAGAGAAGAATATTTGCTTGTTTGAATGTCTGTTCTGCACTTGCTAAAGAGAAGAATATTTGCTTGTTTGAATGTCTGATCTGTACCTGCTAAAGAGGAGAGTATTTGCTTGTTTGAATGTCTGTTCTGCACCTGCTAAAGAGAAGAATATTTGCTTGTTTGAATGTCTGATAAGCACCTGCTAAAGAGAAGAATATTTGCTTGTTTGAATGTCTGGATCTGCACCTGCTAAAGAGAAGAATATTTGCTTGTTTGAATGTCTGTTCTGCACTTGCTAAAGAGAAGAATATTTGCTTGTTTGAATGTCTGTTCTGCACCTGCTAAAGAGAAGAATATTTGCTTGTTTGAATGTCTGGATCTGCACCTGCTAAAGAGAAGAATATTTGTTTGTTTGAATGTCTGATCTGCACCTGCTAAAGAGAAGAGTATTTGTTTGTTTGAATGTCTGATCTGCACCTGCTAAAGAGAAGAGTATTTGCTTGTTTGAATGTCTGATCTGCACCTGCTAAACAGAAGAATATTTGCTTGTTTGAATGTCTGGATCTGCACCTGCTAAAGAGAAGAGTATTTGCTTGTTTGAATGTCTGATCTGCACCTGCTGAAGAGAAGAGTATTTGTTTGCTTGAATGTCTGTTCTGCACCTGCTAAAGAGAAGAATATTTGTTTGATTGAATGTCTGATCTGCACCTGCTAAAGAGAGGAATATTTGCTTGTTTGAATGTCTGACCTGCACCTGCTAAAGAGAAGAGTATTTGTTTGTTTGAATGTCTGGATCTGCATCTGCTAAAGAGAAGAATATTTGCTTGTTTGAATGTCTGATCTGTACCTGCTAAAGAGAAGAGTATTTGCTTGTTTGAATGTCTGTTCTGCACCTGCTAAAGAGAAGAATATTTGCTTGTTTGAATGTCTGATCTGCACCTGCTAAAGAGAAGAATATTTGTTTGTTTGAATGTCTGGATCTGCACCTGCTAAAGAGAAGAATATTTGCTTGTTTGAATGTCTGTTCTGCACTTGCTAAAGAGAAGAATATTTGCTTGTTTGAATGTCTGTTCTGCACCTGCTAAAGAGAAGAATATTTGCTTGTTTGAATATCTGGATCTGCACCTGCTAAAGAGAAGAATATTTGTTTGTTTGAATGTCTGATCTGCACCTGCTAAAGAGAAGAGTATTTGTTTGTTTGAATGTCTGATCTGCACCTGCTAAAGAGAAGAATATTTGCTTGTTTGAATGTCTGATCTGCACCTGCTAAAGAGAAGAGTATTTGCTTGTTTGAATGTCTGATCTGCACCTGCTAAAGAGAAGAATATTTGCTTGTTTGAATGTCTGGATCTGCACCTGCTAAAGAGAAGAATATTTGCTTGTTTGAATGTCTGATCTGCACCTGCTAAAGAGAAGAATATTTGCTTGTTTGAATGTCTGTTCTGCACTTGCTAAAGAGAAGAATATTTGCTTGTTTGAATGTCTGATCTGTACCTGCTAAAGAGAAGAGTATTTGCTTGTTTGAATGTCTGTTCTGCACCTGCTAAAGAAAAGAATATTTGCATGCTTGAATGTCTGTTCTGCACTTGCTAAAGAGAAGAATATTTGCTTGTTTGAATGTCTGATCTGTACCTGCTAAAGAGAAGAGTATTTGCTTGTTTGAATGTCTGATCTGCACCTGCTAAAGAGAAGAATATTTGCTTGTTTGAATGTCTGATCTGCACCTGCTAAAGAGAAGAATATTTACTTGTTTGAATGTCTGATCTGCACCTGCTAAAGAGAAGAATATTTGCTTGTTTGAATGTCTGGATCTGCACCTGTTAAAGAGAAGAGTATTTGTTTGTTTGAATGTCTGATCTGCACCTGCTAAAGAGAAGAGTATTTGTTTGTTTGAATGTCTGATCTGCACCTGCTAAAGAAAAGAATATTTGTTGTAATTTTGCTGAGCTAGTAATTTCAGTTTGCAATCCACAAAAATATACTTGTCTGTAAATGGACATTCCTGAAGACTATTGTAGAGCAGGTCAAAAAATTACAAATATTTACTTATTGCATGTCCATTTGCAGGCCACGATAAAAATAGTTTTGAAATTTTACCTCTACTGGCTCGGTTAGCGAGCCAATCAATACCTGAGTCAGCCATTTCAATTAAAAAATAGCCTTCTCTTGGTCTGCAAATGGACATTCCTCAAGACCACTGTAGAGGCTGGTTTTGGCCGGATACGCATGAAAGGGTTAAATGGTTAAACTATGCCTGATATAGTAATATAAATAACATTAGGCACACAATATAAAGACAAACATTCTCTAAAGACCACCTCTGAATAAGAACCACCTATATAAAAATTCAGGGAACCAGTGAAATAAAACATGTGACCCTCCATAGAAGTTTTCTACAAAGACAACCTTTATCTGGTCGCTCTGGTCCCTATGCTGGCATTTATAGACAGTTCAGTCTTGTTGAAGATACGGAGATTGATGGATGGGTGAATGGATGCATGGATGAATTGTGGAATACAAATAACGATAATTAGCTCAGCTGACTAAAGCAAGCTTGGTAAGTTCTATGGAAACATAACATGAGGCCAACAATAAACGACAACATGACTACTTGGCGGATAAATGACGTGAACAATTCCAGTCATGTGACATAATGACTATTTATTTACATATATACTTGCAGTTTATTAAATATCAATGATGTTTCTATATATCCTGATTTCGTGAAAATCACACATGAAAGCTATGGTACAGTGAATAGAAATGAGGAAAAAGGCATTACAAGCAATACAAATCCCATTGATTCCTGTCAGTTGAAATGAGGCATAAGAAAGAAAAACACAAGCAAGCCAGGTTCATATATCTACATCAAATAGTTATTTTCAAGGGCTATGACAAACACCATAGTAGTATTTTAAAAGATATATTCCAAATTTGTTTCAAATCTATTTGTTCTAACTTAACACAAGTTACCATGAAACAAGCAAATTAATGAAGTTCATATTTATCAAGCGTGATTGATCACTCTGGCAAATAGTGATGAGAGCTAATCGAACACAAACGTAACATCTGTCTTGAGAGCATGCTTCAAATCAGTTGTCTAGCCTAAATTAATGCTCAGAAACCAATTTTTATGTACATACATATACATGTAGATACGCCATTGCCCAAACTCCATTGCAAGTTGATAATAATTTGATTGGAAGCTGTTAATCATCATCATTGTCAATGAACCTTTTGTTGATTTTGACCATTTAAACAACAAACATAAATGTAGTTTCAGAGAAACTGTTATGTATTTATGGTTTTGTATGAAACAACGAATCCAAAAATAGCACTGTTTATAAATTTAGCAAAAAATCTTCGAATGTCGTGCTTTGTTTACAGATATTCCTTATCTTGATAGGAGCACCATCTAGGGTGGCAACACAGCCGCTCAGTGTGATCCAATGTGTGTGATACAGTATGCTTAAATACAGATCTGGAGCCAATGTCTGCAGGAGCTGTCGACTGAGACAATTTTATATGATCTATTCCAGTTATTTACAACTTATGAACTATTCGACTTATTTACACAGGTTGGGTGTTACAGTTGCTAGCAGCCTCTCATTTGAGCAACATTATGAGCAGGATGGTCACTAAGGAAACACAATGTATGGTGATGACACAGCGATCCTTTTGACACTTATATATGGAGACTATCACATGGTTGCAAAAGGCATTGCTTGCTCTCACCTTGAGAATGTTATGACACCCATTATGGAATATAGATCTTGTAGCCATTGATAATGTGCGAAGAGCCACGAACCTGATACCAAAACTAAGGGACCTAAACTACGAAGACCATTTATAGAAAATGAAATTACTTTTGACTGAACGTTATGAGGTGACATGATTGAGACCTTCAAGATGTTGAAAGGTCATGGGGATATAGGGCTAGAGATTAACCCTGATCCCGTGAACATGGTGAACTGTAGGCCAGTCTAATATATTATATACGGATCACTGCTCTAACCCTTTAACACTCATATCAGTCAAACGCGCTTCTGCAGTGGTCTTGAGAAATGTTCATTTCTCATTTGTAGACCAAAAAATGGTTTTTTTTAAATTGACCACTGGAATGACTAGCTCGATATCCGAGCCAGTCATTCCAGTGGAATTTTTTTTTCAAAAATAGTATTCTCTTGGTCAACAAATGGACATTTTCTATAAAATTGAAATTTTCTCAAAAAATTTGAGGGTTAAAGGGTTAACCATGATCTCGTGAAGATGGTGAACTGTAGACAGTTTTAATATATACAGATCACTGCTTTAAGACAGTTACTTAACTGATACACGGTTCATTGTGGTTTAGCCAAAAGTTAGAACAAATTAAACTACAATGCGGTCCCCTTACATTCCCCACCTTTTCCATTCTCTCTCCCCCCCCCCCCCCCCCCCCCTACAACCAACCCCAATCCTGGGAGTGGAGACTATTATAATTATCGCCTCACATTCCACAATCATATGAGTAAGTCACAAATGTGTAGACCTAACAAATTTTGTTGAATTCAGTCAAATTTGTTGTTCTACTCCCACACCCATCACAACCCATGGGTGGAGGAGGAGATAGCCGGATGGCCAGACAGACAGATGCTATTGAAATACACCCTCCATTTTTTTCAAAATCTGTGGGGATCAAAAGGATTCACCATTTGATGCAATTATTTGAAAAAATTTCAGAAGAGATTGTTAAAACTAATACTGTGCTAACCATTTAATAGCAGTTACGCCAACCAAAATTAGCTTCTGTCTTGAGAAATACCAAATTGGCAAGAGATTATTATTTTAATTTGAACATGTACCACTGGAAATACTGGCACGGTAAACAAGACAGTCGTTCCACTAAAATAGTCTTCTCGTGGCCTGCAAATGAACATTGACTACATGTATGTAAACATATATACATTTTCTTGACCAATCCTGACCATTAACTCACATACCAAATTTGGTTAAATTCCGTTAGATCAGCCATTCTGCCACCCCACCCCACCCACCACCCCAGTGCCAGAGCCTAATGTAAACACTGCCTTGCAATCCGCAATAAGATGGGCAACTAACATACCAAATTTGGTAGAATTCGGTCAAATTTGATTTTCTGCTCCACCTCAACTCTGCCCCACCAGCCTTAATGTAAATGTCATCTTGTAGTCCTCTAGTACCTCACAAATCAAATTTGATTCAATTCTACCAAATGGTTTCAGAGGAGATAACTGGATGGACAGACAGACGGATGGATGGAGGTGATTGCAATATAAAAATGATTCATTCAGAACCCCTATATATGCTGAGCATTGCGGTACAGTACAGATCCGTACAAAAAGTCTGGGTTTTGTGAATTTTCTGATATATACTGATCCAAATGGACCACCAT
Organism: Chaetoderma sp. LZ-2023a; assembly: GCA_034401795.1. Lineage (NCBI taxonomy): Eukaryota > Metazoa > Mollusca > Caudofoveata > Chaetodermatida > Chaetodermatidae > Chaetoderma > Chaetoderma sp. LZ-2023a. The sequence goes on from CM067365.1 coordinate 4,174,574, forward strand.
TAAAAAAGTTAACTTCTACCTCATGACAGAGATGACTCTGCTCACAAATTTTACTCAAAAGAAGATATTTAAAATGAAAATGAAGACCAGGCTCAGACAGAACAGACCAGAATATAGTAGTCTTGGAACACCCTACCAGAAAGTTTGACGCAGAATTCGAGATCACGTCGCCGAGACACATCGCAACAGTTAATGTAGAGAATCACAAAGACAAAGATCTGAATATTACATGTAGGATATCCTTTTATCCAGTACCTAGTACTAAATACAAGAGGTTACATATGGTACGATTACACTACTGATCACTGAATTAACATGATCCATCGATGTCAGTTCATTTACGTCACCCAAGGCAGCGACATCATACATGCGAGACCGGACAGACATCTCTACATCTTCTCATCAGGACAGGGATGGTACATGGCAACACACATATTTGTTTGCACTTTCTAACAATCTCCTCAAGGTTACTGCTATGCGTTGCTGTTGAATATAATCATAAATCCCTTACAGCAGATAAATCTCTCACCTGAGAGAATTCCTACGTTAACTTACATATTTACATAATCCTCTTCCCCTGGATAGGATAAACAGACTGTCGCAGGTATTCACAGTCTTCTTCTGGTTGAATGTCTTGCACCTGTTGGACTATTTGTTGGGTGCGGACAGGTATGATCGGGAAGTCTATCACGTAGGCTCTCTCTTTGTAGTGGCGATCTAGTTTTCCTTTAACATGTTTAAAGTTGTGTGTGTGTGCGTGTGTGCGTGCATGCATGCGTGCATGTGTGTGTGCGTGTGCAGCGCATGTGTTCTAATGGATACTTATAGTTTGTATATGTTTATTCATTTTTTGTTTTTCGGCATATTTAAATTTGTTATGTAGTGGCCCCATGTGGGCTTTATTACAAAAGTTTTACTACTACTACTACTACAACTCTGAAGGACACTTTATCGGGACTGACCAAGGCAAAGCCGAGGCAATTCGAGAATGGTTCAAGGAACAGTTCACTGACCACAATGATGAGCCCTTGCACCTATTCTCAGGAGACCCCAGGCCATTACTAACACCAATTAATAGAGCAGAGGTTGAGAAGGCAGTTAAAGCCATGAAAGATGGATATGCATCTGGACCTGATGGCATGAGCAATGAACTACTCAAATATGCAAGTGACATTATCTCAAAACCGATCACGCACATAATCAATTCAGATTTTATGCACCACCTTCCCATCGATGCTGTAGGCCAAGGCATCCTTATCGTGCTACCCAAACCCAAGAAGCCACCTGGCCCCGCCAGCCAATCTGTGGCCCATTGTGCTCCTTAACAGCATACAGAAAATCCTATCCAATGTTACTCTATGCCGCATCCGAGACAAGATCGACGACTTCACCGGATCATGTCAAAGTGGCTTCAAACGTGCACGCAGCTGTGCAGACATTGTATGGGCTCAATGCATGCTTGTGTCGGTAGTCATGTCCAAACACTGGGACGTCCACAAAATGGACATTGACATGTTACGAGCCTTCGACACAGTTAAACGCTCAAAGATCCTAGATGTACTACGCCAGCCCAGTTGCAATGAAGATGAGCTACGACTAGTGAGACCACTGCTTGCAGACACCAAGCTGAGAGTATGAGTCAATTCAGTGATGTCTGTAGAGTTTGAAATATCAATCGGCTTCCCACAGAGAGATGGTCTATCTCCTGTGCTTTTCACCTGCTACCTGGCTGCTGCATTGAAATTTGTGCAGGAAAACTCCACAAGACCAAACCCCCCCGGTGTCGATACTGAGCATGCCGCTAGAGATGGAATATGCCAACGATGTGGACTTTATAGATGAGGAAACGAAACCCCTTGACGAACTTCTCCCAATAGCTGCAAGCAAACTAAAAATTGAGAATCTCTTTATGAATGAATCCATCATGGGGAACATAGCTTTCCAGTCCTTCTGGAAGCTATGGATTCGTAGATCAAAGATGCCCGTGGTAAAAGAACTACGTTTATATATATGCAACCTGCGTATCCTTGATGATGTATAACTGTAACAGCTCGGCAGCTCCAAAGGCAGCTCTAGACAAACTTGATGCCTGCTACCGCACCATCACTGGACACCGATGGCCAGAGAGTATAATTTCCAACGATGCACTATACAAGATGTGTAATATGCCGCCACTGTCTGTAAAGGTCGCCCAGCAAAGATGGTCCATGTTTGGCCATGTGCTAAGGATGCCAGAAGACACACCAGCACAGAGAGCCTTGGAATTCGCCCTACTCGGAGCCAGCAAATACAGAGCCAGGAGAGGACGTCATTGCATAAATCTGCTAAGCGTGCTACGAGGTGACCTCAAGAAAGCAGGATTAGGTACACTCAAGTCAAGAATGGACTTGAGGAAGCTAAGGATTTTGGCTGAGGACAAGACACAGTGGGAAAAAGCGAAGGACTGATTGCAGCTGTAGGATGTTTCTACTACTACAGCCGCAGAATACAGTAATCATACATACATACATACAGTTGCAGAATGGCGGTTCGATCCCCCGACCGGGAGATGGTGATCAACAAATTAAACCAATGGGTGCATGACTGTCGGCTGGATAGCATGTGGAAATTGAAGCCGCACGTTGCCAGTGCGTCAATAAAATAAAATACATATACTGCTAGAGCCGTGATGGAGTCAGAGTACAATAATAGGCTTAAATGCCAAGGATTGAATCGTGGCAGGTGCATCCACAGATAGTCCCATATGAATCGTCAGTGTGTCAGTATATCAGATATGTGAAAGCTGGTCAGCCAAACCTAGACTTTTAGTCTTGGCTCGGTGGTCCAGTGGAAAGATGTCTGGTTGCTGATGCTATGCGGAGTTGCAGAATGGCGGTTCGATCCCCCGACCGGGAGATGGTGATCAACAAATTAAACTAATGGGTGCATGACTGCCGGCTGGATAGCATGTGGAAATTGAAGCCGCACGTTGCCAGTGCGTCGATAAAATAAAATACATACATACATAGTAGTACATATACACCTGTGCAAAAGTTAAGCACCAGCAAAAACAATAGAACGTAGAAACATGATGGTACAACTAGGCTGCCATACTTTTTGTCCCCGCGTTAGCTGACATAATTCCAAGTACGAAATGCACATGCATGCATGACTTCACGCCGCTTGATGTCCGTGCGTGGCGGGAAACAGCACACGTGTTCAGTTATGTAAAAGTCCAGTTTGAGGTGTAGAACATTACATACAGATTTAGGCGACAAGATTAGGAATTTTGTGTTCATGACCGTGGTTTATTTGTACAGAGAGAATTAGCTCTTGATTGTGAACCGCTATGGCAAGACGAAGGTTAAGTGATCGTGTGAAATGGCAAATCATAGGCATGCATACCACTGGTATGTCATGCAGAGAGATTGGCAGACAGCTGAACATTAACCATACTGTAATCAGTCGTTTGATTGCAAAACATGGGCAAACTAACGAGGTGAAGGACAGGCCTAGATCTGGAAGACCGAAGAAGACTACTGCCCGTGATGATCGAGCCCTAGTACGCCTTGTTAGGAGAACTCCATTCACCAACAGCAGAGTGCTCAGCCAGCAAACGCGCAATAGAGTGTCAATGTCTACCGTCAAAAGGAGACTGTATGCTGCTGGCATGAAAGCTAGGAGACCTGTCAGACGTCCTCTCCTCACTGCACACCACAAAGAGGAGCGTCTGAGGTGGTGCAACGAAAGAAGACACTGGAACATGAGATCCTGGAGACGGGTATACTGGTCCGATGAAAGTCGGTTCCTTCTTCATGCCACAGATGGTCGAACTCGTGTATGGAGGTCCAGACGCACGGCGTACGACCAACGTAACATCATGGAAGAAGTTCCATTTGGTGGAGGTTCCGTTATGATATGGGGGTGCATCTCATTTGATTGTAAGCTGGATCTGTTGACTGTACCTGGAACACTAAATGGACAAAGATATCAAGATTCCATACTGGATAGAGTTGTGGTCCCTCATTTTGTAAATCATGCACCTGGAACCCACCCTATATTCATGGATGACAACGCCCGACCACATCGTGCTAGAGCTGTGCATGAATACCTCCGCCAGAATGCCATCGAAACCCTACCATGGCCAGCAAGGAGCCCTGACATGAACCCTATTGAGCATATCTGGGACATTCTGGGAAACATGGTGAGAAGGAGGGATCCTCCTGTGCAGAACCTACAGGAATTAACAGACGCACTCCATCTTGAATGGAAACGAATACCACAATGGCGTATCAGTCGGTTGGTGACCAGCATGAGACGTCGTGTCCAGGCCGTCATCCAGGCACAAGGTGGATATACCCGGTATTAATAATGACAGTCTCAAACTCGTGCACAGATGTTAAACTTCGTTTTCAGACACCATTAATGACAATCTAGCCACGTGTGTCAACTGTAGGGCAATAGTTGTCAGTTGTGTCAACGTAACCATATTCAGGCCTCGTTTTCAAGTTCAAACAAAAACATACAGTGTTTCCCCACCATCATAATCAGCATTCCTCTAGTTGCATTATTACCTCTTGCACTAAGATGGATGGGTACATAAATGTTTATGCTATTGCTTTCTTCATAGCACATGAATATACCCTCGCATGTGCGTAAAAATAGGGTGGTGCTTAACTTTTGCACAGGTGTATACATACATAGTAGTACATACATACATACATACATACATACATACATACATACATACTACTACTACTACTACTACTACTACTACTACTACTACTACTACTACTACTACTACTACTACTACTACTAGATGGATAGGAAGCTACATATGTAACAGAAGACAGAGAGTAAGAATCAATGATGCGACATCAGACTGGATAGAGGTGACAAGTGGTGTGCCACAAGGAAGTGTCCTGGGACCTATACTTTTTCTGATATACATAAATGACCTACCAGACAGTCTGACCTGCCACTGCAAAATATTTGCAGATGACACCAAGATATATGGAAACCCAGCTACCAGTAAGATCCAGGACAACATAGACATAGTATGTAAATGGTCGCAGCGGACATGGCAACTATCCTTCAACACAGATAAAACGCATGTTCTACATTTCGTTAGAAATAACCCCCAAACTAAATACTATATGACAGATACGCCAGATATGCATCCTATATCAACATCAGATGTAGAAAAAGATCTGGGAGTGCATATTGACAGAAACCTCTCTTTTGATATACATATAGGTAAGATCATCTCCAAGGCTAACAGCACAATATGACTAATTAAAAGAACCTTTACCTACATTGACCCATCTACTTTCACGCTCTTGTACAAGTCTCTCATGAGAGCTGTTCTCGAATACTGCAACTCTGCATGGTCGCCAAAATTCAAAAGGCAATCACAGCTATTAGAAAGAGTTCAACGACGAGCAGGGTTGGGGTCAATTGCGATTGGAATTGCAATTGATCAGTCAATTACAATTCAATTCTGGAATTGGAATTGGAATTGATAAATTTTAATAAGACACCAGAATTGGAATTGGATTTGGAATTGATAATTTGAATTGACCAGAATTGATAAATTCCAATTCAATTCCAAACAATTCCAGTCATATTTGTGATAGATTTACTGAACATTGTTGGCTATAAAATGTACATGTAATATCTGTAAATTATACACTGCTCTTTATATGCCCTTAATGCATTTCATCCTAAATGATCTATATGATACCATTTACCACATTTCATTCTATATGCAGGCTGACGATATTTATTAAGCCAGCTGTTATTAGATGCCTTATTGAATATTTAAAAATTAATTTGACTGAATATTTTTCTCTCCTATGGCTGCAACAGTTGTATTAAAATTAATTTTAACAACTTATTTATATGTTTGGTTTGAAGACTAGAATTTGAGATACTGATAATTCATTGATGAGCAAGTTAGTCCTTAACCCTTTAACAGCTAAGTCGGCCAAAACACCTTCTGCAATGAGTTTGAGAAATGTCCATTGGCAGGTCAATGGAAGACTATTTTTGAAAATTTATGACTGGCGTGGCTAGCTGGATAACTGAGCCAGTAATTCCAGTGGTCAATTTTCAAAAATAATCTCTCACTCTCTGAATTGACAAAATAAAGATCTGATAAATACTATGAACTTTAATACAGCATTGAATTAACACAATTCTCCCTGACCAGTGACCAATTAACCTTTTTATCCTATACTTTATCCTGTAGCATTGTACCTCCTTTATTCAATCAAAGCTGCTAATCTTGAACTTATTTCCTTCTGCATTCCCTGGAAACAGGTTTTCATATCTATGAAATCATGCCATCTTTAAAATCGTACAAATTAGTTAAAATGATTTCAAGGATAAAAGTGTGGACCAAGACCAAGATAACCAAATTATGTTAAAATTATTCATCAAGATGTTAGCAATAGTATTCAGTAAAGTAATAACTATCATCTATGTGGAATAAAATGGGTGAAGAAAGCAGTACATTACAAGATAATTGTAATTACACCCTCCTACATAACAAAGGAATCATTGAAACACACCCCCCCCCCCCCCCTCTGAAATGTCTTAGCTTTTAAAACACAGACACCTGGACTAGAGGTGTTATTCAACTCTATATCTATGTGCCCAGTACTCTCATTCAGTACTGTACTATACACAAATTCTAATGCTTTTTAACTCAAACATTTAAATAGCAAGGTTTACATGTATCTACAATAATTAGACATGGCATTAACCTTTAGTCATATTCATCAGAAAAAGTCAGAATTAAGCTATAATTAAGTCAAATGAACTAAAAATAAGATCTGCTGAATGTTGATTTTTGGACAACAATTTGACTGAAAGACATAACTACTTATTGGCAACAACAATTTGTATTCTAATTGTTTTACATATTAATGGAGAAGCCAGCCAAAAATGCCTTCTGCACTGGTCTTGATGAAGGATCATATGTATGCTCAGAGACTATTTTAGAAAATTTACCCGTGGAATGACTGATTCCATAACTGAGCCAGTCATTGCATTGTTAAATTAAAAAAAATAGTCTTCTCTTATGATACAAATGGACATTTGCTAATGATACATCTAGTTTTTCTTGACCAATCCTGGGCATTAAAGGGTTAAAATATAACAAAGTTGATCTCAAGTAAATATTGGTATGGAATTGGAATTGGACTTGAAATTGATCAAATGGAATTGGAATTGAACTTGTCTGGGTGGAATTGGAATTGATAAAATGAATTGATGTGGAAACGGAATTATAATTGATAAAATGAATTGAAGTGGAATTGGAATTGACAAAATGGAATTGACCCCATCCCTGATGATGAGCAACAAAACTCGTCACGCAAATCAGAGAATATAGCTACACGGAAAGACTTGAAGCCCTAAATTGAATGTCACTGAAATTAAACGAAATCAAGGATTTCTTTTTTCACGAGAGAGTTGATACTTACCTCCCTAATACTTTTGATATTGCTAAATATTGGCTTTCACTCAATAAACACTCAGATTAAAACAGTTAGGTGCCCCTACTGGGCAGGGAGTCAGAGCGTAGTCTGGCGGATGCCAGCCCCACCACCGCGCATGCGCAGACTAGCACTTCCTCTGACTAATTTATTGGCTGATACACATGCAAATATAAAGAGCCTGAAGACCGAGCCTCTGTGGGGTGGAGAGGCCGGGTCCGTATCTAGGGAGGTAAGTATCAACTCTCTCGTGAAAAAAGAAATCCTTGATTTCGTTTATTTCACATCAAGAGTATACTTACCTCCCTAATACTTTTGATATTGCCAGAATTCGACAGTGAATTCGGCGGGAGGGAGGCGAGGTCAAAAGACCAGCTCATCCCTATACGCTTTTCTGCGTTTAAGGCACTTAAACTTCTGAAACTGTATGAAAAAACAGTCAGGATTTGACTAACCATCGGATAACACCCCCGATGTATGAGAGATGACCGAATGTCATATGCGCTCCCCCCCCTCCTTCCTGGGAGGAAGAGTCGAATGACCTCAATGTCCTATACGCTCTCTACGTACAAGTGCCATGTACTACAGGACAGAGACGAAAAAACTCCATTTTCGTATACTCTCAACAATGAACCACATAAATACACAAAACCATCATCATATAAATAACGGGTAACGTGACAAGACAATCAACAATGGACAACACATACACAAGACTGACCTTGTTGAAATGGCTGCTGACATCCTCTTCCCATTGGTGAAGATCGATGCAGTCCCAAATTAGTGGTTGTTTCCATAAATTAATTGTGAAATATATAAGCAATGAGGAAACCCCATCAAAAATATATATGCCTAGTTATTTTTTCAAAATCGACAAGGCGAGAGGATTAGAGGTGTCACGGAGATAATGGTCTGTAAAACTTGACTCACAGTGCCACTGAGCCACCGACATAATATCATCCACAGGGACCCCATTAAATAGGGCAGTGGATGTCACTACGCCGCGGACACTGTGAGACTTGGCCACGTCAACATGCTTCCCGGTGGCGGATTTATGGCAAAACTGAATGCATTCTACAATCCACCTGGAAATGGTGTCCTTAGAAGCCCTGCCATGGGGTTCAATATATGACAACCATAACGCTGACTGATTGGTGCGCCACTCCGCCGTACGTTGTTTGTACCGGCGATGCGCCCGGACAGGACACCATGCTTTAGAATTAGGATCATATCTAGTTAAAGCAGGCAAAATAATAGGTTGACCTGGATATTTCAACGACTGATTTTTAGCCAAGAAATTAATCCTAGGTAGCAGCTTAAGGCCTTCCCCTAAAACCACAAAACGGTCATCCTCGGCTGATAAGGCATGAATCTCACTCCTACGCCCAGCCGAGGCCGCAGCAATTAAAAACACAGTCTTCAGTGTTAATAGTTTCATAGAAATGGAACTAAGTGGTTCAAATGGCTTATCACCTAGTACTTGAAGCACTAGCGATAAACTCCAAGACGGAATCACCGGTGGATTCCTTGGTCTTAGATTGCCCATGCCTTTAATTAATACATTTAATGTATTCACTTCATCACTTCCCCTCTTAGCCAAGCAAGGAATAACAGACATTAAAGCTGACTTATAACCAGCAATAGAGTTAGGCTTGAGGCTATAGGCATCATAAAGGTGACAGAGGAAATCAGCTACTATCTGAATAGATGCATCCATTGGATCAATACATCTTTTTGAGCACCATTCTGCAAATCTGTTGATTTTATAATTATATGCTCTGGAGGTTGACCCCCTCCTGGCTTTGGCCATAAACATGGCTGCTTGCTCAGAAAAGCCCTCCTTAATTCTAGATTCCTTGACAACATCCACGCAGTCAATCTGAACATTGACGGATTGTTGTGAAGGGCCTTGCCCTGGAAGATAATATCGTCCATCAGAGGCAGAGGAACCGGATTGCAGACCAGAAGGTCCAGCAGATCCGTATACCATGATCGGCTTGGCCAATCCGGGGCGATCAGAAGCACTTGGCATTCCTCTTGTCTGATTTTCTGAAGAATTTTTGGAATCAGGATTGCTGGAGGGAATGCGTATGCATACATTCTCCCCCAGCTGATAGCTAACGCATCTGTTGCGAAAGCGCTTGGATCCGGAATCGGAGAGACGTACGTCGTCATCTTCGCATTCTTCTTCGTTGCGAACAAATCGATGTTGGGTTTCCCCCAATGGTCGAACAGACGATCCGCCACACATTGATTTAGTTGCCATTCCGTGGGTAAAACACTCATCCTTCGGCTCAATGAGTCTGCTAGCAGGTTTAACCTTCCCGGAATATGAACTGCTTTCAAGGTAATCTGGTGATCCAGACACCAACAAAGCAGTTTCCATGTCATCATACAGAGACTGGGCGACTTCGTTCCGCCCTGGCGGTTTATGTAAGTCACAACTGTTGAGTTGTCTGAACGAATAAGAACAATCTTGCCCTGAACTTTCTGTAAGAAATGTTCCAGGCCCAGGACTACTGCTCTTAGCTCCAGTAGATTTATATGTTCCTTTGACTGTTCCAGATTCCAAAGCCCTGATATCGTGGACTCTTCCAGGCAAGCTCCCCAGCCCTCCATCGATGCATCTGTATACACAGTCACCTGAGGGTGGGGAGGGGTTAGCATAACCCCCACCAAGAGATTCTCTGTGTCCAACCACCATTGCAGGTGATGAATCAGAGGCGCCAACACTGACACATTCGAGTCCAGCGAACCTGTACTCTGGGTCCATTGTGTCATGAGAAATAACTGGATCGGCCGCCTGCGTAAGGCGGCCTGAGGAATGACTGGTTCCAATGAAACCATCAACCCCAGCATTCTCAAGTAAACCCGTGCCAGGACATGACGACTGTCGCACACTGACTGAATTAATGAGATGAGTTTCTGAACTCTCTCCTGAGTAGGATAAACATATCCTGTCTCTAGATCGAAGAACATCCCCAGGTAAACAAACTTCTGGGATGGAGTCAGCTCTGATTTTGGGAAATTGATCATCCAGCCTAAGTCTGTGAGAGTTTTCAAAACAATCTCCAGACTGGCCGACAAACTTTCCCGGGTGTGCGCTTTCAACAGCCAGTCGTCTATGTACGTGTGGACTGCTATGCTTCTCCTGCGGAGGTATGCGGTGATCGCAAGAACCACACGGGTGAAAACCCGAGGAGCCGTGGAAATTCCGAAGGGTAGCACCCTGAATTCCCACTGTCTGCCCTGGAATGCAAATCTCAGGAAGCGACGGAAACTCCTGTGTATGGGGATGTGGAAATAAGCGTCCTTCAAATCTATCGACGCTGTCCACATTCCCCTCTCTAACCCCGCCAACACCGAGCGCACAGTCTCCATCTTGAAACTGGGCGTCTCTATGAACTTGTTCAATGGCTTGAGGTTGAGAATTGGTCTCCACCCTCCGGTGTTCTTTGTTACTAAGAACAGGGTTGAATAGAAGCCCGGACACCTCTGTGCCGGCTGAATAGCTCCTTTTTGTATGAGGGAATTTATTTCCTCCTCGATACACAACCTTTGATCTGGATCTCTCGGATTTGGAGTCCAGATCGGCACTAGAGAGTCGCGATGGCGGGCCTGTCATCCAATCGGGATGATACCCGACTGAAAGCCATCGCAAGACTAAACGGTCCTGAGTTAACCGTTCCCACTCATGCATGTGGTCGGCTAATCGGCCTCCCATCAGTCCACCTAGGGATAGAGGTGGACATAAGGAGTGCAAGAGCGGCACTGTCTCCTTTGCCAGAAACACCGGCGCGGTTCTCACCGCGGTAACCGTCCCATCAGGAACGATTACCCCGCCCAGATCCTCGCGCGCCACGACCAGCACCGCGCGCACCTCGGTGCGCGGGCGGCTGCCTAGCTGACTGCGCCTGAGGAGCCTGCGCCCCCCTCGCTGCTGGCCGAATCGCACGCGGCCGAGGCCGGCGCTGCGATGGTGGTTGGCCTCTGACCTGGCCACTACCACCTCGAGCCTGCAGGGGACGATACGCAGGGGGTGCGGCACGAACGTTGGCACGACGAAGCACCTCAAACTGTTCGCGCAGCGCCCTCTGGTTATTGACCAGAGTAACCGTCTCCTGGAGGTGTCTACATCCCTCACCTCCAAAGAGACCAGGACCTGTCATAGGCGTACGTAGTAGCCTATTGTAGAGGTCCTGGGACGGGCACAGATTATCCAAGGCAAGAGTGCGCCTTGCCCGGACACTCCTGGTCACCGCCCGCGTCATACAGTCCAGAGCCAGGTTGATACCATCCTGGATGGCTCGCTGGACTGTGACCGGACTTGGCTGGCGCGATGCGGATGCTGTTACTACCCCTTGTAACAGCTGGGAGACGTGGGACAGAGCGGCAATCGAAGCCCTCCCACTCTCCTCCGCATCACGCACCGCGGTATTTGCCGAACGCAACGCGTTCGAACACAAGACTCCCGTGTCAGAACGGGAGCCTGGCCGCGCATCCTCACCCAAAGCCGCGCGGTCATCCACACTCGGCTTTGGTACCACACCGTACCGCTGGTAGTCCAGGGGCACGATGCGGAAATGCCTGGCCACCTCGCGCGGGGCCTTAGCGAGACGTCCACTCGCCTTAATAGATGTCTCCGCCGCCTCGAACATGTCAGCGACATGCTCTGCCAGCGGCAGAGAAGGCATAGCGTTAGCAGTAGGCTTACCAGCTAACCACGGCCTGTGTTCACGCTGGCTAGCCGACTGCTCCACGGGCAGATCTGGTCTAACACTCACCAACCACTGGCAAGCGTCAGACCAATCCTCCTCCGTGGCTAGTTGCGAGCGCTCTACAAGACGGGGGCCTTCGTCTTCCTCCTGAGCACAAGCAACAGAGCTTGACGGCGGATACGCTGATATCCCTGGCAAGCCAGGGAGAGCATGCGGGCCTGATAATACCGGCATGCTAATCTCACTGGCTTGACCAGGAGCAGGCGCCGTGGTAGAGCGCGGGGCATATACCGCCCCACCACGGCCCCGGCCAGCACCAGCTACACTCTCGGCAAGCCGAGGTATGCGGTACCGCTGGCCTTCAGCGCCCAGGGCCACAGTCTGAACCGTGGATTCTACCCCTGGGAGAGTAGACCCGTGGAAAAAGGCGCCTGTATTCCCCGCGAGGGGCGCACAAACGTCATATTCCATGGCCACGTCTTCAGACGGCGACCCCAACAGGTAATCATCATCCTCCTGGCCAGAAAGATTAGACTCCGGGTCAGCAAAGAGAGCTAACCCGGACTGGCCAGGGAAGGCGCCATACGAGGTACTGGCAGCCGCGGTGTGCGGATACCCCTGGACTGATGAACAGCCCGCGGGTTCCAGCGACGACCGTCCACGGTCCCTATTGGGCGCGGCAATAAGCCTGCTGCCAGGGCCGTGGAACACCCCCTCTAATGGGGCCACCTCTGAATCTTCAAACAACGGAAGCGTACTAAGGAACGTTGATTCAGAGGTGGGGATTACCTGCTCCGAAGCAGATGATGAGGTCAATAAAGGATTTGGTCCAGGAAGCATGCCACGAAGCAACTCTGGAACCAAATCCTTGATTGTCCTCCTCATCTCTCCCAACATCTCGGTCCGGAAGGCCTCCATGTCCACCGCGGACGAGGCCTTCCTCTTACCCTTCTTACTTACGACCTCTTTTTTTAAGCTTCTTTTTCTCCTCCTCCAACTTGTCCTTCGCCTGCAAGCACAAGAATTCGGACATTAGCTCGCCCCCCCAGTGCTTACATATCTCGCAATTAAGCAAGGGACCACAGGGGCTACACTGAAAACATAGATGAGGGCCAAACTTGTCCCTCAAAAATCGTCCACAGGACGCACAACCAGGTCTCTGAAAAAGGCCAAAGGACGAGGAGTATGAGCAAACTAGTTACGCTTAGAAACTAACCAACTCAAGAGAAGGAAATGATCATAAAGATCATAATTTTATGAGAAACCAGCTTCGGACAACTTTAATTGTAATTAAAGAGCAAAGCTGATTATGACGTCATTAATCCTATGACAGGACAAAATCGATCCCAACAAACATCCCAGTGCAAGGACGAATTGTATCTCTAACCAGAACATGTGCAGAATGGACATTTCGACTACACAAGCATCAGATAAATACTGATAACAATGGCAAATAGTGTTAATTATCTCCCTTTCTCATATCAATAATTAATACCTGACATCTTGTCTAGACAAACCATCCAACCTGATGAACTGGAGAACTCCACCACTGAACGCCTCTTAACTCTCTCCACCTCAAGGGGAAGGAATTGGATCAAGAGGGCAAAGTGAGAAGACCTTTATAATAGGCCTCCAACTCACTGGGCATAGAATTTTTGGTTAGATAACCTAACAGTATTAGTAGGAAATGGAACCATGGTGGAGAGACACAAACCCTCTGCTGATGTCATGTCCTTATTTCTCCTTCACACAGACCTGTGGACATAAACACAAAGAGAGATTAGTCTTGTATAGCACCTAGTTGAAAAAACCCAACTAATTAAGGCGCTTATCACGTTTAGCGAGAGTCCCGGAAACACATTACAACGGAACAAAACTCGCTAATTTTACTAGAAGTCACCTGATTTAAAGGTCCAAGGCCCTCCTGTGGCGAAGTCACTCTCTCAGCCATCTTTGTCAGCGGTAAACTTCTATCTAATAGTCTTAAAAAGCTTTGAAAAGAGTATAGAAAGATTCTATCATGAAAGCATGTGTTGTCTCTCAGCCAATAAATTAGCAAAGAGGAAGTGCTAGTCTGCGCATGCGCGGTGGTGGGGCTGGCATCCGCCAGACTACGCTCTGACTCCCTGCCCAGTAGGGGCACCTAACTGTTTTAATCTGAGTGTTTATTGAGTGAAAGCCAATATTTAGCAATATCAAAAGTATTAGGGAGGTAAGTATACTCTTGATGTGAAAATAGATGGTTTCGAGATCTAATTGAAACATTGAAGCTCATCAGGGATCTATATAACATTGATAAGGCCTACTTCTTTGAACCATCCAGTATTACACAGCCCAGAGGTCATAGGTTCAACCTCAACATAATACACAGCAATAAAGATATTCGCAAGCACTTTTTCACCAATAGAGTGGTACCACAGTGGAATTCACTGCCAGCTACAATAGCCGAAGCAACAACAGTCGAATCATTCAAGAACAAACTACATATCTACTTCAAAGAAAGAACATTCGAATTTGACTGAACAGGCCAAGTCATACTGCAATTCCGCAAATAAAGTTGACTGAGCTAGTAGCCTGTGCATAGACATGAACATGCTCGGTAGTGATTCCAATTACTAGTAGATACATCTTGGCTTCCACATCCACACTTTGTGGTTGCATGCAGAGACAAAAGGCAAGCGTAGAGGAGGAGACTCGGATAGCGATGAATGCAGAAAATGAAAACAACAGCAATAAGACAAGCCACTGCCTCCAAAAGTCAGCATGCAAACAAATGCTAGACGCAGCAGGGTGTAACCATGAGTGTAGGCGGCATACCACAGCTAACGCGGGGAACAGCCATCTGCACCACAGCATTTCCACAAATCAGTGTTAACCATTGCCAATCTGAGTTCAGAATTTTACATTTCAAATTAAATTAAAAGATGATCGGTGTTCATTTTCCGGCAAATTTGCTGGAGGATGTTGCTGTCGTAGACAACAACATCATCAACAAAATTGTTGCAAAATGTACACCACTTTCTTTGTTATTGACACATCAAAAGATGGAATATTGGTAGCAGAGTGGTAATGGTCAAAGTCTTAAACCAAATGGTTTTGAGGAGACTAATTAAGCAACAACAGTCCGACCATTCAAGAACAAACTGGAAGTCGACTTCAAGGAAGGGACTTATGAATTGGATTGAACAAGCCATACAACAACAAAAACACTGAGGCAATAACAACTCAATGGCTTATGCCTCATAAAATGATTTACCAGTGATTGCAGTCAAATACTTCAGTGTAGAAGAAGCGACTGCAATATTTGGGAGCTAGACGACCTTAGGTCTATATAAAACCCTGTGACTTGACGAATGAGACTAGGTTGTTTTTTAATGTTGGACTGTTAATTGCTTCTGTTGGTAGAGAATTCCATACATTAACCACTCTATTTGTGAAGAAATACTTGCGTAGATCAAGTCGACAGGGTTGTTTGTAAAGTTTAAGTGCATGTCCCCATGTGTGTGTAGATGCCATTGTGAAGAGGTCATTGTCCTGGTTAGAATAAATTTTTGTAGAATTCTATCATGTCAGGTCGGATTCTCCTGGTTTTCAATGTTGTAAGATTTAGTTTCTGGAGTCGTTTCATAAGATATACTTGCTAAACCTGGGATCATGTGTGTCATCCTGTGTTGTACCCGCTCCAGTAAGTCTATGTCTTTTTGTAGGTGTGGGCACCAGAAGGGGATACAGTAGTCTAAGTGAGGTCTTACGAGGAATTTATAAAGTTGGAGAATAACAGGTCGGGATTTATATTTTATTGTACAATATATCAGGCCTAGGGCTTGGTTTGCTTTTCTTGATGCTACTTCACATTGTCTTGACAATGATGATGATGATGCACTACTACTACTACTACTACTACTACTACTACTACTACTACTACTACTACTACTACTATGTAAATTCGTTCAAGCGAGAAATTTCCTAAACTACATGAAGACCCATGAAATGTACCCAATGCCCTCCATTTATTTTTTTGGAAGCCATGACATATCCATTAACCCAAAGAATATATGTTAAGACAAGTAGCAGCTTTAAGTTCAAATGGTGGATGATTGAGGGACACCCTTGAAAATTCAAATATATGTTTAGCTACTCTACAGTTTTTCAGCACCCATACATGGACACAAGCAGATGTCGTGGATAACCATGTTAACATTTGGAATACCTTTAAGTAGAAAAATAGGCGTTTAGAGATACACTACCACGAAAATAGAACGTTTTATCATTTTATTTGCAGTATCATTCTTATATATAAAATTCGTTTATCCTCTTGAATAATAAATACATGAAATATATAAACTGCCCATCTAAATGATTAATTCTTAAAATATAACTTACGAAAACGTAATGTCACATATTTTGTAAAACTCTTTTGGGTTTGGAGGTTCATTTGGTCCTTTAGAGAAAAAGCGTCGTTAGGAACGTCATATTGCAAGTATTGAATTGTTGAAAACTCTTGCTATTATGCTGAATTAACAGCACATAATATCCAACGATGTCCTTCCCAAACCCACAATCATCAAGAAAGGATTTCACACCGTCTATGGATATAAAAAGACAGGTATTTAAAGTTATTTATATAGAATTATAAAGATTAAAGCTGACCATCCATCTTAAAAATAGTAGTGAGTTCAAACAATCTATAAGTACTGGATAAAGAGCGTGACATTGTAGGTACCTAGAAATCATATACCATGGAATAAAGTGTTAATTACAAACATTACACATAGTTTACCAGAACCGATGAGTGATTAACCCTTTCTACACCCATCCACTAAAAATTGACAATCTCTTTATGAATGAATCCAAAACAGAGTTCACCCACATATACCTATCTACACAGTATGAAACTAAAGAAAATGACGATCCACATCGTGGCGGTGAACCATGGTGGAAAAGTGAAATTCTGGGGTCACTGCTTTGAAGTACTGCTGACATTGCTGCACGCTGTCATGGGAAACTATGGATTCGTAGATCAAAGACACCCTTGATAACAAGGCTATGTTTATACAATGCAACCTATGTATCCTTGATGCTGTATAACTGTAACAGCAAGGCAGCTCTAGACAAACTCAATGCCTGCCACAGCAAACACATACATACCATCACTGGACACTGATGGGCAGACAGCATAATTTACAAAGATGTACTATACAAGATGTGTAATACGTGGCCACTGTCTGTAAAAGTCACGCAGCAAGGATGGTCCATGTTTGGCCATGTGCTAAGGATGCCAGAAGCGACACCAGCACAGAGACTCTTGGAATTTGCTCTACTCGGAGCCGACAAATACAAAGCCAGGAGAGGACGTCATTGCATTAATCTGCTAATCATGCTACGAGGTGACCTCAAGAAAGCAGGACTCGGTACACTCAAGTCAAGAAAGGACCTCAGGAAGCTAAGGATTTCGGCTGAGGACAAGGCACAGTTGGCAAAAGTGAAGAAGGACTGATTGCAGCTGTAATGTTTCTACTACTACAGCCGCAGAATACAGTAGTCATACATACACCCACCCACACCCCTCAACACGCCATGGTGCAGAGACTAATGTAAACATTGTCTCATTATCCACATTCATTCATTCATTCATTCATTCTAGTTGAAGGGCCACAAAGTTTATCCCTGGATTCATGGATATGAGTTATACTGTTAGACTCAGGAAACTGAAGCTGCCATCCCTGACATATTGTAGACTTTAAGATGATATGATCGAGGTGTTTAAGATGCTCAGAGGCATATCTGACAGTGGTGTATGTCCGCAAATAGCACTTAGAAGTGAAACAACTATGTACACGAGGCCACTACCTGCAAATATTCAAGATGCGAGCAAGGGGGAAGCTGTACTTAGACAGAACCGTTTCTGTCTTAGAATAGCTGAAGTAGCCTCCCGGAGTAAGTTGTGAGTGCTCCAACAGTAGAGGCTCTTGACACCCATATTGTCAGACTGGTAGAACCAAGAGATGATGTACGAGTTTGAAGCTGCTCTGATGAAATCTGCTTCAAGACACACCGCCTCAGTTTAACAGAAAATCATGAAGATGTAGAGCTGGACTTCTAGCTTTAAGTAGGAACATCCTTTCATCCAGTAGCAACATGAGGTATCATGACGTATGAGGTATTCATATGAGTAACTCACATAGATTAGAAATTTTGTTGAATTCCACCAACATTGATGAGCTGCTTCCACCCCGGGGACAGAGCCAAATGTAATCGACATCTAGTAATCCACAATCATATGAATAACTCACGTAACAAATTTGTTTGAGTTCCAACAAATGGTTTTGCAGGAGATCTATCTACAGCCGGCTGAATGGAGTCGATTGCAATATCCCCACCCTATGTCGGAGATTAGTGTAAGCATCACCGTGCAATCTGTGATAATATGGATAACTCCCATAAGAGATTTGTTTGCATGCCACCTAACAGTTTCGGAGGGATAGCTGACCGGGCAGACGGATGTGATTGCAATATTCCTGCCATGTTTATCCCACAATTTTTTATAACAATGTCTCCAAGCTGGAAAACCAAGCTCACAGTTAGATATTCATCAACGATAAAAGAAAAGTGGTGATTGTATCATCCCACCATAATGTGTGTGGATGTATGTGTGCATGCATGCACGTGCTTGCACCATGCATGTGTCTGTGTGTGCATCAATTGATTGTAACGCAACTCCTCTAAAACCATTGGACAGAATTCAAACCAATTTGTTATGTTATGTGAGTTATCCATTTGGGGCCCGTTTTGGCGGCGTGAACCTGGTTGGTGAAATTCATTTACGCGGTCAGTCACCAAAACGGGCCCATGGTTGCAGAGTGGAAAAGGACATAAAGAAATTTATTATGATGCAACTCCTCCAAAACGTTTAAACAGAATTCACCAAAATTTAGTAGGTGTTACCCATATGATTATAGAGTGTAAGAGGCCATGTACATTTTACTCCGCCGCCAGGGGGGATGGGGTGGGGAAAAAATCCAATTAATTGCAACACAACTCGTCCAAAATAATTGGATGGAATTCCTTCAAATTTGGTGTGTACGTTATCCATATAAGTGAGGAATGCAAGAGGACATTTAGAATTGACTCCTTCCTCAGGGGTGGGGTCAAAGCATCAAGAAATTGATTGGGATGCAACTTAGTCCGTCCATCCCCGATTTCTTGTCCGTCCCATATTTTCAGGGTTTTTGTCTCGCCTGCGAAGCAGAAAGCGAGACATGTGTCACTTTTCTGGCAGCAATGGCATCAACAATGTTAGGTTTTTGTGTTTAGCAAATCTCAGCTTATATTTCAGGATAAATTAATCCTGTTGCAACTAAATTTGGCTATGTGGGTGTCTATACTGATTGGAAGCGGCATGATGATACTGAGGTCACAATATAGGTATGGGTCATGGTTTTATAGTCTGCTTCCACTTGCCAGCATGCTTAGCCGACATTACAACTATCACAAGGTCAAAGGTCAAGGTCACTGTAACCTTGATACAAAACTCTGGGGGTTTCCAATGTTACGGTCAATGCCGATTTCAAGTATATTTGGCAGAAAACATCCTTAGGGCAAAGCAAACCAAGTTTGTTCAAATGAAGATGATCAGCCAATTCGATTTTGGCCAATTTTTAGAACTGTCTTTAAAAATCTGTTCTGAAATAGCTTGTGGGATTGATTCCAAGCCCAAGAAATATCATCTAGGGTAAGAGATGATCCAGGTTTGTTCAAGTGGACTCGATTCGCGAAACAGTTTGGCAGCCATCTTGGATGACCTAGTTTTCGCAAAAACAACTTCTCCAGAACCGCTAAATGGATTGGGCAGAAATTTAGGAGATATGATTAGGGACTGAAGGCCATCAAAATTTGTTCAAGGGAAGTTCATACGTAAAGAAAACATGGCCGTCGTGCGCCAGTCAAAATGTATCATATTTGGCAACCATATAGAATTTTTTTTATTTGATGGATTTTGAAGACAAAGTTGGTTTTATAAAGGTTTTTGGGTATTTTGGTTTCAAATTTGCCATTTTCGAAACTCGAATAAACGACTTGGTGGCCATCTTGGATCTTTTTCTCGCCAAAAGCTCCCATACTAAAGCAATGGGAAATACACTCTCTCTCGAATCACTTGGTTGATTTCAATCATATTTGGTAGGAAGCATCCGTATCACATAGGGATCTATGTCTGGTCAAAGGAAACCGATCAGCCTATTTGGCAAACCACTAGGATTGATTGAAAACGCTTGAAATGTCATCTAGGATATTTTTTCTGCGAAAAGCTCCCATACTAAAGCAGTAGGAAATTAATAATATCTTCTAAAAAACACTGGGCCAATTTCAAGTATATGTGCCACACAGCCTCCTTATGGCACAGAGATACAGCTCTGTTCAAATGAAGCCGATCGGCCAATTGGCTCTGCAGCCAGCTTGGATTTTTGACAATTTTTTTAGAAATATCTTTAAAAATCTATGAAACCGCTTGGGGGATCGATTCAAAAGTCATACAGCATCATCTAGGGCAATGGCTGAATCAAGTATGTTCAAAGGAATTTGTTTGGTCAAATGCTTCAGCGGCTATCTTGGATGACCTAGGTTTCGTGAAATCTACTCCAGAATCACTGAATGGATCGAGCCAAAATTTCGTAGATGTGATTAGGGACTAATTGCCAATAAATGTGTTCACAGGAAGTTGATACGTTTATGTAAAGAAACATGGTCGCTGTGTTCTTGTTACAATTCTGGCCACGTCATTAGGGCTCCAGACCTCTTGTTGTATACAGTTAACCAAGCTTGGTGCATAGATGCATTGTAGGTTACTGTTGTGTCGCTTATCAAGTATCAAATGTAGGTCAGCCTGACCTACTTTGTATGGTTTACTGAACATCATAGATTATACTTGTGCAGGCTGTAGTTTCAAGAGGTTTTTGTATACAGCAACCAAACCAGGTGTATGGATGCATAGTAGGATATGTTGTGTCCGATATCAAAAGTAGGCCACCACGACCTACTTTTCATGGGTCAATGAGCATCATAGAAAAATGTGTTTGTCTCCACTTTTTTGTTCGGACCATATTTTCAAATGTGTGTCATGTATAGTCAAGTAGTCAACAAACTTGATATATGGATGCATCATATATTAAGGGTGTGTCATGTACACAAAGTAGGTCAGTGTGACCTACTTTTCCCAATTCACTGAATATCAAAGCTTATACTTCTCAGGTCTGTAGCTTCAAGAATCTTTTTGTATACACCGAGTACACCAACCTTGGTGTGTGGATGTATTGTAGCCTACCAGTTTGTCATGTATCAAAAGTAAGTCAATCTAAACACAGTTCAGAGACTGATGGAAAATTCTTGTCTGGGCCTTATTTAGTTTTATGAGTATTTTGTGTGCATTAAACCATTCAGGACAAAGCCGGCCAAAATCGGCCTCCGTTGTGGTATTGGGAAATGTCCATTTGCAAGCCAAGAGAAGAATATTTTTGAAATTTTACCACTGGAATGACTGGCTCGATAACCGAGCCAGTCATTCCAGTGATAAATTTTCTAAAATAGTCTTCTCTCGGCCTGCAAATTGACATTCAATAAGTAAATATTTTAAACAAATTTAGTCAGTAAAGGGTTAACCAATCTTTGTGTATGGATGCATAACTAATATCAATTCATTTTTCAGACACCTTCGCTAAAACTCTTGTTTATATTATTATTATTATTATTATTATTATTATTATTATTATTATTATTATTATTATTAAGGATGTCAATAACATGGAGTCAAACCTTGCCAAGCTACGGGGCTTATCAGAAGATGATAAGACTGAGAATGCCATGCTGCGCTCTCGGATTGATGAGCAATCACAACTCATTATGGTCCTAAAGAACCGGGCTGATGATGCATCTGGCAGACTTGGCACAGTTCAGAAAGTCAACCAGGACTTGATGGCAAAACGTGATGATGCTTCAGAAAAGATTAACATGGAGCTTCATAACTACAAGATGCTTGATAAAAGGTTTTTTGATTTGGCTGAAAATCACGAAGAAATGATAAAAATTAAAGATGAGTATAAGCATGTAAATAAAGAACTTCGTGCAGAAAACTTCAAATTAAGAGACGATAATGCTCGCTTGTTTTCAAAAGCGCTCTTAGAGAAGGATCAACAGCTTGCAGAGATAGAGGAGAAATACAGTGCGGCTAAGGACAAGTTTGATGCCTTAGATATAAAATTAAGGTTTGATTTAATTGGCACCGTAGAGTTAATAAATAAGTTAACGTGTTTCCAAAACGAAAACAGAAACATGCTATTTATGGTAGTACAATTTTAAAAACATGTAAAAAAAAGTTCTGTTGAATATTTTGAAGTTAATTTGAGTGGAAGCCATTGGTGCCTAACCTTTAGGCAGCAATATCTTCCAATCAAATTAAGTTCAAAATATTCAACAGTAAGCCTTATTTTGCTAAAGTGGAAACATTCTAAGTTATTTCTGAGCTGTATTTTAATTGATATATCTAATGTTATCTATATGGTCTTGTCCCTGTTTTTGACAGTCAAACTCTGATGTCATTAAAACGTGACTGTATAATATACACCTGTGCAAAAGTTAAGCACCACCCTATTTTTACGCACATGCGATGGTATATTCATGTGCTATGAAGAAAGCAATAGCATAAACATTTATGTACCCATCCATCTTAGTGCAAGAGGTAATAATGCAACTAGAGGAATGCTGATTATGATGGTGGGGAAACACTGTATGTTTTTGTTTGAACATGAAAACGAGGCCTGAATATGGTTACGTTGACACACCTGACAACTATTGCCCTACAGTTGACACACGTGGCTAGATTGTCATTAATGGTGTCTGAAAACGAAGTTTAACATCTGTGCACGAGTTTGAGACTGTCATTATTAATACCGGGTATATCCACCTTGTGCCTGGATGACGGCCTGGACACGACGTCTCATGCTGGTCACCAACCGACTGATACGCCATTGTGGTATTCGTTGCCATTCAAGATGGAGAGCGTCTGTTAATTCCTGTAGGTTCTGCAGAGGAGGATCCCTCCTTCTCGCCATCTTTCCCAGAATGTCCCAGATATGCTCAATAGGGTTCATGTCAGGGCTCCTTGCTGGCCATGGTAGGGTTTCGATGGCAATCTGGCGGAGGTATTCATGCACAACTCTAGCACGATGTGGTCGGGCGTTGTCATCCATGAATATAGGGTGGGTTCCAGGTGCATGATTTACAAAATGAGGGACCACAACTCTATCCAGTATGGAATCTTGATATCTTTGTCCATTTAGTGTTCCAGGTACAGTCAACAGATCCAGCTTACAATCAAATGAGATGCACCCCCATATCATAACGGAACCTCCACCAAATGGAACTTCTTCCATGATGTTACGTTGGTCGTACGCCGTGCGTCTGGACCTCCATACACGAGTTCGACCATCTGTGGCATGAAGCAGGAACCGACTTTCATCGGACCAGTGTACCCGTCTCCAGGATCTCATGTTCCAGTGTCTTCTTTCGTTGCACCACCTCAGACGCTCCTCTTTGTGGTGTGCAGTGAGGAGAGGACGTCTGACAGGTCTCCTAGCTTTCATGCCAGCAGCATACAGTCTCCTTTTGACGGTATACATTGACACTCTATTGCGCGTTTCCCATTGCTGACTGAGCACTCTGCTGTTGGTGAATGGAGATCTCCTAACTAGGCTTACTAGGGCTCGATCATCACGGGCAGTAGTCTTCTTCGGTCTTCCAGATCTAGGCCTGTCCTTCACCTCGTTAGTTTGCCCATGTTTTGCAATCAAACGACTGATTACAGTATGGTTAATGTGCAGCTGTCTGCCAATCTCTCTGCATGACATACCAGTGGTATGCATGCCTATGATTTGCCATTTCACACGATCACTTAACCTTCGTCTTGCCATAGCGGTTCACAATCAAGAGCTAATTCTCTCTGTACAAATAAACCACGGTCATGAACACAAAATTCCTAATCTTGTCGCCTAAATCTGTATGTAATGTTCTACACCTCAAACTGGACTTTTACATAACTGAACACGTGTGCTGTTTCCCGCCACGCACGGACATCAAGCGGCGTGAAGTCATGCATGCATGTGCATTTCGTACTTGGAATTATGTCAGCTAACGCGGGGACAAAAAGTATGGCAGCCTAGTTGTACCATCATGTTTCTACGTTCTATTGTTTTTGCTGGTGCTTAACTTTTGCACAGGTGTATAGTTATGTACAGCAATTTTACGCTATTATATGAAGATTTTTCTTAAAGTATGGCAGAAACTACTAAATATTTCCCCCCATTTTATTATTTGTAATGTGAACATTACTTAGTTTACGCTCCGAAACAGCTTGGGGGCTCAAATCAAAACTCATGAATGATCATCTAGGGCAATAGCTGAACCAAGTTTGTTCAAGGGAAATTGATTGGCCTAATGCTTTGGCAGCCATCTTGGATAACCTAGTTTTCATGAAAACCACTGATCGGGCTAAAATTTGGGAGATATGTAGAGGAACATGGCCACTGTGTTCTTGTTATAATGCTTATCAACTCCTTAGGGTTCTTCTTGGCATTTGTAGTTGAATTGCCTATGTTCCAGGTGAGCGATACAGGCCCCTTGGGTCTCTTGTTAGCTCACCTGGCCTGAAAGGCCAAGTGAGCTTATGCCATGGTGACCGTCCGTCGTGTGTCCGTCCATCAACTTTAAACCTCCGTTAAACGACTTCTTCTCAAGAACCACTGGGCCGATTTCGATTATATTTGGCAGGAAGCATCCTTAGGGCATAGGGATCCAAGTTTGTTCAAATGGAACCAATCGGCCAATTTGGCCGGTGGCCATCTTGGATTTCGGCCGATTTTAGGAAACGTCTTTAAAAATCTTCTTCTACGAAACCACTTGAGGAATCGAGTCAAAACTCATGAAACATCGTCTAGGGAAAGAGGTAAGCCAAGTTTGTTCAAGAAGACTTGATTGACCAAATGGTTCAGTGGCCATCTTGGATGACCTAGTTTTCCCAAAAACGACTTCTCCAGAACCGCTGAAGGGATCAGGCCGAAATTTGTGAGATATGATCAGGGACTAAGGGCCATTAAACTGTGTTCAAGGGAAGTTGATCCGTCAAAAAACATGGCCGCCGTGGGCCAATCAAAATGTAGTGTGTTTGGCAGCCATATTGGATTTTTTTATTTGATTGATTTTGAGGCCGAACTTGGTTCTCTATATGGTTTTGCGTAGTCTGAGCTCAAATTTGCCATTTTCTAAACTGTCGGATAAACGGTTTGGCAGCCATCTTGGATTATTTTCCTGCCAAAGGCACCCATACTAAAGCAATGGGAAATTTAAAGTGTCTTCTTTTGAAGAACTGCTAGGCCGATTTCAATTATATTTAGCAGGAAGCATCCTTAGGGCATAGGGATCCAAGTTTGTTCAAATGATGCCGATCGGCTAATTTGGCCTGTGACCATCTTGGATTTTGGCCGATTTTAGGAAGTGTCTTAAAATCTTCTCCGAAATCGCTTGGGGAATCGATTCGCAAGTTATGAAACCTCATCTAAGGAAAGACATAAGCCAAGTTTGCTCAAGACAACTTGATTGACAGAATGGTTCAGCGGCCATCTTGGATGACCTAGTTTTCCCGAAAATCACTTCTTCAGAACCGCTGAAGGGATCAGGCCGAAATTTGGGAGATATAATCAGAGGATAAGGGCCATTAAAGTTTGGTCACGGGAAGTTGCTCCACCAAAAAACATGGCTGCTGTGGGCCAATCAAAATGCAGCCTGTTAGGCGGCCATATTGGATTTTTTTATTTGATGGATTTTGAGACCAAAAGTGGTTCTATATATGTTTTTGGGTATTCTGAGCTCAAATTTGCAATTTTTGAAATTGTCGAATAAACAGTTTGATGGCCATCTTGGATAATTTTCTCATCAAAAGCTCCCTTGCTAAAGCAATGGGAAATTTAAAATGTCTTCTCGAGAACTACTAGGCCGATTTCAATTATGTTTGGCAGGAAGCATCCTTATGGTATAGGGATCCAAGTTTGTTCAAATGATTTTGGCTGATTTTAGGAAATGTCTTAAAATCTTCTCCAAAGCCGCTTGGGGAATCTTCATCTAGGCCAAGAGTAAGCCAAGTTTGTTGACCAAATGGTTCGGCGACTATCTTGGATGACCTAGTTTTCCCGAAAACAACTCCTCCAGAACCGCTAAAGGGATCAGGCTGAAATTTGGGTGGTATGATTAAGGACTAAGAGTCATTAAAGTTTGTTCAAGGGAAGTTGATCCATCAAAAAATACCCGGGCGCCGTGGGCCAATCAATATATAGCGTGTTTGCAAAAATGTCCACAAACTAATTTAAACTATTTTGACAAAAATTGGTGCTCCAGGTGAGCGACACAGGCCCCTTGGGCCTCTTGTACCAGTGATCATCTCGTTTTGTTCGTTTGTGCCTGTGGCCAGTAATTCCAGGTGAGTGATACAGGCCCCTAGTTAGTATAACCACTTTCAAGTTGAAATGCCTATGTTCCGGGTGAGTGATACAGGCCGCTTGGGTCTGTTGTTCCAGTGGCCATCTCGTTTTGTTCATTTGTTAGTATTGCTTTCCTATTTGTAGCTTTCTCGTTAATTATTTGACTTTTGTCTAAAGGCAGATGCAGCATGAATTCCGGAGTAAAGAGACAGATTACAAGCAGCAGATTACGGACTTACAAGAAAAATATAAATCAGAATTCAAACTACTCCAGAATAAAATCAGTGACACAGAGGAAAGATTGAAAGGTGATTGAATAACTGTTTGTGATTTCCTGATTAGTTATAGTGAACCATCCAGAGAACATTCTTTCTCCACAGAATTGAGGGATCCTATCTGTGACTCAAGTATCTGACGTCATTATCAAATACGTCACATATTTGCTGACGTCACTATCAAAATTCACCTTTCCAGAGTACCCACCCATCATATGACGTCATAATGAACTGCGTGATATATACAATGACATCATAATGAATGACGTCGATAGGTATGTCACAAACGCATATTTGAAGACAGTCTATGCGTTGTACAAATTGTTTGCTTTTACTATTTAATAAATATTCTGTTGAATAGGTAGCCACAGCACCCAGTCAAATTAGTTACAAAATATTCAACAGCTTCCCTGTATAGTTTTCAGGAAATTGATAGCTAGCGCATTTGGGGATCGATCAATCCCAACATGGCGAGGTGTTGGTGGAGCTTAGCTAGTGATGGGCGTGGCATAGCTAAAAATGGAGAGGTCCATTGACGTGGCTCTGTCATGAAGATTGAGAAGTCTGTCACTAAGGTGTACAAATTTGATAACTTTGATGAATTTACAATTTAGTAAATATTCTGTTGAGTATTTTGAAACTAAAGCATGTCAAATGTATTAGTTTCAAATATTCAGTAGCTACCTGTATAGTTATCCTGAAATTTTGATCCTGGGATCTCCTGAATCTAAATAGCCAGGACCAATTCACCTTTCTAGAGTATCCATCTATCATCTGATGTCATAATCAGCTAAGCGACATGTAGGATAGGCAGCAACAACGCCCAGTCTAATTAGTTTCAAAATATGTAACAGCTTACATGTAAAATTTTCTGGAAATTGATAGTCAGGGAGTTCAGAGATCGATCAATTCAACACGAGCGAGATGTGGGTGGACAAAAATGGAAAGGTCCATTATTCATTCACCAAGCACCAAATAAAACAATTCTTCTGATAGTATACAATTTCTAATTCGCGAGATATATGGAAAATTATTTTGATTGGAAACCATTGCTACTTGGTGGCAATGTCTTCTAGTAAAATTATTTTCAAAATATCCAACAGCTTTTCTATATGACTGCCTTTAAATTTAGATCATGTAAGGTGAACGGTAACCTCTATGATTCCTTACCTGGGGTGAAAATCAGGTAACCTGTTTTTAGGTTTCCCAAATTTATAAAATTATATTGCCTGCTATCTGTTGGCCCATAATAGCAAATGGATGACCTTGTTAAAAGGTCATCTGCCCTTAATAGTGACCACCTTTCTCTAGTATCTATGGTGATCATTTGACCCGATAATGTTCAAGCTGGCCAAAAAATAGCCCGAGCCAGTCATTCTAGTGGTAAAATTTCAAAAATAATAATCTTCACTTGGCCTGTAAATGGTCTTTCACTAATAGCCCAGGAGCTAAAGCTAGGTCAGAATCGTGACATAGCACACCCAGTATTCGGAATGTCTGACACTTGCTGTGGCTTGGGGGACATGTCCCACACATTTTAAGCCCTGTTGTACAAACAAATTGTGGTAGCACTAATTAGTTATCCTGATTTCTTTGCATAGGGGGTCTAGGCTTTGGCTGTATCCACAGTGCACAACGATATAAGCATGATCGTGTCATAACTCAAAGTAATATCGTATTAGATTCACCATATATGATATTTAGACGGATATCGACCTAACATATATCCAACATACATTTTGCATGCATATACCAAAGGCGAGGGTGAAAGAAGATCTCCGCATAGAGGCCAACACATATGGTAGCAGCACGGCTGCTGCTCTACTTAAAGGGAAGTCATATAATCGAGGAGTGAGGGCTCACAAATTGGTTATGAAAGCGCTGCTGCGATTACAATGGCAGTCTTTTTCCAAATGGGTTCAACAAAATGGACAACATGAAGACCACATTACTCCAACAGAATTGGAGAGTCTGGATGAGAAAATTAAGATGTGCCGAAGCAGCATTAACGACTTAGACGCACTGCAAGAAAATTTCAAAGAAGTGTGTATGTACGTGAATAAATTGCAACAGCTGTTCAAATCCTTTAAAGTTGAGTCAAGCTCGAAATCACACCTGTTCGCATTTTGGAACTCATATATTCATATGGTAGAGCTGCTGCTTGGATTCATAAGAGCTGAGAGAACTGGAGATTGGCAGGCACACCTATCTGCTACTGCTGCTATGGCGCCATATTTCTACAGCATGGACAGAACCAATTATGCAAGATGGCTGCCAATATATCTTGCGGACATGAAGATGCTTCCAAGTACACATCCCCATGTACATGAACAATTCTTGAATGGAAATCATTCCATAAGTCGCTCAGACCATCCATTCAATCAAGTGTGGACAGATATGGCCTTAGAGCAATCGATTAATTTGGATTCCAAAAAGCGAGGTGGTATTATTGGAATAACACAAAAGCCAGGAGCTCTGGAGAGGTGGTTTTTAACTAGCCACGAGAGGGCAGCCATAACAACGGTCACAAAGCAAATGTGTGGGTTACAAGATAGTCACATGTTTGGAGTACATAAGGAAATGGGGACTAATCGAATGAACAGGGATGAAACCGATGTGCAGAAGATACTTTCGATGTTCTCATCAGATATAATGACCAATCCCTTTAATATTGCGGAAAACGATGACAGCGAGTGTCTTCCGCTTGTAAACATTGCAACTGGCATGGTATTGCCTAGTGAAATCGCCAAGAGACTTGTTTCCGCCTGTGACATTGGTAAGGAGATTATGGAAAATTTTGTTCAGGAGCGGCTGGACACTAACACGAGAAGCTTTTGGGACACGTTGCCACACTTAAAACTTAAAACATTTGCCAGCCTAGCACAGAAGAAAAAACTCAAAACAAATGATGAAAAAATTCACAATGTGAGATCTGACCGCGAACTATGTGGTCGATTAATTATTGCCGCAAGGTCCAGAGATGTTGATTTAAAACTAGTGATGACGTATGAACTGTCTGCTGTTCCACTATCATTGTCACATACAGATGGGACTCTAAGAAAGAATGTGAAAAGTGTTTTGTTAAGTGAACTAGAAAAGGAAGTAAATGTTGATGGATGGCTTCCACCTGTTGACAAGACAGGCACAACAGCTTATGTAGTAGATGGCATGGCAATTGTGCAAATGGTTAAAACTGGAGGTATGTCTACATTTGGAGAATTGGCTGATAAATACTGGCACATCTTTACAGTTCCACTGAATCAAGAAGACTGCAACAGAGTAGATATAGTTTTTGACAGATATGATAGACTGGAATCTCTCAAAGCGGAAGAGCGGCTAAAACGTGGGTCATCAACAGCATTGGAAGTAAAGATTGCTGGAGAAAATACTCCCGTTCCAAAGCAATGGGCCAAGTACATCAGCAATCCAAGCAACAAAAGTAACCTGGTTGCATTTCTCAGCAAGCGGTGGCATGATACTGGTCCAAATATGCTATCTGCTGACAATTGCGTCATTCTTGCTGGTGGCTTTAACGATTGAATGGATGTTGTTGTCATTTCAGCGAACAATTCGTCGTATTTGGAAGAACTTTGATCAGATCACGACGAAGCAGATATGCGTATGATGTTGCACGCACTACATGCTTCAAAAGACCACATGCGTGTTGTTATACAGTCTCCTGATACAGACGTGGCAGTACTTAGTATATATACGTATCGTTCGCTTCACTGTTCTGAACTATGGTTCCGTATGGGCACAAAGGTCAAATTGCGATACATACCAATACATACAGTTGCTCAAGTACTGGGCCCAGCTATCTGTCTGTCTTTGCCTGGGTTTCATTCTCTTACAGGTTGTGATAGCACTAGTGCATTATTTGGAGTCGCTAAGAGAAAAGCATTCAATCTCTTAAAGTCATCTGAATGTCATCAGCTTAGCTTAGCTCAACTCGGCGAACATGTTGACTTATCACCGAATACTGCAATTCTATGTGAGAAATTTGTCTGTGAGTTGTATACCACCAGGGATGTGGGAAAGACAGCTGATGAAACCCGTTATTGGCTCTTTTGTCAAAAGAGACAAAGAAATGAAAATCTTCCACCTACATCGAATAGTCTAAAGCATCACACCGAAAGGGCCAATTTTCAAGCTCTTGTTTGGAGACGTTCATTGCAAGCTGTTCAGAATCTCCCATCTCCAAATGGACATGGCTGGAGTATAGTGGATGGTCTACTCAAGCCTGTTCTAATGTCAAAGGATCCTGCTCCATTTGGATTAATTGAACTCACATCATGTAGATGTCAAAAGTCTGCCTGCAAAAGAACAGATCTCTGTCAATGCAAGGCTAACAATCTACTCTGCACTGAAGCATGCCTTTGTATGGGAGGTGAAATGTGTGACAATGTTCAGCATACAATTGTCGAAGATGACTCTGACACGGATGAGTAACATTCTCTCATTTGCTCACGTGATAAATATGTCCTGCCAGCTTGTGTAGACATGCACTGCATGTCAGTTAAAAGTTTAATTATGAAAAATGTAGAAAACATGGGCATTGTTGTAGCTAAGGTATTGCTAGTCACAAGAAGACCTAAGTGCCCCAATATGTACAAAGCAACATACGGGTGTCTTAAACGAGGTTGATTATGTATAAATCTGCGATATACGATCACTCCTTTCCATTTTGGTTAAGATTGTATTGATATAACATGCGCTTAAGTTTGTGAAAAATTTACCATTGTGAAAATTGTTTGAGAGCTACATTCAACACCTATTGTAAATGGGCTTCTCACGGGTTAGTGATACCACAATTTTCTTGTACAACACGGCTCAGAATATACCCAAGACATCGGTCTAGCATAATATAGAGACAAACCTTCTGAATACTGGGTGTGCTACGAAACCATTCTTCTAGACCCATTTTGAAAATTGGCTCCCGGACTATAAGGAAAATTTCAATTTTCTTGGTAAATCTTACCATCAAATGGATAAGGTAGGAATTTTTTATTTTAACCCTTCAATGGTCAAGCCAGCCAAAACCGGCCTCTGCAGTGGCCTTGGGAATATCGATTTGCTGAACAAGAGACAACTATTTTTTTTAATTTACCACTGGACTGTCAAGCCAGTCATTTCAGTGGGAAATATTTTTCAAATAGTCCTCCCTTCACCTACAAATGGACATTCAATAAGCAAATATTTTTATTCTCTTGACCAAATTTCACCATTTAATAGTCAAATATCACTTAATGCAATTTGATGATAATAATGTAAAAAAAATTGTGATAGATTTTGGTCAGTGCTGTCCATGTTCAGCTGCGTGTTTAGAATTAAGACAGTGAATGTTAGATAACATTTTAATCTGGTTAAGTTTTTCTTACTCTTCTTTTTCAGGTGCTAATTATAAACTTCAGTGTCATATTGAAGGGCATGAAAACTCCAGCACTGAGCTGCAAACACGCTTACAACAGATGACCAAAGAGAAAGATGAGATGCTGGACTTAGCTATGCAGAGGGGAAAACTTGTCCAGGTATCACTTCACATATATAGCATGACAAGATGATTTTTGAAAATTTATCACTGGAATAATTGGCTCGGTCATTGAGCCAGTGATGTTGGTGATAAAGTTTAAAAAATAGTTGTCTCTTGGCCTGTAAATGGACATTCCAAATATTTTGAAACTAATTTGACTGGTGCTGTTGATGCCATTGGAATGACTAACTCAGCATTTTGCTTGCAAGTGGACATTTCTCAAGACTCCTTTTGAAGCTGCAGAGGCAATGTTTAAATGGCTTGACCATTAACAGTTGATGTGGTGTATATTTTCACATTGTCACTGGCCATTCTGACCACGTCAGAACCACCAATCTTCTATACATTTTACTCTAAAATAATTTGTTTCATTAATCATTTGCTATGCGACCCATTTAATTCTCAAGACAAGAAAACCTGCAGCTTCCAAAGTGGTCTTGAGAAATGTTCACTTACGGACAAAAGGCTGAGTGAGTCATTCCAATAGCAGCAACAGCACCCAGTCAAATTAGTTTTAAAATATTCCACAGCATGTGTATTAAATAGTAAACACATACAATTCGTACAACCACGCTTAGTCCGTCATCAACTAAGCATTCGTGACAAACTTAGCTACGTCATTCATGATGTAATTGACAGGGTTCTGCCCAGGATGAAATTAGTGCCAGTTATTTTTACGGAAATTTTACAAAGTCCCTTGAAATAAAGCTTAATTTCCCCAAAATATGTGAAAAGTGGTGGTTAAAAAAGATAGTTTAGTCTTTAGTGCTGGTTAAAATTGTTGAGTGGTGGCTAATCCCGACCAGTGTGGGCAGAACCCTGAATTGATTATGACATCAACAGACGCATCACATAGTTGATTATGACATCATATGATTGAGGGATAAACTGGAATCTTCCATTGCTATTTGCTTACCCTTGCAGAAAGAACAATCAGAGAACAAGAGGCTTCAGAAACAGGTGACTGACATGGAGAAAGCTGTCCGACAGATGGAAGAGAAATTTGAGTGAGTTCTCATTTTAACACATTAATGGTCAAAATTTCTAAAGATAATAAAAATATTTGCTTATTGAATGTCCATTTGCAGGCCAAAACTTCAAAGAAAAGATACTTTTTGAAAATTTATGACTGGAATTACTGGCGTGGTTATCGAGCCAGTCATTCTAGTGGTAAATTCTCAAAAATAGAGTTAATTCGGTCTGCAAAGACATGCCTTAAACCCGCTACAGAGGCCAGGTTTTTCCTGGTTTGACAATTAATGGGTTAATCCTTTCACTGACAAATCCCTGAAAAAGTAAATGTTTTACAACATAAAATGTATTCTGTTGAATATTTTGATTATTTTGCCTGGAAGTTGCTGCTTGAGGCATGAATGGCTTCAAGTCAAATTAATTTTAGAATATTCAAGTTTTCCTGTCTGGTTGCCTTTAAAAATGAGTTATTGGGAATTCATTGGTGAAGGGGTTAATATATCAACAATAAACACTTAGTTGTTCTAAATTCAATAATTTTAACCCGTTCAATCCTATAAACCAGATGTATACGGCCAAATGTAACCTTTCCATTCTTTTTCTTAGTTTCTAATGATTCTTAGGCTGAGTTGAAAATTGTGGAAATTTTTTATTGCTTATGAAAAATGACATCAATTCAGTTTGGATGTCCTCATTAAATATGACATCATTTTCATGGATGCCTTCAAATTCGCAAAACTTTTTGAAAACTATATAGCTGAGTTATACAGCGATGTAATCTGTTGAATACTTTGAAATTAATTTGACTGGATGTGTTGCTTAATGCACACTTATTGTTGAGAATCAGATACTAGGGTTTAGTCCTTTAATCCTCAAATTTGGTGAAGAAAGATTTTTGAGAATCTTACCACTAGAACGACTATATTGAAATTTCAGTTAAAATTCAGTCCTTTAGAGAAATGTGTGAATATTTTAGTACTTCATATATAGATGTTTTGATATGTAAATTTCAGACGTGATTCAGCGGCTGTTAATGTAAACCTGCAGGTACAGAGGTTAAGAACACATCTCACAGACGCAGAAGACAGATATCAAGATGTTATGAAGGTTTGTTAGTATTTCATTAGCATTTAATTATCTTCAGAGGAGGGAGTATGTCATAGTTTGCTCCCCCCCCCCCCTTTGAGGAATGCAAAGGAGTTTTGGAAACATGTTAACATATTTATGAGCTATACTGCTCAGAATATTGGATAATGTAGAATGGCAAGGAATATGACAGGAATTTGAGGCATTCTCTGATTGCCCTCAAAGTATTTACACAAAGTGGATTTACAAACATGGAAAATCTGGAATGTCATTAAGGCGGGGTTCACTACCCATGAAGTTCCATAGAAACCTGTGGAAATGAAAATAGTATAATATCTATGACACGCTTTGTGAGTGTGGATCCATCTCTTTATAGATATGCAAAACAACTGCCCAAACATGTTGATACCATATCAAACTTGTAGCAGTTTTAAAACAGCAACCCTTTTATGGTAAATAATATCCGCTGTTCTTATTTGTTGTTGACAGGAATTTGACGCCTTCAAGAAGCATTCCAACAATATGTTGCAGAGAGAAAAGCAGCTAAATGAAAGATTAAGACACTTAGCTGGATGATAAGCATGTTGAAGCAAATTGTCAATCTCACGGCACATTGAGACTACATCTCTTTCAGAATGAATTTAAAATGAACATGTGAAGTGGTTTTTTATTCCTGAAATCCCAAGTAATATGAAGTAAAGCTTAGAACTGAATACACAATCTTCCGAGGATTCTTTAACATTTTAATGGCCTTTACAGTCATCTAGAGAAATGTCCATTTGCGTACCAAGAGAAATTAAAAAAAATCTACGATTTGAATCACTGGCTCGATAACCCGTCCTCTTGACAAATCATGACCATCAAAGTATTAAGCCTGGAGTATACAATGTTTAAAAAACAGAAGCTGCACTAACTTCGAAACATTCCAGATTCTTCCCATACCTGAAGAGGATGACTGGTCTCTTTCTCTTGAGACACGTGTAATATTTTCCACATACCAGCTACATCATGGAGATGTCAAAAGTCAGATGCCTGGTACTTGGTTTGTGCCGGCTATTTATAAGCCTTTGGGTCCCTGGTACTGCGCATGTCCCTTGACTGTACTGGTGTTTGGACACAACCAGTTTTGGTCCAATCTGTTGTTACTATCGTGGTCACATGATCATTAGGTTAGGTGTCCAGTGATGTTGGGTGCCATCATGTGCGCATGTATGTTTGCCTGGACTCCAATGGACCTTTGCAGTTTATCCATCCATGATATGACATCATAATCAACTACGTGATGTGTAGGATTACGTCATAATCAATGAAGTAGATAAGTATGTCACGAATATATAATTGGTGATGGACTAAGCGTTGTTGTACGAATTGTATGTCTTTACTATTTAATAAAGATGCTGTTGAATATTTCGAAACTAATTTGACTGGGTGCTTTGACTGCCATAGCCATGGGCAGCAACATCACCCTGTCAAATTAATTTCAAAATATTCAACAACTTACCTCTATAGTTTTCTGGAAATTGAGTCAGGGAGTACAGGGATTGATTGATCCCAATACAAACGAGGTGTGGGTGGAGCGTAGCTAGAGATGGGAGGGGCATAGTTAAAACTGGAAAGGGCCATTGAAGGGTTCAGTTCTGCGGTTTCTATGTACACAGATGCATGTGCACGAGCGGTACGTGTCGGCAAAATGGGCTTGGCACTTATAAATAAGGACAGTGTGAAAGGAGGTTCCTGACTCATTCAGGGATATGGCTTGGTTGTGTTTTAGTGAGTTTTTGCTCTCGGTGAGTTCACTAGTATTTCCATTTCAAATCAAGCGTACAGGTAAGCTGTTGTATATTTTGAAACTAATTTGACTGGAAACTGTTGCTGCCCCAGGCAGCAACAGATTCCAGTCAAATTGGTTTCAAATATTCCACATAATATATATTACTTTGTCGACTATCCGGTCTGTTTGACTGAAAGGGTTAAAGCGAGTCAGACTTTAACTTTGATATTAAATGAGTCAGTTTGATATAATATTATATGTATTGGATGAATTATATTTACTTCAAGCAATAGTAGTTTATAACATAATTGCACATATTTATACATGTATACTAAGCTTTATCAGAGTTATCATATACTCCATCTAGCCTTGGGACTGGAGAAATGTCAACATTGAGCTTTTAAAGCCTGAATATCTTTCTGTAATGGAAAGATAAAAAGCTTACAATGCCTTGCATAGTTTATGAGTGGCATGTGATAGCACTTGAGTAGCTATTATGAGTGGCATGAGACAGCACTTGAGTAGCTATTATGAGTGGCATGTGATAGCACTTGAGTAGCTATTATGAGTGGCATGTGATAGCACTTGAGTAACTATTATGAGATGAGTTTAGTTTACCTTTAAAGAATACACATTTTCTTTGTTTCCAGTGTTTTAAATTAGTTAACCTGGTTGCATGTGACCATACACAAACACTTGTAGGATAATACCTAGTATCATCTGTATAATACTAATTTATTACTAGTGCTAATAGCCAATGAATTTATTTATAAATGATAAACCTTTATAGTTATAGAACAACTTGCTTAGGTTGACAAAATTTATTACCCAGTTATTCGGGTATATAAGAGAAAATTTGACATCACAACTTGAGAGAAGATTGCAGTGTTAGCAGCATAACTGAGATTTTTTAGTCTGATTTGGTGGTTTTATCGATTTACGATAGCTTTAATATGCCATGTGATATCTACATTGTTTTCAATTAATATACCAATGCATTATACCTGTGATCTTCCAAGAATAATTATCAAAAATATGTAATCAAAATAAATTTCTTCCGGTATTTATTTAGTATTAATGCTATAAATATTTTATGTATACGTAAACCAATGAAGATTGGAATAAACATGTTTATATCAGTGCATGATTTGTTATGTTATCACTTAACCCTGACCACTCTGATGTCAATATTCTATCTTATACTGGGTCAATATATCCAATGTTACTCTATGCCGCGTCCGAGACAAGATCGACGACTTCACCGGATCATGTCAAAGTGGCTTCAAATGTGGACGCAGCTGCGCAGACATTGTATGGGCTCAACGCATGCTTGTGTCGGTAGTCATGTCCAAACACTGGGATTTCCACAAGATGGGCATTGACATGTCATGAGCCTTCGACACAGTTAAACGCTAGATGTACTACGCCAGGCCAGTTGCAATGAAGATGAGCTACGGCTAGTGAGACTACTGCATGCACACACCAAGCTGAGAGTACGAGTCAAGTCAGTGAAGTCTGTAGAGTTTGAGCCATCACTCGGCTCCCCACAGGGAGATGGTCTGTCCCCTGTGCTTGTCACCTGTTACCTGGCTGCTGCATTGAAATCCGTGTGGGAAAACTCCACAAGACCAAAAAAAACCCGGTGTCAATACTGGGCGTGCCGCTAGAGATGGAATATGCCGACGATGTGGACTTTATAGATGAGGAAAAGAAACCCCTTGACGAACTTCTCCCAATAGCTGCAAGCAAACTAAAAATTGAGAATCTCTGAGCATGAAACTAGAGAAAATGACGATCCACTCCGTGACGGGGAACCATGGAGGAAAAGTAAAATCCTCGGCTCACTGCTGACATTGCTGCACGCTACATCATGGGGAACTACGTTTATACAATGCAACCTGCCTATCCTTGATGATGTATAACTGTAACAGCTGGGCAGCTCTAGACAAACTTGACGCCTGCCACCGCAAACACCTACGCACCATCACTGGACACCGATGGCCAGAGAGCATAATTTCCAGCGATGCACTATACAAGATGTGTAATATGCCGCCACTGTCTGTAAAAGTTGCCCAGCAAAGATGGTCCATGTTTGGCCATGTGCTAAGGATGCCAGAAGACACACCAGCACAGAGAGCCTTGGAATTCGCCCTACTCGGAGCCAACAAATACAAAGCCAGGAGAGGACATCATTGTATAAATCTGCTAAGCGTGCTACGAGGTGACCTCAAGAAAGCAGGATTAGGTACACTCAAGTCAAGAATGGACCTGAGGAAGCTACGGATTTTGGCTGAGGACAAGACACAGTTGGCAAAAGCGAAGAAGGACTGATTACAGCTGTAGGATGTTTCTACTACTACAGCAGCAGAATACAGTAATCATACATACATGTACCACAGGCATCTGCGAGCCATTACAAATCATTCCTGGCCGCACACATATCAAACGCAGCACTCAACAAACTGTAACGCAGAACCCTTGTGTGAGAGTAGCGTAACAGCGATGCTCTATATTAGGAACCAGTTAAACCAGTGATAAATGTTCAGAAATAGTATTCTCTTGTCCTTAAATTGTACATTCAATAGGCAGATATTTAAATTTTCTAGATCAACCTTGAGCATTAAAGGGTTAGTACTCTATATTAAGCATTTCTTGGCATTGAATCTCACTGTATGCCATTGCTAGAGATGTTGAACGTCTGTATGGAGTATAACATGGTCATTAAAGATTTGACTACATGATGTAGTAAAACAATCATTGGCAAAGAGCCTAATCTGCTACTGTACTGCTTCGCACTTATTTAACCCTTTAAGCATTTGAATTTATTTATGAAAATTTCAATTTTCTCATCCGAAATGACCATGAGACTATTTTTGAAAATTTAGCACTGGAATGACTTGCTCGGTTATCGAGCCAGTCATTCCAGTGTTAAATTTTCAAAACTAGTCTCTTGGGCTGCAAATGATCATTTCTCAAGACCACTGCAAAAGCTGTTGAATATTTTGAAATTAATATGACGAAGCCATTGCAGAAATGGTTTCCAGTCATACTAATTTCAAAATATTCAACAGAATATGCTTTACATTGTAAAGAATGTACTTTTTCAGGGATTTGTCGCTGAAAGGGTTAATGATAGAGCTTAAGAAAATCAATGATGAATTGCAATCGCATACTAATTTTCCATAGCAGATAGAGCTTTGCATGTTGCAGAATGTATAGCAACTGCCAAAATGTGTAGCAAAATGAGATGTGATACCTGAAAAATTATACCCTGCCCTACCTGATGAGCAGAACAGTGTGAAACCCGTCATGGAGTGGATTCTCATGTGTGCACAATGGACCAGTCCAGTTTTAGCCATGGCTCACCTCCACTCACTTCGTCTGTGTTGGAATCGATCGATCCATGAACTCTCTGACAATCAATTTCCAGTAAACTGCAGGTAAGCTGTTGATTATTTAGAAACTAAATTGATTGGGTGCTGTCGATGTCAGCATCAGCATCCAGTCAAATCAGTTTCTAAATAGTCTACAGCATGTTTATTAAATAAGAGACATACGATTCGTACAGCAACGCCTAGTCCATCTTCAACTATGCGTTTGTGACGAACTTGGCTACATCATTCATAACATACATGTACTTGACTATGACGTCAGCCTACACATCATGTAGTTGATTATGATGTCATATAACTGATGGATAAACTGGACATCTCCATTCTGTAATACTAACACTTATAACTATAGACTTGGTTGGGATCCAGATTTATCAATCTGGAACTATATTGGATCAAGTCAGGATCTATGGACATCCCAAAATACCGAGTCATTTCAAAGGTTGCTATAGTAAACTAAAAATTTCTAATTGTGATCACTCAAGATTCTATTCAGAATTTTAAATTCCGAAACCAGAATTCCATTTATTTATTCTCGTCTTCCCAGTGTCAAGCAGTTATGCGCTGCACAGTGACCTCAATGCCAGTGATGTCCTTGGGGCGCGATTTCGCAACATTTTCCCACTAAAACTGTCAGTGATCGCATTTTTATGCAACCCTTATGCCGACTGCCTCATTACTGGGAAAACCTCTACCACGTGGTCTGCAAGATATCCAACACAGCCCACCCTGTGTATAGTGGACACTTGTTTCGGGGATCAGTAAGATGGTAGTTCTTTTTAATACAGGTTAAATTCTTTACAAATTAAAACATATGTTGAATATTTTGAAAATCGTATGACTGGAAGCCTATATTATTGATGTACACATACCACAATAGAAAGCTTCGCGGGAAAACCAGAGTAATCAGTATGCTAATCCAACGCGATATTGTAACCCAAATCGGTCACAAAATCAAAATGGCCACGCCCGCTAAAAACCTAGTTACGGTAGCGCGTAAGGCCCAGAATGAAGGGCTAAAAAAGTGGCATGTTGAATTTTCATTATTGAGTTGCTGTCTCACTTTGTTGGGCAAATGTCTCACATTTTTTCCTTGGGGGGAGACACATTGTCTCACTTGACTGGTGCTCCAGGGACATCACTGCTCAATGCTAGTGCGCCAATTCATACTAGCACAAGGGCAGGCAAGTTTAGTTCCTATAGTGTCAACCAATGTTAAGTATACGGCAAAGCGATTTGACAAATTCAAAACTTCACGCTGACGGATAAGTGATATCTCTGCCATACTTCCGCTTCGCCGGTAAGACAAAATCTGGGAATGGTAATGATCGGCAAACTCTTACTGCTCTTGTTTAATGGCTAACCTTAAATTTGATCATGAAAATTTAAACTTTCTCAAACAAAATGTTAATTTGCCGAGCAAGAGAACACTATCTGAAAATTTACCACTGGAATGACTGGCTAGTATGTGATCGCTGGTGACTTGGCATCAACTGGAAAGCTCTTTAAACATGTTTTGCAACGAGTCAATGACTGACTATTAGGCAAATCTATCGATCGTATGCTATATTGTTGTACGGTTCACGCACACAATCAAGTGATTCATCCCTAATACAGACAAATCATGTAGCTGTCATGTTGTCCTTATGTGTTCTCTACTTTAACCATAAGTGACCAGGTAATAGTACCACGCAACTAGTCTAAATTTATCAAGAATATTAACAGCTTAATCCTAGTGACAAGGTTGCTGAAATGCCCTTCACCGTTGCTCTGCAGTCATTTACTGTAGAAGACATTTTGACAGAATGCCATCTGTTACTTAAGTATTTGATGTCATAATGAACCTTTCCAGTTTTAGTTATGCCCCGGCCCCACTTCGCCTGTGTTGGACTGGATCGATCCCGGAGGTGCCCTACTATCAATTTCCAGAAAACTATACAGTTAAGCTGTTGAATATTTTGAAACTAATTTGAATGGGTGCTGTAGGCAGCAACAGCAAATAGTACATACAATTCGTACATGTCGGGCAGTTACGCGTTTAAGACGGATTAAATCGAGGCATTCATGCTGTAATTGATTATGACGTCATCATATGTGTCATGTAGTTGTTTATGACGTCATATGATGGATGGATAAACTGGAAAGGTCCATTAAACAAGGCATATTAGTAAACTGAGGTATCCTCCTCGAAAGCATACTCCGCAGGGACACACTAGAAACTATGGTACGGACAAAAATTCTCTGTAATGTTCAGTGAACCATGGAAAGTAGGTCTAAAGCATGTTCACTAAACAGTATGGACACAAATTTTCTGTAATGTTCAATGAACCATGAAAAGTAGGTTAAAAGTAGGTCGCGATGACCTACTTTTTAGACCGCACACCGTAAGATGTATCCACATATCTAGTTTAGTTCCCGTATACTAAAAAAACTTGAAATTACAGCCTGGACAAAGGTTTCGGTGAACCATAAAAAGCAGGTCAGCGACCTACTTTTCATACACTGCACACCT
Organism: Chaetoderma sp. LZ-2023a; assembly: GCA_034401795.1. NCBI lineage: Eukaryota > Metazoa > Mollusca > Caudofoveata > Chaetodermatida > Chaetodermatidae > Chaetoderma > Chaetoderma sp. LZ-2023a. Next base: position 4,216,827 of record CM067365.1, read on the forward strand.
CCCCGAGACATCCACATACAAAATTTAATTAATATAAGTGCAAACTTGTAGAGAGGGCTAACGGATGGACAAAGGGGGAAACTATATGCTCCCCACAAACTTTTCGGGGAGCATAAATACGTCACGTGTTAGCCAACGTCGCAATAACATCCCCAAATAAGAAAATTAAGTCTGAAATGTATGTCTTAAGTGAATTTACATTCGTTTGAATATTTTGAAACTAATTTGACTGGGAGCTGTTGCTGCCATAGGCATCATAAGCTCCCAGGACCCAGTCAAATTGTCATCAAAATACTCAACAACTTACCTGTATAATCACCTTGAAATTTAGATTCTGGGAATTCAGGTGTTAAAAGGTTAAAATCGTTAACTGTTATAGGCAGTGTAATGATTAGAAATGTTGGTATATAAATCAACGATAACAAAGAAACAGGCTTTTAAATTAATTATGTTTTTACTCTTAGACATCTGACTTCCTTTCATAATAATAAATGTGAATATGATAAATTATCTACATGAATTCTTACATAATAACTTGATTACAGTGGTGGTCTCAAATGTAATTAGTACATAGCCCACTCTTTTTACGCACATCGCTACATACTATATGGCACAGCACTACTTACATTTGGTATTGGATATTTTGTTTTGAAATTTTTAAAACTTTTCCGCAAACACTATTAACTTAGAACAAACAAAAACTTGTGTTTCTGACCGAGACGTAGCGAGACCACAAGCTCTTGATCGTAGAAATACTAGAAAAATAGTCCCTAAGGAATGAGGTATTAGGATCCCAGTTCCTTTGCAAGTCTTTCTGCTTTGGCAATTACCTCGTTGATGTCACCGACCATGAAGAAAGCCACCTCAGGAACATTATCAAGTTCACCTGGTAAGACACAAACACACTAATTATTTATTAAAGTACAACTACAAAATAACGTAAGACGTTTCCAAAACAAAGTCAAATGTACAATTAAATATTTTGAACGTAATTGGATTGGAACACGACAGCGATGTTGTCCTCTAATCCAATTATGTCCAGAATATTATTTCGAAACTACTTCGACCCGTTTTGGCCCGCTTCACCATCAGTGTTAAACGGTCAAAGATGTCTTACCATCAGGGCATGCTAATAATTACAACTGAGGGCCCTCATTGAAATTAGGATACGCAAATTAGTGAGATCTGCATGCACATGAGGGCAGGTGAGTGAGGAGATCTGCATGCACATGAGGGCAGGTGAGTGAGGAAATCTGCATGCACATGAGGGCAGGTGAGTGAGTGAGATCTGCATGCACATGAGTGAGTGAGATCTGCATGCATGAGGGCAGGTGAGTGAGATCTGCATGCACATGAGGGCAGGTGAGTGAGATCTGCATTCACATGAGGGCAGGTGAGTGAGTGAGATCTGCATGCACATGAGGGCAGGTGAGTGAGTGAGATCTGCATGCACATGAGGGCAGGTGAGTGAGATCTGCATGCACATGAGGGCGGGTGAGTGAGTGAGATCTGCATGCACATGAGGGGAGGTGAGTGAGTGAGATCTGCATGCACATGAGGGCAGGTGCGTGAACGAGATCTGCATGCACATGAGGGCAGGTGAGTGAGTGAGATCTGCATGCACATGAGGGCAGGTGAGTGAGTGAGATCTGCATGCACATGAGGGCAGGTGAGTGAGTGAGATCTGCATTCACATGAGGGCAGGTGCGTGAACGAGATCTGCATGCACATGAGGGCAGGTGAGTGAGATCTGCATTCACATGAGGGCAGGTGAGAGATCTGCATTCACATGAGGTGAGGTGAGTGAGTGAGATCTGCATGCACATGAGGGGAGGTGAGTGAGTGAGATCTGCATGCACATGAGGGCAGGTGAGTGAGTGAGATCTGCATGCCCATGAGGTGAGGTGAGCGAGTGAGATCTGCATGCACATGAGGTGAGGTGAGTGAGTGAGATCTGCATGCACATGAGGTGAGGTGAGTGAGATCTGCATTCACATGAGGGGAGGTGAGTGAGGAGATATGCATGCCTAAGAGGGCAGGTGACTGAGATCTGCATGCCCGTGGCAATTTTTAGATGCATTTGCATTAAGGCATGCGCTAAGTTACAGCACTGACCTAGCCATAATACAAGCTAGACAGGTACAAATCAGGTCAGAAAATATGAGCATATAAAGACATGAATGGACTTTCATGCTTCAGTCTTAGAGAACCAATATCCCATGCCAATATGACACACGGCAATAGGATACATTTCTACCTATAGATGCCCTGCCAATTTCTTGCTAAGCGCAGTACACTATTTAACCCTTTTACCCTTAAATTTATTCAAAAAATTTACATTTTCTCAGAAAATGTCCATTTGCAGACCAAGACGCCTTTTTGAAAATTTATCACTGGAATGACTGGCTCGGTTATCGAGCCAGTCATTCCTGTGATACATTTTCAAAAATAATCTTGTTGGTCTGCAATTAGACATTTCTCAAGACCACTACAGAAGCCGTTTTTGGCTGATATGAGGGTTAAAGGGTTAAGGGTGCTAGAATCGAGACTGTTAGAACCTGAATACCATGAATCTAAATTTAAAGGTAATTATACAAGTAAGCTGTTGAATCTATGGGAACTAAGTTGACTGGGGACTGTTCTTGTCTTTAGGGCTCCGTGTAAAATTATTTTTGAAACATTCCACAGAATGCATTAACGATATTAGGACTCTCTATCAATTTCCAGAAAACTAAACATGTAAGCTATTGAATATTTTGAAACTAATTTGACTGGGCGCTGTTGCTGCAATAGCGCCCGGTCAAAGTAGTTTCAAAATACTCAACATGTTTATTAAATAGTTAAAACATACAGTTCGTACAACAATGCTTAGTCCGTCTTCAACTAATCTTTCTTGACGTTCTTATGTACGTCATTCATAACATCATTGCTTAGGATATCTACCTCAACCTCACATAGCTGATTATGACATCATATGATGGATGGACTAGTGATACAGATTTTTGTGATGGAGCTGTCATTTTGATTGTACCTTTAGCTACCATGTGACATATTTTATTATGATGTCAGATAGTAGAGTGAGAGATCAGGTCCCTCTATTACTCCCGAGCTGATTATCTACCTAGTATTTGCAAGTATGTCAGTTATATGACAAAAGCCATGACCCAGATATTGATAATGACATCGGATGAATCAAAGAATAACATTTCAGACATTATGATTGATTCCTAGGTACCATCACATCAATGTTTTGTTTACCTTCTCCTTTTTAGCCAGACATATTACTGGCAAAATAAAGATCTTAGTTTTATTTAGCCTTTTCTCAACACAACACACAAGCTTTGAGTATTGTAAAACGTACATGTACAGTGGAATGTACATACATATACATTGACTGCGTCAGCACTGTCGCTCTCAATAGCACATTGCTATTTATCATCTCTTATGACTGTGTCAATTAAACTCATTACTGATTCAACAGCCGTCATTATGAATATTAGACACATAAGTAGTTCAACTGTTCACTCTTACTCTCGTTTTCAAGATCTATAATTGCTCTACGGATAAACTTATTTTTAGGTGAGGGTGTCAGAGGGGACATGGAACTTTGTATTAGTAAGAGTCTACGACAAGATAATTTCAATTCAGTTTCTATGACCGCTTTATAAATTTCATTTAGTTCTTGAAGTTTCAGTGTCTCAATTTCAAGACCACACAGACATTAAATATTTGTGAAACCAATTGTGACTGGAACCTGGAAAATTCAGTATCATAAATAATTTGCCATTTCTGGCCTTATTAACAGGGTAAATGCGAGATCAAACTAAATTCTCATACATTTTTATCCGTGGACACAGATTAAATGGATATATCGTACAGCTTATAAACATTGTTTACAAAACTCAACATTTTCAACACTGGGATGTTTTATTTTGTTTTGCCAACATTAACCCTTAGGCCTCTGTCAATATTCTATCTTTTCTTGTGTCAATATCACAGACTGGTGTACATTTTTCAACAATTTTGCTGGAGATGTTGCTGTCTACGACAGCACCATCTCTGAACACCAGTTCATCTTTTAATTTAATTTAAAAATTTTAACACCAGAGTGGAAGGGTTAAGTTAATTCACCTTTCCAGAGTACCCACCCATCATATGACGTCATAATGAACTGCGTGATGTGTACAATGACATCATAATGAATGACATCGATAAGTACGTCACGAACGCATATTTGAAGACGGTCTATGCGTTGTTATACAAATTGTTTGCTTTTACTATTTAATAAATATTCGGTTGAATATTTTGAGACTAATTTGACTGGGTGCTGTTGCTACCATAGGCAGCAACAGCACCCAGTCAAATTAGTTACAAAATATTTAACAGCTTCCTTGTAGTTTTCAGGAAATTGATAGCTAGGGCATTCGGGGATCGATTAATCACAACACGGCGAGGTGTGGGTGGAGCTTAGCTAGTGATGGGCGGGGCATAGCTAAAAATGGAAAGGTCCATTCTGAGCAGGGCCATATTCAGGAAGTGACTAACTTACGCACCTGTCTAACTGCCTGCACCTATTTAGACGACCCCGACTGTCGTAATCACGAAGAGGCAACTAAGTATTCATCTAATATTGGGGAATAGACTTCTCTGTACTTATGCCACTCTTGAACATTTTTTTGGACGTAAGTATCATTCATGAATACGGTCCCAGTGCTCTAAGTATGAAATCATTGATGCTGGCTTTAGATTTTAAACAATAATAATCAGCTTACTGAATACACCAACTACATACTATGGATCCAATTGGTATAAATCATGCAGATTGGTAACCCCACATACTTTCTGGCAATACAGAAATAATCAGCATGATATTGACACACGTTACATAACACATCATCAAACATTAACCTCAAACAAATGATAAATTCTAAACATGAAATATTTTGACCGAGTCTTAAGAACCACCAGTTTTCCGTCAAACAAATTAGATTCAAAATATTCATCAAATCTCTTGTATGGCTGCCTTGGAATTACAAAAATAAAATTCGGGCTAAGCTGTAATTTTGTTAAAAAAACACCCCATGTTATTTCAACATTACATGTTCACTTACCACCGAGAATCATTTGGAAACCTTTGATTGTGTCTTGAAGTGGTACCAGTTTGCCGGTTGTTCCTGTGAAGACCTCGGCTACCTGAAATGGTTGTGACAAGAAACGCTGCATCTTACGGGCTCGTGATACTGTCAATTTGTCATCTTCTGAGAGCTCGTCCATACCCAAGATGGCGATGATATCTTGTAATGATTTATGGTCCTGGAATAAAAAGATTATTTTCAAATTTGCTATTTGATACGCAAGATGGTGGCTCCAAGGCATTCTTCTGTACCCGTGGAACAGAAATGAGATTCTTTAATCTTTATGATCTAAGGACTTATGGTGAGGATTTTAAAACTAATTCGACTGGAAGCTGTTGCTGCTTGGTTCCAGTCGAATCAGTTTCCGAATGTTCTATAACTTTCATGCATGGTTGTCTTGAAATGGACCTTTGCAGTTTATCCATCCATCATATGATGTCATAATCAACTACGTGATGTGTAGGATGACATCATTAATTACGTCATTCATGAGTTAATTGATTGTCCGACTACACGTCATGTACTTGATTATGATGTCCTATGATTGACTTGAGACATTGGATTCATGCATTCAACTTTACATCTAAAAATATTACTTGTGATACAGAATGAAATCATCATATGCTATGGTTTATTTCATTTCATTACATCAAGGTACATAATTTAACCCTTTAAAAGGATAATTAAGTATTTTAGTGTGAATGTGGTTCTTTAACCCCGTAAAATTTAAATATCTGCCTATTGAATGTCCATTTACAGGCCAAAAGAATAGAATTTTTGAAAATTTATCACCAGTCATTCCAGTTGTAAATTTTCACTGTAAACGGACATTTAACAAGACCATAAGAGGCCGGTATGACCATTAACGGGATAACTCTTACTGACGAGGATACATGTATACGTGCATGCAAGAGTTCATTTGATTACATGTGTAATTAAAGTTAAAATGAGCAATTTAAATTTCAACTTAGCAAATGCTCCTTTCAGACCAGCGGGACTATCTCTGAAAATTTACCAATGGAATGACTGTCTTGGTTATAGTGACAGATTTCTCAAGACCACTGCTAGCAGACCATCAGCTGCTTTGGCAGTCTTGAACAATACACTTTAATACAAGAATAATCAGTGAGCTAGCAAACCTGTAAAACTTTCTGCACAGCACGAGCGGTTTCGTAATGCTCCATGCCAACTATATTGGGGTCGAGAATTCGAGATGTGGAATCGAGAGGATCTACAGCTGGGTAGATACCCAACTCAGCGATACCTCTGGACAATACAGTGGTGGCGTCAAGATGGGCAAAAGTGGTGGCTGGAGCAGGGTCAGTCAAATCATCAGCTGGTACATAGATGGCCTGGAAAATATAACAGCAAAATATAATTATTAGTCATGACAGTATTATGACAACACCAAAATATCATCAGTATTACTATATCATAACAACAAAAAAACATTATCAAGTCTTAAATGGCTAACACGTTCAAAACCAGCCATAAAGAAATTTTTCTGACAAGTATTTATTCTGTTGAATATTTTGAAATCAATCGGAACTGGTAACCATTACTGCAGTCTTCCGGTCAAGTAAGTGTAAAAATATTCATTGGCTTTCCCACATGACAGCTGTGAAATTGAGATCGTCTATAAGGTGCTGAAAGATAGGTTAGCTGCGGTGAAAATCAGGTAAACAAATTTTTTAAGCTTTAACACAAAATAAACATTTTCTAAGTTGGATTTTTTGGTTAGCTTTATCTTAAGAGATAGTAGACAATTGTGTTATCTTCACAATTAGTAATAATATCAATAGCATTTACCTGTACAGATGTAATAGATCCCTTCTTTGTTGTGGTAATTCGTTCCTGCATAGTACCCATGTCAGTGGCCAATGTGGGCTGGTAACCTACAGCTGAGGGGATACGACCCAGCAAAGCAGATACCTATAAGGAAATAAGTTTATTTTGAATTTATCATTCTACCAGGTAAGTTTAGTCTGTTAGTGAGTGGTCAAGCCAGCCAAATTTGCTTCAGAAATGGTATTGAGGAAATTTCATTTGCAGGACTAGACTATTTGAAAATTTATCACTGGAATGTCTGGATTCTTGACCAGGTCAATCACTTCAGTGACACATTTTTAAAGATAGGCTTTTACTCTGCAAACACTGCAAATAGCTAATATAATAAGCATGCACATGATTTAAGACCTATATAGATGCTGACTTTGGTCGGCTTGAACATCAAATGGTTAAAGGAACGGAAAAGGGAAATAAACAAATGATGTTTATTGGTAATCTCAGACCATATTAAATAAACTACCATCGGTAAAGATGGAAATGAATTGGGATTATTTGCGCAAAAGCATTTACTAAATCCAGGAGCGCTTAACTTGGAGCCAATTAGTGACCAAACTGGTGCTTCTCACTCCGCCTTGTGTCAACTGTGCGTGCATGTACACCGCATAGGCCTACCTGAATATAACGAAGGCGCATCTGAACAGTTTTGTAAGCAGAATGAATAGTATTATGTAGAGCGATTAACTCACTAATGCTAATCCGTTTGAAAACGTTATATTTCAGTCACTTTTTCTGGTGGAAGCAACAAGTTTCGCTTAAAATGATTTCAAAATACACTTCTGGTTTCCAAGGTCGCAATATGATGCGTGTGACTGAATGTAGACCCTGTCTCTGGAAACAATGGCTTTCAGTCAAATTGTTTTAAAACTAGACAGCATTTTAGTGGCTAATCAGCTTAGCGCGAATATTACTGAGCTTATATGACCGGCTATTATTTATTCGCTCATCATACACCAGAGTGCATGGGGTCCAACTTCGTCACTAATTGGTTCCCGCCAGAATGCCATAAATAGTATTTAGCTGCTTTTTTCTAATTATTCCGATTTATTTCTGTTTTTCACTGGTGGGTATAGGCTGATTATTATATAAAATTGTTATTCAAGAGCATAATTATGTTAGTTCCCTGTTCCTTTCCTTTAACCTGCATTCATGACAAGCCATGTTCCTGAATGACATTCAGTGTGAGTGATTTGGCAGTAATAATAAAATTTGTTTCAATTTTTCTTATAGACAATCAAATTCTAATGTGGTTAGTTAATACTTATGAAGATATCTTTTCTGCTGCTGGAAGGAGTGGAAACATCTTTCAGCTCCAATATTTTTCTTCAACCTCCTTCATGGTTCCTTGTTCGCTGTCAGCATCCTCTGCTTCTTTCGGTTCTTCTTGTCTTTACTGGTTGTAGATTACGTCTTATGGTATCCTGTGCACCCGGACCCGGTATTGAAAACTGCAATGTTTTCTGAGCGGGCATATGTCCAAACATTGACTATCACAGTTGTGTCCCCTATGTACAATAATGAGAGCGAGACTAGGCATTGTGGTCAGCTTTGATTAGTCGAGTTTGAATCACAAGGGTTCCCGATGACAAGCATAGTCTGTTCGAGGTCATTTAGAGCTGTCCAGCTGTCACACACTATAGACACACGTTAGACTCATAAATCAGATTCTTGAAGGACTGGAACGCAATGTTTCCTGCTACACAATGATTTGCAAGCCGATGTAGGTTGAACTACAGAGAATTGAACATAAGATTGTTTTTACTTGTATAACTAACCGGATCCTTACCTCTGAGCCTGCCTGTGTAAATCTAAAGATGTTATCAATGAAAAGCAATACATCCTGTCCCTCCTCATCACGGAAGTATTCAGCAACAGTCAGTCCGGATAAAGCAACACGAGCACGGGCTCCTGGCGGCTCATTCATCTGACCATATACTAGCGCTACCTGAAAATATAATCACAAATAAATCTATATAGCATAGCTCAGAAATAACATCACACTGGAGAAAGAAGTCTCCCCTTACTTTGAACACATGAAGAGGATACAACATACAAGGAGTCTGTGACGGTTAAAATTTCTTACTAGATTGCTTTATAGAAAGTAATCAGAAATAAGCTAACATACGGTAGAGGTGAGTTAGATATGCCTTAACAACAACAGTACAGCTCAGAAATAACTCAACATGCTTTCAAAAACAAAAACAGAAACGTATTAGTTAGTACAATCAGGAACACGATGCCAAAGGCAGCAATATCTTCCAATCCAATTGTTTTCAAAATATTTAACTGTACATAACTGTTTTATGTTGGAAACATGTTACGTTATTTCTGAGCTGTCAATCAACTACATCATAGTCTCCAGGCATTGTGTATTTGTCTACACACAAAGTAAAGAACAGTAATAGTCAAATCAAATGCTCAAATACTAAGTGTATGTAATGTTTCTATATGCACCGTTAGCACACTGTACAGCCCATGGAAAGAGCAATCAGCCGGCTTAATTAGTGCAAGTGGTCACACAATGACTAGCTGTTTAATGTAGAGCAGAAAGAACATTTTTATGCCAGGAATATTCAGTTGATCATTTTGAAACAAATTTGAGTGGGAGCTGTTTCTGCAGGCCTGTGCCATTGTGGTAGCGTGTTGAAAACGTTCTCCATGAGTTTGCCTTAATTTATTTTAGGGGACCTGAAATGGGTTATCTTAATCTGTTGATTTTACTATGGACATCAATGAGCTTTCTACGGTTTAGGTTACCATGTCGCCTTAAAACAGAAAAGGCAACCTATTAAGGGTTAGCATTGGAAATATTACAGCACACACCTGTTCTGCCTATACCACAACATTCACCAGCTAACCTGTATAGCTGGTTTAAAACTGAAATGTTGGAACTTTAAGGGTTATTTAACAAAATAAGCGTGACCAAGTATAAGCTCGTACTCCCAAGACTCGCTACCAGCATTATAGCAAATGACGGACTGATGATGGACGAGTAGTTTTTTAAGAAAACGGCACAATTTATATTAAAAAAATTTATCTTAAGCCATTCTGTATGATATGGTGTTTATCAGGAAATTGACCAAAATTGTGAGTTAACAAATCTTGAGTTTTTGCATTAAAAAGCCCATTTTCACCAAAAATATTGGACCTATAAAGGTGAATTCTTCAAAAAGGCACATCTGCGTATCATAACTGAGGCATACAACAAGCGCCATTAAAATACCTGAAGTGGTCCTGTACAATATGCTGTTTACGAGATATTGTGGATGGACAACACAGAGACAGACAGAGGCGGCTATTACTATAGGGATTCTGCATATAAACTAAATTGATTTAAACCACGTTATGACGATAAGTATACGGCATAGGTGAAGCTATGAGCGGTAAGTATATGGTAGATGTGAGTTATGAGCGATCAGTATATGGTAGATGTGAGTTATGAGCGATCAGTATACGGTAGAGGTTTGAGTTATGAGCGATCAGTACACGGTAGAGATTTGAGCTATGAGCGCTAAGTCTACGGTAGAGGCGAGTTATGAACGATAAGTATATGGTAGAGGTGAGTTATGAGCGATAAGTATATGGTAGAGGTGATTTATATAGGTAATCAGACTGGACTATATATAGTAGATCAGTATAAGGTAGATGTGAGTTATGAGCGATCAGTATACGGTAGAGGTTTGAGTTATGAACGATAAGTATATTGTAGAGGCGAGTTATGAGCGATAAGTATACGGTAGAGGTGATTTATGAACGATAAGTATATGGTAGAGGTGAGTTATGAGCGATAAGTATATATGATAGAGCCGAGTTATGAGCAATAAGTATACAGTAGAGGTGAGTTATGAGCGATAAGTATACGGTAGAGGTGATTTATGAGCGATAAGTATACGGTAGAGGTGATTTATGAATGATAAGTATATGGTAGAGGAGAGTTATGAGCGCCAAGTATATATGGCAGAGCTGAGTTATGAGCAATAAGTATACGGTAGAGGCGAGTTATGAACGATAAGTATATGGTAGAGGTGAGTTATGAGCGATAAGTATATGGTAGAGGTGATTTATGAACGATAAGTATATGGTAGAGGCGAGTTATGAGCGCCAAGTATATATGGCAGAGCCGAGTTATGAGCAATACATATACGGTAGAGGTGAGTTATGAGCGATAAGTATACGGTAGAGGCTTGAGTTAGACATGTCTTAACAACATGTAGTCAAATAAATGACAGAATCATGTAATATCTGGGTGGTGAATAACTAAGGCCCTAAAGTCTCCTGGCATTGTCTATTTGTCTACACACAAAGTAAAGAACAGTAATAGTCAAATCAAATGCTCAAATACCAAGTGTGTGTAATGTTTCTATATGCACCGTTAGCACACTGTACAGCCCATGGAAAGAGCAATCAGCCGGCTTAATTAGTGCAAGTGGTCACACAATGAGTCAATGACTAACAGTTTAATCTAGAGCATAAAGAACATTTTTATGCCAGGAATATTCAGTTGATCATTTTGAAACAAATTTGAGCGGGAGCCGTTTCTGCAGGCCTGTGTCATTGTGGTAGCTTGTTGAAAAGCACGAGTTTGCCTTAATTTATTTTAGGGGACCTGAAATGGGTTATCTTAATCTGTTGACTTTACTATGGACATCAATGAGCTTTCTACGGTTTAGGTTACCATATGTCGCCTTAAAACAGAAAAGGCAACCTATTACGGGTTAGCATTGGAAATATTACAGCACACGCCTGTTCTGCCTATACCACAACATTCAACAGCTAACCTGTATAGCTGGTTTAAAACTGAAATGTTGGAACTTTAAGGGTTATTTAACAAAATAAGCGTGACCAAGTATAAGCTCGTACTCCCAAGACTCGCCACCAGCATTATAGCAAGTGACGGACTGATGATGGACGAGTAGTTTTATAAGAAAATGGCACATAATTTATATACAAAAAAATTATCTTAAGCCATTCTGTATGATATGGTGTTTACCAGGAAATTGACCAAAATTGTGAGTTAACAAATCTTGAGTTTTTGCATTAAAAAGCCCATTTTCACCAAAAATATTGGACCTATAAAGGTGAATTCTTCAAAAAGGCACATCTGCGTATCATAACTGAGGCATACAACAAGCTCCATTAAAATACCTTAAGTGGTCCTGTACAATAAGCTGTTTACGAGATATTGTGGATGGACAAACACAGAGACAGACAGACAGACGCGGCTATTACTATAGGGATTCTGCATAGTGCGGGGCCTAAACTTTCAGGAATCAGCATATAAACTAAATTGATTTAAACCAAGTTGTGACGATAAGTATACGGCATAGGTGAAGCTATGAGCGATAAGTATATGGTAGATGCGAGTTATGAGCGATCAGTATACGGTAGAGGTTTGAGCTATGAGCGCTAAGTATACGGTAGAGGTGAGTTATGAATGATAAGTATACGGTAGAGGCGATTTATGAATGATAAGTATACGGTAGAGGCGATTTATGAATGATAAGTATACGGTAGAGGCGATTTATGAATGATAAGTATACGGTAGAGGCGATTTATGAATGATAAGTATACGGTAGAGGCGATTTATGAATGATAAGTATATGGTAGAGGTGAGTTATGAATGATAAGTATATGGTAGAGGTGAGTTATGAATGATAAGTATACGGTAGAGGTGAGTTATGAATGATAAGTATATGGTAGAGGTGAGTTATGAATGATAAGTATATGGTAGAGGTGAGTTATGAGCGCCAAGTATATATGGCAGAGCCGAGCTATGAGCAATAAGTATACGGTAGAGGTGAGTTATGAATGATAAGTATATGGTAGAGGTGAGTTATGAGCGCCAAGTATATATGGCAGAGCCGAGCTATGAGCAATAAGTATACGGTAGAGGTGAGTTATGAATGATAAGTATATGGTAGAGGTGAGTTATGAGCGCCAAGTATATATGGCAGAGCCGAGCTATGAGCAATAAGTATTCGGTAGAGGTGAGTTATGAATGATAAGTATATGGTAGAGGTGAGTTATGAGCGCCAAGTATATATGGCAGAGCTGAGTTATGAGCAATACGTATACGGTAGAGGCGAGTTATGAGCGATAAGTATACGGTAGAGGCGAGTTATGAGCGATAAGTATACGGTAGAGGTGAGTTATGAGCGATAAGTATACAGTAGAGGCGAGTTATGAGCGATAAGTATACGGTAGAGGCGAGTTATGAGCGATAAGTATACGGTAGAGGCGAGTTATGAGCGATAAGTATACGGTAGAGGTGAGTTATGAATGATAAGTATATGGTAGAGGTGAGTTATGAGCACCAAGTATATATGGCAGAGCTGAGTTATGAGCAATATGTATACGGTAGAGGCGAGTTATGAGCGATAAGTATACGGTAGAGGCGAGTTATGAGCGATAAGTATACGGTAGAGGGGAGTTATGAGCGATAAGTATACGGTAGAGGCGAGTTATGAGCGATAAGTATACGGTAGAGGCGAGTTATGAGCGATAAGTATACGGTAGAGGTGAGTTATGAGCGATAAGTATACGGTAGAGGGTCGAGTTAGACATGTCTTAACAACATGTAGTCAAATAAATGACAGAATCATGTAATATCTGGGTTGTGAATAACTAAGGCCCTCAAGTCTCCTGGCATTGTCTATTTGTCTACACACAAAGTAAAGAACAGTAATAGTCAAATCAAATGCTCAAATACTAAGTGTGTGTAATGTTTCTATATGCACCGTTAGCACACTGCACAGCCCATGGAAAGAGCAATCAGCCGGCTTAATTAGTGCAAGTGGTCACACAATGACTAGCAGTTAAATGCTTACAGACCAGAAACAACTATTCTTTTACGCAAAAAATATTTGGTTGATCATTTTGAAACTAATTGAGTGAGAGCTGTTACTGCCTATGCCACAATATTTAAAACCTCACCTGAAAATCTGGTTTATAATTGAGATGATGGAAGTTCAAGGGTTAAGGGGTTAAGTGTTAAGCTGAAATAAGCCTGACCAAGTATGAGCTCTTACTCCCAATACTCACTAAATTACACACACACACGACAAATTTTCAGCATGGAAAATTTTCCGGAAATTTAACCTTTTTCCCAGAAAAGTTTCCAGTTTTTATCTGAAACTTAATTTCCCATCTCATTGCGTAAATTGTATTATTTATTCTTAGAATTAAGCAGCAACAGCTTCCAGTCAAATTATTTTCAAAATATTCAACAGTTTGCCTGTATTATTGTCTTGAAATTCAGTTTACATTAAAAGCATTAATAATGCTTACAGGGCCTAGATGCAAGACAGCAACAACTTTCAGCCAAATTATTTTCAAAATGTACACCAGTCTTTCTTCTACCAGTTCTTTAAAACTGGATTTCTGACCACCAGCTCTTTAACCATTTACATTTATCACTAAATATCTTGTAATTTGATATGCATAATGCACATGATGTAGTTTGTTCACTGATTTGAAAAGAATAATTCTAATTAAGTATTTAACTTGTTTCCTTTTAACACATACGAAAAACTGACATGTGGAAAATTTCTATATTTTCCTGAAAATAATGGAAAATTTTCCTGAAAATATTTTCCCGGAAAATTAACATCATTACTCGCTACTGGCATTATAGCAAGTGATGGACTGATGGCCGAGTAGTTTCTTAAATATCGGCATATAAAGAATTGATGTGAACCAAGTTATGAATAATATAAGATGGACAATTAAATAATTTCAGTGTTTATAACAAGAGCTCCGCAGACAGCGAATAATACCCTACCATGATGGCAAATAAATGAATGAGAGCTATCAGAAAATAGCAATTTCTTACTCAGACACTGACCAGTCATCCTATGAAGTTTTAAAGCGACCCACTAAACGGTCATGGAGTTATCATCTGGAAACCAATTTTCAAGATGGACGCCAATGGCTGGAGGCCATATTGGATTCCGGATCATCTACACTTTCCTGTAAGTTTCTTCCTTAGACCTAGTCAAAGCATCTTAAGTTTCAAAGCAATCCGCTCCAGAGAAATGAGTTATCATACGGAAACCAATTTTCAAGATGGCCACTCTCTTAGCCAGTGGGCCATCTTGGATTTTGGATTATCATCAATTTCAAGTTTTTTTCAGACGTAGTTCAACCTACCTATGCAGTTTCAAAGCGATCCGATAAACGGTTTGGTGGGGTATAACAGGCCTGCCCAATTGAAATTTCTTTGGCGCAACCCATTTGAGTTCGCGTAACCCATTTTGAATACTTTACTATTTGAAGGTAAAATTCATCTTGGTTACATAATGGAAATGGCATGTCAGTATTAACCCTTTAATGGTCAAGATCAATGTATTGTCGTGTAAATATCCATTTACTGGCCATAAGAGGACTATTTAAAAAATTACCACCGAAATGACTGGCTCAGTCATCGAGCCAGACATTCCAGTGGGAAATTATCAAAAATAGTCTGCCTGCAATGGATATTAATAAATGTTTTGATTAGCTTGACCATCACAAAGGGTTACATCCGCTTATATAGAACTTTAATTAATTTAAGACACGGAAGTCTTATAAATGAAATCGGCTTCGTTCGTTTACATGCCTTAAGGTAATGGCGAATGCGAAAATAGAAATGCGGACAGGGAATTAGTCTCTGATAGGGCACTCGCTACATCGCAAATCATCTCAACATACCAGGTTCTATCCGTTTCAATCTTTATTAAATCAGTCCGATTTAAAAAAAGTATTATCGCCTCCTTTATTATACAAGATGTTAGCAAACAAATTAAATAATTTTGCAAGATTTACGGACACAAATAACGGGAAATGTCCCTGGGAAAATGACAACCGAAGTTCTTTTGTGGCATCCATTTTGGACGTTATAATATTTCGTGGTAATGAATATTTATTAGTTCTCTACAAAGTGGAGGCGAGCCATTCACTAATTGGCTCTTTCAAGACACACCTCCTATTTTTCTTCCTGCTACGTGACAAAAAGATACACTTGTCAGGGCTATTTTCGAACGTTCATAGACGTATATTATTGGCGAATTAACCTTTGTTGCGCCATGATTTAAATCTAGAATGATCAGATTCATTGTTTCACCATTTGATATAGAAAATTTATGTTATTTTGTTATGAAAATAATGATTTTTTGGTACAACCCGGTAGGAAATTTCCAGCAAAATTGTATAGAACTGTTCAAAATGACATTGACATTATCTTTTCCGTTCTTATTGAGCCAGCATTAAACTTTTTTATCAAACCAATATTTTAAGTTTGGGGGGGTTACCTTCTATAAGGGAGTTTCTCCTTCCAGAAGGTGCTACAGAATTCTAGGGGTTGATGTTGGCGACGGCTTCTATTAGGACATAGACTATGTAAATTCAATGTCTCAAGTGACTAGACTGCGCGAACGAAAAATGGGTTATGCAGAAAAACATTTGCGCAACCGCCATGCGAACGGCCGTTTCGTTCGCACATTTTAGGCAGGCCTGTATAAAAAGGATTAAATCTAGAATCAGTCTTGCTAAAAGCTTTATAGCTCTGAAGGTACGCCTTAAAGATAATAAGTCTTGACATTAGCCAAGGATGGATGTCAGATGATGCACTTATTTTTTTCACATGAGAATAATCAGAGGTTTTTCAGTGGACAAATACAAGTATTTGTGTTCTCACACACACAAAGAGAACAATCATGAATAGTATATATGTTCAGACCGGATGTGCGAAATGTTTCTATATGCACCGTTAGCGCACCGTACAGGAAAGAGCAATCAGCCGGCTTAATTAGTGCAAGTACACTAAAATCAACAAACTTCATAAAACTTTGCGTAATCTTTTAGTGGTTAAGAACATCAATGGATAATACTCAATTCATGGCTGATGTTGTTCAAACAGACTTATTTATCAGTAGAATCTGAACTAACAGGATTAGTTTCGTCACTCTTTAACCATGAATCCATGATATGCCCATTTCTCAATTTCAAGTCGACTTTTAAGGAAATCTGTTGAAACTAATTCAACAAGAATTTATTTCAGTCACAGGCAGCTACAGAACTGTACCAGTCAAATTACTTTCAAAATATTCAACAGAATATTCCATACATCAAAAAGAATTTGTTTCTGGGCTGGAGAGTTAGGGACAGGGGCTAACAATGCAGGTTTTCTTTTATCAGGACATCGATCCATTATAACATAATAACAATTATCAGGGTTTGCCCGTTAACTCATTAATACTCATTCTGAAGCCGGCCAAATCTGTCTCTGCATAGGTCGAGCCAGCCGTTCCAGTGGTAAATTTTCAAAAACAGTTCTCTAGGCCTGCTAATGGACATTCACGCAGGAAATATTCTGATATTCTTGACCAAATTTTACATACTTTAAATCAGACAAGGTCACAACAATGGCATTACCTTTGAAGTATCATCAGTCAAGCTGATAACCCCAGTCATAATCATCTCGTGGTACAAATCATTGCCTTCACGTGTTCTTTCACCAACACCAGCAAACACCGAGTAACCACCATGTGCTTTGGCAACGTTGTTAATTAGCTCCATGATCAGTACAGTCTTCCCTACACCAGCACCACCGAACAGACCTGTACAAACAAGCAGTTGCTTGGTAATAATCAGGGGTCGAAATAAGGCCCTTTAACATGAACAATGAGGGTAAAAAAATGGCTGGTGCGGGTAGATTTGTAATACTGGGTGCACAGGGTGCATGCACACTTCTGGCTGCTAAACCATAATGTTTAACCCTCTCTAACAAATTCCTGAAAAAAAGGAAATTCTTTACGATATATAAAACTTATTTTGTTGAAGATTTTGAAATTAATGTGACTGGAAGACGTTGCTGTCGAAGGCAGCAACAGCTTCCAGTTAAATTCATTCCAAAATATTCACCAGTTTTCGGGTATGGTTGTGTTGAAACTAAGACGGGTGTCAGGTGAAAGGATTAATTTATGTGCAGGTAGATTTTTTGTTGTGCAGGCAAAATCTGATTGTTAGATGCACTTTGTGCAGGTAGAACAAAACTCTTATTTCTACTGGTAATAATCAATTGTATGCACGGCTAATCAAATTAACACAGGTTACCTATTAGTACATGGGCCCACCTCCACCCAAAATAAGAAATTCAGGTAGTTTGGCAAACAATTATTACTTTTTATATCTGAACCCGGGTGTGGGTGGGGATTTCTCTTACAATGTTTTTTGCTAAAGACACTAAACTTAAGGTAGAAAAATGATTAAAACACTTAAATAGTAAATCTCCAAAACTCGTAGTCTAAAACTATTTTTGAAGTTACCACAGCAATTACCTGCCCAGGCAGTTATCGAGCCAGGCATCCCAGTGATAAATTTTAAAATATATCTTGGCCTGCAACGGGACATTGCTCAAGACCACTACATATACGGATTCTGACATGGTTGACCATTAAAGGGAGTCATGAAGAAATCTAAAAATGTAGCGCATTTTAACACTAAAACCAATTTAGTGTACACAAAAAAATACACAAATTAAATAATATATATAAATTATATTCAGAGATCGTTTAATTAGAAAACCTGTACATACCAATCTTTCCACCCTTGGCATAAGGAGCCAACATATCAACAACTTTGATCCCAGTCTCCAGGATTTCTTGCTTCACGTTCATATCCACAAACTCTGGAGCATCTTGATGAATACCCGCATAACTGTCAAAAACACACACACAATACATATATTATAATGAGCCAGTCATTCCATTGACAGATTTTCAAAACTTATCTTCTCTCAGCTGCAAATTGACAATCACTAAGCAGAAATTTAGATTTTCTTAAAAGGAAATGATTATACTATTTCTGCAATTCACTGAAAATTAAAGTCCTGATGAATCAAGATAATTTAGTATTAACCCTTTAACTCTTGAACTTGTTCAAGAAAATTTTTCTCATAGAAAATTACCATTTGCAGACCAAGAGAACTTTTTGAAAATTTACCACTGGAATGACTGGCTCAGTTATCGAGCCAGTCATTCCCATGGTAAATTTTCAGAAATAGTGTTCTCTTGGTTTGCAAATGGATATTTCTCAAGACCACTGCAGAAGCCGTTTTTGGCTGATATGAGTGTTAAAGTGTTCTAAAATGTTAATCTATATCATCTTTAAGATACTTGTATGGTTCCTCTTGAAAATCTGGCCAACAAAATTAGACGATTTCCTATAAATCTGGTTAGGCTAGCAAAATAGAGAAATTCCTATACAAATAGGAACAATCTCATCCCTGCATTTAAACCGTTAACACTTAAATTTGTGCAAGAAAATTTGAATTTTTAAAATTCAAAATGTCCCTTTGCAGATCAAAACTATTTTTGAGAATTTACCAGTGGAATGACTAAATTTTCAAAAATAGTCCATTTGTAGGTCAAGAAGACTAGTTTTAAAAATGCATCATTGGAATGCCTGGTTTGAGCCAGTCATTCTAGTGATACATTTTCAAAAACAGTCTTCTCTTGGCCTGCAAATGGACATGCATTCGCTGAGCAAAATGTAAATTTCCGTGACCAATCACATTAAAGAGTAATTAAAAGGTAGGCTTTGAAATATTTTATGCTGTAGAATTATTCACGATTATTCGATTATTTAATTTTTAATCATATAAATGCAAGATTAAAAAAAAAAAATTTAATCACGCAATCCTACATTACCCCTCATAAACAATAATTTTAAGCAAACAATACGTGAACAATATTAACCTTTCATGTTTACTGCTTCATGGGCTGAAGATTGTTTTAGTCTCATGGGTTTTTTAGTCTCATGGGTACAGATTCTGACAGAAAATTTAACAGAGTCCTGAACAGGAATACTTGAGTCTCAACTCCCACGTTCAATATTTTGACTGCGGTGCTACCTTCGCATCAAGTTAGTTCAAAATATTTGAAATTGCAATAAAGGGACTTCATTGGTGAGTAAAAAAATATTTGACTGACATTAAAACAGAATTTCTTCAGAATTAAAGTAAATGGCTCGCCAGACGAATGTCTGATTTCTATCGTCATCTTTGTCAACAGAGAGCGCAGATCAAACTCATGGGTTAAAATAAATAGGATGTTTAGTTTGGCCGCAATATAATAAGCTGCTAATCGTTTTCGTACAAAGTTCCATGTTGATGCCCAGTAGGTTAAAAAGTTAATTGCTAAATAATGTTTGTGTACAGGGAACTTCAGGGATGGGTCCGAGAATAATTATTGTAACAAGTTCATTATGAACTTGACCCGGTCCAGGGTTAACTAATTCTCAAATATAAAACATGACATTGATTTGCTAAAAGCAGAAGCTTAAAGTTCAAAAGACAGTGTTGTACAAAGGTTGTAATGTCAGCAATGATCTTGATCTTTAACTTGTGCTCTCAACATTACTAGTACTCAGAATGGAGATTTGACAAATAATTTGTATCTGAAGATATAGAGGACTTTGCAGCGTCATGCAGTCCCAAGTCCGGACAAATTTTAGCTAGGTCCCGAACTATGGACATAGCAATTTTCAGCCAATGCAGTGCTTGGACTACCAATAATAATTAACAAGAAGTTTCCAGACTTCAAGTGCTTAGAAATTAGTGGAAGCCCTGGGCTGCCTGGAAAGAATACAAATTAACGATTGATAACTCTTCAAGGGCAATAACAATTGTCTATGCCAGGCGAACAAATAGACCCGATACCAGGTTATCTCTATAGACCAGCTGACTGTTAAGTCATCGAAGGTAAAACGTGACATATATATCACTGCTTTCACTGGGCAGCGGGTATTAATAATAAACATACGTTTTTGTAACAACTGGTCCTCGTTCATCAATAGGTTCACCAATAACATTGATGATTCTTCCTAATGTAGCAGGTCCTACAGGGATTTTGATAGGTGTGCCTGTGTCTTGGCATTGATGTCCACGGGTCAGACCTTCTGTACCATCCATAGCAATCGTTCGCACTGTGTTCTCCCCTAGAAAATGAAGAAATAACTTGAACATATCAACTATCATAAGTTAGTTTCGGCAGATGGGAGACTAATATTTGAACAGATACACCATTCTTAAACAACTCAAAGTTGTTGGACGCTACATGACGTATGTATAGCAGAATAAGAATTTGTAACATAATTCTAAACTTAATTAATTTTAACAAAGATTTGGCACATGATATCGTATCTATTTTTTAACATGCAGACTTTTCCACTTGCAGCAAACATCAGAATGTCAACCACGTAATTGTAAAGCCGGCCTCTGCAGTCATCTGGACTAATTACGTCCATTTTATGGCCAATAGATAATGTTCTTTAATTGGGTGGCTCAGTCATGTCAGGGGTAAATGTTAAAAAATTCTCTACTCTTGGCATGCAAATTAAAATTCAATAAGCGAATATGATTTTCTGGACTAAATTTGACCATTAAGGGGATAAATACGAACTGAAGAATAAATGTATTACTAATGTAATTGTCACGAGTGTTCAATGTATTGCTGGAATTGATTGTACTGTTACACATACATGCATGAAAGTGTGTTAAATTGAAAATCACGTACAATCTGAAGTTGTTGCTGCCTAACGACTCGGGTGAAAGGAGTAATTCAAATGGCTTTTCTGATTTAAATAAATCTTGGATGACGTAGTTTTCACAGAAACTGTCCACATTTTGGAAATATGATTATGGATTAAGGTGCAAAATTATAGGTTGGAAACCATTGGACGCCATGGATCAATCGAAATCTAGCGTTTGGCGGCTAGCTTGGATTCTGTACTATTCCAAACATGTCCAGAAAATAACCTTTCTGCTTCTGCTTTAACGTTAATTTATCACAAATCATGTATAAAGCTCTACATGCAGGACATATGGAACATGGTATTTCTAATTGAAATGCCAATCTTTCAGGTCAGCGCTACAGGCATAGATCTTGTTTCACAGTTGGAACTATTTATCGCATTTAACGTTAAGCTAAATGGCAGAATATTACAAGGTGTGGTCATCGCTGTATGTGACAAGTTCTGGAATTGTATGTGCCAAAAATTGTATATATTGTCTAACCCGAAGGTTTTGCATTGTATCTGTCGGGGCTCCCTAAGTAGCCATTCTCAGGTCTGTTCAAATTGAAAATATGTGTAACCCATTTTTGGGTTAAGCAAATTTGTTTTATGTAAACCATTCCGTTTTGCCCACCCAGTCTTCATGTACAACATGAAAAAGATCGCGGGAACAGAAAATGGGTTTGTGTCAGAAATATTTGCGTAAACTTTGCACGAACAAAAACACAGGACTAGATTTACCTCATTTGGGCTCAGCCTCACCACCTATTAGGACCGGGCTCCATAAATTCCCCTAGAACCCAGAGAATTCTGAGTAATGTTAGTTTCAATAGCACTATTAGATATCTGATGGCCATAAAATGTCACAGAATCCATCTCTGAATATTTAACTGACTATAAATCTGTTAATTACTGCTGGGTTAAAATGAGAACATCTAGTTGCCCTTGCCTACCGCAGATTAAAGTTGCTCTTATGCTACGCTAAATGACAAAGAAAGTTAGAATCACTATTGTTTTGTCAAGTAACTTCTGAAGAATGGCCACAATTACTCAGAAATGGCATTACGCATACTAGTTACTCTTTCTAATAATTAAATAAATAAATGACTTAAAACGAACAGTTAGTCAGTAGGTATCAAAGACACAGTATAGCATTTGTCAAAATATTTATCATGTTTGTTCTGTGTACCATCAACAGCCAAAGTTTGGTTGCCCTTTTGAAATTCTTATTGCCCCGGCCAACAGGGCAAATGTACATTTCTATCCCTGATTACTGTTCATAGCAGCTAGTAGGATTTTAATTTGGGCTCACTAATATGGGCGAATTTCATTTGGGCATGACTTATAAAGTCACAGGTAACGGGTAATCTAAAGACCTGGAAATTTGGACAACCTCGATTCTTATCTACGGCTACAAAAATGGATAATTACCTAAATGCTGTGCAACTTCAAGAATCAGCCTAGGCGATCGATTCTGAACTTCGAGTGCATTGAGAATAGGCGGCAAATCATCATCGAACTGAACATCGACTACGGCACCAATAACAGCCACAACACGTCCAGTAATTGGTGAGGCTTTGGCTTTAGCTGCTTCAGCTGCATACTGGCGTTCTGCAAACATAATAATAAACATCATTTAACCGTTCAACATTTTAACCTTTTTTCAGACATTAATTTTGAAAATATATCACTGGAATGAGTCTCAGTTATCGAGACAGCCATTCAAGAGGTAAATTTTCAAAACTTGTCTCCTCCTGGTTTGCAAATGGACATTTCTCAGTTTTATTCAACACAAATAATTGTGTAACAGGGAACATTGCGCTCGACCGCTAGTATTGGTAACATCTAAAAATACCTACACGGCTTACTTAGAACGAGAATCCCTACCGTTATAACGATAAAAGAACGAAAATTGATATTGCTGACCATACCACTAAAAACGCCTCAAGTCGAATTGCCAGATAATAAGAGGCATTCCGAAATCACAGTTAATATGCTATTATAACCAATTACAGTACTACTTCCAAACACAATAGTGACACAATCTGGCAAAACCCAAACAGCACAAATAAGCGACCAACACAAAATGACCCAAGACGGAATCATATATGCAGGCCATGAAATTAGGAAAATCTGCGTAACCTAATAATACGCTACGGGTATTTCTTTCACGTAACCAATAGTTCAGATAGGTGCCAGTCATTTGCATAAACTCATTGGTTGGCTTCTTAATATTTACTTTTAGACAATAATATATACAGCAAAATGATTTTCCAGGTTATTATATGCCTATGATGCAAACTGAACATGAGTTTGAATATTTTTCCACCTGAAAATAAATCAAGAACATAATTTTCGGTCTGCATGTTGTGATTTTGCGTAACCAACACAGGACTATTGGTTTGGTTACGCCAAATTTCGAGGTCTGTATATGTGACAAAATTTGCTTGAACGCCCGAGAATTAAAATACGGTAGATCGCTTCTTACATCTGCGAGCCAAATGAAACCTCTTCTGTGATTGGAACTTGTTTGAGGAATGCTAAATGTGAACAGTTTTTGCTTGATAAATGACACTTCCTCTATCCCTAAAACATCTGAACAAAAATTTGAGTGTAGATTCAAAACTCTTCGAGATCTGGATTTCAGCTTTTTAAGGGAGATAACTGACGAATATGGGCAGATTTTGTCGAAATGAAATCAGGACACTCCCTCCGTCTATCCCTAACACATCTGCTGAAAATCTTTTTTAAGTGTAGGTTCAAAACTTTTCGCGATATCGCTTAGGCAAGAAAATTGTGATGAATTGTAGCTTTTCAAGTGAGATAACGACTGGAAAATGTGTGGATTTTGTCGACACGAAATCATTGTACATCGTCTATCCCTAACACATCTGCTGAAAAAATATTTTTGTGCGTTAGTGATGAGTTTTGGAAGTAGGGTATATAACATCGCAGTTTCTTTGTACATTGTAGGTTTCTATTTTATTTGCTAAGAGGGAAATTTTTGGAAAAAAGTTGTTTGCGAGCATATTTGACTTCCTGGTTACAGCATCGCCATGGGAAGCAGATGGTAGGGGTGTGGGTTATTACTTATACAGGGTTTGTACACCTTTCAGGATCTGAAATTCCATGATTTTCCATGACCAAAATTAACAAATTCCATGACCTCTAAGAATCAACATCTCAGGGGGAAATGGTCAACAATAAATAGCAAACAGATCAAATAAATGAATTAGATTTATTATATAACTTCTTTTTAAATGACAGTCACATGACAGCGTACATATAGGCACTATAATACTATATATGGAATATTATTATTAGCATTGGTCATCACAGTTTGAGGTAAATATAACTGACTATCACAGATTCCCATATATCATATTTAATATCCGAGATTAACCCTTTATTAGCAGAACCAGAACACTTTTTTTAAATATTTACCACTGGAATGACTAGATCGCCTATGAATCCAGTAATTCTACGGTAAATTTTCAAAAATAATCTCCTGATTCTGCAAATGCCTTAATGGAGTTTATCTACTAAACAGATTTGAGCATTATTTAGTGGTCATCAGGCAAATGGTATATATGTATGACTAGAAAAAGAGCATATTATGTATATATCGAGCACTATATAATAACACAGGGTATATATGTAGGGCTATTATCCCTGTAATATACCTATGAGATTATTTTAAAAATATTTTAATACCAATTTGACTGGAAATTATTGCAGCATAATGCAGCAAGAACACCCACGCAAATTAATTTAAATTATTTTGAAACTAATTTCATTGAGCGTTGTTAGAGATTCAACATTATTCAATTTATTACAGGCATAGATGTAAAGATTAATAGCACTAGCTATCTAGTATCATCACCATGGCATCATATGTACAACCGTATCTAGACAAAGAGCATATGTATATATTGAGCACTATATAAAAAATATTTACCACTGGAATGGTATATGTAGGGCTAATATCCCTATAATATACCTATCATGGCCATGAAATCATATAAAAAATATTTTAAAACCAATTTGGCTGCAAATTATTCCAGCCTAATGCAGCAAGAACATCCAGACAAATTAATTTAAATTATTTTGAAACTAATTTCACTGTGAGCATTAATATATAACTAAAGAGATGCAACATTATATAGGAAAAATTTCAAGATTAACCCTTTAACTGACAAATCCCTGAAGAATTAAATTTTGTAATACTTATTTAGTAGCAGACTGTTGAATATTTTGAAATTAATTTATATTAATACTGTTTCTAGGTTTGGCTAACAAATCCAGATGTTTTGAGCTTTTTGAGTGGCTTTTCACCGCAGCTTCACCCATATTAGATACGTAGAAAGACTTTAGACAAAGCCGACATCGCGCTTTTGAAGCGATAGCATCACGTTCTATCCAGCCACTGTACTGCGCATTTGATAACCAACTACCGTTAAAACTGCACTTTCCGGGCATTTTTACCAATAGTTAAACTTTCTTAGTCATATTTTATCACGGAAATATCGCGAACTTAAAAATTAACACATTACGGCTACTATTTACTGTTAGCTTTACTTACTTTACACAGCTGAAAATTCCAGCTTGATCGCAATTTTTAAAATGACGACATGTTTGTTTACGCTGAGACAACAATTTCTTCCGGTAAAATTTATCGCAGACTTCACTCTCTTAGGTTCGTTTCGCATTCGCTTTCGTATTTTTTACCATACTTCGTAGTAGTAACCGAAACTTGCCGATCTGCATAATCGATCTGCATAATTAACTTTTCTTTTTGGGTTGAGAATCTCGCGCTTTCTCGCTAGCGCGACTTGTTGGCAGCGATTGCTCAGTAACAATGCAGCCATTGTGAGCGAATATCGTGTTATGACACGACCAAGCCAACACCTTGTTTCGATAACCTGTCACACTTACAGCGGAATTTTATGCCATTAGATTTTTTTAAGCGAGATTTTCATTTTCCATGACTTTGACCAAAATTACGATTTTCCATGACTTTTCCAGGCCTGGAATTTAGATTTTCAAATTCCACGACTTTCAAGGTTTTCCATGATCCGTGCGAACCCTGCTTATAGCAAAAAATAATATTGCTGCGACAATATGGAACCCGCAAGAATATGAGACGGGAGTACAATGACACTAACATCAATAGAATACCACAAGTTCAATATCTATTTCATGATTATAAATACAGAATTCATAGATAACATTAACCCATTTACAATATCTCGCCTTGTTTCATAGCCAAACAAAATTCATCGAATTGCGATGATATAATTAATCACAATCAAATTTCCCATAATAACCTGGAGCGACACCATTTTTGGAGGGGCTAATTTAACATTACAAGAAATGGGCCATGAAACCGTAAATATATTTTCTTTACTATCTTGCAAAATTCAGTCACGATTTGATGTTTTCTGATACCAGGCAGGGTTATTGCAGATCCTCAGGTACATGATTTATGGTTTGAGCTTCATGGAAAATGTAAACTGAGCATTTCTATGAGCGACTGATGTAATAAGTTTTCCCCAACTTTAATGCCGGCCCATCTCAAAATGCCCTGATGTGCGAAACTATGAATAAAAAATAAAAAACGAAAATTGGTAACAATATTTATTCCAAAACTGGTACTTTGAAAATAATGGTTTTAAAAGTGAGCACGATATAACTTATAGTGGGGTATGACAGTTATTTCTATTACATAATAACAATACAAGTAACAAAGTATTAATCTATAAACAAGATTTCTGATGACTTTGAAAGTAAGGACAAACGGCAAACGCTGCCTGACAGCCGATTTCACGTTGCAAATTTTAGGCCATATTTCGTCAACACCTCTTTAACATCAATACTTACTGGTCGCATAAAAAGCAGGGAGGTTTTGCAACGACGTGGACTGGATTGTAGTTGTCGATAGGACTTGTTTGGTCGCCTTCAAGGCTCCAGTGCACAGTCTCCTTGCAGCCTGCATCATGGTGTACTGGTAGAGGAGAAATGACCACGTGATTACATCCACGGTAACCCGGATGACGTCTGTATTTCGTTCCCAGAGCGAGGTAGTGTGGGTAGTAGGCCTATATCCATAGAGTGATCATTATTATCGATAATACTGAACAGTGAACACAGGCCGTACATGCCTCTATATTCAGGTGCATGAGTGACGCTAGGTTTTGGAATGGTTGCTTCATGGTGAAGGTTCCTGGAAGAACCAGAATCAGAATATTTATTGGCGTAAAATCTACATACAGATAGACATGGCCAGACATGAAATGACACACTCGAGCGATATTATATTATACAAGACACACAGTAATAAAGTTTAGAGCATTAACAGTGAATAGATTTTATAAATATACAATGTTTACAGTTATATAGGGAAGGTTCTATGTACATAGCACTGCAACAAGTGTACACCTCATGCAGAGGTGTCATTTACAGCTGGATTGACTCCGCAACCCACCCAGATGAGGTGTATGCCTACCAGTCAGCACTCATCACTCACCCAAACCTTATTGTATGACACTGACAAATACTGAGTGATCATACAAATCAGCTGTGAGGTATGCCGAAACAGGCCAGCAGCATCACCACCCGTTACGGCTTCAAGTAGCACTAGCAAAATGAGGAGTGAATTTCTAGTTTATGGAGATCACAAGTCTCTTGATTTTCGGTGCGGGTTGAAGGGAAATTCACTTATCGTTGTTGGGCGTCTCAGTAGGTCTATCAGACCTATAGTTTAATCTGAGGATAGATCGTAGATTGATTCGAAATTGTGTTGTGATCCGCATTGGCTGTGATGGTGGGTGACAAACATCAAATTCAATGCAGATCGCAACACAAAATCAACAGAAATAGTGCATGGTATTCCACAGGCCCCCGAATTCCCGCCACAACATGCCCGCCCGACACGTACGCCCACTTCATATCAATAATAATTTTTTTTTTTTAATATGAAATATGCGCACATGTCTAGCGGGCATGCCGCGGCAAAAACCCAATGACCCGCGGGTATAAAGATAGTTCCTATTTTGAAGGTGCCATGTGCTCTTGTCTTTTGGACATGCATTTATCTACATAGTTCAGAACCGGCCTACACATTTCCGTATCTCCATGATTGTATGACATAATGAAGATAAATTTTTCATCATCAGAGAGTGAGTCGAAATTGGTAAACTGATTGAATTCAGAATATAGTGATTCCCTCTCGGTTTTGTAGAGTGGACAATTGAGAATAAAGTGTCTCTCATCTTCGACAACCCGCAGGTCACATGGTTTGCAGAGTCTATTTTCTGCTGGTGTCTTGGGCACAGTGTGTCTACCTATTTCAATCTGGAAATTTTGCGCACTGACTCTGAGCTTGGCGAATTGTTTTTTTCTGTTAAAGTTTCTATCATACACTAGAACATTTTCCAAGCCAAAGTGTTGTTTAAAAGTTCTATATGTTCTTAATTTGGAACCTTGTTCTGAAGCAGCTGTATTCGGTGGTTGCACAACATCCCTGTTTATATAGGCAGACCAGTTTGATCTATATCTATCCTCCATAGCAAGTTTTAATGATTTCATTGATCCATTTTTGTTGTTAGTCGTTTGGTTGTTCCAATTTTCATCAAGGCCAAAGTTTGTAAATAAAGTTTTCATATAAGTGGCCCAATTGTTTGTGTCTAGAGATTTGTATGATTGTTGGTAAGCTTGATAAACTACTGCATCAGAGTCAAGTGCACCCAATCTTAGCCAGAACTTGAAAGCATATGGGAGGACTGTTGTCAGTAGTGATTACTGCCCCAGTTCCCCCCTCACAGCCGCATGAGTCGTTTTCCTGCTGACTCCATGTAAATATTTGCAAAAATTGATTATGCTTTTTCAATGGGTACATTATCTCCCAGTTTCATGAAATTGTGCCAGTTTAGACCTTTAATATAGAATGGGATCAAAATTTCACCACAATACGATAAGATAGGTAGAATTAATGAATGGAATAATTTCAATGACATTGGTATATCGTTCCTGATATTAAGCGCCTTAAGTTTGAATAGCGCTTTACAGCCTTGTTCAGCAAGCCGTTCGCATGCTGCCTTGAAATTTCCAGAGGGCGTACATACTACACCTAAATAACAGTATGATGTGCCAATTTCGATTGGTTCACCCAAATATGAGAAGTGAAATTTCTTCATTAGATGGCCGCTTTTATTAAACACAATTACTTTAGTTTTATTAAGATTTACAGTAAGGTTCCATTTCTCACAATATGCACTAAGTTTGAGTAAAGAATTCTGCAGACCACTAGCTGACTGAGATGGAATGGCAAGGTCATCTGCAAACATGAGACAATTAAGCTTCATATAATTTAGCAAGATGGGGTCACATGCTTCATCAAATATATCCGGCAGGTCTCTCAGATATAGGTTAAATAAAAGGGGGCTAAGCACACAACCCTGTTTAACCCTATTACTGTAACCATCGCTAACTTTAACTGCATATTTGACTTCTGAATACATGTTTTGGATGACACTAAGATAGTTTCCGCCAATACCGGCGTTCAGAAGTTTATAAACAAGCTTTTTCCTTGAGATTGTATCAAAGGCTGATTTGAAGTCCACAAAGCAACAGAAAAGGTGTTTCTTTGTGGCTGTATTAATATATTTGTCAATGGCTGATTTTAATGACAATATGTGATCAGCAGTTCTGGTATTTTTCTTGTAGCCAATTTGACATTGCGGCACAAGCTTATTTATCTCAGAAAACTTTGATAATCTGAGCTGTAGTATGCTACAAAAAAACTTACATAGATTGCTCCCTACAGCAATACCTCTATAGTTTTCAGGGTTGGAAATAACGCCCTTTTTGTGGATTGGCGTCAGGAGGTTGCATCGCCAGTTCTCAGGGAATTGTCCTGATGATAATAGAGTATTGAAAAGTTTGTGCAGGACAGGCAAAAGTTGACTCTGTCCAGCTTTTAGCATCTCATTTAGAATTTGGTCTAAACCGATAGCCTTACCATTTTTAAGCTTAGATATGGCCTGGGAGATCTCCGATGTACTAATGCTAAAATTCAATTCGTTGAAAATTTGGTTTCTATTTGAATGGATATAAGTATCTATTGAATTTTCAAATTCCTGCTCTATATGGGCAGGAGCGTTGTTTACAAGTTTCGTAAAATGTGAGACCCATTCGTTGCATGAAATTGGGCTTGACTTTTGATTATTTTTTGCCTCTTTAAGTTTGTCGAAAAGTTCCCAGAATGCCTGTGGGTTTTTAGACTGCAATGATTCCATTTGATCCATGATCTGTTGTTTGAACAATGATTTCATTTTGGCAACAAGTCTTTTGAATTTCTTACGCAAGGCGCAGAAGTTATTTAGTAGTGTCACACTGAATGGGTCATTGTGAATTTTGCAACTTAGACATCGGAGATCTCTTCATTATTTGACAATCATTATCAAACCATGATTTTCTCTTATTAAGAGGTATTCTATGAATAGCAATTTTCTTTTTACCAACATTTTTGATTCCAGAGATCTGGGCTGCAGCTATAATAATATCTTCAATAGAGTTTATCAGTGGTTCCTTGGAGTCAGCAGGTTTACTAAATAGGACACCAGAAGGCAATGACATATAATCGTTAATTTTTGACACAATGGCCGGGCTTGTCATTGACTTCATAAATTTGACATCGTCGCCATTGGTCCATACACATTTTGGGCATGGAGAATTAGGAGTATCACTCCGTGAATGGTTATATACATTGGTGGTAAGGATCATTGTTAGCATACAATGAATAGATAATTCGGTGGGGTTATTTACATAGAAACATTCTACTCCGTCTAATAGATCAGTGGAGATGAGCATGTAGTCGATGAGACTGGGTTTACCGTAGTTGCTAGAGCAAGTTAAATGGCCAGAGGAATCACCCAAACTACGACCGTTTAAGATCCGGAGGTTGCTAGATTTGCACAAACATAGTAATTGTTGTCCATGATTGTCCACAGTATGTGTATCCATGTTGTTTCGAGGAGTTCCTACATCACTAATGTAATCTGGCTGTAAATCAGTAATAGGTGATTCTGATTCTGATTCTGATATCCAGTCGGTTTTTAAAGCTTTGAATGATCGGGGCATTAACGATATGGTCAGTTAGGCTATTCCATACTTTTGTTATTCTGTAATAAAATGAAAACTTGGATATATTGTATTTAGCTCGCTGGATAAATAATTTTTTACTATGACCCCTGTTACTATTTCTAGAAGCAAATTTTAATATCGGTACTATGTCTGGATCATAGGTAGTAGTAGTGTCGGAATTAAAAGGATACCACCTCTCTCAACTGGATTTCCATTGAGACAAATGAGCCCCCACCTCCCTCAACTGGATTTCCATTTAGACAAATGAGCCCCCACCATCCTCTCAATCCCTGGGGCATAGGTTGTTGAGACGGGGACCACCACGGATCGCGGAACGGCTGCCAGGGAGGTAGTATCACACTACTACTACCAGGGGCTGAATGCCCATTTAGAGACAAGCCTCCACAGTGACATACACCACCGATCACCATTAACCACAGGGCTGGCCTCTCTCTCTGTTCTGTGTAGGCTCAGACAAACACGTAGTCTCTGCCAGAGTCGCATCGGCATGATGGGACCACCCATAGGGGCTTGCATCTACCTTGACAACACTCACCTGAGAGGAGGCTAAAGTGATTATCATGTGAACCACAGCAGCCACTGGCATGTTCACATGTTACGCAGAGAATCTGGTGCTGAGCAGGGGTCTCCAGCAGACAACCACGGCCTACCCTATCCACCCCATAGAAGTGGCAGACGGACTCGATCTCTTTACGTGGGTGTAAGCGGTCATAAATGTTTCTCCGCAATGGGTCGACTCAAGGATTGTACTGGGGGTCTTCCCGGAAGTGGGCCCACTTGGCATTCAATATCATGGCAGTCTCAGCGCCCTGTGCCACTGCTGTAGACGCAAGCACGAGCAGTATGATGAGAATCATGGCTATATATGAAGAGTTACACTGAACAGAGTGAACCCCTCACGAAATATCTGTGCCAGATCGAGCCCTGTTCCATCTGGATCAATAGTAATCTTTATCCCCTCAGGGGCAGGGGCTAGCTGCTTCACTCTGCCACTGGCTAAGAAACGTAGCTCTAGGACTATATGAGTCGTATGCGGGCTAGTGAGTCCGACTCGATGAAGCAGTTTAACAGCACCCTTGGACTTTGGAGACATGTGACACACCATCTAACCGTATAGTGCCCTCCGGGAGGTTAACAGCTTCTTCTGGTCCATTGAATGGATGACGCAGCAGGAGCTCTCCACCTGTAACCCCGATCCGGTGACCCATCCTCGTCAGGGAGACACCTTCACCTATGTAGGCGAGGAAGGATGATCCCCGATTGTAGAGCTTTCGAACTGTCCCATCCTTTTTCATAACAATGGAGAGGGGAGTAACCTCTATGTCAATGACTGTGGGAGGCCTATATAGGGGCAACCATGTTTGCCAGTCACCCCAGGTCCAGCACGGTACCACACTTCATTCTTCTGAAATATGAACTGCAGGTTTTTTGCCAGATTCAATAGCAGGCCATCATGGGCAATCGGTGAGGCACCGCTCGAATAGGGTTTGACCAGATGAAAGCTGAGGTCATTATTTAGGGTGTTGATGTCTACCACCTCTGTATCTGAGAGCTCAATCAACGGCTCGAGGATGTACTTCCTCTTCGGGAAATCGTACCGAAACACGATCTTGTGGCCATCTATGTTGCGACCCAGGTGCTCCTTCATCACATCCTTGAGGTCCGTGAGCAGCTCCACCCTATCACCACCAATAGGGTGGAGGGAGAATGCCCTTGAGCTTGCTTCATACTGTAGGGCGAATGACTTGCCATCGCTCTCTTCTACCTTGGCAGCATCAACTGCATACACATCTGCCAGGTCAGCAAGACCAGTCGAGTGAGCAAATATGGGTTCCATAGCATGCTATAGGAAGGGTTTAAACAAGACATATAACCATGCCGATTGTCCGACTTCTGCTCTCCGGTGGTGAGAACGTAATCTCACCCTCTCTAGAGGGGAGACGGGTGGTACAGTACCGTGTAGAATGGGTCCTCTTCACTGGTAGAAGTCAGCTGGGACGTGATAGAGTATCTCCCAGGTGCCAACAACAACTTATGGAAAGCTATCAGTACTAGCCTGTTCACACTTGTAAATCACCTGTTTGACAGCCCCTCCATTAACATATATGCCAGCACGGATGGGATATCGGATGCCCATTTAGAGTTTACACTCTTATTACTCATTAACCTGACGACAACATGATATCACACCAGGAAGATCTGACCTTTGCCGAGATGATGAAGAGCCAGCTACAGGGTTTCCCCTTCATGACCCCTGCACAGATAAAGATCTTAAACGAACAGATGCTTGCACTGCAACACGAAGGAGAGCGACTACAGCAGGAGAGCTGGTATCAACAGAACGTGAGCCTTGCACGGAGGCGAAGGAACAGTGAAGGTTCTCAATACTGGCAGGCCCTCCTTGAGGAGAGTAAGCGGGACGATGTCTTCACATACGACAATGAGCCAGATGTAGCGGATACTGCAGATGATGCAGTGGAGACCGCGGATGAGGATGAGCCAGAGAGTAAGCGGGACGATGAACCGGATGGCTTCACATACGACGAT
Organism: Chaetoderma sp. LZ-2023a; assembly: GCA_034401795.1. Classification (NCBI taxonomy): domain Eukaryota; kingdom Metazoa; phylum Mollusca; class Caudofoveata; order Chaetodermatida; family Chaetodermatidae; genus Chaetoderma; species Chaetoderma sp. LZ-2023a. The sequence continues at coordinate 4,251,068 of CM067365.1, forward strand.
GAGCCAGGTGTCTTCACAGACGGGGATGAGCCCGATGTCATACAGTGGGAAGAGGAGATGGCGCAGAAGTGTAAGACCAAGAAAGCAATCCAGCGGCGGACCTACTATCTTGGTCATAAGGTGAAGTTCCAGATGTCATGTCTCAGAAAGCTACTGGCGCCCGACATAGTGCTGGATGACCTCTGTCTAAGAGACATCTGTCGCGAAACCAGCAAGCTGGCATGGTTCGCCAGGCTCTCCAAAATGTACCCGTCTAGGACTCATGAGCAGATTTTGCAGGTCATGCAGGTTTAATCTCCAGGTATACTATGGCAAAATCAGAGTGGCGGAAGCAACCAGAAATATACCCCTCCCTGACGGCTGACGAGGGCTGTACCATCCACGGCTGGTGACTCCCAGCAGATAGATAACAACAGACAGAATCTCGGCCATGAGGCAGAAAAGTACAGCAGAAGGCGCAGGCGATATAAGACAGCCTACAATGTCCTCACACATACAACCATTGCTGCGGGTGTGATTGGAGCCAGTGCTGGGGTAGCAGCTGTGGCCACTCTCGCTACAGGGGTGGGGGCCAACATCGCCATCCCACTGGTTGGCGTGACACTAGCCGCCACTGTCTTGGCCCCGGGCTTGGGGGTGGGGACGCGGCAGATCACAAGGAGGCTGGAGAAGCATGCTAAGTACATGGCACTGGCACAGAGTATGCTACAGACTATCGATGAGTCTGTCAGCAAAGCTCGCGAGGATGGCCAGGTCACTGATGAAGAGTACCACCATATATTGAAGGTCCAAGCCCTGTACCGCATGGAGAAACATAAAGTAGTGCGACAGCAATACCTGAAAGGCTCCAGCGGGCGGGTTGATATGTAGGAATTAAAAAACGAGATGTTATGGCGAGGTCTCCTCGCTGGTCTCTGGAGTCGAGACGACTACAAATAGTGTGCTGCCTGTATGGTAGCTTTAAGAACACCAGTATAGATGGCCTTCCCATTGAACCTCATGACAGTCATCCGGAGCCAACCGCCCCTCCTGGGTATACCCTTGACTGGCCTGAGAGGTCTACTGGATGATATACCAGAGCTAACACCATTCTCCATCACAGTGGATGGATGGTCCCGAACCAGCTTCTCCGTCAACTCACGACCGCTGACCAACCGCCCCATCACCATCAAGGATGCGAAGCAAGCTCATACTTGGATGGCTGCTCCAAGCCTCTCATACTGGAATCAGTAGCTGAACTTTGCCGTGTTGTGTGCCACGGCAGAATGTGGAGTGAGTTCCACCCTGCTTTACTCCTATTCTGGTACTCCTGAAGCTGTGCTCATCGCCAGCTGTCTCAGATTCCATGTGTACTTCACGGTGTGAAGAATCCTCCATGAGCTGGGTGCAAGCCTCCATGATACAAGCGCCTTCGACCCACAGCTCAACAGTCATAGCGTCTCAGCGGCCAGCAGACTACAGAGCGAGTTCAGCGCTCACCTGCAGCATTCCATAGATGGTGTCAGCGGAGCAGAGGTCCAGGCCATGTTCATCAGTCTCGTTGAGGATATGATCATCGTGGCAGACCCCAGTAGTCTTATAGCTAAGTTCCAGCAGGGGTTGCAGAAGGCCCGTCGCAAACTTGACTTTGCTATTTTGCCACACCTACGGTTGATTCTGAGCAACATGATCATGAACATCGAGGACCTCCAAGTCAGGGGCTATAACAACATGATAGTTGAGGGGAGTTCCCACGGTATCCACTTCAGCTTCAAGACTGCCATCAACGCACGTAGTACGAGCCATACAGTCGTTCCGACCCTGACACTGCAGCCAGTTGACATAGCAGCTCCAGGTGCCCCGACACTGCAGCCAGACGACACGACACCGCTTCCCATGGTAGCTCTATGTGTGGTGTCAGGCCTAGCTATCGTGGCACTCGGGATCAGCCTACTCCGCCGCTAGCAAATCAGCTATAAGACTATCATGACTCTCTACAGTAGCAGTGGGGATCACGGTGAGACACTGAACCAGCTTGGCATGCTCTACAGCCCCTATACCTACTGCCAACATGCACATCCACGGGCTGGAGGGTTCGGCAGCGCATCCTTTTTCCAGCTTGTAGTATCGCAGAGCCTTGTTCAGCTCTGAGTCCGGTGGGGCCATGGCGGTCTGCAACTGCTGGAACACATCTGACAGATACTCCCGATCCTTGTAGAAACCTTTAGCATGAAGGAGCTACTCGACGATACTTCCGCCCTTGATAAGGTATTCAAGGAAGCAGATTTGTCCCTTGCCAAATCCTGGATAGAGCTTCACAGCTGTCAGCTCCTCTGTCAGCTCAGCACCGGAGAGCTGAGCGAGCTCATCTGGTGTCTTCTTCTTGTAGTCCTTCAACTCCCTCCGGAAGACATCAGAGTACTTCTCGCATAGCGTGAGCCTGGACATGTTTAAGATGTTTCAATAGAGAGATGAATATTCCTGAGTACCAACCCAGCCACCTGGCAGACGCAGACTGGGAAGATCTTATTAGCTCTCTCGACAGGGGGGGGGGGCGCAAACGTTTAACCCCGTTGTATACTCAGTGCTTAAACAAAGATGTCAATGGTACAGATTGTGAAGCAACTTCCCGAGAGCCAGGCAAGTCTTCAGAAGGTGGAGAATCTGCTGCGAACCAAGACACAGAAGTTACGGACCAAAGCAAAACCTCGGGCAGTCCATGTCGCCAGTAACGTGGCGGCGAATGTGGCCGTGGTGAAGATGACAGGGGGAAATGAGGTTCTTCCTGCCACCACTGTGGCTGTCCTCGCTACAGTGGTGAGTGGGGTAGCCGGGCACTGTCTCGGAATAACTCACCCCATCCCAAAGATCGCCCTCAGTGGTGTCTCCTACACTGTTGCCGCCAAGATCACGGGTGAACGTGTTACAATAATGGAGGCCGCGGTTCTAGGGCTAGAAACGAGTGCAATAGCTGAGATCATCATCGCCTATGTTTAACCCCTCTGAATAGTGAGAGATGGATCACGAGACCCCTGCAGCATTTGAGGCATGGAGTGCTGGAGGGTGGTGTGTAGCCCATAATCGAGCATGCGGACTGAGGATCGCCAATTCCCGGGAATGGAGGACTGCCCACAAGGCGTGCCCCTGCAGAGAGGGCCAGTACCCTGAGCACTGCTACCTATTCCCTTGGCCGACTGCGTGGTTCTCCTATGCCCAACTATTTCACTGGGGGGTATGACTAGTAGGTTTAAGCCATCTGTATATGACTATGACTCTGTCACTCACAGACCTAGAAAGCAAAGAGCTAGGCGATCTTGCTCACTTGGGCGAGGCACGCATCCATTCAGAGGACACTGTTGCCCCTATCTCCTTCCTAGACTTCGATGAGAAGGGAGATCTGCGGGAGATCTGAGGTACCATGCCAGCCCGAGATCTCATCGGGAACACTGATACGGTAGGACAATCGGCCATTAACAAGGCCAAGACTGTATACAAGGGGATGGGCATCAAGGAGAGGGCGACGATGCGAGGTATGCTCGGAGTCGATGAGGCTGGAGCCATCAAGGTTATGGCTGAGTCCTTTGCACAAGACCTGGTTAAGGATCTCCTGAAACCACGGAGCTCATTCATCCAGGATGGAGAGAATCTCAAGATAAGCACCCTCAGCATGAGCAGTAACACTGTCAACGGCCAAACAGGTGCTACCGCCAGCCACAGGCTACCAGAGGTGAAGAAGTCAGGGTTCTTGGGTTTGCCGTTTAGAAAGTAATACTGGCATGAAACAAAAAAATCAAAAAATATATACAGGTACAGTGAAAGTCGCCAAGAAGGCTAGTCAGACCATGTTCCTCATAACACCTGAGCTACGGTTTCTCGATGTGCTGAACTACCTCGGCCCAGGTATGGGACAAAGCTTACGGGTGTACACAGGTTTAAGACCACAGGATAGTCATGGCTTCCCGTGCATGTAGCATACAGATACTGGATGTACTAGACACTGTGGGTGCTGACACAGGCCCTCTATGCTATCTTCTCAGCTGCTGCTGGGATTTCATGCTTGACGCCTCCATCGCATCCTTCGTATCCGCCAGAGGTGCAGGATTCCCCGCTCTGCAGGCGAAAGAGCTGGTGCAGGAAGTACTGCCATTTAGTCTCCCAGATATAGACAAGGCTACCGCCGACCAAGTTCTAATCATCCTCCACACGCATGTCTGTACCATTCAACAGTAGGCCGGCAGATGCTGGCCAGGTGGTGCTGATCATTGCTCCGTCAGCACACGGGAAAACATCTTGCTGCAGGCTCTCCTGGCCGAACATCTACACTCTCAATACATCCTTCTGGTATCTGACTCTGCCGCAGAGGCGGTTGACTGTAATGATCAATGATACAATGGCCCAATCACCAAGACGCAGAACCTGCAAGCACTGATGGAGAAGCTGCTGGCAGCCCGACTGTCAGAACCACTTATTCTAGTTATCGATAACCCTGCAATGGACAAGAAGACTGTCACCTACCTCAGCAACATCACCAGGCGCATCCGACACACAAAGATAACTGTCTTCATCCTCTTTCAGAAGTACACCCGCAAGATCTCACCGGACATCTGCCACAATGCCCAGTTGCTATACTTCAGCTCCAAGTGTGGACGTGCCCTGCTCGAGACCATATACGACACCCTAACCCTCAAGGAGACCAAAGGGGACTTTATCGCAGGTGTACAGAGGGCAGCTGAGCTGTACCACTTCATCTTCAGCAACAAGGAGACAGGTGAGCTGTCACACTTCAAGCCATCTTTGGAAAAGGCGCAGACCTTCACCTACAAGCTGATTCCAGCCAGGAAACTAGCCTGCTCTACGCGTCATCGCTGACAGACTGAGCGGAGACCACGGCGGTCTCTGCTGCAACTTTTTTTCATTCATCAGAAGCTTCGTCCACGGTCTCCGCTACTTCGTCCATGGTCTCTGCTGCTTGAGGACCTTCGTCCGTGCTCTCCGCTGCTACTTTGGCAGTTTTGGCAGAAGCTACTCTGTCCGCGGTCTCCGCTGCTACTTCAGCAGTTTTGGCAGAAGCCTGTGGTTTCTTCTTAAGATGATACTTTCGCTGCAACTCTTCCCACTGACGGTCATCTTCTGGGATTTTGTTAATCTGCTGTATCTTCCACGATGAGGCCTTAGCATTCCACTTCTTGCTAGGGGAGGGGGGGGGTTGATGAGGAAGTCCTTCCGGTCCTTTTCTGGGAATTTCACAAATGCTTCCAGATCACTGGCCACTCTCCAGCGCCCTTTTGCGTTGAAGATGTTCTCAACAGCCTCATGTGGCCAACAGCCTCCCCCTCTTGAGTACCTTCTGCTACACCATCACTGATCACATCCCTGAGGTAGTCATTTGCTCCAGACTGGATTCTATCCAGCCACTCTCGCTCTTCCTGGATATGGAGTCTAAGTATGTCAGCCCACTTCCCGACCATTAGTAGAGACTATGTGGGGTCGATCCTCGCCCTTTGGAGAGCCAGAATAACAGGACTGTTGGTTGGGGCCTCAGGTAGGAGTGTCCTGCCCTGGGTGCTGTCAAACTTCCTGTGGAGTATCCGAGTCAGGAGTTCTTTTGTACTACGAGCTGGCACTTCTTCCTCTATGGCGGCCAGTATCTCCGCATCAGATGGTGAATGTGACCTTGGCTCGCTCATGGATAATGTTGATGTCATGAAGCAGTCCTCGGACCCTGTCACCATGGGACAGTGCACGCCCTGGCTATCGTGCTGACTGTCATGCCAACTTGTCCTGCTGCCTATAGACAATCTGCTGGAGAACTTTAGCAAACATGGCAGCCATTTAAAACCTCTATATACCCAGACCTTAAACATGCTGCAGTATGTGCATCATCCAGATGGGGCCATTGAACCCACGACATCACACCGCACTGATCCTCGGAAGGACTGCCTGATGGTCATTCGACCCAGTATACACGATGAGAACCCATTGTCCGGTGCTGGGAAGTACATTGACCATGCAATCTTGGCACAGATCGACGAGATAAAGGGCTTGACACTCGAGTTCAAGCCTCAGAGCACAATAGAACAGACGGTAGAGCTCCCGCAGGTTCTGAACAGGCGGGAGATCATGCAGAGCAACAGCACCGTGGACACCACCTATGTGAACGATGAGTACTGAGTCCTAGGCCCGCTGGCTCGTGGACCAACCTTCTATGTGAAGGGAAAGAGGTACTACACTGTGGGGTGCAATGAGGGGTTCATGGAATTCGAACTATGGGCAGGTGTCGAGAAGCCTGTGGAAATTCCACTCTTAACCCTCCTCGAGAACACACATGTGAATCTGGCTGCCATGCAGGATAGGCTGTTCCTCTGGGTGTACACTGAGCAGCTCGCAGATGCGATGATGAATGTTCAAAGACTTCATGTCTGACATGACGAGAATGACCAGGAGCTGAAGCAAATGGGTTCCAAACAGCGGATCATGCATGTAGAGCGAGAACACCAGCAGGTCCAAGCCACAGCTAACCAATGTGTAGAGCTGACATTGCATCGTGGTGCATCGGACTGGGTCACTGTTGCGGTCCTGGCTCAGAAGGGAGGAGTCATCCAGCAGGTGGATAAGCTAGACGACTTCAAGCTTGTGGTAGCTGGGACTAATGTTCTTGGTGAGGTATGCGAGTTGGCAGATTGCCAACTCTACAGACAGAAAACCAAGTCATATGCACTTCTGCGCCTAACCAGTGGAAGCGACGACCTCGAGTCGACACTCGAGGGCCATCACCACCTCGGGGCAGGGACATCCCACCTAATCAGGGCAACCGGCTCAGCTTCAACATCGGAACTCTCATAGCTGGAACTCGCTCATTAGGTGTGACTGTACTTTCTTTGGCTATGCTAAGGTATGCATGTCGAATACATCAGGTATTCAGCTTGAGCGTGCATAGAGCACGACTCCTGTCGTCACCGCTGCAGCTGCCACCACTACTATAAGCTCTGCTGTTTTCTGACCTGTCGATGCTTCATAGTCGAGCGTTGGCTCAGATATCTTTACAGCCTCGTAGTACTCATCGAGACTCTCATCTGCCTCTTTGAGGCTCTGGTTGGCCTGAGCGCGGAGTTGTCATTGGCATGCCTCCCTCTGACGCATATGCTTGAGTGCTTTGCTGTACTTAAACTTATCCTTAGACAGCTTGTCCATCGCCTGGTTATGATGCTCACGCTCGACCTCTGCTGCCTGTTTGTCAGCAAAGCTGAGTCCCCAGTTCACTAAGGCAACACGCACGCATTCAAGATACTAGATAATTGCTCCAGCAACGAATCCCCAGAGCGATGTATGAACCAGAGGCTGATCCAGTCGAGGATATAGATGACGAGGACTATGAGGATGACTATGATGAGGATGATGATTATGATGCCTACCACATGATGCTCTGGTTCGGTACCTGTATGTGCCTGGCGAGCTGGAAGGTGGTCGACGGCGTGCAACACATCCAACCTGGTCGATAGATGTTCACAGACATGACAGGTATGTGGAGGCAGAGTGCCTAGGCGACCATTTGTCATAGAAGAGCTACAGCTAGTCCCTGAAGACACACAGCTACCACCCCCTAGGGTGCTAACTTGATACTCGATGGGCTCGGTATGGACCCCATCTGGCAGCACATGACGCTTATCATAGTAAGCGGAGAGTCCACATTTTTCCTGCGCATACGTCACCATACCCTGGTTGCGCATGCGTAGGCCTCGGTTTTTAGCTCTGTCCACACCGCCATCTAGGGCGCTGTAGAACATCTGCCAAGAGACCTCATTCTGCCGCTTTAACATTCCCGTAGCCGAGCACTTACTTGCAGCTGCGCTCTCCACGTAGTTGCATTTGGAGCAGAGAGCGATGCCATGAGAGCCTTCGAACTTGAGTTTGAACAGTCCCGGAGTCCGTCCAGACCATTTGTCCCAAGCTAGCAAGTCCTGCTTATGAGCCTGGTACTCTGCTCGCATCTCAGGGCGAATGACGTCGTCAACGTTGGAGCCTGCTATAGCGATATACGCGGAGTCAGTGTCCATCTTCAGGTACTTAAGGCTGTCACGAGCTACATAGTGATCGAGGAAGTCGTAGTAGAACTCCAGCATGCGCAGCTTCGCGAGCTCATAAATGGCTATCCCCACCTGGAAGGGCCTTCGAGTTGGGATTCTCGGTTTGTGACTCTGGAGCTCGTATGACTCACCGATCTTCTCGAGATCTTCAAACCATGCCCTACGCAGTGCCTTGTCTACCACACGTTCATCCTTCGTGAAGCTGGTGTTGCGATGACATTCTAGGGCCTCGATGAGCTTTCCGTAGGCACTGTTGCCGAGGAGTTTGAAGAGATCTGCCAAGAGCGCTTTCCTCTTATCTACATCTCCCAAGCTGCAGGCCTCCATAACATTCTCCACGAACCACTCGAATGGGTGCTTGGCCTCATAGTCTATGGTGCGGTATACAGCAGTGATTTCCAGGCCATGGGTTATATACCACATGATGGTTGGGGCGTACAGCAGCCACTTCTTGCCAGAGAGGGCACTGACCAGCTTCTGGGTGGTGGGCTGCTTCCTCCCTGTTCACCCTAGATATGCCAGAATTGCAGACGAGATTGCCTCTACCGGGATCTCGCGGTTATAGAAGAGAAGAGGCATTTCCTCGAACTTTGCCCACAGAGCCTTGGGGACCTCTATATCCACCTCAGCAAACCCAAACCAGCTGTCTGCTAGGAGAGCCTCCTTAAAGCTAGCTACCCCACTGGCCCCGGACCAATGGCACGCTTTCTCCTTACCACATCGCATCTCTTTGGCCATCGTTGACAGGTACAGAGCATTTGCGTCATAGCCGAGTAGACGTTGGCAGACACGCTCACTCTGGTGGATTCCAGTCACACCGGCCTCATGGTATCTGGTGAACATGATGCTGGGACCGCCAACAACAGCACCCTTCAGCATCTCGTAGGCTTCCTTGTCCAGTGAATAGAGGCTAACATCCGGCATGTGCTGAGCGGTTCCACGTAGGAGGTACTGCGGAGACACACCTGGGAGAGACACCTCGTCTTTGAGGATGTCTATTTCTCGTTCTGTGTAGAACTCCTGCATCCGCTCTAGGGCTTCGATGAATGGACTTACGTCCACGTTGTTGTAGTATCACAGCCAGTTGGCGAATGTCCACATTCCATGCTCGCTGAATGTCTGGTTACACTGTTCCCACTCTGTTCGCATCAAGAGGTAGCCACCCTTGAGCTTAGATGTCCATGCTGAGTAGTCAGGAAGGTTTGGATAGTTGAGCTTCTCATGTGTGTCAAACCATTCATACAGGAGCCAGCTCTTCTGCTGTGTACACCTGTAAGCTTTGACCCATACCTCGTATGAGACTCCTTGTCCGAGGTAGTTCAGCACATCGAGAAACCATAGTGCAGGTGTTATGAGGAACATGGTCTGACTAGCCTTCTCTCTTGGGATGGGATCGCTGTGTTTAATGTTCGCGGCAATGGTCACATGGCCCCACCAGAATGATTGAGATCCACCGGCCTTAAGAGCCGGTTTGTGTTTCCCGCAGGGCAGTCTCGTTCAGGGTCCATCACCCCGAGACTGGATGCTAACCAGCGTCGTCACTCATCATGCACCTACGGCGCAGCGAGTCAACATGAGACATCGGAACGGCCCGACACTGCCCGGCGAGCTACACGTGGCACCCGAGGTGGGGCTCAAAGAACAACAGTAATAATGTGCAGCGAACTCACGCCCACACCATATAGTGAGCTCAGTTCAATACCATCTCCGTTTAGTGAGGACTCCCTCGATCAAGAGGTAACCTCATACGACGGATTCTCAGCACACATGCTCACCGACTATGCCAGAGATTCAGCGGAATCAACAACTCCGCACTATAACCTGTTTTCACCTGTTAGCTATGACACCTTTCGAGATGCCTCACAGGCGGGAACAGAATTCAGAACCATCTCGGACGTCCACGACAGGCCAACTCCATCAGGGCCGAATCGTGGACGACTCCGACAAAGACCCGACTATGGGCATATCTACAGCCCTTCAGACTACTATCGTGTCATCTATGGAGACAGTATGGACGGGTGATAATCCACCACATAGACAACCTCCCGCACCACCCCCTTCTAGCGAAACGCTACTCCTGTTTAAGACTATATGCTCGGCCTCAACGTGACGCAGGGGTGTAACCCACTGGGTGTCAATCCAGACATTTGGAGGAGCTAACCAGAGCATTATGCACAACGCTAATGAAATGACACTTGGAGATCGAATCAACCGAAATGGTGCTCGCCCTGTGAGGATCCGCCAGGCAGGTGCAGCGCCGGGCTCCACGTCTCGAAGGAGCCCACCCTCAGCTACTGGCGGTCCCATTAACTCGTCTTGTGGAGCCAGGGGACGAGAATGGAGAGCTACTGGCCAAGCGAAAGAGAAGACCAACCCCAAAGAGAAACCCAGTATCAACATCATGCACTGGAACGCAGAAGGGGTTACCAACAAGAAGTCAGAGCCCGAACAGTTCCTGTTCGAAAACAACGTTGATATCTGCTGCATCCAAGAGACACACCTGCATGAAGGAAAACCATTTAAGATCAGAGGTTACCAGATTTTCCGGTGTAATCGAAGAGGAAGAAAGAAAGACGGAGTGATCACCTTGGTCCGAAACAGCGTGAACGCCAGCCGGATCAAAACCTTTATGGAAGAGGCAGAATATATCAAGATCAAGGTAACAACCAGCAACTCTGTGATTGACATTGTCAATTATTACTACCCTAATGACAAGAATCTCTCACTTGACACAACCCAGGTCCCGGACTGCCACTTCCTCATTTCGGGAGACTTTAATAGCCAGTCCCATGGCTGGGGATACAGAACACTTGATAAACGAGGAGAAGACATTGAAGCATGGAAAGATGAAAAGCACCTTTTACTTGTCAACTATCCCACAGATCAGCCTACCTTCTACTCGCGCCGGTGGCACTCGACAACAACGCTGGACTTGGCATTTTGTACAGAAGACATTCACAGAAACCTCAGTAGAGTGGTCGGATCGCAGTTAGGAGGAAGCGACAACCGCCCAGTCTTCCTCTCTCTTTCTGGAAGTATTTCGACAAGTACACCTCAACATCCAAGGTGGAACTACAAAAAGGCAAATTGGAGTCTGTTCGGCATTCGTTCCAGTGAGCTGCCCAAAATATAGCAGTAGAAGGGAGAAACATCAACAATGTGGTCAAGGAATTTAATTCAAGTATCCTCAAGGCTGCCAACGAAGCGATTCCTCGAGGGTTCAGGAAAAACTACCGCCCCTACTGGACAACAGAACTGCAAGCAGCACATGATAAACTAGACAAGACCAGCGAAGATGCAGAGGATAATCCCTGTCATGAAAACTACTTCACGCTACAACAAACTAAAGCCAGGTATCTAAAGACCAAAAGAAGAAGCTGGAGGGAAAAGACGGCAGGGTTTAATTTAGAAAGAGACACCACAAAGCTATGGAGACTGACTAAAGCACTGAATGATGAGGGTGTCGGGGGAGAGAAGATTACTCTTGAAGAAGATGGACAAACACTGACAGGAAAGATGGCTGCAGATGCCTTTGCGAAGGAATATACAAAAGAAAGCAACATTTCTATACCACGGATGCGTCAAAAGGAGGCTAGAAAAGAGCAAAAGGAAAGAACAGACACCAACACTCACGATGCAATGAAAGTTGACATTGGTTTAGCAGAACTGAAGATGGCTCTCCGCCAATTGAAGAAGAAGAAATCTCCCGGGCCAGATGGCATTACGAATGAAATGATCCAACACCTTGGTAATGCATCTCTCCACAAGTTGCTAGACATCTTTAATCTCAGTTGGACCAATGGAGAGTTTCCTCAGTGCTGGAAGGAAGCCAGAATGACTCTTATTCTAAAAAAATGGAAGAACAAGACGAAAGTGCTGAGCTACCATCCTATCAGTCTTACAAGCTGCATATGCAAGACCATGGAGCGCATCATCAACCAGCGGTTGCAGTGGTACCTGGAGTCGGAGAACATTATAGTTTCATAGCAGGCTGGCTTCAGAAGATACAGGAGCACAGAAGATCAAACAACACATCTTGCACAGGTCATAGAGGACACTTTTCAAGCCAAGAAGGTGATGCTAGCTGCCTTATCGATCTGTAGATGGCATTTGACAAGGTGTGGAAGGATGGCCTCCTCGTGAAGCTCCAGCGCACAGGCATCGGTAACAACGTGTTCCGATGGACCAAGTCGTACCTACACAATCGCAGAGCTAGGGTGCTGGTGGATGGACAATCTGGACAGAATGTATTGCTGAGACAAGGGCTCCACCATCGCTGGTGTATTACCATCAATAAAGAAAAATCATCAGCCATGCTATTCTCACTGTCCACCAAAACCAAGGTTGGCAATCTGACACTGGGCGGTACTCCACTCGAGTACGAGGACCAACAGACATACCTGGGAGTCACCTACGAAAGAAGATTAAAATGGAAGGAGCACATACAGAACGCAGAGGCAAAGGCCAGAAGAAAGCTAAACATTATGAGGAAGCTGGCAGGAATAAAGTGGGGTGCCAATGAAAGGATCCTCAAGACCATCTACCTAGGTGCCGTATGACCACACCTTGAGTATGGATCCAGCTCATGGATAACAGCAGCTAAATCTCATCAACAGAACCTCGACAGAGTACAAAACCAGGCACGGCTCATCATCACTGGTGGAATGAGATCAACATCAATAGAAAAAATGGAGCAGACAGCAGGCCCCCCCCCCCACTTAGCAAAGGAAGGGAATGCAAAGCACTGATCCAAGCTGCAAAGTTCAAATCGTTCAGCAACCACCCGATGAAGATCAGGCAAGCACAGCTGTCATCAGGAAGACTTAAAAGATCAAGTTTTGTGAAAGAGACAAAAGCCCTTCAACGGAAACACCAAGAATTGTTGCCAGCACAAATAGAAGACCCAAACCACACTCTTGATCCTCCACCCTGGGAAAACAAACTAGAGAGCATAGCTATTCGCACCACAGTACCTCATCTCACAACCAAAGATGAACACAGTGATGTGAGCAAGAAGGCCCTGACCCTAGCCATGCTGGAAGAAATGTACCCTCAGGAGACATGGATAAGGATCTACACAGATGGATCAGCCAAAGATGCAATTAGGAGCGGAGGTGCCAGACTGCACATACAGTATCCAAACGGACAACATGAGTCAGCTGCAATACCGACGGGCAAACACTGGACAAACTACAGAGCTGAAGTTGAAGCACTGGTTCATGCAGCTAATAGCATCAGCAGAACAGCAGACCCTATTGCACAGATTGTCTTTTTATCTGATGCCCGCTCCGTCCTTGAGGCTATCACCAAGGGTAAGCTGCCACAACTTGAAGAAGCACTACAAACCATCAAATGCTTTCGGATATAATTGCAGTGGATCCCCTCACACTGTGGAGTCCAAGGAAATGAGGAAGCAGACAAGATGGCAAAGGTGGGTGCAGAAGAGAATCAAACAGAAAACATGGTTACCCATACAGAGATGAAGACTATCATCAAGTCACTCTATAGAACACCTCAATCAGAAGATGCCTACCATCATCTCTCAAGGCCAGAGCAAGTGACCATTTTTCGCTTCAGAACTGGACACAACAGACTAAACCAACACATGTACAGGCGGTTCCACCTTATGACATCGCCCGCTTGTCCTTGTGGAGAAGCAGAACAGACCACAGAGCACATACTTCAATGTTGCAGTACGTATCAGCTGCTGAGAGAAGAGATCCGGCATTTGTCAACCTCTTTTCTTGAAAAGCTGTATGGGCATGTGGAAGAACTGCAGAAAACCCCAGATTTTATCTTGAGAACGGCTCTCCAGGTGTGATACCAGTGATCGAAAAGAAGAAGAAGAAGCGAAATGCTATATTCAAGGGGGACACCGCAGAGTTATCGGGAGGAATGGGTACCACCATTTCGCCAGTATATCAGTCATGCCACATATCATAACCGTCAGCCAATTGCATCACCGCCAAATGAGGAACGACACCACAATCCACCTCCCGTTCATAGACCCATGCCGGTCTATGGCTCAACGAATGGGGCGGACTCAGTAAATTGGAGTACGCATGTCCTAGCTCCTCAGCATCGGCATCGACGGGAGACACCAACACCACCGCCACCAGCACCACGACCAACTTCAGCTCAATCATCGACTTCTCAGTCACCCGTACCACCCATATTTCAACCACTTCACTCTTCCCGCAGTTTTGACCGAGTCATACTCCCACCCGAATTTAGCGGGGAGAATGACTGGTCCAATTATAAAATCCAGTTCGAAATAATAAGTCGGACTAACCGCTGGACGATAGACAAATGGGTGAGTATCTCGCAGCAAAACTTTCGGGAAAGCCCTGCAAGTTCTTGCGGATCTGGGAACGGATTGTACACCCGCCAACACAAAGTTGGAACGGGCACTCTTGGAGCGATTTGGCGACACAGCTCTCGGAGCAACTAGTCATCTTCAACTTAAAAATCTTCGACGACGCACAGGAGAAACTCTTCCTGAGTTAGCTAGCCGAATTCGGAGCCTAGTCACCCGCGCATATCCGAGCACCAATACGGAGGGCATACTTCACCTGCATCTCGATACTTTCATCAATGCAATAAGTGGCGAACCCGCTCTAAAAGAAAAGCTATTTCTCGGCGACCATGGAAGTTTAGCCCAATTAACTGCAACTGCGGTTCGTATTGAGAACTTTCTAGGGCGGGAGAAAAATAACTGACGCCAACTCCATCCTATCAATGAGATAGAGGGTGCAGCTATCGCCCAGCCCGCTAGTGCTCCCCCCAGATCAGCAACACCAACCGCACAGACACCACCACCATCAGATATGCAGAAGCCCAGTCAGAATCAAGCGCCTGGAGGTAGGGGCCATGCCCTCAGAGGACGGTACAGCGGACCACCAGGGCACGGGAACCAGCACAACAACGGCAACTTGAGAGAGTTGATAGAAGAGATCAACAAGCAGATCTCCGCACTCAACAATTTGGTAACCACACTCAACACCAACCTCGCCACCACACAGTTTAGGTCAGCAAATACTACCAGCACCGCACCCCCACCGAACACTTGTTACAGATGCGGACAGCCAGGACATTGGAGGGAGTGGTGTCATAACCGATCTCCATCTACAACGCCTGCTGCAGACTGCAGCACACCGCAACCAGAGAAACAGTCAAACTCCTAAGGGTACCAAATCACAAGGAGCCACTTCGGTGCCCGTATCCTTCTTCCGGCTCAACTGCAGCTTTGACGCAACAACTTTCAGTGACTAACCATCATCCACAGAAATCAGCTTTTACACCAACACCAAAATGCATGGCTTCACATATGTCAGTGCCTACGATGCCTCCCCCATCCGCAGCAAGGACATCCCCTTCTTTTTCCGCACTTACCAAACCTTCTTTCCTATGTAAAATGGCAGTAGGAGGTTGTAATACCTCCGCTGAAACAACGTCTTTGAAATCACCACGTCCCGCCACCAAGAAACTAGATTCACAGTGCCCTCTGGTGGTATGCAGAACACCACCCCAATCAGCATCATCTTCCGCATCCACAGACAGTAGCGATTCAGGGGAGACAATTCATTCTGCCTCATGGATTCGCAAGCGCCAACATAGATGGAGGAACGCACGTCCATGGAGACCACGCTGTTTCTTCTGTGCTTCAACAAGACACCCTTTGAAGCATTGCCGGAAATGGCTTGCACAGGTAGAACTTATCCGTCATCCCGTACGTGCCGCCGTCTATACCAATACTGCTCACCCAGAAATGACAACAACACCACCACTATTGCTACCCCCAGCTCCGTCTTCACCACAGCCTACACCCCAGCGGAGACGACAAACTGGCCCATTCCTCACTCAGCCATCTGCAACATTATGAGAAGCAATACGGAAACAGTCGGAATATATACAGAGTGATGCTGCTCCAACGCCATTATCGCAGACAGCATCATTGGAAACTCTTCCACAGGTTCATCGAAAGGTAATCTACAAATGTGCCTGTCTGTTTAGTGGCGTTTCCACTAGTGCCACCATCGACACCAGAGCTTCTATTACAGTATTAACCAGCGCTTATATGAAAGCATCCCACCTCATAAAAAGGGCCCCCCCCCCCTTAAGCCTACAAATATTTACCTACAGACGGCTATGGGAGCAGATGCATTTAGTCATTCAAATAGAGGAGATGCAATTCATTCAGAGAGTTGTCATCGCCTCCATTCATAACGATGCCCTACTTGGCTCTGATTTTCTCGTGCCAGTGAAGCCATCATACACTGCAGACAACAGGAACTCGACATACACGGCCGATGATTACCTCTTGGACCGGCATCGTCATTATGCGATACGTGTGCGGTGACCTAGAGGGACAGGCACGTAAAAACAACAAAGTATCGTATATAGTGCAGAGGAGATACTGAAGGCCTCCGTGTCTAAGGAAGGATGAATTAACATCCTACTGTGGTACTGTCTAGTCGGCGTATTGTTCGTGCTGCCGAGATTTTTGGTTCATCCGGTCTCAGTACGTGGACATACGTGGTACATGGATGACAGTCCATACCCAGGGCACACAAGTCTCTGCAAAACCACTCCATGGCTGTGTTTTGTTGGAGATGCCCTGCAGGCAAGGCTGGGGAAAATGGTCAAAGTTCGTATTCTGTTGGCAGATAGGTACGGATCAAACCATCGGTTGGCCCTGAGCATGAGCTCAGATGGTGATCGCTATCGACTGGGTCGCCGGCCGGTCATCTTGATCATGTCAGTTCATCTGTCTGATCAAGATGGCTCAATGTACAGTCAGGCCATGTCAAGCATTCGTATTGCGCGTCATGCCTCCTGTGATCAGAGGGCATGAAAAATGATTCTTTGGGAAGCAGGAGGGGTATGTGCGTGAGACGGTGTAGCCTGTCACTTGCCAGACGAGTGGAGCAGTCTGGCATGCAGGTACCCCTGGGGTGGATGATTTGTCTAGGTATGATCTGCACAGGGCCTCTCAGCTAAAATGATATCAAAGTATGATCTATGCGAGGGCCTTAGTTGCGATGCATCTAGCGGACATCGCCTCCATGGTACGGTCTATGCAGGGCTATGAACCCTTGCCAAGATGACCTTATTGGTGCCCAGTACTGTGTTCGCTCGGCTCGGGAGTGAATACTATCAAGTACCGCCACGGTTGAGCCGGGACAGGAACAGATCCTATGGGCCACCGCACCACAGTTAGGAAGCAACACACACATCGCCATGCTGGAACCCGACCCTGATTATATGATCGCCTCACAATGCACAAGTCCCCGCATAATAGTGGACACTACTGATAAAGGGAAGATACCCTTTAGAGTGTTCAATGGTACCGCAGATCCCATCACTCTGGAACCTGGAGTACGCTGCGGCCATTTAGTGGACATAATCTCGCTGGAAACACCTGCACTTTCTGATACAACACCACCGCTGACTGATGATTTACCCGAACATTTACACGATTTATATCTGCATGCCACTGTTGGATGTCGGCAATCACAAAAACGAGAAATTCGGAAACTATTACATCAATATCGCGATAGTTTTTCCTCCAGAGATATGGATCTCGGAGAGACTCATCTCGTACGACACTATCGATACAGGCAATAATTGCCCCATATGACAACCGGTAGACATTTTCCCGTTCACAAAGAAGCGGAAGCACACCAACAAGTGAATGACATGTTGCGAATGGGTATTATTGAACCCTCAGCTAGCCTTATAGTATTAGCAGGCAAAAATGATGGAACCTTGTGGTTTTGTATAGACTACCGCCGCCTTAATGATCTTCGTGTTAAAGACGCTTATCCGTTACCTTGGATAGATCAGGCCTTGGATTTCTTGTCCGGAGCCAAGTGGTTTTGTACCCTTGATTTAGCTAGCAGTTACTGGCAAGTAGCCATGCATGAAGCTGATATGGAAAAGACAGCATTCGTTTGTAGGGACGGCCTTTTCCAATTCCGCAAGATGCCCTATGGTTTGTGCAACGCTCCTGGAACTTTTGAATGACTCATTGAGCAGGTATTAACCACACTGCAATGGGAGATCTGTCTCTGTTACATCGATGACATAATCGTCTTCGGACCCACGTTTGAGCAAACCTTAATCAATTTAGACACCGTGCTATCAAGATTCCGCACAGATAATTTGAAACTCAAACCAAAGAAATGTCATCTCTTCAGACACAGCGTCGAGTTCCTGGGACACGTCATATCTGGTGATGGAGTGGCTACACAGCCATCAAAAACTAAGGCAGTAGCAGAGTGGCCACGGCCCTCTTCAGTTACGGAGACACAGAGTTTTCTTGGCCTATCCCAGTACTATCGCCGTTATATCCGACATTTCAGCAAGATTGCTTCACCCCTCTACCAGATCACCGAGAAAGATCGACCATTTGAGTGGATGGGTGAGTGTGAAGGCTCCTTCAAGGCACTGAAGGAACTCTTGACGACCACCCCGATTCTGGCTCACCCTAATCCAAACCTCGATTTCATCTTAGACACTGATGTGTCAGCTTTCGCTATCGGCGCAGTTCTATCACAGGTCACCGAAGACGGAACAGAGCAGGTGTTGGGTTATGGATCGCGTACTCTGAATAAAACAGAGAAAAGATACGCAACCACCAAGCGAGAATTATTGGCGGCGGTCCATTTCGTCAAATATTATAATCACTTACTGTATGGGCGCCCTTTTACACTCCGTACAGACCATGCCTCACTACGGTGGCTCAGGAACTTTAAAAATCCGGAGGGCCAGGTAGTGAGATGGCAGGGATCCCTGCAGGCCTAGAACTTTAATGTTGTTCATCGTCCCGACAAATTGCATGGAAATGCCGACGCCCTTAGCAGAATCGGCGCGGAGGCTGAACATGAAGAGGCCGACACTGTGACACAGTCAGCACAGCCATCTCCGGAGTTCCCCGAATTGAGGTGCGCAGAGTGGAATCTGGAGAAAATCGCACACCACCAAACAACAGACGTGCAGACACGAAATATATACGCATGGATTCAGGAGGGGGTACGTCCTCCTAGGGAATCGGTGACACCTTTATCACTCATGGCTAAATATTATTATCAACGGTTTGAAGAATGTCAATTAATAAATAACATTCTGTACATTAATGACCATTTGGTAGTTCCGGAAAGTTATCGCGAACTTATATTGAAACAACTACACGATAATGCTGGACATCTTGCCGTGGAAAGGACTGTTGCCCGTATCAAACTGAGATTCCACTGGATCGGGATTCGCGATAGTGTCAAGGCATGGGTTGCCAAATGTATCCCGTGCCAAAGACGCGCTGTTGGCCAACACCATATCGCACCATCTCAAATTAAGATTGTTGGTGCACCATGGGAGCAAGTGGCTATCGACGTGCTTGGACCCTTGAATATGACGGATGACGGAAACAAATACATCCTCCTATTACAAGATTATTTTACGAAGTGGGTGGAAGCATTTGCTTTGCGGGACCAAGAGGCATCCACCGTAGTGGGGTTCTTGGCCAGCAATGTGTTCTGCCACTTTGGTATGCCTTATGAGTTGCACTCCGATCAAGGAAGTAATTTTGAGAGTCGGTTCATATCAGAGCTCTGCAAATTATTCCATATCGTCAAAACAAGGACAACTCTGTACCACCGCCGGAGTGACGGGATGGTAGAGAGATTCAACAAAACTCTCGCAGAGATGCTTACCAAGGAACCACGCCTGGATTGTAGCAATTGGGACCTACGGCTCCCATATGTGCTCATGGCTTACCGCACTTCGTAACATTCCAGCACGTGCTACACCCCTGCTCGGTTAATGTTAGGCCGTGAATTAGCCTTACCCCTGGACCTGGCCATGCCACAGATACCAGGGGAGAAACATTCACCATCTCTCTATGTCGAACTCTTGCGGCAAAGGATAGAACAAGCGCATGAGTTAATGAGAGAAACCCTATCAACTGCACACCGGCAGCAAAAGACATGGCATGACCGGAGCGTGCATGGAGATCAATATGAAGCAGGAAGAATGGTTTGGGTACACGATTCACGATGGTCTGCAAACATGCCAAGTAAACTGAGTTACCAGTGGAAAGGCCCCTATGTGGTAGTAGGTAAGACGTCGGACGTGACCTACCGCATCCATGCTACGGATGGCCTGACCTCAGTCACCCACTTCGATCGACTTAAACCTTGTGTCAGTGACGACCCAGTGCCAGAGCTCGGACTGGGAGTTTCTCATGACACTGGTACCCAGATGGATATTTCTATGGAAATTAGTATTCCCACAGTTAGCACAGAGCACGGCAGTGCCAGTTCACCCCCAGTTCTACCAAGCCAGGACTTGGATGAACAAGCGGCTAACACTGACGACGATGACGAGATACGTACTCGCCCTCTCCCTCCTCAGCATGGGTCTACTCGATCATATCTGAAGAATTTCGTGTTTGTTTTGTCCAAGGGACCGGATGGAAAAGTTGCTCCTCCGATCTCTTCCCATTCCCACCCACTTCATGCTATGCCCCCATCATAGAGTTACCACAAGCGGAAGCAGAGGCTGACCCTAGCCATGCTTCCTGTGGGGTGGAACATGTGGTGAATAGCATGGAAGTGAAGCGGCTGGATGAAGCCTTAGCATGTCTAGAACCGCAGAACCGTACAACAAGGTGTACCCAACCAATTCCCGAAATCGAGAAACCACAATCCCCCCCAAGGGACACCCTCTCCAATAGTCCCACCACCGTCATCACTCCAATTTGCGTCCCTTGTCTACACACCAAGTTCGGACATCACCAGCCCAGTCCATTTCACACTCCACTCATCATCTGTTGACCGTCAATCTTCAGGTATGAGAGAGACTGCTGTAACAGAGGAGGTGGCATCCCGCACCGCACCGACCAACATTACCCCCTGCAGTGGGCAGGGAAGCAGCCTGTTCAGCAGAGTCTCGGCTCGAATTTTCCCGGTGTCTAAAAAACTACGACAGGACACCAACCATCGTGTAATGGGAGATGACCACATCGCCCTATCCAAAGGCCGCCCATCCAATAGGCCTACCATACTCCCCCGTGAGCAGTCAGAACATCTAACAACAGACAGAACGTCAACACTTACAAAGAACACACCTGCCTTCAAGACTGGATGCGTCAATTCATCATTGTGCCTACATCACAGACTTGCTCAGTTATACTCAGCATAACAGAGACATTCAACATCGGCAACAACAGCATTTGGCAGCACCTACCGGTCTTAATTAATTATTGGTGGAACAAATTCCCCCTGCACAAAACTGCGGGAGAAAGAGTACCTCCCGCAGACTACATCTCCCGTAAATAACAACAGACTTGGCGTTCACCAGCGTGGAAAACTGGAATGCGCCCGCTTCGCTTATAAAATTGGCATCATACCGCAGCCCGGACATCCCGACAACAGCATTATCATCAACAGACAACGACCAACAAATCTCCCGACCAACAAATCTCCCGCACACCTTCTTATCCAGTTACGGGAGAACTGATCATATGGATAACAGGAATACACTACAGCCATCTACAGTACACATCACGGGAGGACGTTAGTCCAACGTTCATCCCCGTCCCCTTTTTCCCGACGTCGTACATGAACAGCTAAACTACATACTTCATCTACACATAATAACAGTCAATATTATTAAGAGAGCAAGATGCCCGCATTGTCATCAGTCACGAGTAGGATTTTGCTACCGAAAAGTTGAATTCGACAATGGATTGATCAAAGTTATGACAGCATCCAAAGGTCATCTTCGCTCTAAAGTAACTCTGTCCCACCCACAGGCTCGGCCATTACGGAGTGAAATACCCTCAGGGTTCGATAAAGTTGACATTCACGCCGCCTCTCCCTCCAACCTCCCGCACCTTGCGGCCATAACCATGTCACCATCACCACAGCGCAAGTACCATCCACAGAGAACCAGTCCCGCATAACGGATTCAAATCACCAACATGACAGAAATACAGACACACAGGTTGACTGTATTCACAATCTCCGAACGACGGCATTGTAAACTGTAAAAATGTTTGCGAGTTGTACTGTAGTTTAGCCATTATTAAAATGGTACAAATGTGTTTGGTCTAGGCCGGGATGGAGCTAGTCCTACCCATCGAGGAGAATGCTTGGCCAGCCCTCCCGCTCGGAAAACACAGCTATCTTGACGGAATCAGTAACGTTGATCTACCGCATGAATAGATCTGTTTCAACAGTGCATAAAAATTACTTGCAACTTTACTTCTAAATTTTTGATTAAGAGCACAGCTGCTCTACCGTGCTACAAATCATTAGCGCACGGGCCGGTAAAGCGGCATCAAAAATCTTGCAGTAAAATCACAGAGAGAATTTCAAAGATTTTCTCCCATTCCAGTCTATAATCAACACGGGCTGAGAACTACCTATTACAGACACCTATCAAGACGCATGTTAAAGAACTCGTGCAAATACGGGACATTATAAAGATCTAACATATATTTCTATATCTCGCCTCTGCAACAGACTACATCTCAGCAACAGCATTTTTTTACCATCGTCATAAACAGCATGTACGTTTCCGATCAACCACATGCTTTTTAAAGCCACGTGACGTTTACTACTATTCCCAGTGAGTTGGATCAAACGCTTTAAGCAAAAGAGCCGCTCAAAGACGCAACTACCGCAGCGTAATGGAGGAGTGGCGAGGGTGAGTCCGGGAGATTACAGCTGACGTCATCTGGCTCCCACGCACCCCATCAGGCGCTCCAGCCTAAAATTCGAATAGGCAAGTTTATAAGCATCCAACCTGGAAAGCGCCTCACGCTAATTAAAAGGTGAGGCGCCGCAAGGACAAAGTAGTACAGCGTTTTTATGTTGATCGGAGGCTGTTAAATGTGCGAAATAAAGACAAGTTTAACGAGCCATTCGTCCTATAGTTACAAGTACTCCCCTTATATGGGAGGAATTAATACTATTACGTCCGGGCCGAAAAGCAAGGAAGTATTCACATAAGAATGACCGAATCACTTGTAAAACTTTTTAGGTGTGGTCATCCGCCACCTGTGACGTCACCAAATAGTATAAAAGGAGGAAGCGCGCTCTGAAACTTTGCCTTCCCGTCAAAACTCGACACCAGGGAAGAACATAGCATTAGGCTTCTTTCGTGTCGCAAACTAAATTCTGGTGTTTTTCTTATTATTATTTTGTTATTATATTTGGCCTGGAAAGTTATAAACCATGAAGAAATAGGGCATTAGGTTTTGAATAAAGTTCCCGCAACTAACTACCATGCGGGAACGAGATGTCACTTCTTGAAGATCTAGTGTTGTCGGATTCATCCGAAGAAGATTCGGTGCCAGTTCCGAAGTGGTTCCCGTGTAACTCATTGTTGACTAGCGGAGAGCCATGTACCAGCACTTTCACTAGGAAATCCGACTGCACCCTTCATATTAATAAGGACCATCTCTTCCAGTCCGCCTTCTGTGTGATGTGCCAGTATCTTTACACCGCTACTTGCTACGGGATCACTCACACGCTCCATCATCATCATCGTGTGTTGGAAGTGACATTAGTTCCTGGGGAAGAGAATGAGGATCGTGCCGTTCTAGCCACTCGGTTCGAATCTCGGCTCCCGGTCAAGGTTCTACCGACTGAGAAAATGGCCTGCACGAAAAACACCATGCGTAGATATCCCGTTGGACATCGTCTTCCTGCGTCTACAGCAAGTCATGTCTGGAAGTGTTACGCCGGTACCTATCACTTCATCCACACCGGTCCTGAAGCAAAGCAGGAAGGAGAGATCTCCTGTAGAATCCAGTATGGCAGCTCCCGCATCAGTTACTACCCAGTCAGCTACGGTTATCACACCAGCCACCGTAGAATCACAGACAGTAGTAGCCTGTCAGCCAATCTCAGTGGTGATTATGACATTTCCAGTTATCTGCAGTCTCCATCTCCACCGGACAGCATGTGACAATCAGCGTAACTCCGACCCATGTTATTCAGCATCTGCCTCCTTGCCTTTCTGACCCCGCAATCAGGAAGTGAGCCACGCCGGAACGACCATACATGGGAAAAAGATGGATCGCCCACACCCAGGATATCTATCGCATACCTAACATTACTGCTACTCGTCTGCTAAAGTATGCTAAGTTCCGAAAGATGTCGTCTCCTGCCGTATCTGTTCCCGCACCACGTCTTCAGCCGATGGTACAGCTCTCCGCCATCACCACGACAACTACAGTGACCACCACGCCAGCTACACCTGCCATCATCACGACAGCTACCGTCACCACAACATCAGCAACATTGGCAACTACTAGTACTACCGCTGCTACACGGACGGATATCTTGGAACCAGCGGTAACTGTGAGAAACATCATGGACGCCCATATTTCCGTCACCATCACTTCGGATGTTTCGGACTGTGTCAATAATAATAATAATAATGATAAGAGCATTTCAGCAAGGATTGTGCATCCACCGCGACCTACCACCATCAGTCGCGGGACCCAAACTCAATGGGGAAATTTCGCTGCTGAGGTGTAATCATGTGTAATTCAGCAGAACTGTTAATAGGCGATTCGTGGAAATGTGTTAATTATTACTTTATTTTTGAAATACTTTTCTTCTTATTAAATATGTTAGATCAATTGAATCCCGTCCCTAGGATGACTATGGTTATACCACACAACCGCGCACTTTAAGTGCCCGATTGTGTCTCATACGAAATGAGCACTGCAGACTCTAATGTTGTAAGAACATCGTGTGCGACGTAAAGAATACAACCTCCGACAGTGCAATAACGCCACACTCCCGTCATGCACTCTCAGCCACGCTGAGACTGCCTGATAAACCAGTTTTAAAGTTATTATATATCTTACTTTTCTCATTATTTTTCTTCCTGTCTTAGACGTCAGGACGAATATGGGGTCAACGAGAGCTGACCGTTGTGGACCCGTAAGGACAGGCCGCAAATAGATATTTTAGATATATATATAATAATAAAACTTATAGGACGCACCGTAATATTAATAATAAAAAGAATACAAAAAAGAAAGGCCTGGAAAAATAATTCCAGGTAAAAAATTGTAAACTAAAAGTATGCCTCCCCCTCCTCTAGGCACCCTTATGTGCTCCGTCTCTTGAATACGCGTCTATGCGTCACTACTCCTTAGAGGTATAATAACTTATATTAAGTTAAATAGCTATGTCTCGTGTATGGGAGCCTCCCTTGCAGGGATACCTCTGCAGATCTACGAGTCTGTGTGGTACTTCCGGGAGCCCCATGTTTAAAAGTTCATCTACCTGCCTCTATGTCTTGTATTTTCGTATGGTCTTATTGTAGTATTATCTAGCATATTCATAATTGTTTAGGTAAACACATTGTATATACTTATATTTTTAGGTCACCAAATCAAATCAAGTCCATAGATCACGAAATTGCTATGGAAAGGCGTACTGGTGACACACACTTTTGGGATGAGATCGTTGTGTTTAATGTTCGCGACAATGGTCGCACGGCCCCACCGGAACGATTGAGTTCCACCGGCCTTAGGAGCTGGTTTTTATTTCCCGCAGGGCAATCTCGGTCAAGGTCCGTCACCCCGAGACCAGATGCTAACCAGCGTCATCACTCGTCGTGCACTTGCGGCGCGGCGAGTTGACATGAGACATCGGAATGGCCTGACACTACCCGGCGAGCTACAGCCATCACTAGTGAATTTATATGATGACAAATTGAAGCCGCATAGTATAACTGTATGCATATTAGTGTCACACACTTCTTGAAATAGTTTAGGGAGATCTATGTTGTTTTACCGGTTAGAATTTGGGCTCCTATACACCACCCCCCAATCTCAAAGTTTCGCGCGGAGTTCGTAAGTCATATATGATAACATTCTTCAAACTTTTGGGTGGTGGTTACCAAACTGTATGATAGGGATTTTTTTTTATATATATAGAAGGACGCCTCTGCATTTAGTAGTGGTGATATTTATTACTTCAGTGATCTAGCCATCCAGAATGTAGTCTGATAAATTGGGTTGATTTTTTGTGATTTATAGTTTAACCTCAGTGACGGCTTTAACATGTGGGAATTTATCGTGAATTAGATGCACGAGTTCAGTTTTCTTTTCTTGTGTGAATATATCAGCATTTGTATAGAAAACTAAACTATTGTTTTCAGATCCCGTTTCAGTGTGAACTAACGTGTCAGGCATCCGTTCTTTTAGTTTATTAGCATTATGACTTAAGAAGGGTGAGAAAGTAGTTACATTTATACCTGTACAGACAGACACATCTTGCCAAACTGTACAGTAATTATCTTTTGCTAGTATATTGCTTTTATTTGGTTTTGTTGTTTTAATATTTTATATTTAATATATCATCAGTGTGTGTACATTCATCTAGAAGTACAGAAAATGTATTTCCAATTGATATGGCTGAATTTGTGTCTAGCTTAGTTAGTCTAGAAGAACTATTTACATTCATATGATAATACAGTGGATTGGTATCTAGTTCTGCTAGGCTAGCAAAACTATTTACATTTATACTTTTACAAACAGCCTTTTCTGGGCAAGGTGTACACTAATTATCTTTTGCTAATTGTAATATGATGTACTCATCCTGTGTATCCGCCGATTGTAAAAATTTGGATCAGAGGGGTAGAAGCAGGCTGGAAAAGTGTAGCCTCTGGTTTGGGTACGCTGTGGTCCGTCCGAATATTCTGTTCCGCCGCACTGCATGTGCACGATGCACGAACTAGCTGGTTAGCATCGTTTCTCAGGGTTGCAGATCATGTTTTGCAACTCTCCGGAATGTACAAAGACAGACTTCTAGAGCTGGTGGAACAATAACGTTCCAGGGGGCCGTGCGACCATTGCCCCAGAGATTGAACCACACTGTCTCGTCCCGGCTGTTCGTGTCACCGGTATGACAGTCCATTACTCAATTTGAGAGTTAGACATAATTAATAAAATGATATAACTAAAACAAACAATGCTACTCGTTTGCTAGTAGGAGAGAGAAAACATAGTACATGGAACTAAGTTGGTGTCTTGTTTAATGTGGGCTCGTCAGAGGTACCTGCAAGGGAGAGTCATAGCATGGTCACTTATGCGGTTTAATAAAAACCATTATACCCCTAACAAAATATTATTGTTGCGAGAGGAAAGTGTCTAGCATGGGCCTCCGGCACAGGAAAATGCCTTCAACGCTGAAGCGGAGGAAGAGAGCTGGCAAAAAGGACCACTCTCTTGTTCAAACATATGCTAAGTGTGTAATGCGGTTTAACCTAGTGAAACTGTGCTGTTGTGATGCTCGCTGAATTATGTGAAGATGGGGTGGATGATTTCAGTAGAATTCAGACACCGTCATCTTATGTATATTAAAGATACTGCATCGGTAGTTGCCACTTTATTTATGCGGTCCTTCTGCTACACCCTAAACTAACCTTTAGTTGTTAGGTTCATGTTCCAAGCTTTGGCTGCAAGTGGCAAGTAGTTCTACCTATCTTTTAAATACATGCCTGACTGGCGGTTTCCATAAGGTCCCCTTACGGAGCATCCCCCTCAGAAAACAGCAAGCAGACATGTCACGGTGCGGCAGCTCCTGAATCATATAACGATCCCGTTACTTATCACACAGCAACCACATACAACGTCACTAGGACAAGACATATTTATAAAAGCATTTGAATAGTGCCGATACTTTTATGGTGGGTATAAGGAGACGGATATCCAACTATAGTGACCTTCCCGTGAGGGCGTGATGGGTTCCAAGCCTGCACCCAGTCACTGTGAAGAGTTAGAGGGAGATCCATGCCCCATCCATCACCTGGTGTGTTGAGGATAGATCATGTAGGATCTGCTCCGGGGCCTAACATTTTACGTGTCATTAGGGTTATGTTAAGAATGCCCAGAGATGCATCGGTGGCCGGTAAAAATAATAGAATGTTTTCGTAGTGCTTCTTACTTTGGCATGAATATTTATGCTAACTGCTATCCGAAGATACAAGGGGTGTGTGTGTGCGCAATCGACACTTTAGTCTTCACTGCTCGGAAAACCCCAATAGTTTCCAGAGTCGGATCGCACCAACGTGTCGAAGTGAGGTCCAGACAATTATAAGCCTTACAGCTGGAGGAACGTAGGAAGAAACAATCGCTCATATATTAATAAGTAGGCCCTACAGTATCTGGCCAATTTATATCACCTAGCCGGTGTGTGGTGTTACATATCCGCTACATCCGGAAAGAGGCTTACACAAATGACTCCTAACGAGCGACCATTCCTAACTACTTCTAAACCTATCCTATCGAGCTAGAATAGCCAGGTTTAGTCGATCTCATGTCAGGTTCGCTTAATGAGAACCTGAACAATGACCTCAGTGTAAAATTGATGCTGGTGGAAAAGGTGATCCGGTTCTATTCTTGCTGTATAGTGTAGCCTAGCATACTGCGGTCTTAGTATTTTATATGAAATAACAAAACAAGTAACTAGGATGACTGCTGTCATATACATAACTAACTATCACAGTAGTGACAATAATTAAGGTCACACGACCGTGTGGTGCTTGTTAATCATCAGCACAAAACAAGGATAATATATACAGTAAAAAAATAAACTATAAAATACGGACTCAGACGACCGGTCGGTACCTATTTGTCATCAGTACCTATAAATGCAAAAATACAATAATACGAAAATACAGTTAGACGAGTACTTATTAGTCATCGGTACGGAAAAAGAGGTGCTTAAAGTTGTCTTTATCTATGTAGTTAAATGTGCGTCTAATTAGTTCCATTATTTGATTGGATTTGTTTATTTTTTCATTTATGTATTACGTGAGAAGACTCGATTCTGAAGCTGCTGGGCAGATATCCGAAGGCAAACTTTTGATGCAGCTCACGCTCAAAGATGGTGAAGAAGAACGATTGCAGTTGCAGATGTCCACTAGATAGTCATATTAATTTAAACAGTATGATAAAAAGTTCTGTACTTTAGCGGAAGTTGAAAGCTGCCCTGTAGTAATTAAGGGCTACAGTTGAATGTTAAATAATGATGCATGTGCATAGCTCATGCGGCACACCGGGCAAAGTCCCACTAGACTGTGGTCTAAAAGTTAAATGTTATACACAATAAATTGCGCGGAGTTGATTACCACTTTTCGGCGTGGTTCGGCAGATCTGATGAGTTCGCCACCAAGAATCCCCACTCGTTCCACATACTACGAGTTCTTTACATCAGTGCAACAAGGCCCATCCGCAGGAAGACTCCTCTGATGTTGTTGGAAGTGAGGGTTCCTTCTTTTAGATTTATTTATTTGCCCTCGGGTGATCCTCCCGAGAGCATACAAAAACTTAGACACGGATGTGGCGGTTGTGTGCCAGAGACTAAGAGCTGAAATCTGAGAGGCACCACTGCGGTTGTATGGTAATCACAGTCAGTAAGCAGTTACCCACATCTTGTACTGCTCTGGCCACACAACCTACCATATTCTCTCTCATCGAAACGTGGTCTCGATTCTCAGTTCTTTGCTCCTTTTATACTCCTCATGACATCGTAGTGAGAACGCTCAGCCAATTAACGCGCGATCTGTAGCCAATCAGCATGCGAGGTGGAAGGGCAAGGACATTATCACGTGATAAACATCCTCCCCCATTCAATTAGTACATAGATGTACTTATGATGTCTTCAATATTTTAAGCATAATTTAAGGAGAAAAATAAGGATAACTCGGTCATTTCTGAACCGATTTTAAAATGGTTGACAGTTTTCTCTGGTGATTCTCTAACCAATTATTCACATCAAGTACTCGTGCCCCTTGCAGTGTTTGTATATTCATAATGATGTCACTTGTAGACATATATCTGCCACTCAGTTTCCTGAGAGTTGAGCTGCCTACAACCAGAACCCTTTATCTGGAGTTTTCTGTCTGTTCATGTGTGTCTAGCGGATAGAAATATGACATATTTGTAGTGGGTGGTCTGACATTGTGTGTAACGTTGGTCTGAGGTTTTTAGCATTTGCCATGTTGTTACTCCGGGAATTGTGGCTAGTAGCAGATGAGTATGACTGTGACTGTGACAAGGCTTTTGGTTGGGTATATCCTGAAGTTTGCTTGCGGGGAGCTGTATTTTGCAGTGATGTTGTGGTACTGACACTATCAGTTGGTGTGGTGGTGGCACTCTTGTTCGTATGATTAGTTCTAGTTCTAGCTGGTTGCTGCTTTGTTTTGGTGTGCAAGCTGTCCTGATTGTTGCATTTTGCCTCACGATAGGAGGTGGTTGTCTGTGTGTGATCAGGTTGTAGATTTGACTGTAGGTATTTTAATTTATTTTGCATGGTTTCGAAATGTAGCTGCATGCCCTTCATCTGTGTTGTTAGGTCTTGCAACATTGATGACTGAAATGAGGGTGGTGCTGTGTTCTGTGGATTGGATGGTGTGCATATCAAGGAAGCAGGTGCTGTGTTTGTCGGGTTGGCTGAAGCCACCTCGAGTAGATTGGCATGTACTTAGTTATGTAAAGCTGTGGTAGATATGTGGGTGATGTGTAAATGTATGATGTATGATTACTGTATTCTGCGGCTTAGTAGTAGAAACATCCTACAGCTGCAATCAGTCCTTCTTCACTTTTGCCCACAGTGTCTTGTCCTCAGCCAAATCCTTAGCTTCCTCAGGTCCATTCGTGACTTGAGTGTACCGAGTCCTGCTTTCTTGAGGTTACCTCGTAGCACGCTTAGCAGATTTATGCAATGACGTCCTCTCCTGGCTTTGTATTTGCTGGCTCCGAGTAGGGCGAATTCCAAGGCTCTACGTGCTGGTGTCTCTTCTGGCATCCTTAGCACATGGCCAAACATGGACCATCTTTGCTGGGCGACTTTTACAGACAGTGGCGACGTATTACACATCTTGCATAGTGCATAGGAAATTATGCTATCTGGCCATTGGTGTCCAGTGATGGTGCGTAGGTGTTTGCGGTGGCAGGCATCGAGTTTGTCTAGAGCTGCCTTTGGAGCTGCCCAGCTGTTACATTTATACAGCATCAAGGATACGCAGGTTGCATTGTATAAACGTAGCCTCTTTATCAAGGGCATCTTTGATCTACAAATCCATAGCTTCCAGAAGGACTGGAAAACTATGTTCCCCATGATGCGGCGTGCAGAAATGTCAGCAGTACTGCAAAGCATTGAGTCCAGGATTTTACTCTTCCTCAATGGTTCGCTGCCACGAAGTGGGTCATCATTTTCTATAGTTTCATGCTTTGTAGATAGGTATATGTGGGTGAACTCTGTTTTGGATTCATTCATAAAGAGATTCTCAATTTTTAGTTTGCTTGCAGCTATTGGGAGAAGTTCGTCAAGGGGTTTCTTTTCCTCGTCTATGAAGTCCATATCGTTGGCATATTCCATCTCTAGTGGATGCCCAGTATCGACACTGGGGGAGGGTAGGGGGGGGGCTTGGTCTTGTGGAACTTTCCTG
This sequence comes from Chaetoderma sp. LZ-2023a, assembly GCA_034401795.1. Classification (NCBI taxonomy): domain Eukaryota; kingdom Metazoa; phylum Mollusca; class Caudofoveata; order Chaetodermatida; family Chaetodermatidae; genus Chaetoderma; species Chaetoderma sp. LZ-2023a. Next base: position 4,282,615 of record CM067365.1, read on the forward strand.
CACAGATTTCAATGCAGCAGCAAGGTAGCAGGTGAAACGCACCGGAGAGAGACCATCTCCTTGTGGGGAGCCGATTGATGTCTCAAACTATACAGACTTCACTGACTTGACTCGTACTCACAGCTTGGTGTCTGCAAGTAGTAGTCTCACTAGCCGAAGCTCATCTTCATTGCAACTGGTCTGGCATAGTACATCTAGGATCTTTGAGCGTTTAATTGTGTCGAAGGCTCGTGACATGTCAATACCCATTTTGTGGAAGTCCCAGTGTTTAGACATGACTACCGACACAAGCATGCGTTGAGCGCATACAATGTCTGTGCAGCTGCGTCGATATTTGAAGCCACTTTTACATGATCCGGTGAAGTAATCGATCTTGTCTCAGATGCGGCATAGAGTAACACTGGATAGGATTTTCCGTATGTTGTTGAGGAGCACAATGGACCACAGATTGGCTGAGGGCCGATGTGGCTTCTTGGGCTTGCGTGTGCGATAAGGATGCCTTGGCCTACATCGTTGATGGGAAGGTGGTGCATAAAAGCTGAATTGATTAGGTGCATGATCGGTTTTGAGATAATGTCACTTGCATATTTGAATAGTTCATTGCTCATGCCATTAGGTCCAGATGCACGTCCATCTTTCAGAGCTTTACGTGCCTTCTCAACTTCTGCAGTTTTAATTGGTGTTGGTAATGGCCTGGGGTCTCATGAGAACGGGTACAAGGGCTCATCATCGTTGTCAGTGAACTGTTCCTTGAAACATTCTCGGTTCGCCTCGACTTTTCCCTGGTCAGCCCCGATAAGGTGTCCTTCAGAGTTGAGGTCAGTGAGGGGTGGTGTGTAGTCAATAACTCTCCGGGCTCGGGCTGCCCAAAACATTTTGTGACAGTCATCCGTGGCAGTGATTTCATCTGCTAGGGAGTCTGCCTGTTGAATAGCAAGATCTTTTAAGCATTCGCTAATGTGGCTCAGAATAATATTGCACTCCTGGCGTAGTTTGGTGCGGTCTTCACTTTGGCCACTTTGATAGATGCGCAGCCATAATGCTTTCTGCCCTGATGACAGTTTTACTACTAGAGGGTTGTCAGTATACCTGGTTTGGTTGTTTTTAAAAACATCTATGGTACTGGTAGCGGATGATTCCATAGATTTCAGTATCTTGGTTAGGGCTTCGTTTGGATCGGTGCTGACATCGATGTTAGCGATCTGCTCCCTGAGGGCTTTCTTGTATGACATTTGAGTCTCAGTGTCACTGATGAGCTTGGATAGGTTGTAGGTGACTCTACCATCTTGCCTGGTATGGTGTTTATATATTAGGTAGAGATCGTTCATCTGAAGGCGTGTAATGCCTAGCTTATGGTCAGAATTGAGGTCTGTGCCTCCATGCGAATGAACGTTCCGGAGTAAGGGGTTTGCTTCTGTCTTGCATAGCATGAAGTCTATTTGGTTGAAGACAGCTGTTGTAGCCTTAGAACCTTTTGGGCTTTGCGATCAGTAATGTGTCCTGTCCATGTTGTCCGGTGATGGCATGGGTGTTTGAAAGCCGTATTTGTGACAAATAGGTCATTGGAACTAAGGAATGCCACCAGTGCATCTCCATTGTTGTTGCGTGTGCCCTCTCCATAGGATCCCATGCATAAGCCAAGTCCGAAACTTTTGTCCGCAATTCGGAGTGTACCCAGCTTGGAGTTGAAATCTCCACACATTAACAGTTGCTATCTAACTGGGATTGCAATGGCGGAGCTCAGTTCTAATCTAATGGAATCTAATGTTGCTTGATTTTCTTTGGCTTTTTCGGTAGTTGGGCCGTATGCGTTGACAATTCGACACTTAGTGGTGGTGTGTCGTAGGTATAGCCAGGCCGATGAATGCAACACGATCACTGACGTATCCAAAACTGATAACATGATCCAAGACCCTTGGTCCGATTACAAAGCCTAAGCTTGTGGCCTGTTTTTGCTTCATGAGCACTAGCTTATGGCCTGTCTATAGTTGCTGCTCTGGGTGTTTAGCTACTTTAGTCTCTTGAATGCATGCAATATCGATGTTATAGTGTTCACAGTCTGCACCTAAGGTTTGCCTCTGATGTTGCACTCAGACCACGTACATTCCACATAGCTATGGTAAGCTTCTGGGAAGATTGCGTCGTCCGAGGATGTCGAGCACAGTTTCTTGTTTGAAGAAGGGTAGACATAATCAGAGTTGCCTCTGTATGCGGATGTCAGCCCGCAATCCTTGATGACTTAGTTTCTTAACAAAGTTGGTACTTACGGAGGAGACCGGCGTGAAGGTGTCATCTTTCTCTCCTGATGTGTAAAGCCTTTTGTTTTACTGTGGTTCGGGGTACTGTATGATTTACAGATATCGGGGTTTGAGTTGCAGTAGCAGTAGAGGTGTCTAGGGTAATATCACATTCAGTTTCATTGTTAGGTTGTTTAGGGTCAACAGCAGTAGTGGCAGCTACGGTTTTGTCACTTTGATTTAAAACGTTGCTAGTTTGATTACTGTCTCCCCATTCTAGATATTCTAGTATGTGTTTTGTTACAACTGTGCAAGCACAGCAGGTGTATCTACGGCGTGTACTCGTTGGGCTTGAAAGCATGTATAGTGGGAGTTTACTACAAGCATAATGCTGCCAGTTCGTGCAGGTGTGGCACATTAGCATGTGCTTGTTATTTTGATTCTCATATGTACATAGGATGCGACCACTGCAAAAATCGCAATCTTGATTGTCATCTGCTATGTCTAGGTTAGGCGTGCCTACTAAAGTGATGTTATTAAGTACAGGTGTAGCCTCCGGGGGTACATGCTGGTCCGTCCGTCTATTCTGTTCTGTTGCACCGCATATACAGGATGCGCGGGATGGCTGGTTAGCGTCTGTTCTCGGGATTACGGATCTTATTTCGTGACTCCGGAAAATACAAGAGCCGGTGGAACGATAACGTCCCAGTGGGGCCGTGCGACCATTGCCGCCGAGATTGAACCTCACCGTCTCGTCTCAACTGTTTGTGTCACCAGTATGGCAGTCCATCACTCAATTTAGGAGTTTAGACATAATTAATAATATGAATATACAAACAAACAATGCCACTCGTTTGTTAGTATGAGAGAGAAAATATATATCATACATAGAACTAAGTTGGTGTCTTGTTTAGCAAGGGAGCATCCTAACGAGGCCAGGGGCGCCGGAAGCATGGGGGCAGCGGGGCGACTGTCCCCATTGCCCTATGGGCGGGGGAGGGGGGGGGGGGGTGTGTGCAGCGGGGGAAGCTTTGCTCTTTACACTATTATATTAAAAATAATCTTTAGCTTAGAACTTCAAAAATGTTTTTAGAATATTCAGAGCAGACTGACCTGTTGTATTAGCACGTAAAGTAATATGGGAGTGGTTTTAGGCTGGATATATCTTACCCGCGTGGTAACACTAGAACAAAGGATATCTATACTAGAATTGGCAACTCTCAAAATCAAAACTTTAATAGACGTATCAAACGTATGAAAAGGGAGAATAAAATTTCTATACACATGACCATAGTGCGAGCTCCATGTCGGTGCGACAGTTGAGGAATGGGTCTAAGATTGGTTGTCCCCTTCCTACAGCATGAGAGGAGGGTGTGTCTAAGTGGTGGGGGGGGGGGGGTAGTGGTGAAAAATGTAATAATTAGATGCGCCATATCCTGCATTCTGAGTAATAAATGTCATCCACATGGACTGCTCAATGTTGTACTCTTCGTATGAGCATGAGTACCCCCACCCTCGCCTAGCAACGGTCGTGATACACATGTTTAGCCGCGAAGCTTTTTGACCTCTAGCCATAAAAGATGATGCCACCTTCCGCACAAAAACACAATAAGACATTTGAAGGCCTTCCTTGAAAAGCCTGAGCCCGTGCCAATGTCCCTCCGACAACCCATCCAAATATGACTAAGTATGAGGCTGCGAAATCATGATTTGAATCACTCATTACATACGCGCTAGCTGCTGAATAGCTTGTTACTAATTTGACTTGACGATGTTGCTGCCCCAGGCTACAGCATCTTCCAATAATATTAGGTTAAAAAGTTCCACAGCAAATTTAATACACCATAAACATGCATTACATTTGGTCTTGGTAGTTGAACGTGTTAATAATGTTGGCTATTTTTAATGCGTGCACATCTATGACCATGATACAGCAGCAGCAGCAGCAGCAGCAGCAGCAGCAGCAACCAACTTATTATTGTGTCTATCTATCCATCCATCAGTATTCTGTCCACTTCTTTCCTTAAGCGAGTCCTGAAGAACACCTGGGCAAGAAGGATCCGAGGGGTCGAATCCAGAATTGGTCCCGGGATGCTGCTTGGTCGATTTTGTTGGTGGCCATCCTGGATGTTGCACTGTATTAAGAATTACATATAATGACCTTCTCTGAAACTTCTTGGGCCATTGATATGAAACTCAAGAAATTTCATCATCTAAGGCTGAACAAACCTTGTTCATATCTTCAAATGATTGGTTATGCAATTTAATTTCCGGCCGTCTTGGATAGCATTGATTTCACGCACAAAACACCATCTCCTCTAAAAGCGGTGAAGGGATTGGGCCACAATTTAGCAAATCTAATTAGGAAGTTAGGAACTAACGTCAAATAAAATTGTTTTCAAAGCAAACTGGGCGGGTCCACCGTGTAGACACATGCGCGAATGCACACACTCACGCACTTAGTGACGCAATGACCTGTCTGCCCGCTCACCCACTCACGCCCACCCACTCCACACTCCACCTACGCCTGCTAACTCGCTCTGTCTCCCACTCCCTCGCTCCCTTACTCACACACATACTTACATACGTTCCCGCACTCGCATACACGCACGCACGCCATGCGTGCACACCCAATAAAAATTAGCTGGTCATCGCATAATCACAGTTACCAATTGACTAATAGCAGACATCAGACGAGAATATTACCCACTATAATGTGAATTGGGAATAAGCTCAATTGACCAATGAATACATAAGTCCTTCACTTCAGATCTTTCTCCAGACAATGCCATCCCCCCCCCCCCCAGCCCCTCAGATTTGCTTCCGGCGCCTTTGCCATGAGACACAGACGCAATACATCCCGTTTACGGAAGGTAAAATCTGAGTCAATAAATAAGATGAAAATGAAAAACTATTATTCAAACATGTAAGAGTCCGTCAAAATTGATCACAACCAGCGAGCTTTGAGTGAAGGATATGTTCAGAAATGTGGAAAGTATATGTGTAAATTGGATTATTTCATCCCCCAGACTCGGCAATTTAGATATTTACCAAACAAGGTCTGTGTTTCAAAGTCAATCCAAATTAAACTGGGACTCTGAGAATAAATATCATTTGTCTAATATCATGCAAACTCTTCCATAAACAGCATACAGGACAAACTAAATGTCCGCTTAGAGTACGTGCCTTCAGGCATCTTTCAGATATAAGATTAACCATTTAGTGACTAAATCGGCTCCTGAAAGTTAAAATATTTGCTTATTGAATGTCCATTTGCAAGCCAAGAGAAAACTATTTTTGAAAACTTACCACTGGAATGACTGGCTCGGTTATCGAGCCTGTTATTCCAGTGTTAAATTTTCAAAAATAGTCTTCTTTTGGTCTGTAAATGGGCATCGCTCAAGACCACCGAGGAGGCCGGTATTGGCGGTTACGTCATGAAATGGTTAAATAAGGAAACCAATGCAGCAGAACATCTTAATGTCCCACGATATTCAGTGGATCGTGATTTTGAAATATTCCCATTTGAGCAGCCAACTATCCTGAATACGGAACAGGAAACAGACGAATATAGGAAAAATAGAGAGGCATTTTAGATTAATGCACTGGATACCAAATGACCACGTGGTATTAACATTGATTCTGGTACACTGTGTAATCGTGATGTCATCCCGCTTAGACTAGTGCACAGCAGATAAAATCTTGAAATTGTCAAAATTCTGTAGGATGAATATATAGGCCTAGTATAATTCTATATATTTATCCATCCACATTTTAGCAATAGACTAACACACTATAGTGTATATTTTCACAGATGAACCATGCTCACACGTCTAAAAAAGATCATATGATCATATGATCCAGTATAGGGACAAGGGCGAATGCATCAAGAACAGTAAACTTGACCACAATGAGTATCTTAGTGTTCATTTAACCATCATCATAAACTTTCGCCTCTAGTTAGAGGCCTGTGTAGAGCCTTTGACGATCTCAATACGATTTACAATTTACAAAATGTACTCACAAAAATATATATACACACTATGCAACTATTTTGTAATTGTATAAAGTTTATTGAACAAACTGATTATGGTTCTTTTAGTGGTGGTCAGAAAATCCGACATCTTAATCAATTATCATTATTTTAGATTAATCATTGGCGTACGTTAAAACCACATTTGACTCTAGTTTAGAACTAACATTCTTCAAATCATATGCATGCTTAAAATGTTAAAATTTGTATTTGTAAATGTTTGATAATAGTAACATACTAGTTGTATAAATAACTCAAGATAGATAATTATCTTGAGTCATAGATACTTTGGTGATTATGAGCGTTATCTCCCTTGAGTTAGAACTTTTCCAATGCATATGCCACCTACTAGAAATTTTTTTGCTTCTGTTACACATATTTTTCTTTTTTTAAATGTTAATATTATTTTTGCGCCTGAAAATTATTTTTTTAATGTTATGGTCGAAGCCGTTACCCGTATTACCTACAGCATTTCCATCTTTGCAAAAATCACAATTCCCTGAAATTGACATGAATATGTAGCCAACGTATTGGGTGTCATCTTCAACAAAACCTCATGGTACAATGGACCATTGTAGTTTTAGCTATGCCCTGCCCATCTCTATCTATCTCCACCCACGCCGCACTCGTGTTGGGATCGATCGGTCTCTGAACTCCCTGACTATTGATTTCCAGAAAGCTGTGCAGTTAAGGTGTTGAATATTTTGAAACTAATTTGACTGGGTGTTAGGCAGCAACAGCGCCAAGTCAAATTAGTTTTAAAATATCCAACCGTATGTTTAATACATAGCAAAAGCCATGCAATTCGTACAACGTGTCGGACTATTACGCGTTTAAGACGGACTAAATCGAGTCATTCATGATGTTATGATTATGATGTCATCCTACACGTCACGTAGTTGGTTATAATGTCTTATGATGGACGGATAATTTGGAAAGGTCCATTCTGGAGAGCCTTTTTCTGACCATCAACAATATTCTTAAGCTAAAGTTGGAGTAGTCCAGACTAAACAGTCTGATTGTGGTGGTTGTGATATTTATGTTGATTCAGAAATCTTACTAGTAGCGAATCCAGCAGAAGTAGGATTTTTCCACCATCTCCAATAACAGAATGAGGCCATACACCTTCTATTTAAAAAAATCATCATCTCTGTCTTTCAGGGGTGTAGGAACGTACTACTTGGACCTGCGAGTGGTGGTGGCTGAAGTATGGGTGGAGCTAAACCCCCGGGGCGCTATGGGGATACGCTATTGGAGTGACACCACACCTGGGGTGGGGGAGGGCTATCACCCACCTTGCCCCACCTGTTCCTACGTCTATGTCATGCTCTGTAATTTGAGATATCATTTTACGATATTCCAAATTCCCACCATACCCTATAGTTTACATTTGGAAGCATGATATCTCTTTCAGTAACACAGGCGATGCAGGTGTACTCTCCAGACAGCAGAATAACCCTATGGACACCTCTGTATTCATTATCATTTTGCTCTTGCGATATAGCGATCGGACACCACAACAAAATCGGGTCCATTGAACTATAAATCGTTTTTGTCTCTTCATCAACCTTGTGATTAACAAACAGAAACTGAGAGGTTTTTAGTGGAAGCAATGTGCTGCAAAGCATTTATCTCACACACATTTTCTTTTCATTTCGAGATGATTGGACCTTTCCAGTTTATCCATCCATCACATGACGTCATAATCAACTATGTGACGTTGAAGATGACGTCATAATCAATGAATGACATAATTAAGTTCGTCACGAACGCATAATTGGTGATGGACTAACAGCGTTGTAGTTGTACGAATTGTATGCGTTTACTATTTAATACACATGCTGTTGAATATTTTGAAACTACTTTGACTGGGTGCTGTTGCTGCCCAATCAAATTAGTTTCAAAATATTTAACAGCTTACCTGTATATTTTTCTTAAAATTGATTGTCAGGGAGTTCACTGATCGATCGATCGATCCCGACGCGGGCGAAGTGTGGGATCGGTTTGAATCATCATTGATTCGATGATTCAACCTATCTGGCCACGACATCTTGGAAACAAGATAAGTGGGTTTAAAATTCATAAGTTCATTGCACAATGTCTGAGGAAAAACATTAAAATTGATAATGATCCGATATGCAATATAACTGTAAAACACCCCTTGTCATCTTGAAAATCAGCTGCTGTATGATCCTAGATAAAGCAGCTTACTGGACCAATGTTGATCTGATACCGGCCGATACATTCAGGTATCGGTCCAGTAAGCTGTGTTATCATCTTCATCATCTGTTGTGACGTTGGAGGCCATGTTTGGCCTATTGCCGATATAATTTTTTTCATCACTGTGGTTGGTTGTGCAATGCACGGATAATTGTTGAATTTCGTTTTTTACTGTTTGTATTATAGGGTTGCTGTGGTATAGTACAATTTACAATGTACAAATAAACATCCTTGATCTGGTAGGACAGACCCACCTTATCGAAGTGCAGGAACCTCTGGTTCTTCACGATGTGACTTGAAGGGCTGGTAGGGCAATCCCACCTGGCTCAGCCACTTACAATAAGCATAATTATTCAAATGTACAATATATACATATATTTACATCGTGTGGATGGAAAGCCTGACCGTCCTTGCAAGCTTGATTGAATGATAGGACAGACCCACCTTATCAGTGCAGATGTAGCCTCATATGGGTGGTAGGACATCCCAACCTGTCCTGGATTAATATGTGTGGAGATATATACAATATGTATCATTAATACGTTTCGTGGTGCCTGGTACTAAAACATATGACTTAAATTCAGTAAGAACTCACCTAACGACCTGTTGGGGCTGGTACGGCTGACTCGCATAATTTGCTTACTTAAATGGTGGGACATACCCACCTTAGCAGTACGTTTACATTATTACAATAGTTGTTTATGTGCTTGTGGGGCTGGTAGGACAAGCCCACCTGAGCTGGCATGTTGCGGATGAGAGTATTATATTATAGGTTGGCCGTGGACTAGTAATATAACGTGGACCATGAACAGCACAACACTTTTAGCTGGTGGGGTGGACCTACCTCATTCGTGATTGGTAGGACCAACCCACCTTGTCAATGGACCTTTCCATTTTTAGCTATGCCCCGCCCATCACTAGCTAAGCTCCACCCACACCTCGCCGTGTTGGGATTGATCGATCCCCGAATGCCCTAGCTATCAATTTCCTGAAAACTATTCAGAGAAGCTATTGAATATTTTGTAACTAATTTGACTGCGTGCTGTTGTTGCCTATGGCAGCAACAGCGCCCAGTCAAATTAGTTTCAAAATATTCAACAGAATATCTATTAAATAGTAAAAGCAAACAATTTGTACAACAACACATAGACCGTCTTCAAATACGCGTTCGTGACGTACTTATCGGCGTCATTCATGACGTCATTCATTATGATATCATTCTACACATCACGCAGTTCATTATGACGTCATATGATGGGTGAGCACTCTGGAAAGGTGAATTTACTTGAGGGACTGAGACAGTTACGATTTTCAGTTCGATGTATCGTTTGTTGGGTCATTTTAAAATTTAGTTCCTAGGTTTTTGACAGACAAACCCGTTATTCGTTGCCGATATTAGCAATAACTCTAGCTCGAATTCTTTCACATTTTGCTAGTTGAATAGAAAATATCTTTTTATCACATGAATACTATTTAAATGTTTTACAGTTTTAGAAAAATATTGTAATCATATGTTTTGCCAAACACCTTTCTCAGAGAAGATATTTGCGCATATCAGATCAATATTCAATGCTCACTCTGTCTTACTACCTAATGAGGCGGATAAGATGTGGATAGCGTTGCCTCTTGAGGGATCCAATCTCAAGTATCTGACGTCATAATCAAATATATCACATGTTAGCTGACGTTACAATCACAGCGACGTAGCTCCGTCACGAAAACCAAAGCGTCTGTCAAGAAAGTGTATTCATGAATTGTATAATGAATTTACATTTAATAAACATTCTGTTGAATATTTTGAAATTAATTTGACTATGAGCTGATGCTGTCATAGATATTAACAGACAATACCCCTACCCCTCCCCCTTTCCTTGCAAATTAGTTTCAAAATATTCAACCGCTTACCTGAATTGCTACCTGAAAATAGATATGCTCCTAATTCAGACTTCAATGTGTTAAAATTGCTTCCAATGTGTGTATAAAATGCATAAAATGGTCGGTCGCGAGATAGAAATATATGATTCTATTGTTGAAGGACTTGTATCTGCTCCTTTCTTATTCTATGCAATAATAAGATTTAATATTTCAGGGCATCCTCAAAAGCCTTTATACAGCCTCCGGATTACTGGATTTCTTGTCAAAATCTTATGCTATAGAATGAGTGACAATCGCGGGGTTATAAATAGAGGTGTTGGACTTTTATCACAATTCTGAGAATAGCCTATATGCGTTAGAGTTCACCTCGATGCGTAGACGTGTATATAATGGATGAAAATCTTATAAAATGCAAATAGTAATTATGCGACGGCGCTTAGATGTTTTGCGACTATGAGTGATGTGGTTGTGATATTGCTGGCAGTGCCGGATTAAGCCTTGTCAGGGCTGGGGGCAAAGAGTATTTGTGGAATTGGGTGTACGTGAAAGGCAACCCCCCCCCCCCCCCCCCCCAGGTTCCAGGGGTATTCCCCCTGCAAATTTTGAAATCTAGATACTTGTAGATGGCATCTCCTGCATTTCCAGTGGCAAATATGGACCACCAGTTGGCTGTTAAATTATTCTTTTTTAGCCATTTAATTTCATTTTTTTGGTTCACTCAATTTTTTGAGGCGTTCAGTTTTGAAAACAGGACTGGATAAAAAGCTGAATTAACAAAAAAAAAAGAAATTAAATAGCTAAAAATAGAACCGATCGCCAAGTTTGTACCATGTTTGTACCATGTATCCTGGTATGCCGTTTCTCCCTAAATTACAAACGAAAATAGCTCTCTGGGCGTCATGCACAGATAGATATTCTCGTTTGTAAAAAGAAAAACTGCATAAAACACATTATTGACTAAAAAAATAATTTTTGATAGAAAAAATTAGGGGCTGGTCAAACTCTGGGGCCGGAAGCAAATGTCCCCGCTGCCCCTATTATACTCCGCTACTGATTGCTGGGTATTTTATTTCCACTATGGGTTTTTCCATTGTATTTACTCGATGAGGCAATGAAGGGCGGCTCTAGTCTTCTAACTTGTTTCATTTGCCTAATGGATGAATCCAGTTTTGGCTATGCGCCGTCCATCTCCATCTACGCACCACTCATGCGTTTCTCGTGTTGGGATCGATTGATCCCTGCATCAACTAGATCTCAATTTTTCAGAAAACTATACAGGTAAGCTGTTGAATATTATGAAACTAATAAATTTGACTGGATGATCAACAACACCGCTCAGTCATATTAGTTTCAAAATATTCAACAGCATATTTATTAAATAGTAGACATACAATTCACGTTTCTGACAGACTAAATGTTGATTATGACGTCATACACTTGATCAATAAACTGGATTCCTATATTGTATGGGCATGTGGTAAGTAGGACCATTCCATCAAAATAGGCACATTAGAGAGATCTATTTGTAGATATGCCACGCCCACTTCAAGCTAACTCCGCCTATTTTATCCGAACTTTGACTGTTGACTCCATTTTAACACTTTGAACTTCGCAAACTCAGAATTTTGTTTCAATTTAAATATGCATATTCACAGTAGAATGACTGAAAATAAAATTGCTAAAATTGTATACTTTTAGAGTATTCTACTGGCTGAGGGGGGTATTTGTGTACATGAAAGGTTCCCTAAATCACTCATTAGAATCTGATACCCATTAGGCTAGTAGAAAAGTGAGGCTGATCGTGTACTACACTGGCAATAAACGAGAAAATCGAGTTTATCATGGTAAGAAAGTGAAAAATTGGCCATTATTAGAATATGTGAAGAATTATGACACTATCACATTTATAACATACTAAAATGATGTAGATCAACCCATTCGATGATTGAAACACAATCAAACCATTATTTATGTAATGTAAATTAAACACTTGGCCTTAATTTATAAGAAAAAAGGTCCAAAAATGACGTCAGTTTCATTTTTCGATGTCACAATTCCGTTGAATTTCTTAGCTCTCAACAAGTCAATCTTCAGATATCATACATCAAAATCTGCCCCATTCATTTCTCTCCCAGCTGGAATAATTGATAAAAATAGGCTTATTGTCTGCAAGGTAATCAGTAATATGTTACCACCCCACCCCCACCCCTACCACCACCCCACCCATTAACTGCACAATCATACAATATGCATTTTATGTTTCATGCCTCAGAATAGTATAGTATGCATTATATCTCAATGCAAGCAAAGTTTAATGCATGTATTTAATTTGTAGGCAGAGTGACGTTTTGCATTGTTCTAGTTATTAATGCAGTGATAATCTTAGCTTTCATTACACACAATGTATGACACATCATATACATCTGCACCATTCACGTTCACTTATACGTGAGGGAATCAAAATAGCTGACGAAAGGCAAATAAATCAAAACCGTTGTAATTCAAATCAGCATATACACAGTTTAGATATGTAGAACTCAACTCAGGAATCAGTGTGCAGTTCAAGCATACCACAGTACTGTAATAGTAAAGTTAGTTCTACACCATTACTTAGTTTAATATCTCATGTACGACTCAAATTATTGGACACTGTGATGAAGTACAAATCATGTCGATGAATTATTTGCCTAAACCTCTACAAATTATTATTCAGACAAAACATTTCCAAATTAGGAATTAAATGTACATCTGTAAGTATCAACCTAACCAGGGCCATAATTATATACGTCAACACTGCCTTGTTGACCTCAATGGACTCAATGAAATGGATTCTTTCTTAACAATTTACTAATGCCAATTTGGGCATATGCAAAACCTGCATCAAACAAGTGGTGCTATTCGACAACTGTATTTCACTGTTGGGCATTGTATGCATGTGCAACACCGAACTGTTTTCTCTGGGATTACATTTGCAGATGTCATGAGAATGTGACATTCTTTGTGGCTTTCTCTGTCACATCAGGTTGGTTACATAACGACTTTTGAGTATTTGGACCATTGTAGTGTGGTTTGTAGGTGGCAAGTCACGAAGGATGACGCCTTTTCTTTTGTTGTACATCCATGGTCTAAGCTGATGCATTGTATTTCAGGCTCATCCTTTGTGCAAAACCGGTACTGTTTGGAACCAGTAGTGACTGGGCCTCAAGCCCATTTGAACCACTGAAGATGCCAATGTTAATAAAGTATCAATCAAGCTGTGCACTAATAGCAGTACATTTGGTGCCAAACCTGCTCGTGGAGTCACAGCCTGTGAGTTTCTGTACTGCTAGAATAACTCTGCAGGTGTCAGGTCTGGACTTTGTTAGCAATGTGTGAATATAGCGCATTGTTGAACCCAATTCAGTTTTCACCAAAGCTCCTGTAGTCCACGAAACTGAACCTGACGACAGAAATACGCCAATAGAATGACGACGTCACTATGCGATGCCCATATTGATAACTAATCTTAATGCACCTCCATCCACACCATGCATAGCATGGAGAACCCGAAGTGTATCAACCTCCAAGTCCAGTTGAAACTGTGATGTTGCTGTGAACTCCCACCTGAACCGCGTACACATCAATGATCATCAGCCACTCTGCCTACGACCACGTCATTTGTGAATACCTCGTGGTGGTCAGAGCCTCATCCTCAACCATGGTTCTGTATATTAGAAACTGAAAAAGAAGCTTTGTTTTGTTGAAAGAGACTTAAGATGAAGCTTGGCTTTGCTGGATGACCAGAATCTGGCCATCTTCACCGGTAGTGCAATTTAGCTGTCGACTGTAGCAATATCAATTGGGTGGATGTGATTTCTATGCTCCCTCTCAGCGTCCTTGATCGTTCCCTCATCATAGAGGTAAAAGACAAGGTATAATCGATCAGCATGTATTGCATTTCTTTTCACCATGATTATTGTATTGTTGCATAAGTCACCAAATGTTGTCAACTGTTTGAGACCAACCTTCCTAACATTGGCCATCACATCAGTTAATAGATGATAATATAGGCTGATAGTCATTACTAGTGGATGTCTTTTCAAATTCAGCCAGCTGAGTACTTTCGAATGTCTTTTTCCTAAGACCGTCTTCTTCGATGAGGCTAATAGCAGGAACAATGTTATACTCCACACGATGATTCACCTTGTGACACCTCGATTGAGCAATGTAAATCATTACCTGGGTCTAGCCATACTCTTTCCGCAGAGACGTCAACCCAGCTGCTCTCTTGTTCTTGTCATGAATGTTCTTGAATGTGCAGCCATTAGTTCGATTGATAATGCCCGATAACTTCACCTTTTTCTCAACAAAATGCTCCTATCGGAAATCTGCATGCATCCTATTCCCAACTTCATCAATGTGTAGCAACAGGTCACATATTTCCTCAGACATTACCGCTGGTGTCAGAATGTTGTGCAACTCTCTCTCTCTCTCTCTCTCTCTCTCTCTCTCTCTCTCTCTCTCTCTCTCTCTCTCTCTCTCTCTCTCTCTCTCTCTCTTTCTCTCTCTCTCTCTCTCTCACTCTCTCTCTCTCTCTCTCTCTCTCTCTCTCTCTCTCTCCCCCTCTCTCTCTCTCTCTCTCTCTCTCTCTCTCTCTCTCTCTCTCTCTCTCTCTCTCTCAGTTATACTGAATGGTCCTTGATGTACCTCACCATCGCATTTACATTTATTGCTTACCACATTCAGTTTCAGCTTTTGCAAATTTGTGGTTGAACATCAGCTCGTGTGTATCATTCCTCACATCACTGAGTGCTCGGTGTTGATGGTCAATAGCCACCATTTCCGGGTAGATGATCTCCCATTCTGCCACATATTCATTCTCTCATGAATAACGAATTATGCCAGCATCCCTCATTGGTAATTAGTTGATGGTTTGCTCTAAGTACATATCCATTCCCATGGCTTTAAAATCGTCAGGCGGTCTCTTAACCACAAATTTCCTCTCTTTAAAGCTCTGATGCAATTCTGGGGCTGTGCTTAGGAGCTGTCTCGTGTCGTCTATATAAAAGGAACACCAATGGAAATAGTTTACGGCCTCCATTGCAACAAATAGCCCTATTAGTATTCGGAACCATATTGGGTTAACGACCCCGATTCGGTTCACAGTCGCTTCTTATGAGATTCATAAGCATGGAACCATTTCAATGAAATTATCTCAATACAAGGTCTCACTAAAATTCCGACATCTAGCAATAAACTGGCCCTAGCTATCAATTTCCTGAAAACTATACAGGAAAGAATATTTATTAACTAGTAAAAGCAAACAATTTGTACAACAACGCATAGACCGTCTTCAAATATGCGTTCGTGACGTACTTATCGACGTCATTCACGACGTCATTCATTATGATATCATTCCACACATCACGCAGTTCATTATGAAGTCATATGATGGGTGGGTACTCTGGAAAGGTGAAATTTCTCCTTTGTTGCCGGGGTAGCGTCCGATCACTCTCACCTTTCTGAATACCCAATGGGTCTAATTTTCAATTTTGAAGAGTGATTTAGGGAACTTTTCATGTAGCCTACACAAATACTCCCTCAGCCAGAAGACTAGAGGATTAATTTGTGTACCGCAATGTAATGAAGCGAAATAAATCTTAGCATGATGATTTCATTCCAGACGAATTATTACAATTCTTTTTAATTGCGAAGTTGAATCATAAACAAATTACGTATTATAATTATGTAATTTGTATATGGTTGAATTGATTGACTCTTTCTTGTCTTTAATTCAATTTCACAACTTAAAAAATTATGTTAATTTATACGTAATGCAGTCTTCATATGTTAAGACGTACTTTGATGCATTACATCTAGGCATACAATCTAAGCCCCTAAAGCATATTTTGAAACCATAGCCGCAACGACTCACAATCAAACTTGTATCAAAATATTCAACAGACTGTTTATTAAATTGTAGATTCACCAAAAAACATAGAATTCCGACATTTTCGTGACTGACTTTTACCACTTTCATGAAGGACCTACGTCTTTTTGATTGTGACGTCAGATACTTGGGTAACAAATCAAATCCTTCCTTTTTCTTCTAACTTTTGTCGTTTGTGTACTTAAAGGGGCATGTGGTAAATGTGTTTTTGCTTCAAAATAGCAATGTTGTTTTGCTGTTCTGTTCTGAGGCCTAACTGAGATACTCTCATATATGTGGACGCTTTTACTTCACCTGTGATGCGCATAGGAGTGATTCGGATTGGCGGAGAGAGTCACATGATGTGTGACGTCACAGGCTGGGAATCGTGCCGTATTTGACAATATATGGGGTGTAGCTAATATCAGCATGCCCGGGAGAGTATTTTCCCGGAGTTTCTTACCCCGCTGCCACTAACACACGCACACACGTACGCACGCACGCACATATATAGGGTGCGTCTATGATGACCCCTTTTCACTTATAATTTTCAAAACCACCACCACTACCACTAATACCACTACCGCCGCGACTACTACTACTACTACTACTACTACTTTTTTCATTTTTTTTGACGACACGATCAATGAGCGTTTTCGGTTGGGCTAGTGTTATAGTGTTGGTTGTTGCCATGGTATGATTATGACGTTTTTGCGAAAATTCGTTTGCGCGAGTACTGCGCCACTCTTGTACTATTGTTGTGACGTCACATTGATTCAATACTGGCGCCGTAATAACGTCACGACAACGACCCTGATAACGCACGTTATGGGCCTTTACTGTCTCAATACCAAAAGGACCAGAACCTGCATTATCACGATTGTTATTAAACTCTGCTAAACTCGCGCAAACGAATTCAACCCGACACAAGTGTGTGGACAACACTAGCCCAATCGAAAACGCTCAATGGATCGTGCTGAAAACTTTTGCTATCCAAAAATATATTATAAAAGGCTGACAAAACTATATAACACACTAACATAAACAGACGTCTAAGAAAAAAATTCCATAATTCAAGCATTCTTTTTCAATTGGCGAGAATGATTTTTCCCGGTCTAGAAGTTTTCTACTACCATACATTACAGGAAACTTATTACTATCTTGTTCCTGTAACAGCACCATACTACTACTACTACTACTACTACTACTACTACTACTACTACTACTACTACTACTACTACTACTACTACTACTACCACTACCACTACCACTACCACTACCACTACTACTACTACTACTACTACTACTACTACTACTACTACTACTACTACTACTACTATACTACTACCTACTACTACTACTACTACTACTACTACTACTACTACTACTACTACTACTACTACTACTACTACTACTACTACTACTACTACTACTACTACTACTACTACTACTACTATTACTACTACTACTACTACTACTACTACTACTACCACCTCGCATTTAATCAATAGTACAATGCTAATTTAATAAAGTTTTATTCACCACAACAAACGCTCATATTCAATTCCTGCACAATGACCCACTACTTAAATGGCGCTTGGCTATTGGAGAGGTTTGTAATCTCCGACATTAATAAATTGGTTAAATTGTAAACAAAGGTATTCTAAATGTTTGCAAACATTTGTTTGTGTTTCTTAAAATTGGGCTTAATTAGAGATATTATATACAAATGCCAACTGTTATACAAAAGGATAACACATCTTCTCCGCTGTGTGCCATTGCCAAACAAAATATTGGCATAACTTAGGCCGTGGTATTTCTGATGAGGCCTCTCTATCCCTGTTTAACTATTTCGTGTACTAAGTAGGTTAATATATAGCCGATATACAGGTGTCCTGGACTGCGCGGTAGCTCTACCTGGTAGACCGCGTCCACATAGGGAAGCAACACCGATATATCGGAAGATAAACGGCCAATTTTGCAGAATTAAGGCCGTGTTCTCACTGGAGACTTACCCATCGTAGTGCAATGCTGAGATATGACTTTATTCCCGATTAACTCTCCAGTGAGAACACGGCCTAAGTTTAAGAAATAAGTGACGTATTTATTCTGGGACAAGAGGCAGCGCATTGAGAACGCTAGCCGATATAGCGGCTATTTACCGAAATGGTGGCTGTATGAGAACACGGTCTTCTCTAACGAGAACACGGCCTTAGGCCGTGTTCTAACTAGAGACTAAAGCCATATTCTCACTGGAGAGTTAATTGGGAATAATGCCATACCTCAGTATTACGTTACGGCGGGTAAGTCTCTAGTGAGAACACGTCTTTAGGCCGTGTTCTCACTAGAGACATAACCGGCGTAACGCAATACTGAGGTATGGCGTTATTCCTGATTAACTCTCTGAGAACACGGCCTAAAGTCTAAGGCCGTGTTCTCACTGGAGAGCTAATCGGGAATAACGCCCTACTGTACTGTATCTGTGATTCCAGCCACTGTGGGCTCACCCCTGAAGTCATGCTAAATATTCCTCTTTTTCCTCTGACATCCCTTTTGCGAGGCACCAACCTTAGCGCTCGTTGTCGGCAATCAAATATAATATGGTCAGATTTAAATTAAAACAGCAACTAAAGATCGTTCTATTATAGTGTTCTAGCTTCAACGGCTTGTTAATTCTTGCATTTAAAAGACAGTTCATATTAACAGCTCGTACACTTACATGTACATTGCAGTCATTTAAAAGCTAGTTAGTAGAGGGAAGAAGATGCAAGCTGATCCATAGCATTAGTTCTAATACTATGTAGTGCATAGCTGAGAAAACGGGTGATCCTAGCAATTTCTGTAGAGTTTTTTGGAGATGGTTGAAGACCGTGCTCTGACTTCATATTTTCATGATCTAAAATGAGCTGTGCTACAAGTGAAGGAGTCGCCATAATGTTCTTGATGATGTCTGGGTGATTTTCGTCTTGCAGTATGATTTGAATGTTATTTATGTAGGATTTTCTGCAGGTTTCGGTCGTTTTGCAGGTTACTAGAAAGTGAATCCTATCCTCAGGAGCATCGCGACAAAGCAGGAATGTATCCGGCATGTTATGCTGATTGAAGCGAGCTAGATTTGATTGAACTGTATATGATCCAGTTAATAATTTCGCTTTGATGGCAGCACGCCTAGCATCTCTGACGTTATTATCAACTGAACTCCAACAATGGTGAACTGACCCCACCGCACATGAAATACACAAGTACTTCAGAGATGACTTCATTGGCGATTCTTCGAGCCATTGTGCTTGGACTGCAGTATTAATTGCGTCTTGCACCTTTGATTTCCATTTATCTGTTGTAGGAGTGTTATGAATCAGGTCATATATGCTTAGTAACCCATATTTGTGAAGGATACTATGACACTCAGAGAACCAACTGTTGCTGGTGATGTCTTTCATAGCGAGTTGCCGGGCCGCTATTTGATGATCAATAGTATTCTTTTCTGAAAGGATATTGCGAAGTAGGATTAGTTTCCTGCTATCAAGTTCAGCTTGGACTGGCCTTACACCAAGCAAACTCAAAACTGAGACTGATGCTGTGTTTGAAGGAAGTGATTGTAGCTGTCGAAGAACTGATCGCTGGAACTGTTCAAGGTCATTAATAGCTACTTGTGTTAACTTTAGTACTTCTAGGCCATAAAGGAGTCTGGGAAGACAATAAATTTTCCAAATGTGACTTGATACAATAGGAGAGAGACCGACATGTCCATGTAAGCCAGCACCCATCATTGAGTACAGTGTTCTGCGATTTGAGTTGATACGCTTTTCAACATGCTCCTTATTCGAGACTGACCGTTCAATCCCAAGATGTGTTTCACTCACCAACTATTTGATGATATCTCCCGCTAGTGATATCGCGCCCAACTCTTTCACATGTTTTCTCAATGATATGATAGCAGATTTCTGCGGATTAATGGTATCTCTTTCTTCTTTTGCATATCTTTCCACGATGGTGAGAAGCTCCTGCAAATGATTTGTATTGTCTGCCAATATTGCAATGTCATCTGCACATGTAGATGCACTGCAGTTGATATGCCAATATTTACGTCTTCAATAATATGTAACAATTTATTATTGAACTGTTTGTAGTGAATGGATGAGAGTATGCCACCTTGACGAACACCTTGGTATATCGGAAAGGGTGAGATGTACACTTGTTCACTTTGCCGGCTGTCTGGGCACCCGAGCGCATCTCTTTGATAATAGTCTATAGTGAACCTGTTATGCCGACGCTGTAGATCTTTCGCAAAAGTGAGGAATGCCATACAGTATCAAAGGCTTTGCATGCATCTAATGTTACTAACAGTAGGGGTTCATGTTTGTCCTTGGCCTCATTTTGTAATTCTGCGATAATCAGGGCTGTGTTTATGGATGACGATTTTTCAGTAAACCTTCTTTGGAAGTTAGACTGTTCAACATCACGGAACGACTTTGTCCGCTGTAGTACAATTTTCTCAAGGACTTTTCTTATGATTGGTAATACCGTGATCCCTCTATAATTCGTTGCTAGTCTACCACTTTGCCCTTCTTTAGAATTAGTGTGAGCACGCCTTGCTTCATGGCAGTTGGTATATATCCTGTTTTAATTATGTAAATCATAAGATCTGTCAAGAGCTGCATGACGACAGGTGGGGCATACTTGAGATGTTCTGCAGGTAAACCAGCGGGATCTGCTGCTTTGTTCGGTTTCAGGCCTACAATTATCTTGCGAATTTCACTGACAGTTGGCATTTTACAGTTCTGAATATTTGGATGCTGAAGACACATCTCTTCGATTAATGCTCTGGCCAAATTCCATCATATCCTTGTACTCTTGATCGAACTCTACGTTCTTGAGAGGTGTAGCTAAGGCACTGAAGTGCTGACTGAATACGTGTAGTATATCAGAAGGATCTGTTAACACTTTGTCATTGTGTGTCAGTTGGGTAATACCCTGTGTTGGGCTGGCACGTTGCTTGGCTATAAGCCTGAAGAAAGTTTGTTTGTCATATTCGTCTGCTGCCATAATTTCATTGAGATGTTTTATTTTGCTTTGATTTATACCGAGTCGAATAGTCATCCTTGGCACGTGCCTTGCTTTCTAACGATATCCACATTGTCTTCTTGGTTGGTTGGCTGCCATTTTCTACCCATATCTTGTGAGCTACTTTACTGTTGTTTATGGCTTGGGCAATTTCTGGACTCCATATTCGAATACGTTTTACATGTTTCTTTCCGACTGATTTGACAATCCCAGTGGCAGTAACAGATGCTTTATACATATCTTCTGAGAGACGGTTCAGCTATAGCTCTTCATCTAAATGAGAAGTGATTTCCGAGATGTATGGCGGTATCCCCGATTAACTGTCCAGTGAGAACACGGCTTTAGATTAAATATTAGTCGGTATTGTGTACACTATATGAAAATACAGTCTTCAACATGTCTTCAAAAATATATGCACGAAAATAGGCAAAAGATAATAAAACGTACTTGCGAAAAGGCAAATATGGTGAAGGATCAATTTCTAGCCATGCCCCGCCCACTTAGCTATACCACGCCCATTTCTAGATAAATTCCGCACACATGTACAGGTCTTGGTTTATGTTAAACAGTAATATGTGCACGGAATTATGGGAAGTTGGCGGAGGGCCGAATTAAACAGAGAGCA
Source organism: Chaetoderma sp. LZ-2023a (assembly GCA_034401795.1). Taxonomy (NCBI): domain Eukaryota; kingdom Metazoa; phylum Mollusca; class Caudofoveata; order Chaetodermatida; family Chaetodermatidae; genus Chaetoderma; species Chaetoderma sp. LZ-2023a. The sequence continues at coordinate 4,304,577 of CM067365.1, forward strand.
CAATTATTTTAATGATGAATGTCATAACACTATTTAATCCTTTAATAACTAAATTTCGTAAAGAAATTTAAATATTGTCTGATTGAATATCCATTTGCAGGACAAAAGAAGACTATTTTTGAAATTTTACCACCGTCGTTCCAGTGATAAATTTTCAAAAATAGTGTTCTCTTGGTCTGCCATTGGACATTCCTCAAGACCACGACATGGGCAGGATTTGGCCGGCTTCGTCACGAAAGGGTTAAGAGGCAATGATGTCGACACACGGAACTTTATTAGAATTTTGCTTAACGTTAAGATTATTTTCTATATTTTAATCTTTTAATTATTTTGTCTAAAATATTCGCAATATTATAAAACAGTTAGGTAGGCCTACTATACGTCAAAGAACATTCGGTTTTTTTATATATAATGTCATTAAGCTAGTGATGTTATAAATTATTCAAAGTAAAAATTTAATTTTCAAACAGTAGGCTCTAATTTACTAGACCTACATTTTACATCACTATCTGAACGGTATAAAATGTCGATTAAACCGCGTTTAACTCGCCCGCCCTCGTGCACGCAGGCACGGACTCACTCGCTCACCCGCTCGCTCGCCCACCCACCCACCCACCCACCCACCCACCCACCCATCCACCCATCCCCCCACCCACCTACCCACCCATCCACCCATCCATCCATCCACCCATCCACCCACCCACCCACCCATCCATCCACCGACCCACTCACCCACCCATCCATCCATCCACCCACCCATCCACCCACCCACCCACCCACCCACCCACCCACCCACCCATCCATCCACCCAGCCACCCACCCATCCATCCATCCACCCACCCACCCACTTATCCATCCATCCACCCACCCATCCATCCACCCACCCACCCACCCACCCACCCACCCACCCACCCACCCACCCATCCATCCACCCACCCACCCACCCACCCGCCCACCCACCCGCCCATCCATCCATCCATCTATCCCACCTCCCTCCCTCCCTCCCTCCCGCCCTCCCTCCCTCATCCCTCCCTAATTCCCTACTCTCACTCTTTTCCCCGATGGTTGAATAAAATTGGCCTAAAATCGCCCGCGGTCAGCACATTATGTATATATGTGATAGTGCGATTTAAAGTAACACAGCTAAGCTAGTACGTGTAGGCCTAGTAGTATTAGTTTTGGTTCCGATAACATATTTTCAGATAAAAGAAGGTCTCCAGCGATGTCTACTATATTATGGTGTGTATTTTGTGTGAGGGTTGGGCACAAAATTAATTATGTCCTGTATTTGAATAACCAGTGATAACAAATTATTAAATGTCACGTTTCAAATTTAATTAACTAATTTAATGTAAAGTCGCTAGCGCCTTAGGCAGTACTTAACGACTTAGTCAAATTATTTCCAATATACCCAACAGAATGCTTCTAAAGACCGAACGGCTTAATAAATTGATTACAACAAATATTCAAAATTTATTAATATGACCTGGCTGAGGAAATATCTTCTTGAAACAGAGTTGCTGAAGATCGTTGTTAATTTAAACAAAATCAACTTACAGAAAACTGCCTTTAGCATGGACATTGCCTAATGTAAGTGGAACTGAATAATATAAGATGCCGATATAGATGTAATGGACCGTTCCAAGTTATCCATCCATCATATGACGTCATAATAAACTACGTGGTTTGTAGGATGACGTCATAGCCATGACGTCATGAATGTCCCGATTGAAAATAGTCCGATACGTTGTATACGGACTGTATGCCTCTGCTATTTAATAAACATTCTATCGAATATTTTTGAAACTAATTTGACTGGGCGCTGTTGCTGCAACAGATTACCTACCTGTATAGTTTTCTGGAAATTGATAGTTAGGGAGCTCAGGGATTGATCGGTCCCATCACGAGGTGTGGGTGGAGCTTAGCTAGAGATGGGCGGTGCATAGCTATAACTGGAAAGGTCCATTGGGGCGATATAAAACGAGAAAATACCGATATTAAGATATTCTGTAAGTCCAGCTTCTCCATAACAAGGGCAGTCAGAGGTTGCATATTCTCGCCATCCAGAGTTTATTATCTGAAGCATGCTCTCTGTCTGGAAATCATCTTGCGCCGAAACTTCATTCATCGTGTTAAGATTTGAGCCAAATCGGCTCAGCATTTTTTTTAGGTAGAGCGTTGCACAGACGGACGGACAGGCGGGTGGACGGACGGGTGGGCGAATGGGCGGGTGGGTGGGCGGGCGGACGGACGGACAGACAGACAGTCAAACCCACAACCCACCCACTCACCTGCCCGCCAGCCCACCTGCCCAACCACCCACCCACACTCACAGTCATGCACGCTGCACGCGCGCACTCACGCACGCACTGACCCGACCACAATACTATCTACTTACGGGGCGAGGGTAATTAGGGAGGGAGAAAGTCAGGGAGAAAGAGGGGAGGGAGAGAGACGGAGGAAGTGTGAGGGGGTGGTGTATTATTTCCATGCAATATAGCTAAAGCGTGCACGGTTATGCTGACAGAGCTTAAACTTATCTCATATGCCCACACATTTAAAACCAAAATTTGTTCATTTTAAACATTTAATTCAGGCCTTGTTGACATTATCTGGCAGACTTTCAGGTAATATACCCCCAGACATACAAGGCTGTGCATAATTAAATTCACATGTTCTTTATATGTTATCACTTCACTTATAATCTTAAACATATATTTTAATTTACGGATATTTAATGACAAAGTATTTCATGCACAGTGGTATAGAGGCTTGTCAAAATATTTACAGTGTGTCCTTTAATTGTTAATGATGTATTTTAAATATAAATTGAAGAATGTATTTTCAGCGAATTGGAGCCGTTCCAACGTCGGCACGCCCACATGGGATAACTATGCTCTTCGAAAGAATTAAAAGATTAGATAACATTTAGTTTATGGGAAATTTATTAACATTTTCACAAATTCACACACAGATTAATAAACCCGATAATAAAATAGGCCTACATGTTCATGCATGTGTGCAAAGAATCAGACAGAATGTAATTAAGTGTTTGCAATGGCATGAAATTAATCTTTTATGCAGAAATAATCGACTGCTAATAGAACGGTCAAACGGTCAAACCATCACACTATCTATGCATTGCCAGCTAGGGGTGTGTTCGACTAGATAGCTATTGCTAACACTAGTTCATTATTTAACCAAAGTTCATAGTCTCGAGGAACGTTCGAATTCAAGCATATGTTCAACAATCACCGTGACGGATCATATCTGTCGATCAAGTATATGACGTCATAAACAACATTTAATGAACATTCTGCTGAATAAGTTGACACTAATTCGAATGGTTGCTGTCATACAACAGCTTACCTGTATAGTGTTCTGAAAATTGAGATTCAGCGGGTTCACGGTTCGATCGATACCAACGTGTGCAAAGCATGGGCGGAGCTTAGCTGTTCTTTGCATTGGTCTTGAGGAATGCCCATTTACACGTGAGTTTGCCACGGAAATAACTGGCTCAGTAACTAGTATACTACTTGTTCGTCCCTGATTTTTGTCCGGGTCATATTTTCAAGAGTTGTTCACATAGAGTGAGCAAACTTGGTATATAGATGCATCATCTGCTAAAGATATGTTATGTATCAAGAATAGGTCAGCTTGACTTACTTTCCACGCTTCACTGAACATCATAGCTTATTCTTGTCCGTGCACTAGTTTCCAGAGAGTTGTGTATGCAGTAATCAAACTTGGTGTGTGGATGCATCGTAGGCTAGTGTTGTGTGGCATATCACATATACGTCACCGTGACCTACTTTTCATGGTTCACTGAACAGCATACACAATTGTATTTGCCAGTCTCCGATTCTTCTTCTGGATCATCGCTTCATGTTTAGTAGTTCCCACCATGATGGTCCAAATCTCAACTTAAGACAGTGCATATAATATGTTAACCATAAAAAACCTAATGTGATAGGAACTTGTTGCCACCTTTGGCAGCCACAACAGCCAGTCAAATTGTCTCAAAATAGACAATAACACATTTCATACATTGTAAGTGATTTTCCGTAAATGGTCATCCGGGTTTAAAGGGTTATGTTAATGGTCATTTTAACAGTAAGGTTGCACGATAAGACACGATATTATAATTTGATGAGTGTCGTGTTTTGTTTCAAGTGTGTAGCTCTTCAGGAGAGCGCAGTGCCATTTTAGAAAACAGGATTAGGCCGACTTTTCCACGGGAGACAATGAGCTGTGATTTCGTGACTGGAGAGTAGACGTACTGATTTCTGCACTAAGACCCTCTCATTAATGTCCACCCACATGGCGTTCTCGTCCAGGATATTAGAGTCACGCTTAGCTACACGACTTTGTTAATTTATTACATATTTCAAATTTCTCGAATAATTGATTCAGTTAATTGAAAAAGATTTATTAGGATCTATCTAAGATGTTACAAAATTTAAGCATCTAGAAGTATTAACCTTCTTTTCTGATCAACCAATTTGCGCGTGCACGGCGCATGTTGGATGGTACCCGCTAGGGTCGAAGAGAGGGTTCAACCAGAAGTCAATAATACGTATTATGGAATTCTGGTTCAACATAAAAGGGTCAGTTTTATCTGGTCCTGTCTCTCACCTGACAGCCAGACGAGTCCGAGGGTGGTCTGTCATAGAATAGACCTTTCCAGTTTTAGCTACCACCCCCCCCCCACCCATTACTAGCTAAGCTCCACGCACACTCCGTTGTGTTGGGATTGATCGATCCCAACATGCCCTGACTATTAATTTCCTGAAAACTAGACAGATAAGTTGTTGAATATTTTTTAAACTAATTTGACCGGGTGATGTTGCTGCATATGGCGGCACCAGCGCCCAGTCAAATTAGTTTCAAAACATTCAACAGGATATTTAATAAATGGTAAAGGCATACAATTCGTACACCAACGCATAGTCCGTCTTCAACTATGCGTTCGTGACGTACTTATCTACGTCATTCATTACTTCATAATGACGTCATTGATTGCGATATCATTCTATACGTCACGTAGTTGATTATGACGTCATATGATAGATGGATACAGTGGAAAGGCTCATTTTGCGAGTCAGAAGGTTCGGGAAGCTATCACCCCAGTCTCAGTAATACAAAGTGTATTTAGAGAATCTCAGGGTTGGATGTGGTGGATAACTGAAGTCTAAGTGCACCAGGTTGCACACAATGCATATTATAATAAGGATTAAACAGATTATCTAATGAATGATAAAGTAGCTAATAACAAGAATAAAGTAAACTTAATAACTCTGCTTACAAAATATTTAGAAATAGAAGGAGAGTGTAGTTTAGGCCATCTCATTATATCTAGGCCCTGAGTAGGCCTACTCCTGGAGGCTAGTATCCGTGTGTGTTTCTGAAGAACGATTAATTTAGGGCCTGCACTTCGAAAATGATGTTGTTGAAAAATGTTGCAGTATGAGACTGTCAGCAACAGATTTCAGTAACGCGGTTTTTAAAATGATTCCCAATCTGGCTTCCGCCAAGTCATATGATCGAATAATGAAATTTGCCTACAGAATTGTGAGAGTTAATTAAATGCACACGGAAGATAATTATGACATTACATGTCTCAAGATAAAGCCCTATTAAAACATTAATTTTAACTTGTTTTGTTTTTGATTAAAAAAATTGTACTTGATAGTTTACGCCGGGAGATTTAATTGAAACAAATATTAGGAGATTAATCTTTTGCTAGTGACGTCAGAAATGTTATCTATTGAGCCCTTATAGACTATCGATAGACCTAGTGTTAAAAACCAAGGCACTCATTCGTTCACACTGGAAGACAGGTGTGAGTGGTGGCAGGGGTATGTGATCACGTCCAAGGGGGGAATCGTAATAAACGATCTTATGGACGATACAAGGAAGAGCACTCAATATCTCCATGTATATGTAAAACCGTAACATTAGCCACTTTCTAAGTGTTCTAATGTCTCTCTATTGTTAAATGCTGATATACATGTAAACCTGGACATGCTTTACATACAGACGTACGAGTATTTAATGAGTTAATTATCGTTAGTTAATTACTCATAAGAGCAGAGTATAGTATTTATTCCTTTCAAGGGTGTTTTTCTCAGAATCTCGATTTTAAGACACCATACATGTATGTGATCTGTTGGATAGTTCAGTCTATTTAAACAGATCATTTAGCGGAATTGAGGTAACACTGTATACATACGATTTGGTCCGCTGGTGCAGTGAAAAGAATCGCACGTCTACGGTCTATCACAGGCTGTGGTCTATGCGATAGCTCTCTTGATCACATGTCGGGGACCGGGGTGAACAACAAGATGGCAAACTACAACCAATGAACAGCAAGCAGCAGCCACACTCGTCACACTTTCTTCTAAGAAGGATCTCAACAGAAACCCGAAAATTAACAGCAAGAATATCCAGTCTGAAGATATAACAGCTTATCTCGGGGTAACTTTTGACAAAAGGGAAAACATGAATGTTACGAATGATCAGGACAGGTGACTTGGTAGAGCGGGGAAGGTCTAAACTTGATCTGTAAGACCGATCTTAGAGTATGGCTCGTCTGTTTGGATGACTGTATCAAATTCCAATCTTCAGACATTAAACCACAAAAACACAAAACACAGCTCTTTAACTTATCATGAAAAGCACGCATACCAATGTCATAGAAGATCCAGGAAACACCGACCCTTTACAACAAAGAGGTTGGTCAAAGACCGAAATTCAGTCTCGAAAAAGTCAGGTTTATGCTTTCATGCCACATTAAATGGCGTGAAACAAAGACGAGTGGACAACGCAAAAGGAAAAAAACTTCTTGTCTGCATCCAGAAAACTGGCGAGGGACAGGTTGGCAGAATTTACAAGAGATGTCAACAACATTATTAAGACGGATGAGACACCCCGCTGGCATGGGAAAATCCTGAAACATGCCACATCGAAATCCGAACCACCATCCCAAGTATTTGATACATAGAAGTGAGCACTCCACGTGTAAATAGAGATATCAACGAGGACAACGAGTACCCTGCGGATAGATGGACTCATGCTTACACAGATGTATCAGCGACATATATAGCATATGGAAATTACATCAGGTATGTCACCTCTGCCGCACACGTCATTTTTTCACCTATTGAGAAACACTTTACAGGTATACTGTAGACATTGAAACCGTGTGCAAAACATCGCAAGACACTTATGGAAAAAGGAATTTTAGGAGGAAACATCGCCTTTTCTGCCACTTGTGGAATAGTTGAAAATGAAAGAGCTGGCAGATTGTCCAAGAAGAAATCCACCCAAGAACAGAAGAGTGGGTAATCAACTTTGATGAACTAAAGCATACCATCAAAGAAAGTGAAAGCAAATTTGTCCAAAGAATTCATTTTATAGTCTGCAAATAGCCATGTTTAGGTTAGGGACGGAACACAATCGGCTACACTCCCACACTCCCGTCCACACAAGTTGGAAATTACTAGAACAGCCATCTATAGACGGCAAAATGCAGTTTAAACAACCTAACGTTTCCTTCATAGCCGCAAAGTCTAATCTGGTTCCCTCGATGAAAACATCTGTCCGATATCGGAAAGCATAAAAGAAACGTTCCATGGGGCTTGAAACACATACAGAGAACTCACTTTTCCAGAGTACCCACCCATCATATGACGTAATAATGAACTGCGTGATGTGTACAATGACATCATAATGAATGACGTCATGAATGACGTCGATAAGCACGTCACGAACGCATATTTGAAGACGGGCTATGCGTTGTTGTACAAATTGTTTGCTTTTACTATTTAATAAATATTCAGTTGAATATTTTGAAACTAATTTGACTGGGCGCTGTTGCTGCAGTCAAATTAGTTACAAAATATTCAACAGCTTCCCTGTATAGTTTTCTGGAAATTGATAGCTAGGTCATTTGGGGATCGATCGAGGTGTGGGTGGAGCTTAGCTAGTGATGGGCGGGGCATAGCTAAAAATGGAACGGTCCACTGCTTCATTCACTTACTTCGCTATCAAAACTTGGAAAATAATTTTGGTCATTCTGCCATGTGGTGGGGAACGCGAAGAAGAAGAAAAGAAGAAGAAGAAGAAGAAGACTTTTCATGGTACTTTATTAACAATTTAGCAGGAAGATATCACATGTTCACATTAAATATACCAAATTTGAAATGTTATAGATTATGCTGTTAAGAAACAAAAATTAAAATATAACGTATCATATTGCTAAAGGAAAATGCACAATATAAATAAAAAATAAAATATCTTCATGACTAGATCTAATGGTTTTTAATAGAAAGACACAATAAAATACATCAGCTTTAACAACTGTCATCATACTCCAAAACAAGGTACAAACAACGAATTAAAACACACGGTCAAACTAGTCCCTTGAGATTTAATTCATCATCTTGTACACTGCATAGAAGTTCATTTATAGCCCAGAAATTCAGAAAGGTTTCTATAGATCCTATGTTTTGCTGATGCTGAAATTCAATATAGATTCGTGATCGTACCCTTGATATAAAGGCTTTAAGTGGGTCTGTCTGTTCGTGGCCATCAAGAAGACGCTGCCGTGTTATATATGTGGCCATTTTTGAAGAAGAAGAAGAAGGAGAACAAGAAGAAGATAAATGGCAATTCCAGTTGCTTAAGCTAAAATTCTAGTGACTTAGTAACTGATACAAGTGACTAAGGCAACATACATTGCATACGTGATGCTTGTCTGCTACGTATTTATTTAGGTCCCGGTCATGTCCCAAACAATACAGTATTCGGTATCAGTGGCGTGCGGTGTGATGCAGGTGCCCATAATGTTGCCCACTATCCCAACTTAGCTAATTCAGACAATCCGTAGACTGCCACTTGCAAGTTTATCTTAAGCATTGTATCAACTGCATACCACAATGTTGCAATGCCTGATGTACTCTTGACCATTGAATCGATAACGTTAGCACACGAAACCAAACATTAAGGTATGATCTCAATATATTTATAAATAGATAACGCGATATTGGCTTTTAACACTCAGCCACATGATTCTGTTGTGTATCAATGTGAGAAGCCATAATAACTGTGATTGTTTGGATATATGGGGGTAGGGAAGTAATGTTCTGGAAAATATAAGCAGCACTATACTTGTATATATGTGACCGATGGTGGTTGACAACCGATAGAGATTGGGGTGAGCTGTGATGCTCACATTACCTGCTGTTAATACTGTTTATATATTCTCTTCATCATGGGTGAGCATAATGCTGCAACGATCTTGGGTCACTTGACTTAATTTCGCATAGCTGTCTTTGCCGTATTCCACCTGAAACTCATTTCGCAAAGCTATGTAATTACAATTCATTGTCATGTTGTTTTTTAGCCTGGCACGTCTCCGTTTCCCTGTTGGAATCCATGTCAGATATACTCATAATATTTATTATTTCGCCATTCTATCCCTCAGAATATGCAATAGGCTTCTAAACATGCAACTCCTGATCTCTAGATTTATGCTGTCACAGCCAATCCTCACATCCTGATCATTATTCGAAATCATTTCCCCATACTTCTGCGTTCCTTTCGGCATGTGTTGATTTCGGCTTGGGTCAAGTAGGTTGTAGTCCTCGTTAGATCGTCAGACTCACCATAGCGTTGTGTCGACTGCGGTAGATATGGGCCAGGTCTGTTTGCAGAGAGTATCAGGGACCAAGCAGTCCTGTATGATATCGTGTATAGTTTGTGTGGAGGTGCCACAGTCAAAGAGATGGCTGGTTACTGAACATATCATGTGCATGTCGGCATTTAATCCAGTATCACGTTCTTGGCCTGAAGATAGTTCTTCCTTTATTGGCAGCCTGAGCATACTCTCTGTTACAAAAGTGTGCCCCTGGCGTTCCTCTCTCCATTATCTTGATGAGGTTATTTTTATTTAGTCTAGCTCATCGGTGTTATAGATGGTTGCCTCTAACTGCCTCGTTTAGGAAGTCTGTCTGACACTTCATCTCGTGGAACTCCACAGTAAGCTGGTACAAACTGGAGAGTAAGGTTTGTCTATGTTGATATTCTGTTGAGGGAGATAATGGCATGATCAGGGGCGGATTCAGGAAATTCAGTTATAGGTGTTGGGGTGGGGTGGGGTATCGAAGCGTAAATGAGGATAGTCTGAGAGGGACTGTTTATTGTCACCCTAGGGGTTGGGGGTAGGGGGGGGGGGTTGTGCTCTGGGGTTTTCCCGTGAAATTTAGAAATTTAGATGCTCTGACAACCCTTCTCCTTCTCGTTTCTTTTTCTTTCGGAAATCTATTAATATCATGGACAAATCCAGAAATTTATGAAGACGTGGTCACAAGAGTGTCATCGAGGCATTATCTGGGTGCTATCAAAAGCTATCTGCTACATTTCTGTGGGTAAAAATGGACCTTCAGTTAGCTATAAATGTATTAATTTTTTACTCATTTTCGTATGAAAATTATCTACATAACATCATTATTATTTGTGAGCAAATGCATACATGTATGGCTGTACCCGCAATGTATGAACCATGCTCCTGCATTTTCAGAGGTTAATATGGACCTCGGTTGGCTGGTAATTTATTCAGTTTCTATCCATTTAATTATAATTTGAATGGGTGAGGGTAATGCGTTACATGCATGGCTTCAAATAAAAGGCAGCAAAAACGTTCAGTCCAATTTGTCTAAAAACATGAGTAACAGATTTCAGTCCAAGTAGTTACAAAATATATATGAGACATGAATGAGATTCTGGCTGGACGTATAGCGATAAGGTATTCTTGAATATTTTGAAGCTAATGTGAGTGGAAGGCGCTGCTGTCAAATGCAACAAAAGCTTGTAGTAAATTAGTTTTAAAATATTCATTAGCTTATAATACATGTATGGTTGCTTTGGAATTGAGATATAGGTGATCAAAGAGTTCAAACTTAGTTACACCAGTGCTGAACAAGATAAGAGCACCCGGCTTATTACAAGGTATTATATTAAACAGACTTGTGGAACTACAAAAAAAGTTCAAAATGTAGATCTATCACAATTAATGGTCACTTTAATCAACGCTATGCAGACCCAATAAAATAGATTACCGTGGTGCTACTAGTCCTGCAGTTGAAATGTGTTGTGAGGAGAAAGGGCACGATATGCGGACACGGGCGACCCCGCCCCCCCCCCCCCCCCCACACACACACACACACCTCGCCCCAGGAAGGAGGTTGCACCCCTCCCACCCATCCCCACCTGGATCCGCTCCTGCACAGGCAACTGATATAATACAATATAGAAATCATGATCGCTCAGAACGTTGAAACATATTCACTTTAGCATTTCTTCATGAAAGTATATGTTTCGCCTAACCACATTATTAAGTTGTTTTCGGAAAATATCCATGTTACAAGACAGGGAAATTTTGTAAACACGCTAAAGTGGTGTTGTCATACAAATACTGCCAAAATTACGCAAATTTCTCGCTTTGTACCATCAATCATTGGCCTGCCCTTAAATAAAATAACGTGCTTACATGAAACATTTATTTTCATAGGCGAAATAATGTTTGGTCGATATTGTCAGGATTAGCAGAAATTTTGTCGAAAAAGCACCGAAAAAATAAGTCCTGTATTCTTACCTCCCGACAAAATGTAATGTAAAACAACTCACTGTCTTGAATATTTTTGGATATTTAATAGCATATGAGGAAATATTGACGAGTGAAGAATCTGTTATCTCCGCACGTCGGCATAATTTGTCTCCTATGAATAGGATAGGTACAACATGATTTTTAAATACCAGGTGGTGCACATTTAGATTATTCTGTCAGTTGTTTGCGTGTATTTCAACGGACGTTCACTGTCCTTAATGGATACCCGACCATATATCTCAGTTGTGAAAATTCTCCTCCCGAAGTGATAGGAGGGTGGATACCTCTCTAAGAGTTAGCCACGTTAACGTTGTAACGTAAAGAAAATTTGTGAATTTTGATGTGCGTAGAACCGATTTCCGCGATTCTGAGTTGTAAAAGACCATACTTAGTTTGCTTCCAAGCTAAAATGTTACTAGCCATTGCTACAAATCTTACACAGTGGGATTTCATTAAGAGTATGTTGAGAATTTGCGAAACAATGCCATTGCATGGATGACAGCAAGGTACATAAGTCGACAATCAGAATGTTTACATCTATAGACAGCCCTAGAGAGAGACCTGAAAATACGGAGTGACAACTATTCTTAATGAAACGATCGCAATCAATGACTCGAATAGATATTCCAAATACTGAGACAACCGTACATGAGGATTCTCCATTGACCAGCATTGCAGGCGTCAGAAACATCGAAGAGTTAGCTTCAGATATGTCGCAAACTCAAACAAGAAGAGGCAATGATTCACCATCCCCTGACAGTGACCAAATCTGACACATAGGCTACAGGATCTAATTTCAGATACTTCACATATTACGTTTACATTCATACATCAGGGGCCAATGATTTCACCGTCGACTAACAGTACTGAGATCGGACAAATAAATGTACAGTTTGCTTCTGTAACAGATGTAAATCTCCGAATACAAGTGTGGTATGCATTTAATTAGCTTTTTAAAGCAGGCAGCATCTATTTGTGACAAGAGATAAGATATTCTCTACCAAGCATCAGTGCCCCAGCCCATGAGTTGCCTATCTTAGTCACTGACTGACTGTACTGGATCAACTAAGCAGACAAAATGTTTCAGGTTGTGGAAAAAGACGTGTAATTACGTGCAGTATGGACCTATACACGCGACTCTTGAAGTTAGATCATCTGGAGTCCCAGTACAAATACAAATGGATGTTATGTCCTGGAGCTTTCCATATATCACTATGTGCTTTGAGATGATTAGTAGGGATTATAGAGGGTAGTAGCTTAGATGGCACCTGGGTCGAAGCTGATCCGTACAGATTTGTTACCGTACACCAAATTGTTGCGGGTAATCATTACAACAGAGATCTATAGGCCTACGAGATCACTCTCCACGTGCTCTTTGGCATTTGGGTAGAGGCTTTCTTTCCAAACAATGTGTAGTGTGTGTAGCTTTAGAAGGTAGTGCTCGGTCGTTGGCAGATGCGTGAACATCTAAACGCGGTGTTCATGAAGCACATATGACAATAAGGGTCACAGTTGAGTCTCTCAACCTCAACAAGCTGTTAGCTGACATTGGTGTTAGGCATTCTGAAGATCATGTGTTTAAATGAGCACGCATATATGTGCGACACGTGATGGCACTATTACAATTCCAAGGAGCTAACTGCCATGGCGACTTGTATCTCCAATTGCCATCTCTTGAGAAGTGGTGTTTGTACTAATTTGTTTTTGATAGGACAGATTACGAACAGAATCCCTGATATGTTGCACACGTGTACCAGCTCGAGACTGTGGATCCTTAAATCTGGCAGCAATTCATTTGAGGAGAATTTACAGTAAATATGTCAAACCAGATTACATGCACCCACGTTGAAATAGATCAAGTCCAGGAGCAGGGAAACAATCCCCATGAGGACAGGCTGCCATTGATGGCATCACACATTCTCCTGCCACTCTTCTCATATTATGCTTGTGGTCCTCAGAACTTGCACGAATTGTCAATGAGATGGAAACCATTATTGTGCTGTCAAATCTGAACGAAGAGGACATCATTCCCTTGATCAGACAGCAGTTGGGAGATAGCAGCGTGCTATTATGAAGAAATACAAACCTTCACCATGTATTGGCACCACCTATATTCAGGTCAGATGGATACCACATGTTCAAGCTAATGACAACTGTGTTAAACTCATAAATTCCAAATGTCATAACTACAATGTTACCCATGATCTGATAATTGCTCACTACAGCAGGTATCACGAGAACGACGCAGAGCTTGTAAGGCTTCCATAACGGGATACTAGAGCATGCAACGAAAATCAAAGATACAAAATCATTTCTTGGATCCGCTTCCACAAATAATCCTCTTACCATCTACATGTATCTGGCCCAAACAATTGTGGATAATACAGAAATAGTCATCGCTACTGCAACGCATAAGAACGCCATAGCAAAGAGAGCTGTTAATAGCCTTCTAGCTGCTAGCTCATGGGAAGATCCCGGCACTTTGATGATCTGTGATGATGCGGTTGAAGCAGCGATGGCTGAGGCTATATACAGTCAGGATACAGATGTGCTACTTCTTCTAATAAGACGTGTTCCCCTTCTCAGTGAAGAGCAGCGATACTGATAGGTACACATGTTCGACGTCGACTTGTTATGCTACAACCAAATCCCAATGCACTCGGAGTCAATTTACAATGCACTCATAGCAGATAAAACAATGGTATTGTACAAGCAGCGTGGCATATCATAGGTAAATAATAAAAAGGCACGTTTGAAGATATTCTTAAAGACAGCTCCTAGTAATGTAGCATCTATATCTGCTGTGGGAATTGAGAGTAAATCTTCGGATCGGACTATCAAGGAATGTGTATCGCATCTCTGCAGTCTCTTCCTCAAGATTGGTGTCCAGATCACACAGCCAGACAACCTTAGGTTGATGTTATTCAAGCAACAACGCATTGAAAGAGGCGTGGAATTACTACTGCTAGCACTTGGAGCTTGGATGCAACACATCAGAAAAGCTCACTGCCAAGCTGCTGTATGGGAGCAGGATCTTAGTCTCCATCATGTAATGTCAGACGCTCTCAAACTGGGATGGATACAAGAAGGCAACTGCCTGGTACCAATATTGTAAGAGGTTGCACCAGCCCCACCTGCGGTTGTTGAGTTCGTGAGGTACATGTATAAGTGTGGTGCCAGTAAACCAAACTCAATTAATAAGTGTCCATTCGCAAAGTGTTCATGTCGTGTAAGACTTTGATTTTCATAGAAATATTATTTGGCAGTGTGAAGCAGACATGGAGATGTGGCAGAACACGGACAGCCATTTAGAAATGAATGACGTGTTGTAATTGCACCTATGCAAAGACGGATCTGATGTGTTATTAGCCTCAAAGTGATGATTCAAGCAACGAATCGGGCATCGATGTGCTCTTTTGTCCCTGAAATATTTCATATTTTAGATAGGTAATTTGTTCAGATATGGTGGCAGTAAATATCCTATTTCTAAAAAAGCAGATATTTAGGTGATGTGTATATACTTGTGAAAACTGGTATCGTAGGCCTAGTGTTGGTCTATTCTGCATAACAAACCTATTTACTGGTATGCTGGGGATAAATTGGTTGAAAGGGTAGGTCTACATTAATTAGATTTTAATTCGAGAATGGTAAATCTTCATGGCATTCCAGGGAAAGTCTCTCCTTGACCTAGTGTAAGCAAGATGCAGGTTAATATAAGCTGCAAATAGCGGCCATTTTGAAATCCAAAGTGGTTGATAAAATGTAAATATTTGCAGAATTGTGTTTATTTTAATCATTATAACAACTATAAAAATCTTTGACAGTGATGTCTTTGGAATTGAGTTTATCTTGGTCATAGAAACGAAGATATAGCCAGGAGTAGGTTCGAAATGGTAGCCATTTTTAAATTCAAGATGGCTGACAAAATATTAACAGCCCAGAATGGTTTATTCTATTTAATATGACAACTATGACAGCATCTGATAAGATGAGAGGATTATTTTTGGAATTGTGTTTATATAATGCTTAGAAAGGAAAATACAGTCTACCGCTGGTTCAACATAGAAGCCATTTTGAGATCCAAGATGGCAGACAAAACCGTGTCATTCCAGAATTGTGTTTATTTGATTCAGTATTGTAACAACGATACTCGTTAATCATAAGAGGAGAATGTGACATTTGGAATAGAGTTTATATAGACCTTAGAAAGGAAGATATAGACTAAAGTAGCGGCCATTTTGAAATCCAAGATGACGACTTTTATGGCCACAGAAAAAAAATGGCAAAAAGTACTTTTGCCTTTCTTTATGTAAGAGGAATGTTGTCTGAAAATTGCTAAGAATGACCCAAAAAATGCATATAAATTTCACAACTAAGAGATGTGTTTAGCTGAATTCAGAGAATTTCATTTCGCTAGCATACAGTGCTTTAGATATGTGATGTAATTGGAGCTGCAATAGTGTTCTTGGTATCGTTGGTTGGTTCCTGTGGCACATTAGTCATGTTTTCATCTTGGTAATGTTGAGCCAAGGACTCTGCAGCTCTATTACTAAAGACTAGGTTGTGCCCTTGCATGATGTTGGGTGACCTTTTGATGCATTGTCATCGTTGATTGATTTAGCTAGCATCCACAGCTTCTGTGACTCTTTATCAAAGATTAGACGACTGTCTCGTTGTGTCAACTGATAAGACATTTTTTAGTTTTTCCTATATAAAGAGAGCCAAGCGCCATGTTGTGAGTTGAGAAATTCTAATTTGTAAGAGTGTTATCCATCTGTGTTCTTGCCTGTGTGAAATCTCCATGGGGTGCCCCTAGCTCTGGAGCACCGTATGGCTTGCCATCTTTTCTGTGTCATCTCTGTGAGGAATAGCATGTTTACAGGATTTAAGGGTGCATATTCAGACCAATATGCTTGAAAATAAGCCTACAATCGTTAAAATTATGTACTTGTAGAGGCTTAAATTGTGTGCCTAGTTGTAACGAAACAAAATAAATCTTAACACATGATGATTTCATTACGTATAAATTAATAAAATTTTCTAAGTTGTGAAATTGACTTAGAGACACGAGTAACTAATTTAACTTGGCAGCTAAGAATTTATCTTAATTTATACGTATATAGATTTATTTCGTTTCATTACATATAGGTCCATAATTTAAGCCTCTATTGGTATATAATTTTAACAATTTTATATTCAAACGTTTTGGTGTGCATATGCACCTTTAAGGAGATAGTGAGGGCGTAAATATCACAAAAAGGGGTTGGCGAGATTTGCTTGCCCAAATTGAGTTAGGGGTAAAAATTTCATCTTTAGGGGTGGAACAATGAGAAAATCATATGGTTCAAATTTTCAAATCCCCCGTTAAGCATCGTTTTGGGTCAAATCCAAGATGGCCACCACCCCAAAAAAGGAAAGTGGCATATCATGGGATACCATTCTCTGATTTTGACGATTTTGGTGTCTATTGTTGGGTATTCTGGGGGCACTGAGTCGATTGGTGGGTTCTTCTAAATGATTAAAGATCAAGGTCACACTCTAAAAGTCAGCATCAAGGTCAAATAACCTCAAAATTCCGAGATTTATGCTTCATGGCCTCTAATATAGAGATTTATTTGGTTTTACTGTCAAATGTATGTTTATACAATGTGCTGAATTAATTAGTGATGGTTTTGAAAAGTTTCACCTTTGCCCTTACACTCGCAATGAATGTGTAAAGCAGTAGATGCGATCATCCTCAAGGATCTCATTCTCCAAAATATACCACATGTGGAGTTCGTGAAGTCTGTATCTCCTAATGAAGCAGAGAGGGGCACGTTGTCTAGCTCAGTGAGTCAAGCTATGGCTTGCACCACACAAGATCATGATGGCCCGATACTTGCAGATTTACTCGACGCCTCTATGACTCCCAGACATGAAATTTTGGAGAGAAAAGCTTGGAGATTCATCGGTAAGCTGGGATCATTTGAAAACCCGCATATGCTGCAAGTCTTTCTAAAGCATCTGCTTTTCGGCTGAGCCACTATCGTCGGGGAAGGCAAGAGACCAAAGAGAAGAAAACAGTGGACATTGCATGTCAACTTCTAATTCAGAACACCCGCACAGACGGACAAGTGAAGCTCAAGGCAGGGGTCTTCCCCTCATTAGACATGCACGAGTACGGGACAGAAATCTCATCACAACTCTGTCATCGTTATTTTTTTTAATAGGCTACTCAAACCTCAATATCAAGAAGCGCATTGAGCATGGTGTGCTCCTCAGCATGCAAAATACACCTGAGGGTATCACTGTTTGTCCTCCAGATTGGCTGAAAAAGGGGGTCGACCTCACTTTTGCTGTGGACAATATCGACATGCTAGAGGATGCGGCGTATGGCCAGAATACTTTTCATGGCATCATAGTTGTCCTCAACAAAACAAAGATGAAGATGCAGAGTCCATCCAAGAACCGCTCATCATTCTCGACAAGGCGTCATTCAAGCCACTGCAGGTGGAGATCCACATTACCTGGAAGAACCTGTCATCATGAAAAAGCTGATCAGGTTTCAAACATTAACGTTTGGAGAAAGAAAGCTTCTCTTGAAATCCTACAAGCACTACACCCACACCTGGGCTCTGGCCAAATACCTCGGAAATGAAACTAGTGACTCGTCAACCCCTCCTGATGGTGAATCACCCACTCCTTTTGATGGCGCCCCATCTGATCCTGCTGATGACGTCTTGCCAGCTCCTGATGGTGATTCGTCCTCCCCTCCTGATGATGAGTCATATGATCATCCTGATGGTGACTCATCTGGTGTGGGTGAGACTTCTGATCCAGTAATATCGATCCTCAGTGTGCAAAGTAGGAAAAATTACAAGGTGACAATAGCTAAGAAAGACGTCATGCCGACATGGGCAGCAACCAAATCACTCCTCATCACCCACCAAGCAGCAACCGGAGGTGCTGGCTTCTTAGCTCAAACCCCCACCCTGAGTTCGCCACACTGTATACAGTTTGAGGTTGACACAAAATATATCAGCGGTTGGTGTCAGACCTGAGTGACACACTGCCATTGAACTAGACCTTGACCTCTATGACCATGCTGTGCGGCGTGCAACTCTGCATGGTATCTATGGGGGGAGAGCCTTTAAACGCGGAGTAGAATATCACACCATGATGGCCGTAGCCATCATGATGATAAAGTTCGAAGTTATACTCAGCGATTTACCTCATGGGCCTGTGCATTTACAGTGCCAGCACCTGAAGGAGGCTTTGCCCAATCGTGATCCAAATATGACCGTGATCTATGAACATGTGGAGGCATATTATGTTCGTCACATTGAGGAGGAGAACAAGGGTGTCGGTGAACACGCAAGCTTCTTCAACCAATATCTGGAACAAGTTAAAGCACTGCTGCTGATCATTGCTGCCTCTCAACAAGGTGACTGGCTGACTTATCTCGCTGCACTGGACAACCAGATCAAGTATTTCTTTGCAGCTGACCTCAACTATGTGCGGTTCATGCCTCTCCATCTGGCGCAGATGAATCAGCTCAAGATGGACGATCCATTGACATGGGATGCTTGTAAAGCTGGCACATTTGTCATGACCAAGTCAGACATCCCCTTCACCTCTCTTCACAGACCAAAATCTTGAGCAGAAAATCAAAGTCCTCAAGGGAAGTGGTGGCTTTGTTGGACTCACTCATGACAAAGCTGCCCTCGACCGATTGGTGCACACCACACCCTTTCTTGCTAGAATCGTCAAGAACTTTTTGAGCAACTTTCCATCTTCATCCAACTCCCCACCCACCCAACCCCTCCCCCCCTTACTGTCATCTGCCGGTGATGTTTCTGTGAGATCGAGCAAAAATGCCATGAAGTTTCATGATGGCATGAAGCAGCACTGCCTGGGGGAAATCCCTTCGATACGGCAGATCTACTAAAAAACATGGCATCGGCGCTTATCACTGAGGCGGTGAAGCCTGATATCCTTCAGTACCCTGAGAAGGGTCAGACAGCCCACGAGGCCTTCGTCACTGATAGGCTTATGACCACCTCCACTCAATCCATCTGGGATGCCATGAAGAAGTTGAAACTTAAGAACTTCACGAACTGGATGCATAAGACAAAAGTCAAATTTGGTGACAAGATTTTCAAGCTTCGCGAGGACCACCAGTTCTTGGGCCGATGCTTGATCATCTAAGAATCATGCCCTGAACGTGTCCCCAAGCTGACAAAGATGATCGGTAACAATGAAATCTGTCGTCCCTTGTTCCATATGTGCTGCCGACGGATCTCTCCTCCTTCCTACTGATATAGCAAGCATTATCCATGCTGTTGAAGCCGCTGCCGACTGACAGACCTGCTCAGACTCAATCAGGCTCTGCCATCTTCTGCACCTGCTCGAGCTACACCACGATACCATGGCCGTTCTCCAAGGAATGAATAAAATATCACACATGACTACCATCCTTCATCTCAAAATAGCATTCAATGCAAGAGTTGGCTGGATGTTGACTGGGTACATGGAGGCTGGAATCATCTTTGATCGATGTTCAGAAGGGAAGAAGAAGACGAGGAGCAAGAGGGAAACGTCTGCTGCTGCTGCTGCAAGCGCTGGGCATGATGTTCACGATAGGATGCCAATCAACACGATCTCGTTGAAACAACTGCCAACATGCACGCCCAGGGCCTCTTGGAATGTTTTGAGGGTGGAGATGTGAAGCTGATAGTGGTATGTGACACAGTTTCCAAGACCATAAACCCACAGTGGCCGACTGAGACACACTCATTGGAGGAGGCTGATACCCTCATCCCACTACACTTCTTTCTGAGTATTCAAGAGTGGACTTTCCGCGAGTTGCACGTCTGGTCATTTGACACTGATGTCCTCGTCCTTCTCATGGATCTGGATCGCATGGTTATCTAGGGGCGCTGACCCAACTGAAGCTCCTGACTGGGAAAGGGGCAAAGCACCGGGAGATAGACGTGTGCGAGCGGGTGCAAGCTGTTGGGATACAAAAGTGTAGAGCTCTGGTGGGCTTTCATCACTTCACGGGGGCAGATTGGGGAGGTAAGTTTGTCGGAGTCTCCAAAAAGACGTGGGCGACTGCCTTCCTCTCTCTCAACGAAAATGACCCCATAATTGAGACCTTCAGCCGCCTCGGAGAAGGGCCCATCTCCATACCAACAACAGATGAGAGCGAAGCCATACCAGTCCTGCCAGCCAATCTTCAATACCTGGAGACATTCGTGTGCACGGTCTATGCTCCAAAAATCCCAACTCGAATCCTACCTGACCTTCACTGGGAACTTTTCCGCGCCAAAAGTCTTGAGAGCGAGGTGCTCCCCCAACTCGTGGCACATTGATCCCTCGCATACAGCGGGATAACTATTTGGTCATGCGAGCCAAGGGGTCAACTTCTGCTCAGCCCTCGCTCCTGATTCTGGAGGGAAATGGCTGGTCTGAGAGAGGGATCCCAGTAAGATGCACCGTAACCAAGCACGCCGTGCTGTGATTGAATTGGTAAAGTGTGGGTGTAAGAGAGATTGCAAATGGAACTGTTCCTGCACTAAGAACTGGCTAGCTTGCACACCTCTTTGCAAATGCAATGCAGGAGGATGCAGCAACCAGAAGGATTTTCAGATAGATGAGGAGGAAGGAAAGGATGAGGATGAAGATATTGAATGAAACCTACTAAGCTTACGATTCAGTATTTTTGTCTCATATAATAATGGGGTTGGCAGTAGTCAGTAGTCTCCCGTAACAATGAATGTGTAATGTTGTGTTACAACTCAAATTGATTACATATTTGACAATTGCATTCTATTTTGTGTTAACCATACCAACAATTCGCCAACTAACTTCAAGTTCAAGTTCAAGATTATTTATTTTGATATAGAATATACATTTACAGTTTCACAACAGGTAGTCCACCAAAGGCAGAGCCTATGTGGCGGTGGACCCTACATATAACATATAACAACAATATAGGACATGAGAATACTGAATACATAAGGTTAACATGTTATAGTCCTATATATACATATAGTTAACTGTCTCGCTGCCAAGCCTCTGCAGTCTACATTTTCCATGGAGCCTAACTCAGGGTATGCTGAGTACCTCTAAAGCCACAAGCAACTTTCAGTCAAATCTTTTCTGAAATACTCAGCCAATCCAGAGTCATTGCCAATTGGAGTTATTGTCCGCTTCCAGCAGTCCAACAGTTAATAGACGTATGACAATTTACATTTTTACAGGGAAAGACATGACAGAGGGATGTGTGCTTATCTTGCTTAAGTTAATAATTCTATATTACATATTCTTATTATCAATGACAAAGTATTAATTTTTTAATTTTATTTTAAATTTCTTTTTTAGGCTGTGATGGTAGAGGTAGTTGTTTGGTAGTTACCATTATGACAGATATTCTTCTTCTTCTTCTTCTTCTTCTTCTTCTTCTTCTTCTTCTTCTTCTTCTTCTTCTTCTTCTTCTTCTTCTTCTTCTTCTTCTTCTTCTTCTTCTTCTTCTTCTTCTTCTTATTATTATTATTATTATTATTATTATTAATATTATTATTATTATTATTATTATTATTATTATTATTATTATTATTATTATTATTATTATTATTATTTGTTCTGGTGACTGGGTGCAAGTATGAGAATAGCATGCCATGATGGTGAGTGTTTTCCAGAGTCTAGTAGGTTTCTATAATCTTCTTTTTGATATTCTGCTTAAAGTACTGTAGCTTTATGATGTCTGTGTGTGTGCTTGTGTCTGTATTATTCCATAACTGAATTGCTTTGTATGAGGGGTTTTGTTGTGCTGCTTTTGTTTGGTGGTGTGTTGAATGGAGGTTATTTCTTGTTCTTGTGTTGTGAGGATGCAATTGTGTATTGAGCATAAAAATGTTAGATAAGGATGAGGGTAAGTTGCCATTGTGGAAGTCCCTTAAGATTGTGTATAGTTGGAGCCCTCCTATGTCCTCAAGTTTTACGACCTTTTCTGATTTAAAGATATCCTGGCCACCTGCTGTTTGTGAAAATAGTTTAATAGATTGCTTTTGCAGAGATTTTAGTTGTTTTAGTCTAGCTTGAGATGTATTAGTCCAGATAGCATTGCAGTAGGTGATGTGAGGAAGTATCATTGTGCAGTACAGGTTTTTAATAATATTAGGTGTTAGATAGGGTTTCAGTCTGCGAATGATGCCAATGGTTTTTGCTACCCTGGTAGTAGTAATTTCAATATGCTTCTCCCATGTTAAATTTGTGTCCAGATATACTCCTAAAAACTTAGCATATTGTGCTTCTTGAATTATCTGGTTGTCGATATAGAGGTTTGGGAGAGCTATTTCTTTTAGTTTCTTAGATTTTGTGAATAGTATATAATTAGTTTTTGATACATTTAAGGACAATTTGTTTACTTTAAACCAGTCTATTAATTTCGCCATTTCATTATTAACATTTTTGTATAGAATTTCTATATCCTTGTGGCTGCAGAAAGGATTTGTGTCGTCTGCAAAAAGTATTAGTGAGAGATGTTTGCAGACTTTGGGTATGTCATTCATATATAGGAGAAACAGCAGGGGCCCAAGAACTGAACCTTGGGGAACACCACAAACTATATTTTTGTATTCAGAGATAGCCACATTGAATTGTACACACTATTCCCTGTTTGACAGGTAACTCTGTATCCAGTTCAATGCAGTACCTCTTATTCCATAGTATGCAAGCTTTTGCAGTAAAATTGTATGATCAATTGTATCGAAGGCTTTGGAAAGATCCAAGAATACACCTTAGCGTATGTTCATTATTCTCAAGGGAGGTTGATAATTTTTCTATCATATCCACAATGGCAAGCATAGTAGAGTGTTTTTCTCTGAAACCATATTGAGAAGAATATATGATTGAGGTTTTGTTTAGATATTTAGTAATTCTACTAAAATACAGCTTTTCTAAGAGTTTTGAGAAAAGTGGAAGTACCGAGACTGGCCGATAATTAGTAAAGTCAGATACATCTTTAGCTTTGTATATGGGTGTCACACGTGCAACCTTTAATCTTGATGGAAATACTCCCTGTGTAAGTGAGAGATTACAGATGTGGTCCAATGTTGTTAGTATTTTTGTTACACAGTGTTTAAAAATTTTCCATTTGAAATTATCGATTCCAGCACTTTTAGCTGTGTTAATTTGCATTAGTATTTTGTAGATTTCGTGAGTATCTATTGGATTTAGGAAAATAGAGTGTTGATAACTACCTGTTAGAAAGTCCTTTATATGTATGTTCGAGCTGGGTTGAATTTTTTGTGATAAATTAGGACCAATGTTAGTAAAATACTCATTAAATTAAACTAACTTGGCTCCCATGGCAACCCACAATGACACAACGATCGGAAAATCTATGCAATTGGAGATAGGTTGGCCACTCAAAGATCAGAATGATCTTGACCGTAACTCTGAGTGTTTGACCTTGATGATGAAACTTTTCAAAACTATCACTAATTAATTCAGCACATTGCGAAAGCATACATTTAACTGGAAAACCAACTGAATCTCACTATTATAGGCAGTGAAGCTTAAATTTGGAAATTTTAAGATCATTTGACCTTGAAGCTGACCTCTAGAGCAGGACCTGCCCTACAATCAGTTCAAAAATCACACCAATCGACTCAGCGGCCTAGAAAACCCAACAAAAGACACCAAATTCGTCAAAATCGACTATGACATCCCGAGATATACCGCTTTCCTTTTTCGGGTGGTGGCCATCTTGGATTTGACCCAAAACGAGGCTTAACGGACTCGAAAAATTTGAACCGTATGATTTTCTCCTTATTCCACCCCTACAGATGCGATATCCACCCCTAACTCAATTTGGAGAAACAAATGTCGCCAAATTACATTTCAACCTCCACTATTAGCAGCATTGGCGGCTTCTATGCATGTGTCCACATTTTCTGAGTATATTATGTAACACGTTGGAAATCTTGTTTGACCAAAACACGTTGTAAAGTGCCCACATTTGGGTTCAAATGGGCACTGCAAAAGGAAGATTTAAACTCTCAGTGGGAGGGTCCACCTCTAGCCCCACCCACACTTCACCTCCGCAGCAAGCTACCACAGGCGAGGTGACAATGCAATAACTTGAGAGTCACATGTATAATTAATTTGCCATGCGTTCTTCGTTGTGGAAGTAATAAAAGACAGAAGAGGAAATCCATGTCATGTCTTTCGTTAAGCTGAAATTCGTTTGCAGGATCTCCCAGAGTCCTTCTTGTCTCAAAAGCGCCTCGTTGTGCTCATTTTGCTATTAATAGCAATTAACCCTTTAATGGTCAAGATCTTTCAAGAAAATTAAAATGTTTGGCTTTGAATGTCCACTTGCAGGCCAAAGAGAAGAATATCGCTTTTGTAAATGTACCCCGGGAATTTACAAAAACAGTTTTCTGTTGGTTAGGAAATGGATGTTTCTCAAGACTGGATTCATGGTCAGGAAAATCCAAATTTTTGTTTAGTCAGTGTCCATTTGCAGGTCAAGAAAATACTATTTTTGAAGATTTACCACCGAAATGACAGGCTCGTGTATCAAGCCAGCCATTCCAGTGGTAAATTTAAAAAAAATCGTTTTCTCCTGCCCTCCAAATGGACATGTCTTACGACCACTACAGAGATAGTCCTTGTCCGGCTTGACCATTACTATTTAAGTTGACATAAGGACGTTAATAATGACGAAAGTCTATTTTTCTTGGCATCAAAAGAAGAAGTTTCTATACATAGGCCTATGTTGCAAACATTTGTTTTATATAACAGTATAAGTCCACATAACGTTTTCAGAAATACTAATATCTCGCAACTCTTAACCCGACTACTACTACTTTTTTTTTTTTTTTTTTTTTTTGAAAAACCGACGCTGACGCAGTCGGACAAACTTCACGGAGGAACTCCTTTAAAAAGGCTTGCAAACCCCCAGAAAAAAACCTGGTGAACTAGCAATCTTGATTAATATTACACCAAAACAATGATAAATAATGAGCATTAATACAATCTATAAATACATATGGCTTAAAAAGTATAGATACAAAACAATAGGCTGATAAAGCTCCGATAGCAAAACAAAACTTAACAAAGGCATTACTATTCAACCCAGGTGTAGTAGTAGACCCGTGTGGCGAGTGCAACTATCCAACAAATGAAAAGTGCCTCGTCAATCTATGACAAATAAGTCAATCATTGACGCCAGTGGGCTGATTCTCTAAAGATCAGCGGGCGTAGTAGCATTTGGGTAGTATAATACATATAGTCGGCAGAAAAATTTCAGAAAAATTGATGACACTCTTGTTTACATTTTCAATTTACTTTATTGTAAGGTTTTGTAAATTACCATTCAATCCATGTGTGGTAGTAGACCCGTGTGGCGAGTGCAACTATTCAACAAATGAAAAGTGACTCGTCAATCAATGACAAATCAGTCAATCATTGACGCCAGTGGTCTGAGTCTTTAAAGATCAGCGGGCGTAGTAGCATTTGGGTAGCATAACATATATAGTCAGCAGGAAAATTACAGAAAAATAGATGGAAATAGATGGCGCTCTTGTTTCCATTTTTGATTTACTTTGTTGTAAGGTTTTGTAAATTACCCAGGAACAAATAACCCTATAAAACTCTGTGCAAATTCCTAAAATTACCTGGGACAATTTTATAATTCAATGGCAACTTACTTTATCGATTGATTATTAAATTACCCCAGTCTGTTTATTTGTTAACATGAATTATTAAACATAACAATATCAAAGTGCAGACTAAAATGAATTACATGACACAGATTAATTAAAAGACACAGATAAATCAGCTGTAGTAATTAAATGATTTAAGCTAGTGCAGGCTCATTTATTTTTACAGCTCCCAACTCTATTGAAACTATGTTTGTTTTGCACCATATGTCCTTGAATACTTTTTCTTTACCATGCTGCTTTAATCTAAAATATTCGCAAGGAATATGATTCAGCAGCAATGAACGAAATATTGCCTTTATTGCTCTATTGTGATTGCCCATAGATGGATTTTTCGTCTGTGCACACCGATGTTTCCAAATGGCCCAAACACCTATGGTTAGTATTGTTATTAAAATAGTCCTTTCAGACTTTATGATATTTACACCACTTGATCCAAATTCTCTAAATAAGACTACATGCGTGTCTAGAACAATGGGCTTCGCTCCAAATTTTGCCAAGATTTGGCTGATATAGTCCCAAAATTGTGACGATATTGGACATTCCGCAAATAAATGCTCGATTGTTTCCTCGTCTGTTTGACATAAGTAACACCTATCAGTAGTCGTAATATTGCACTTGTATGTCAAGTGTCCCACCCATAGCCGTCGATGTAGTAATCGCCACAATAAATCACGAGGCATATTTGGTATGTATGGAGAATGTAAGCTTTTCCATACATTTTTCCAACTGGATGGTTTATAGCTTGAGTCATCCCATCTCCTAATTGCTATGGGAGGTGTTACTTGTTTTCGTCTCATAATATGGTACCATTCCTTGGATCTCATCTTGTATTTTAACATCTCATCATCAAGAACTAATGCGGGTTGTGGAGTCAAACTATTATTATTTACATTTGGCAGACGAAACCATTCAATTGGTACAGCATGTTTTATTTTATTTAGCAACCGCTGGACATCTATATGCCTCATATGTGTTTTTCTAGCTACGTCTTGCATTGAAATCCATCTACGTGTTTGAGGGTGTATCATATCCGATAAATGTTGAATGCCATATTTTGCAAAGGACGGTAGATAAAGTACTGCATTGTTATAACATATATTACTATTGCCCCACAATTGCTGTTCTAGTACTTCCTTCCAGCACGTAGGTGGAGGCATGTATCTGTCAAATATTTCTAACTCCTTAACTTGATCTTTAAACACATCTGGTATCATTTGGCTATTCGGAGGTGGCTTCTTTGAGGTAAAAACATGCTCCGCCAGAAATGGTTCTACAATTCTCTCCATGAGGGCTCGTGAAACACATGCTCACGTCTCATCTGATGTAATAAGATCATCCAAAAATTTTAACCTTAAAGAAACACATTTCACTTTAATATCAATTAAATCAAGTCCTCCTTCTAACTTAGCATTATTGAGAACACGATGGGAAACTAAATGATTCTTTTCTTCCCATATGAATGACAATATCAACTCATTAACCTCCTTTTCTACATGTTTTGGCATGTGTACAACAGATGCTGTATACCATAGCCCAGATAATGCCAAGTTGTTGACAACAAACACTCTACCAAAGATTGAAAGACGACGACGCTTCCAATTTGCTAATATTCTCTTAAGCTTAGATACTCGTTCATTCCAATTTTGTATTGTATTCGGTTTCCTGCCAAAATAGATGCCTAAAATCTTAATGGTATCATTAGACCAATTGATTTCAAGTGGCTGGTCATTCCGCTCTTTCCATGGCCCCAGAAATAATCCTTTGGATTTTCCTTTATTGATTTTCAAACCAGATGCATTTTGGAACTTTTCTAGTACGTGGTTTAAAATTGCAAAATCATTGTTTGAACTGGTAAACACAGTTGTGTCATCAGCATATTGTGACAGCTTAAGTGGTCTTGCTATGCCACGAATACATATGCCTTGAAAGTTATTATTTTGCCTCAATGCTATGCCAAGTGATTCCATCACAATAACAAATAATAATGGCGATAGGGAACACCCCTGTCTAACCCCACGTTCTAAGACAATTTCTCTGGATAATTGATTGTTCACTAAATAGCTACTCTTGATATCCGTATATAAAATCTTTACCCATTTAATAAAGTTTGAGCCTAACCCAAACGATTGCAAAGAATTAAAAAGAAAATCCCATTCCACACGTCAAATGCCTTTTCATTGTCCAAGGCAATCACAGCTGAAGGGATGCTATCCTTCTCAACCAATTGTATAAGGTCTCTTATTACCATGGTATTGGTTAGAATTGTCCTCCTGGGTACAGCACATGTCTGCTCTGTTCCAATGATTTCTCCTAAAACACTACCTAGTTTCAATGTTAGTGCTCTGGATATTATTTTGTAGTCTACACATAGTAGAGAAATTGGTCTGTAGTTCTGAATTAGACGTCTGTCATTTCCTTTATATATTAGCCTTACGTATGCCCTAGCCATAGTTGGTGGTAAATGGCCTTTCTCAAAAATTTCAGTGCCTAATTCTTCCATTATTGGACCTACAAGGTGCCAAAACGTTTGGTAAAATTCAACTGGAAGGCCATCACACCCCGGTGATTTTTCTAGTTTCATACCTTTAAGGGATTTAGTTAAATCTTCTAGTGTTAAGGGTTGATCACAAAATTCACTGCCTGTGTCTGACACCTTTTTGTCTATATTTGCTAACAAATCCAATTTTGCATCTTCATCAATTCCCTCTGACTTGTACAATGACTCATAGTAATTGCATACAATAGTACTCATTTCATTGTTGGTAAAGACGGTTGAACCATCCGGCATGTTTAATGAGCACATCACCTTATCTATTGCCCGTGCTTTTTCTAATGCGCAAAAATATCGGGTTGGCTTTTCCCCTTCTGCGTGCATCTGGGCTCTTGCTCTAATTTTTGCACCCTCAAACTCATATTGTTCTATATCTCTTATTTTACTTTTAATTTTAACCAGTAATTCATAATAATTCTCTTCACCATTATTTACTTTAGCATTAATTTTCATCAGTGATCGATGAAGTGTTTTCTTGCGTTTGCGTATTTCCTGTGCTTTTCTAATAGCATACTTTCGGGAAACATACTTTAAATCCAGTTTAACATCCTCCCACCATTGCAATGTGCTCTTATATGATGCTTTCCTATTAATACAATGTTGCCAACAACTCTCTATATTATTCTTATAAAATTCTTCTCCCAACAGTGTTGTGTTTAATTTCCAAAACCCGACCCCTTTTGTTACCCAGTCAGCATTGGCAAAGGTTACACAAACCATGTTATGATCGGAGAATGCAACTGGCTTAATATTAACATCTCTCCAGTACCCTGTTAACAAACTATTCACATAAATTCTGTCGATCCTTGAACCAACTTTACCATCTACCGAAAAACATGTAAGATCTTTACCATGAGGTTTTGATATTCTATAGGTGTCCACTAAATTTTCATTATCACATATTTCTTTTAAGAGTCTATGTGATGTATCAGTATAAGTTGAAGTTGCATTCCTGTCATTTTCTTTGTCTAAGACACAATTAAAGTCACCACCCATTACTAAGTTTTCAGTGATGTTATCTAGTGCTGTTTTAGACATCTCCTTAAAAAAATTACGACGTAGTTGATGAGATGTAGGTGCATATATACACAGCAACGTGATACGTGTTTGTTGTATATCTAGCGTGACTCTCACCCAGCGACCATTTGCACCTGATACTGAAGAGATAATATTTACATAGGCTGAACAACGAGGGAGTATAACAATTGCTACGCCTGCACTATTATCTTGAGATAACGAATAAAATATTCTGGATCCAGAAATCTTTTCTAAATTATCGTATAATTCTGACTTCTGAATTTTTGTTTCCTGTATCAAAGCAATGTCAATCTGCTCATTTTTAAGAGTCTCTAGTAAGTGACGTTGCTTTATGTCACTATTTAAGCCTCTACAATTGAGTGTGCAAATTAGCATAAAAGGTAATAAAATGCTGTGTAAAACCGCCATTATTAAGCTAACTAGATTTAATTTTTTTCGACCCTCTCTTAGACCATTTACCTATTTTACTCACAAACGCTGCATTACTTATCTCAACTTTTTCCAAATGCTTATATTTTAATATATCTGAATCATGACGCAGATGCCTATATTTAACACCATTTGCCGTCACATATGGAACTAACACCTCTCCTGCCTCTGACCTGTACATGACCATTTCATCAGGTGATTTAGAACTCTGTGTTTGAATGGATATATCAGATTCAGCGACTGACATATTATCGTCTTCTATATCACTTTCCTCTATTTCTGATTCAGAACTCTCTCCATCTTTCTGTCGCTTTGTTCCACTCAATCGATCCGAGACACCAATTACTTTCTCTATATTATTTAAATCGTCTGGATTGAGTGTACTCAGTGGAAAATCAAAGTTAGTTTCAGTATCTTGCGACCTGAATTTTACTTGTCCTAAATTAAAACTCTCTTCCAGAGGGTATTTATCATCATCTTCAACTTGTGTGGAACTAGCCTCTCTCTCATCAAACTTGGATTGACTTGTTACTGGAGTAAGACTTAGCCCCTCATCTAGAACCTCTATTTCATCGCCTGCAACTACAGCGATTGGATTCTTAGTTTTTTCCCCATGCTTCTCATTAACATGGACTTCAGCTACAATCTCAGCAACTACTGGTTCGATGACATTTTCCTTAGCAACGTGCTTCCCATTAGTATGAATTTCAGCTACAATCTCAGCAGCTACCGGTTCTATGACATTCTCTTTAGAGACAACTTGCTCTGCACTTTTATCATCACCCTTTTTGACAAATTTGTTCTGCGGGCATCGCCACTTAAAATGATCAGATGATCCACAAACTAGACATTTGTTTTTGTTAGGGCAATCTGTTGCAAGATGTTCTGTGCTTAAGCAGATTCTACACTCCTTGATTTGCCCCCTGTACCATAATGGCAAGATAAATCGACCATCTATGGTGACCTTGCTTGGGAGAGGTTGTTCTACCTTTTCAAACCAAATTCTTCTGATGCCATTTTCTAAGGTTCGATCAAATGGATAGGTCTCGTGTTCTACTTTGTCCACTTTGCCATACTTGGTCAATTCAGTGATAACCCGTTCATCTGGGATCTCTAATGGAACCTTCATCTTGACTAATAGACGATCAGAATCTATTTCCTCCACATTACACACCTCACCCTTCACGACAAGGACCTCGTCTAGCAACTTTTCCTTCACACTTTCATTAACTACGGTGACATTCCATACAGATTTGGAAACATTAACGAGACCTTGAAGGACCCTTGGCCCTGCCCCAACTACATCCTTCAACCCATGATACACCTCAATTGCCGAAACACCCCAAGCCTTTGTCGTGATTTTAAGACTCAGGGTACGCTTATATGAGGTTGCCATGGTGTTTTATAAAAAGCAGAACCCCATACTACTACAATATATAATACAAATATATAACACCAAGACGTCGGGGAAAGAGCTAAACACTAAATAAATAGTGTCCCCTTTTGAAACCCTGACGTCTACCAACAAATATACGAATAGAGAGTACAGTCGTATACTTGTTAGTTTGAACCACTTTCTAAGTGGTTCACTAACACCTAGCCGATTAAAGTATGCTAACAAATATATGATTAAATAGTCAAGTCATATATTTGTTAGTCTGTTCGAGTTGACCGGGGACAGCCAACTGACTATAAGGAGTTATATAGTTAAAGAACTAGGCTTGTGCTTACAAATGACAAAGGAATTAAATCCACTCACTCAAGCGATCTTGCCAAATACAATGCTCTAGCCTACGATCTATAGAAATAGCAGACCGGCGCGGGGAGAAATGTATTGCATTGACCACAGTAAGAGGAGCCCTATTAAATGGCGAAAACCGCCAGCTAAGAGGAATGCCTTTAGAAAATAGAGACACAAAATGCGCTCCAACCAAGACAAGAATTTACAAATTAAATATCAAGTTTGAAAGGAAATACTAATACGAAATATATGTATAAAATTTATCTACAAAATCGCGCTAGAAACTAGCAAATTCGGGCAGCAATTGCAGAGCTAAATAAACGCGTGCGTTCACTTCGACTACTACTACTACTACTACTACTACTACTACTACTACTACTACTACTACTACTACTACTACTACTACTACTACTACTACTACTACTACTACTACTACTACTACTACTACTACTACTACTACTACTACTACCACGACTACTACTACTACTACTACTACTGCTGCTGCTGCTGCTGCTGCTGCTGCTGCTGCTACTACTACTACTACTACTACTACTACTACTACTACTACTACTACTACTACTACTACTACTACTACTACTACTACTACTACCACTACTACTACCACTACTACTACCACTACTACTACTACTACTACTACTACTACTACTACTACTACTACTACTACTACTACTACTACTACTACTACTACTACTACTACTACTACTACTACTACTACTCTACGACTACTACTACTACTACTACTACTACTACTACTACTACTACTACTACTACTACTACTACTACTACTACTACTACTACTACTACTACTACTACTAGTAAAACGATAATGGTTGGACACGAACAAGCAGGCATGCAGTAAACAAGAAAATGGTGAAGAAAATGAAAACTAGATAATTGTTTTGAGACTACGAGTTAAAATGTTAGGCCTATAGTTTATCAAATATTCTTCCTAAATTAAATCATATCAAGTGAGATCCATTAAGATAATTACGCACATTCGAAGAGCATTTTCAAGAGAACGTTGATGAGAATTCCTTAGCCGGGTTATAGGTACCACGGATATATTTATCCCAAAGTTTATCTGAGTGCGCAGCAATTAACCAGAATGGACACTTCACTGGGCCACTTAAGTGCCTTTTAGGCCCGTGTAATTAATTTCCACTTCACAAAGTATCAGAAAATGAGGAACTAAAACGCCATCGATAATAGTTAACCTGAATACCGCCTGACATCCAGCGCAGATAAGCGAAGATAAACAGATTAAACATTTATAAACCTAAATAAACTTTAAACAACTACGCGCAAGAAATCGTGATAAAGTTTGGGTATTAATTAAATTAAAATTTTTAATTTTTCGGCCAATTGGATTAACAGACCATAGAGATACCGGGAATTCGTTTTGGAATGTATACGATTGGCCCATCCTAATCAGTTCCCAAATTTGAGTGGATGACCATGCTCTTCATAATCGGTTTGGAAAATTCGATTACTATTCTGGGCATATATAAATGTCAGATTGCTGACGGAATTTTAGTGCGGGAGGCGAGTTCCCTTCAAAAATAATTATACATACCATCAGTTAGGAAGGGAGTATAGTGCTAATTTTTGACAAATTATTTGACGAAGAAACTGAAAGACGCAGGCCTGTCATGGTGGTCGTCTTACCGGCCCTAGTGATTGGGCTGGTTATCACATCTAGCTTCGCCAGTCAAAGGTAGGAACTGTCGTTAATCATGTAACATCCAAGCTGGCAAAAACCGGGCTTCTTCAGTGGTCTTGAGAAATGTCTATTTGCAAAACAAGAAAATTCTATTTTTGAAAATTTACCACTGCTATTCCAGTGCTAAATTTGCAAAAATAATTTTCTCTTGGTCTATAAATGGGCATTTTCTATGAGGAAATTTTAATTTTCTTGAACAGCTCTGAGGGTTAAAAAGTTAATTATCTTAACGCGTACATCTACTATTGCTTTAGTTTGTAGCATTCTGGGTGACTGTTCCATTCAACGTAACAACTTGTGCCGTTGCTATACCATAGGGTACAGCAGCACCACATTCTCACTGGACAGTGCCCAGTTTGAGAGCTGTGCTGTTGTATGGTGTTCTTGTCTATCAAAGACTCGCAACATCATTGTCTTCTACTTCACACTGTCAACGTTCTTCCATCTATACTTTTCAAAACTATATCTGCCATAATAATTAAAATTTTAAATATGTTTTTAAAAGGATGCTAAATTTATAAGATTAAACTCTCTGGATTACATTTTAGTCTTATCAGTTGCTCTGATTTCACCTGATGTTCCTTATTTGCATTTGAGCACGTCAATTGTTATACAGTTTTGAGTGGGCACAAATCTACGTTTTCCTAAATTGGATGGTTTCAATACTGTTCAAAAAATTATTTAAATACAGTTCACATTTTATAAAAAAAATGTAACTGTAAAAAAAACCTTGTCCTACATCAGAAACTAAGAAAATTGCTAAAATATAGGCCTACTTTGACTGCTCCTTAAAAAATTTCCTCTACAATTGACAAAACATTTCAGTTGTCGGAGACTTGTCTGAGTATAGCCACGAAGACGGACACGCTGTTATGAATAACGTAAATAACAATTTAAGACTAGACAATGGATAGATCCGATCGGTCGCTCAAGTATTTGACGTCATAATCAAATATGGCTTACGTCACTTGATAGCTGACTTCACAATGAAAACGACATAGGTCAGTCACGAAGTGACAATGGTCCTTAAGTGTCTCAATTGTATGTCTTTGGCAAATTTATAAATTAATAAATATTCTGCTGAATATTTTGAAACTAATTTGACTGGGAGCTGTTGTTGACATTGTTCTGTTTGTCAATATTTCTTTAGATTTTGCCAAAGCTGCCTATGGCGCAACTTTCGCCGGTTCGTTCAAGTTTGTTAATCTAGTCTCTGAGATATCAGACGCTTGTGAATATGCAGAGAATTCTGACTCGATTTTAATTTAAACTTAAATGTAGTAAATCTTATAAATTGCAGCCATTTCGTTTCTGGATTTATTTACCATTCCACTCATAATTCTACTTGGTGAGCAAAGTGTTATGAATCGGCATATACAAAGTAGGCATAGGCCCCTATTATCATGAAATTTGGTCATCTACCTTATCCACTTCCTCTTGGATAACATGGACCTTATTGAGTGACACATTTCTAGCTCCGCCCAGCCCATATAGAGCTATGCCCCTCCTACTTTTTACCCGTAGTAGACTCGATTTGAAAGTTGAAACATGAATCTAAATTTCAAGGTATCGTAAGTATAGAGGTAAGCTGTTGAATATTTTGAAACTAATTTGACTACGGGCTGTTGCATATGGCAGCAGCAGCTTCGAGTCAGATTATTTTCAAATATTCAACAGAATGTTTATAAAATTGTAAATTGACAAAGGAAATATAATTCATACACTTTGATGACGGACTATTCGAATTCGCGAACAGCTAACAAGTTACTTATTTTGATCATGACGTCAGATACGTGAGTGACAGATCAGATATTTGAGTGACAGTCGGATATGCCTATTGAAGTTCATAGTACTGCCGTTTGACGGCGCACCCTGTCACACCTATGCACTTGGAGCCTGCTTGGGGGGACTGTGAAGGATGTGCCATTGATCCTCAGGGCCTAACCTAGACGACTGGTCAGGTGGGGTGTGGGTGTGGTGAGGTTTCAATGCCTGTGGTGGTGGGTAGGGATGGGGGGGGGGTGAGGGGGGTGGGGGTGGTGGTGGTAGTTGTGCGCGTGTGCTGTAGCTAGTAGTATTTTCCAGAATAAACTTCCGATTGCGGTAATGCCAACCCGCCAATAAATGACACGTCCATATACAGGACTCCGTCTTTGGTTTAAACAAATTTAATTTTTCTGTTAAAGTGGGGACACATTAAGACGTAGCTTATTAGTGTGATTCCCACTTGAGTTATGTACAGTCTATTACTAGCAAGAGGCGGTTACATAGGTATAAAATGTATAAAAATGTACAACATTATACAGTATATAGGGGGCCTAAGTTAAGGAAGTATACTGAGATAACCATATACAGTGGGAGAGAACCCGTTTTTCGTGAAGAGTTGGACAAAGATAGAGGTTAGATGGTGGGAGGAAGAGGATTGAGGAGATAAAGTGGAAAGAAAAGGAGGTTGGTTTCAGCTGGCGCCTGCCAATGTACTGATTAGTAATGTTTACTAGTGTTTACTCTTTCTTGACTCCCAATATACAATCCAATGCATTTGACCCTCTATAGAGAGACTTTAGTTAATCAAATAATAGTTTATATTCCCAAAACTCATGGTCTCATTTATAGGTTATTCATATACTGTGTTATTAATGCATAATTACCTATTACAGCCCCGTAGTGGGGAGGGGCGGTTGGGTGGGTGGTGTGATGGGTGGGGATGAATTGGGGATGGTCTGAGAGGGTGGGTGTCCGCTCTACTAGACCACGGTCCTGCTCTGGAAACAAACCGTTTACGTGGGATAGCTCTCTGTAGCTTTGTTCATTTGATTTTTTAAACTCTGGAAATTGGTTGGATGTACTTTGGGTGGTGGTGCCTATAAATTGTGGAGTGCTATGATATGTCACTCAAGTCTATGAGGTCATAATCCATTACGCCACATGTATAGTGATGTCACAGTCATAATGGCGTATTCAAAGTATATACATCGATTCCAATACGCGTAAAAGGTACGCGGAGCGTAGCTGGAAATGAGGGGGTGGGGTGTGTGGTGGTGGTTGGGTGTGGTGGGGTAGGGGTGGAGGGTGGATGTGGTGGGTTAGCTAGAAATGTACCCCTCTTTTATGGTCCAAATCGGAAATCCAATATAGCGACCAAAACGGCCATCTTGAAAATCAGTTTCCGTAACATTAGTCCTTGTAGCTTTGCACAATGGACAAATCAAGTTTCTCAGTCAATCACGTGTCGTCATAATAAACAACGGCACACGCAGGCTTACGTCACATCCACAATCATAATTGACACAAATAGTCCGTCTTTAACCTAAATTAGTCCGTCAAGTTGTACGAATTGTATGTCTTTAATATTTAATAAACATGCTGTTGAATACTTTGAAATTAATTTGACTGGGCGCTGTTACTGCTATAGTTTTCTGGAAATTGAGAAACAGAGAGTGTGCTTGATCCCAACACGTGCAAAGCGTGGGTGGATCTTAGCTAGATATGGGCGGGCAGAGCAAAAACTGGATTCCTCCATTGTACCAAGACGTTGGAAATTCACTGTGTGACATATGGGGAAGATCCCTATAGCAATTGATCCGAATACGAAATCTGATCTATGGACACAATGCAACTATTTTGAAAATCATTTTCTCTGGGTTAACGTAATATGCATGTTTGAACAATGGACTCAAAACGTTGGCAATCTATTGAGTACGGCAATTCGTTGACATCCTGAAATATTTGTTTCTATGCAATGATTCCCTTTGGGCGTTGAAGAATTATTTAAAAACAAGGTGAATATTTTTCCCTAGGGTCATTTATTACTAATTTGTTATGCGCCCTCTCTGGATTTATGCGCCCTCTCTGGATTTTACCGCGCGTGATATTTGAACCCGTCGTCGCATCATCACTATATCGGTGTGACAACTACTTCTATGTTAAAATAACAGGATGTTTGCAAGGCATAGGATGCCAATTAAGGAAATTGCACTTTAGATCTGCAAATATTCAATCATTTCTGAAGACGCAGGTTACCGGTAGGACCTATATGTTAATGAGCACGATTGACAATGAGAGGGCTAGCCTACACACGGGGTTTGTGAGAGTGCCCCTTCGAATTACCAAAGTGACGAATTTGATATTTGATCATATTTTCATTGTAATCTAAAATTATATCCTATTCCAGTTTAAAAAAAGATAACCGTTCTAAGTGGCAATTTCCTTTCTGTACGACAACCATATGCACAGTGCGACAGAAGCAACAATAATCCAACATGAACTATATGGCCCAGCATAGCTGTGACATCGACAGTTTTGACAGGCATGTCAGAAGACGCACGCACGCACGCACGCACGCACGCACGCACGCTCGCATGCAAACAACAGTGCCTGTCTTCCACGAGGACATCAGCGAATCAAATCAAACACACAATAAATCAACTTATATCAGAATATGATAATTAAAATACGACAGATGTTGCAAAATCTTGCTGGGTACCTTAGAATAACTTGTATGGCAGTTGTTGCTTTCGATGGTATGCGCGGATACCGGTACCAGTCAACTAGTTTAAAAAATGACAAGCCAATTAAGTTTACATTCAGGTTTCTTGAAACCCGATTTCTCGGAAAATTCCTTGTTGTTAGTGGTTAAATCGCTTATCAATAACTTAGCCGCCAGCTGTGTCTGCCGCCCCCTGTACCGTGATTTCCGCTTTGAACCGACATTGACTGACACAAATCATACCTCAGAAAAAACAATCTTGTGTTATAATGATTTAACCAGCTACTGAACCAACAAGGAAGGGTTTCTACAAAATAAATTGAAGCAAACTCAAAACTGTCAATACAGTGGGGATACTACTCGCACGTGATTCCGCAGATAACCAGCTAAAACCGCATTCTCACAAACACAAATTGGTGACAACAAATCGCGGATTACATGTACGTCTGCTCCATGTATAAAATATTTATAAAAAGCTTTAATAAATTATCATAGAATTTCCAGCCTATTTTAGGAACAAAAAAAAGCTCATCAGAGACGTACTACCTCAGCTGGCTCTTCGTCTCACTCCTCTTCCTTCGCATCGACACGCCCACTCTTCTAGTTCACCCTCGGCGCGCTTATCTTCGTGCTCCTGGTGCCTGTCCTCATCCACCTCTTTCGGGGCTCCACATCTTTCTCATCTCTCTTCTAAATTTGTATTCTTTGAATGGACCTTTCCGGTTTTAGCTATGCCCCGCCCACCTCTAGCTAAGCTCCACCCACACCTCACTCGTGTTGGGATCGATCGATCCCTGAACTCCCTGACTATCAATTTACAGAAAACTACACAGGTAAGCTGTTGAATATTTTAAAACTAATTTGACTTCTTCTTCTTCTTTTCGATCGCTGGTATCACACTTGGAGAGCCGTTCTCAAGATGAAATCTGTGGTTTTCTGCAGTTCTTCCACAGGCCCATACAGCTTTTCAAGAAAACAGGTTGACAAAGGCCAGATCTCTTCTCTCAGCAGCTGATACGTACTGCAACATTGAAGTATGTGCTCTGTGGTCTGTTCTGCTTCTCCACAAGGACAAGCGGGCGATGTCGTACGGTGGAACCGCCTGTACATGTGTTGGTTTAGTCTGTTATGTCCAGTTCTGAGACGAAAAATGGTCACTTGCTCTGGCCTCGAGAGATGATGGTAGGCATCTTCTGATTGAGGTGTTCTATAGAGTGACTTGATGATAGTCTTCATCTCTGTATGTGTAACCATGTTTTCTGTCTGATTCTCTTCGGCACCCACCTTTGCCATCTTGTCTGCTTCCTCATTTCCTTGGACTCCACAGTGTGAGGGGATCCACTGCAATGCTATCCGAAAGCATTTGATGGTTTGTAGTGCTTCTTCAAGTTGTGGCAGCTTACCTTTGGTGATAGCCTCAAGGACGGAGCGGGCATCAGATAAAAATACAATCTGTGCAATAGGGTCTGCTGTTCTGCTGATTGTATTAGCTGCATGGACCAGTGCGTCGACTTCAGCTCTGTAGTTTGTGCAGTGTTTGCCTGTCGGTATTGCAGCTGACTCATGTTGTCCGTTTGGATACTGTATGTGCAGTCCGGCACCTCCGCTCCTAATTGCATCTTTGGCTGAGCCATCTGTGTAGATCCTTATCCATGTCTCCTGAGGGTACATTTCTTCCAGCATGGTTAGGGCCAGGGCCTTCTTGCTCACATCACTGTGTTCATCTTTGGTTGTGAGATGAGGTACTGTGGTGCGAATAGCTATGCTCTCTACTAGTTTGTTTTCCCAGGGTGTAGGATCAAGGGTGTGGTTTGGGTCTTCTATTTGTGCTGGCAACATTTCTTGGTGTTTCCTTTGAAGTGCTTTTGTCTCTTTCACAAAACTTGATCTTTTAAGTCTTCCTGATGACAGCTGTGCTTGCCTGATCTTCATTGGGTGGTTGTTGAACGATTTGAACTTTGCAGTGCTTTGCATTCCCTTCCTTTACTAAGTGGGGGGATGCCTGCTGTCTGCTCCATTTTTTCTATTGGTGTTGATCTCATTCCACCAGTGATGATGCGCAGTGCCTGGTTTTGTACTCTGTCGCGGTTCTGTTGATGGGATTTAGCTGCTGTCATCCATAAGCTGGACCCATACTCAAGGTGTGGTCGTACGGCACCTAGGTAGATGGGCTTGAGGATCCTTTCATTGGCACCCCACTTTGTTCCTGCCAGCTTCCTCATGATGTTTAGCTTTCTTCTGGCCTTTGCCTCTGCGTTCTAGATGTGCTCCTTCCATGTTAATCTTCTGTCATAGGTGACTCCCAGGTATGTCTGCTGGTCCTCGTACTCGAGTGGAGTACCGCCCAGTGTCAGATTGCCAACCTTGGTTTTGGTGGACAGTGAGACTAGCATGGCTGATGATTTTTCTTTGTTGATGGTAATACACCAGCCATCGGCCCAAGCTGTAATTCTGTCCAAGGCGAGCTGCATTCTGTACGTGGCAGTTGTTGTGTACTCCTCGGTGCACCAGAGTACGAGGTCATCTGCATAGAGGGCTGCTTGGATCCCATTGGGCAGCTCTGCTACAATGTCATTAATGAAGAGTATGACCAGAGTTGGTGATAATACTCTGCCTTGTGGTACCCCTTGTCTCAGCAATACATTCTGTCCAGAATGTCCATCCACCAGCACACTCGCTCTGCGATTGTGTAGGTTTGACTTGGTCCATCGGAACATGTTGCCACCGATGCCTGTGCGCCGGAGCTTCACCCTTCCACACCTTGTCAAATGCCTTCTGCAGATCGATAAAGGCAGCTAGCATCACCTTCTTGGCTTGAAAGGTGTCCTCTATGACCTGTGCAAGATGTGTTGTTTGATCTTCTGTGCTCCTGTATCTTCTGAAGCCAGCCTGCTCTGAAACTATAATGTTCTCCGACTCCAGGTACCACTGCAACCGCTGGTTGACTATGCGCTCCATGGGCTTACATATGCAGCTTGTAAGACTGATAGGACGGTAGCTCAGCACTTTCGTCTTGTTCTTCCATTCTTTCAGAATAGGAGTCATTCTGGCTTCCTTCCAGCACTGAGGAACCTCTCCATTGGTCCAACTGAGATTAAAGATGTCTAGCAACTTGCGGAGAGATGCATTACCAAGGTGTTGGATCATTTCATTCGTAATGCCATCTGGTCCAGGAGATTTCTTCTTCCTCAATTGGCGGATAGACTTCTTCAGTTCTGCTAAACTAATGTCAACTTTCATTGCATCGTGAGTGTTGGTGTCTGTTCTTTCCTTTTGCTCTTTTCTAACCTCTTTTTGACGCATTCGTGTTATAGAAATGTTGCTTTCTTTTGCATATGCTTTCGCAAAGGCATCTGCAGCCATCTTTCCTGACAGTGTTTGCCCATCTTCTTCAAGAGTAATCTTCTCTCCCCCGACACCCTCATCATTCAGTGCTTTAGTCAGGCTCCATAGCTTTGTTGTGTTTCTCTCTAAATTAAACCCTGCCGTCTTTTCCCTCCAGCTTCTTCTTTTGGCCTCCAGCTTGGTCTTTAGATACCTGGCTTTAGTTTGTTGTAGTGTGAAGTGGATTTCATGACAGGGATTACCCTCTACATCTTCTCTGGCCTTGTCTAGTTTATCATGTGCTGCTTGCCGTTCTGTTGTCCAGTAGGGGCGGTAGTTTTTCCTGAACCCTCGAGGAATCACTCCGTTGGCAGCCTTGAGGATACTTGAATTGAATTCCTTGACCGCATTGTTGATGTTTCTCCCTTCTACTGCTATATTTTGGGTAAGCTCATTGGAACGAATGCCGAACAGACTCCAATTTGC
Organism: Chaetoderma sp. LZ-2023a; assembly: GCA_034401795.1. Classification (NCBI taxonomy): domain Eukaryota; kingdom Metazoa; phylum Mollusca; class Caudofoveata; order Chaetodermatida; family Chaetodermatidae; genus Chaetoderma; species Chaetoderma sp. LZ-2023a. The sequence goes on from CM067365.1 coordinate 4,346,761, forward strand.
CTTTTTGTAGTTCCACCTTGGATGTTGAGGTGAACTTGTCGAAATACTTCCAGAAAGAGAGAGGAGGACTGGGCGGTGGTCGCTTCCTCCTAACTGCGATCCGACCACTCTACTGAGGTTTCTGTGAATGTCTTCTGTACAAAATGCCAAGTCCGGTGTTGTTGTCGAGTGCCACCGGCGCGAGTAGACGGTAGACTGATCTGTGGGATCGTTGACAAGTAAAAGGTGCTTTTCATCTTGCCATGCTTCAATGTCTTCTCCTCGTTTATCAAGTGTTCTGTATCCCCAGCTCTGAGACTGGCTATTAAAGTCTCCCGCAATGAGGAAGTGGCAGTCCGGGACCTGGATTGTGTCAAGTGTGAGATTCTTGTCAATAGGGCAGTAATAATTGAAAATGTCAATCACAGAGTTGCTGGTTGTTACCTTGATCTTGATATATTCTGCCTCTTCCATAAAGGTTTTGCTCTGGCTGGCGTTCACGCTGTTTCGGACCAAGGTGATCACCCCGCCTTTCTTTCTTCCTCTTCGATCACACCGGAAAATGTGGTAACCTCTGATCTTAAATGGTTTTCCTTCTTGCATGTGTGTCTCTTGGATGCAGCAGATATCAATGTTGTTTTCGTACAGGAACTGTTCGAGCTTTGATTTCTTGTTGGTAACCCCTTCTGCATTCCAGTGCATGATGTTGATACTGGGGTTCTCTTTGGGTTTGGTCTTCTCTTTCGGTTGGCCAGTAGCTCTCCATCCTCGTCCCCTGGCTCCACAAGACGAGTTGATGGGACCTCCAGTAGCTGAGGGTGGGATCCTTCGAGGTGTGGAGCCCGGCGATGCACCTGCCTGGCGGATCCTCACAGGGCGAGCACCATTTCGGTTGATTCGATCTCCAAGTGTCATTCATTTGCGTTGTGCATAATCCTCTGGTTAGCCCCTATATTATGACGTCATCATACACGTCACGTAGTTGATTATTACGTCATATGATGGATGGATGGATAAACTGAAAATGCCCATTATTGAGATGAGAAATGGATCTTTGACATGTTGCTTACTTTAAACGAATAGATTAGGAAATGAGAATAATTAATTTACAGAGATGATGTTCACTGTCATAGTGTACAATCTTTTGAAACATACTAGAGAAACCACGCGTAATGGACCGTTCCAATTTATCCATCTATCATATGACGTCATAATCAACGACGTGCCGTGTATGATGACGCCATAATGATGACATCATTAGTGATTCTTCATAGTCCGTCTTTAACCTTAATAGTCCGACACGTGTATGAATTGTACGTCTTTACCATTTAATAAACAATCTGTTAAATATTTTGAGACTAATTTGACTGGGTGCTGTTGCTGCCATAGGCATACTGGCATAGGCAGCAACAGCATCCAGTCAAATTAGTCTCAAAATATTTAACAGCTAACGTGTATAGTTTCTGGAAATTGATAGTCGTTTATCAAGCCAGTCATGCCAGTGGTAAATCGTCAAAAGAAGAACTCGTTTTCGGCCGGTTTGAGTGTTAAATCGTTAAGAGTATTTAGATCCAAGGTAGGAGAGGTGGAGATATTTGGATCAACGCGCAGTCACGCGAAGAGTAAGAGGTAAGCCAGTTATTTCTATCCGAATAATCATACAAAACTCGGACTAGTAGGGCCCAATAATTGTCTTATTCATCAGTCGTAATGCGGGAACTGGCTTCTTGGATAATTTAATTCGGAATTTTTCAATATTGATTTCTAGATTTCATCGAGGAGGAAGATCTGACAACTCTGAGAATAAATCTCATCGAGGAAGACGAGCGGCTAATGTCCGTAAGTAAAATAGTACCATTACATGGAGAGATCATATCTGTCACTCAACTACCTGACGTCATCATCAAAATTTAAGATGCTAGTAGTTCAGGGTTCAAATTGTTAAAATCTATTCAAACACACGTACAAAGTGGTCGGAGCTTATTTAGAAATGGGCGTGGCATAGCTATTCTGCAAGTTTGACTAATATATTGATCAAAATCTGTATATTATTCAAATGGCCAATTTAATCATCATTGCAGCGCCGGTGTTGGTGAGTGTGATGGGTATCTATGCCGCCTGTCCCCACGCCCTAGACCGAGTTCTCAGACTCCACCCTATGCCGATTCTGATATGCCGGTATGTCAGAATCGGCATAGGGAGGAGTCAGAGAACTCGGGCAACCCACATCCATGCTCCGCCGTCCACATTTTAAATGACATGTATTAATCTGTAAATTATTATTATTATTATTATTATTATTATTATTATTATTATTATTATTATTATTATTATTATTATTATTATTATTATTATTTCAGATCGATTAAATGACGAAGGTAAGTTTTAATCATCATCATTAGCAGCAGCAGCAGCAGCAGCAGCAGCAGCAGCAGCAGCAGCAGCAGCAGCAGCAGCAGCAGTAGCAACAGCAACAGCAACAGCAGCAGCAGCAACAACAACAACAACAACAACAACAGGGGCGGCGGTGGCGACGACGAGGTCGTCGTCGACGACGACGACGACGATGACAACGACGACGACGACGACGACGACGACGACGACGACGACGACGACGACGACGACGACGACGAGATAATCAGCGTTACACTGACGGGATATTAGCTAAAATCTTGGCATTATGCAATATCATTATGCTCAATCCCATTGACATAAGGAAGCAATACTGTGTGAATGGTGTGTTAATCTTCGCCAATAACGACGACGACGACGACGGTGGCTGCGGCGGTGGCGGCGACGGCAGCAGCAGCAACAGCAGCAGCAGCAGTAGTAGTAGCAGCAGCAACAACACAAGCCACTGTGGGAAAATAATTTAAATATTGACCACAGCAATACCACTGTGCAACAACATTTAACTTATCTTAACTATACCTGTCTAATCATATGCTAAATACAATACCAGGTTACGCCAGGACTGTCTAGCGATGAGAGGCTCGGGAGTAAAATGTGTATTAACAATCAGTTATTAATTTTGAATCGCCTAAGTGCGTGTCAACTGCTGGTTGAAGAGATTGTATTAGACATGTCACTGCAGTTAACTTACCCAGGATAACGCAGGTTATTACATGGCTGCGAATACTCGCTGAGCCTACTGATTTTAGTTACAAGGGTGCAAATTTTCATTTAAAACCCCCCAAAACATACCCTGATAATGCGGGTTATTGGGCCGGTAGGCCTACTGGGACAATAGCGGACCCATTGACCAGACATTGGTCTGGTACCGGCCCGGTTACCGGCAGGAGGTTTGGTGTAGTGGGCGCTATGGAGTATTTAGGCAGATTCCCAGCGTCAGTGGTAGAGTATTTCACCTTTACGTTGCATCTCGTGTAGGGTCCCATGTAATCCTGTGGGATTTCAATGTTAATTTTTGGCATTATGTATAAAAGTAATTGTCATGGAACCCTGAATCAGAAAAATTATGTTGCCATTTTTTCTGAGCACTTTGAAGGTCTTTTGGAGGTCATTTAATGGCATATCCCAAAATATCAATTTTTATATCCTGCCAAAAAATTTGGCGGGGTATTATGTAATGGCGCTGTCCATCCGGGTGGGCGGGCGGGCATGCGGGCGGCAGAGTGGTTTCCGGATGATAACTCCTTTACCGTTTGTTGGATCGCATTGAAACTTCATAGGGTGTTTGGACTAGGTCTTGGGAAGAAACCTATCGACGATGATCTGAAATCCAAGATGGCCGCCAGTCACCGGCGGCCATCTTGAAAATTGGTTTCCGGATGATAACTCCGTTACAGCTTGTCGGATCGCATTGAAACTTCATAGGGTGGTTGGACTAGGTTTGGGGAAGAAATCTATCGAAATCGACGATGATCCGAAATCTAAGATGGCCGCCAGCCACCGGCGCCCATCTTGAAAATTCGTTTCCAGATGATAACTTCGTTACCGTTTATCGCATCGCTTTGAAACTTCATAGAGTAGTTGGACTAGGTCTGGGGAAGAAACCTATTCAAATCGATGGTGATCCGATATCCAAGATGGCCGCAAGCCACAGACGGCCATCTTGAAAATTGGTTTCCAGATGATAACTCCGGTACTGTTTATCGGATCACTGAAACTTTATAGAGTGGTTGGACTAGGTCTGAGGAAGAAAGCTATCGAAATCGACAATGATCCGAAATCCAAGATGGCCGCCAGCCACCGGTAGCCATCTTGAAAATTGGTTTACAGATGATAACTCCGTTATCATTTATCGTATCGCTATGAAACTTCATAGGGTGGTTCAACTACCTCTGGTGAAGAAACCTATCTAGATTGACAATGATCCGAAATCCAAGATGACTGCCAGCCACCGGTGGCCATCTTGAAAATTGGTTTCCAAATGATAACTCCGTTACCGTTTATCGGATCGCTTTGAAATTTCATAGAGTGGTTGGACTAGGTCTGAGGAAGAAACTTCTTGAAATTGACACTGATCCGAAATCCAAGATGGCCGCCAGCCACGGGATGCCATCTTGAAAGTTGGTTTCTGGATGCTATCTCTGTTACCATTTATCAGATCACTTCCTAGGGTCGTTGGAATATGTATGGTGAGGAAACCTATCGAAATTTACGATAATCCGAAATCCAATATGCCCGCCAGTCAGCGGCAGCCATCTTGAAAATTGGTTTCCAGACGATACCTCCTTGCCAAAATACATATTGTTATACTTGATTATATTACTCTTACAAATCTCTGGGACCGAATGAACACATTTAAGGCAATGTTGCAATACATTTCGTAATATAACTTTTCTGAATGATGTTAAAAATTAACATTTAAATGCCACATGCAGGATTACATGCAATTCGACTTTCTTAACTTAATACAGATTAAACAAGGGTATAAGAACAAAATAGATACTAAAACTCATTCAATGAATAACATCATGTACGTAGTACATCTTAGCCGTTAACTGCTCCCAGAAACCGTGACAATGAATTACAATTAATTGTGAATATCGTTCAATAAAATAGACCATAAACGTCGTAATTCACCTTGTATCTTGAAGAAACAATAACATTTAAACAATACTACAATAGCAGCTAATAAGTGTGCACATTTAAACATTCTCATCATCGTCGTCATCTTCGGAATCAGGTTCCGGCATATTATGAGTATTTTCACAGTATTGGCTATTTGCAACAACATTTTTCTGATTTGTGGTTCTATGACAAACACATTTATATATAAAACCAAAAATAACATTAAAATCCCACTGGACTTTATTTCGCTGTATTGGACCTTAAAGAAGTTGTTGGTTTGATTGGCGTTTATAGAGTCCCTGATTCCAGGTTCCATTCACGCCATATCTAGGCTGGTTTTATTTCGGTCTATTCTTGCTAACTTCCCCAGTTTTTACACTGGTACACATTTATGCACCTGGGTGGAGAGACGCGACGAGGAGTGAAGGAGATTGTTTCCACCGATTGCACGTCGGCTAAAGCTGATCGCCTGACAGTCGAGCGGGATTTGAAAACCGCGTGCGGCTGATTACAAGTCGACCACTCTAACACCACGGCCAATCGTCTCCTCTCATTGAACCCTATACACAGCAGTTGATATTTATAGTAGTTTAAGGTCTCATATAAAATTGTTTCCCTGATTCCAGGTCACTCACATTCACGCCATATCAAGGCTGGTTTTATTTCAGTCTGTTATTCGTAACTTCTCCATTTTTACACGATTTATTCTCCTGGGTAGTGGAGAGACAGCGAGAAGTGAATTATATTGCCACCGATTGCACGTCCGCCACCTAATTGTCGAGCAGGATTTGAACTCCCGCCCGGCTGATTACCAGTAGACAACTCTAACATCAAGACCAATCGTCTCTCCCAATTTTGATGTGTGAATTAAGACACTATAAGTGACAACAGAGAATATCCGTCATGCTTTTCAACATAGGTTTTTAACTTATCCTTTGAACCTTGAAGTACCACTCAACGCCCAAATTTCACAGTAATTATGCCAATAAGCTGTTGAAATTAATTGAGGAGGCACCAGCTTTCAATAGAATGAGTTTTAAAATATTCAACGAGAAAATTACCACGCTTTTATCTGGTTGAAACGCCAAAAATTATTTTATGATGAAAAAACTGCTGCAGAGGTTTGTTGAAGGGAGGGGAGGGGATGATTGTTCAAAGATTGCGTACACAGATTGAAGTCCCGCGCCAATATCGATTACACGTTCCTGTCTATACCCAGCGTGCGCCCACAAATACCAGCGTTACCAACGGATCCAGTTAGATAAATTATTACCAAATGACATTGTATTACGGTTGACACGTTTTAAAAGCTTCACGCCAACAAAGGGCTAAACCTTATTGCTAGTCAATGATGAAGTTTGACAATTTATCTCGATCTTTGTAATCAATGTGAAAGTTTGAGAGATAAATGAGGATTTAAAACATGTATAAACTGCTAAAACACATGTTGCTCCACGGGAGAGCGTTTGCTATGCAATCGCATTGAGTTCTCTCTCTCTCTCTCTCTCTCTCTCTCTCTCTCTCTCTCTCTCTCTCTCCCTCCCTCCCTCCCTCTTTCTCTCGCTCTCTCCCTCCCTCCCTCCCTCCCTCCCCCCCCTCTCTCTCTCTCTCTCTCTCTCTCTCTCTCTCCCTCCCTCCCTCCCTCCCTCCCTCTTTCTCTCGCTCTCTCCCTCCCTCCCTCCTTCCCCCCCCCCTCTCTCTCTCTCTCTCTCTCTCTCTCTCTCTCTCTCTCTCTCTCTCTCTCCCTCCCTCCCTCCCTCCCTCCCTCCCTCCATCCCTCCCTCCCTCCCTCCTCTTTCACTCGCTCTCTCCCTCCTTCCCTCCCTCTCTCTCGTCAGATCATCGATGGATACTCTGGAAATGTGTGTTATCGTCATGTAACATTTGCTGCCACAAACTCTTGCATACAACCATCTCCAAATGCCGTCACCCAGAACTGAGCACTGGATAGAAATCAACGTATCTAACCTGTAGTTAATAACTATTAGTTATCTATAAATTGACAGTTACGGATGTATTTGTTATTTTATAAAACGATCTAATGGAATTCTACCAAGGTAATAATTATGTGTTATCCCTCAAAATTCTCGAAATTCCGGTATCTCAAATTCAAATTTCAAATCACCTGGCCCATCAGGAAAGCGTTTGCATATCTTAAAAATTAATTTGACGGGGACATGTTACTACAATAGCTCCAGGTCAGATTGTTGCCATACATATTCAACAGAATGTATCTTACATTATAATTAAAGAATTTGTTATTTCCTGTGCGTTAACGGGTTATCACTTATCAGCCTTTATAGTGGGCGAGTGGAGGAATCCAGTTTTAGCTATGTCTATGTCAACAACAGTGCCCAGACAAATGTGTTCCAAAATATTCAACAACATGTTTTTTAAACAGTAAAGCCATCAATTCGTACAACAACATCAATGGAAGTTTCCATTTTTAGCTATGCCCCGCCCATCACTAGCTAAGCTCCACCCACACCTCGCCGTGTTTGGATTGATCGATCCCCGAATGCCCTATCTATCAATTTCCTGAAAACTATGCAGGGAAGCTGTTGAATATTTTGTAACTATGGCAGCAGCAGCACCCAGTCAAATTAGTTTCAAAATATTCAACAGAATATTTATTAGATAGTAAAAGCAAACAATTTGTACAACAACGCATAGACCGTCAGCAAATATGCGTTCTTGACGTACTTATCGACGTCATTCATGACGTCATCCATTATGATGTCATTCAACACACCGCGTAGATGATTATGATGTCATATGATGGGTGCATACTCTGGAAAGGTGAATTATGCGCTCGTGACGAACTTATCTAAGTAATTCATGACGTCATTAATTATGACGTCAACCTACACGTCACGTAGTTGATTATGACGTCATATGATGGATGGATAAACGGGAAAGGTTCAATATTTCATCACTATTTGCCACAGTGTACACGCATTATACAAGTGATACACAGCCCATATGTACGTACGTACGAGCATGTGGTTGTGCGAGAGTGTGCATGTTTTTGCGTGCGTCCGTGTGTGCGTGCGTGTGTGCTTGTCTGCGCGCGTACACGCGTGCGTGCGTGCGTCTCTACGCCTGTGTGTACGTGTGTTATTTTAGCACAAACAAACTTAGATAAGGTATTTGTTATGTTAAAATTATATACACCATGCTCATAATGTTAGCTTAAAATTGGTAATTCTTCTGCAATTAATTTGTCTAATGTGGAAGTGTTGGAAGCATTCTGGTCAGCTGTTTTATTTGCTAACACTAACCTACCTCCAGTGTTTGTAAAGGTGACTTTAAACTCTTAATATATACCTCAATATCAGATTAAATAGATTGTGAGATAAAATCATTCAATTGTTTAGCTTTCAAAAAGAATTTGGCACAAATTTGTTAATTAACTTTACATTAAATAACACTAAAGATAACAGAAGGAAAGAAATTAAAATATGTGGAATTTACTAATTTATATACTTACCTATTATACAGATCAAAGGGTAAACATCTGCATTCGTGTCCACAAGATTTGGTTACATTGAATTTGTTAACTTTGTATATCCCTGTTACCGAGCGATACAGCATACAGGGGATCATATAGTCCACGACACAGGCAGATAGATTTTCAATCAGTAATTTGTAGCAATCCTTGCCATTGCAACGTCTCATCAAACGGATATACGCTTGGAGAAAGCGCACGGCTAGGGAGGGACGAGTGGTAGGTGGGTTGGAGGAGTGAGTTGGTGGGTGGGTAGGTGGGTGGGTGGGTGCGCGAGTGTGTGAGTGAGTGAGCGATGGAGGGGTCGAGTGAGAGAGGGGGCTGGGAGAGAGAGAGATAGAGAGAGAGAGAGAGAGAGAGAGAGAGAGAGAGAGACGCACACTATTCCTTTGAAGCGAAACAACAACATACGACAGATTATAAAAAAATTTCAGAAATATTCTGTCGCCTGTTTTAAGATAAAAATATTCAAAACATTACTTTCATGATATTCTTGAAATTGAAATTATTTGACTTAGTGGATATGTCCCGGTCCAGCTAAATATGCATGTTTCATCTCCAGGCGTTGACACTTTATGCGCTCCACTTGATCCGCCTTCTGATGGACGGGTTACCTGCGAAGAGGATAGCTTCTCATAGTGAGTATCATTTGACTTATCAAAATCAAGCATACAAATATAACCATTTCCAAATGTCACTCAACAGCCGCAGTACAGAATACATGCTACCCCCACACATTAGCTGTCTTTTCTCCCATGGAGGACTTAATTAACCAGATATAATCATCATCTATAAATTCTTCCATAACTAAATCGGCTAACCAATAGACCATAATCAATGTTTTAAATAATTGTCGCAACAATATGTTGAGTATTTTGATGCAGTTCTGACTGGGGACTCTTTGGTGTCTTTACAGCAGCATCGGCCGTCAGTCGGAAGAATATCAAATATTCAATGGTGTGTAAGTGTGTACGAGTACGTGTGATTGCCATAAGTTATAGTTATTCACAGAATTTATATGAAGATTTAATATATTTTTTATTGTATAGTTGAAATATCTACCAGTCATAATGTTATTATTATTAGTGTGTATGTCGTCACACCAGTGCCAACGGCCTAATGTGAATAAAGGATTCATTCATCCATTCATTATAAAATATACTTCGAAACAATCCAAATTGAATTTAATGTATTCACCGATAAATCTGTTCTTAAGGAAGCTGTTTGTGAAGGGTGAATCATATTTGTAATGATTTCTTGAACCATATTTGCATTAACCTTTGCAATCATTTTGTAATCTGTATTTAACTACGGTCTGTAATTTTGAGGATAGATTTTGTCTCATCCATTTTAAATATTAGAGTACCCACTCCCTTTTAGACTCAGACAATTCGCCTTCGTCTATTGCCTATTATGAGATGAAAAAAGATCTCATCACAGAAATATTGATAAAACTCTGGTGACATGGTACCACTTTATCAAATTCATTCACTTCGAGAGGAAAGTTAAGATATACTAAATCAGCTTCACCACGTTGGGGGTAACGAGAGAGCGCTAACAGTTATAAAAAAATTTCTTTTCAGAAAAAATTCCAGACTCAATTCTGAACAAAGTAGAATAAAACTTCTCTAGCTCACGTAAAATTAACCTGGCGTCAGAGACTGAATGCTTTCCCAAATCAAATAACTCGTTCATAAAAGCTTTAGATTGTCTCTGCCTTTCTAAATTGAAAACATATATTTTGAGCTTTCACCCTTTTCTGTCCAATTAACTACAAAGCAAATAATGGCACGTTCATCTCTTTTTAATCATTAATTTGTTCCAACTCCTGTCTAGGTATAACTAGTGCATCAGCGATGTCAAATAGTTTTCCATAAACTGAAATTTTGATCTTTCTTTCATTAAAGGAACTTATATCTGTAGTAAATCTTTAATTTTGTCAGTATGCAAAACATCGCATGACAAACTTTTATTAAAATTTTCACGCTGAGATGAGTTTTGGAGAAGGTTAAACCGGATTCTAACCTTCTTATAGGTTACTTATTCTATAAAGCATATGAGTAGGTATGCATATCTGAGGGTCTTTAATCTTAAGGAGTCCTTTACTTTGGAACTGTGTTTTACCGATTCTCAAAGTTGTGTCATAAATAATAAGGTTTATTCAAATTGGTTTCTAAATGAGATGGACTTGTGGAGGTCGTAATTGGTCCTGTTGCTGATATCACTGTCTGTGTTTATCGTTACCATAGTCTCCTTCTCTACGGTAATGTCACTTCGTGCTATCCACAAAAATGCGGCCACAAAAAAAAGCAGTGACATATCTAATAAGGAATCATTATAGAGATCGATTTAGCCATATCTGAATGAGATTCTGAATCTGCAATTGATCATTGTTGCCCCGTTTTATGTTGAGCTTGAACTTTTGACCTCTCATCCGTGTAATACTGTATGGTTCGAAAACGTAGTCTTTGTCAATATTATATAGATCCATCTCAATGTTTCAATTAAATCTCTTCGAAATTGTCTATTTTTCAGTGACATTAGATTAAAGGTAAGTCTCTCCTAGTAGCTAATTTTTCTGATTTGTGCGACGAGTTTTGTTGCTCACTGTTGAACTCTTTCTAATAGCTGTGATTGCTTTTTAAGTCTTGGCGACCATGCCGAGTTGCAGTATTTGAGAACAGGTCTCACTAGAGACTTGTACAAGAGCGGGACCGCAGATGGGTCTATAATGGTAAAGGCTCTCTTAATTGTTCACCTTGGATATTATATTACCAATATCTATATCAAAGGCGAGGTTTCTGTCAATATGCCCTCCGAAGTCCTTTTCGACCTCTGATGTTTATACACAATGCCTATCGGTTACATCTGTCATATAGTATTTAATTTGTGGGTTATTCCTGCTGAGGTGTAGGACATGCGTTTTATCTGTGTTGAAGAATAGCTGTCCTGTCAGTGACCACTTACTTTGTCTATGTTGTCTTGAATCTATATATATAAAAGCATACGTCTCAGAACGACGTCTTTGTGGCGCCCCCGCTGGTGACCTCTATCCAGTCTGATGTCGTATAATTGATCCGTAATATGTTTTCTACTCTTGAGGTAGTTTCCTATCAATTTTACTAAATTATCACCAATACCATAGCTTCTCAGTTTTGTTTGGAGTCGTTGGTGTGGTACAGTATCAAATGCTTTTGAAAGGTTCCAGTATACTGCATCGATAGGTTGATTTAGACCAGGTTTGGCTGTTATATCTTCGATTATATTATGTCTGAAGCCATGTTGCCGCTTGGTAAATAGATTGGCTGTTTCCAGAAAAGTTATAATGCTGCCGCTTATAAATGAGTCTAAGGACTTTACACAAGGTTCAAGTAAGACTGATTGGCATATAGTTGCTTGAGTCGTTTATGGAACGCTTTTTGTGTTTGCAGCATACATTTACCAATTTACAGATGTCAGGTAATATGCCTACCTCTATAGACATGCTAAAAATTTCAACACTTTATTGTCTACAGCAATGGTGCCGACGAATTCCCAATGTTGACTCAATGCACAATGGCCAATGACCACAGTGCCAACGAACCATCAACATTGGCCCAATGTAATAATGTTATCTGGGTAATTTGTTTAGCGGTTTCCTTTAATATTCTTACTGATATTTCATTTGGGACATTAATTTTATTGGGATCGAGTGTTTTCAATTTATTTTTGATAGCGATAGGTGTTATTATTATGTCCTTTAGTACAATACCATTGCTTCTGGAGCATTATAGAATACAAGTTTTCTGAAGTGAACATACTTGAAAAGAAAAGGTTGAGAATATTATATTTTTCTTTAACATCTATCATCATAATGCCATTACCTGGGTTATGCATAAGCAATCATAAGTAATCATAAGTTGTTACGGGACATAAGACTTCTCCTATATAATCAGATCTTAACACTCTTCATCTATGTCTACAACTACTTGCGTGGTGCACCTCGAAGTATCAATTTGTGTCTCATAGTTGTAAAGGATGTCCTGGTATTGCCAGTGCTTGTCTAAGCACTTCTCAAAGGTTTTTACGATCGACACATTGACCACATCCTCTAGCAGGCTGTTCCATGGTTTAGCTACTCTTATTGAAAAGCTGTGTTGCCACAGTCTCGTCTTCACTCTTTTTTTAAGATCTTCATGCTGTGCTTGTTGCCAAGTCTCTTAGTGGTATATATAGGCTTCTATCAGGCTAATATTTATCATGATATCTTGTATGTCTCTATTGTCCCGCCTCGCAATCTCTGATAGGTCAGTGTTAATAACTTCAAATTCCTCATGCGATTTTCATACTCTCAATCTTTCAGCCCTGGAACCATTCTTTGCACATTTTCTATCATGGTTACATCTCTTTTTTCTGGAACGGATGCCACACGATGTTTGCCTATATTAGATGGAGTCTTACTAATGCTTTATAAAGCCATTTGAAAGTTCCATGATCAATATATATGAAAGATCTCGGGTTAACCCCCATCAACTGTGTCGCCTTGTTTTCATTGTGCTCATTGAAAGATAGTTTAGAGTTAATGGTGACACCTTCATCAGTTCGTGCTGTGTTTCTTCAGCCATCTTTCCACTCATAAAGTAGTGCCTCTCATTCTCAAATGGTCTGCTGACAGTCATCAGGTTACATTTATCAGAGTGGAATCTCAGTAGCCTGTCATCTGACCATTCCTGCAGTCTGTAGAGATTTTCTTGTGGACTTAATTGATCTGCCTCACCCCTAATCGGGCAGAAAACTTTGGTGCCGTCTCCAAACATATATATGCATCTGTACTCACTCTCTCTGGCAGGTCATTTAGATACAATTACGGTTGAGCAAAAATGACTGTATCCATTTGTGTATGTTACTTGCAGTTATCTCGTAACTAAAAAGTGTATCCATCATCATCATCATCATCATCATCATCATCATCATTTTACGAGGCATAAGCAATTGGCTTGTTATTGCCTCAGTGTTTTTTTAAATTATAGTATGGCTAGCTCAGTTCAATCCAAAAGATTGTTCATTGAAGTAGATCTATCTAGTTTGTTCTTGAATGATTTGGCCATTGTAGCTTAATTAAGTCTCCTCAACACCGTCAGTATATCAATGATATTAGATTTAAAACCTTACCTCTGTTTTGCGTAATGCTATGATGCAGATGGGTGTTCCCCGCATTAGCTGCAGTGTGCCGCCTACAGTCATGACCACACCCTGCTGCATGTGTTTGCTTGTTCACTTGTAGAGGTCATGGTTGGTCTAATTGCTGTTGTTTTCATTTTCCGTGTTCTCTTCATGCAACCACAAAGTGTGGACATGGAAGCAGATATTATCTATCGGCAATTGGAATCGCTAGCGAGCATTATCTTGTCTATGCACAGACTACTCCAAGATCAGTCCACTGTATTGGCAAAATTGCAGTATGGCTTTGTGATCGGCTGGTAAACATATGGCCTGTTCAATGTGTTTGTCACTATCTGAGTCTCCTTCTCTACGTTATAGTATCTGTATACAAATCATATTTAGACAAAATCATGAAGCATCTCTTTGAAATGCTTGTCTAGGTTACTTTTGAAGGATTTAACCATTGGTGCCTTTATAACTGTTACTTGCAGTGAATTCCAATAGGGAACCACCCTGTTAGAGAAAATGTACTTGCAAATATCCTTAGTCCTGCGTTTCATGTTGAGCTTGAACTTATGTCCTCTAGTGTGTGTATTAGTAGAGCGTTCAAAGAATCTGCTTTTGTCAATGTTGTATATATCATTAAGGATTTTGTATGCTTCTATTAAGTCTCCTCGAAATCCTCTGTATTTCAATGACATTAGATTTAGGGTTCTGGGTCTTTCTGTGTAGCTGTAGTCTCTAATTTGTGATAATAATTTTCTTGCCCAGCGAATGTAAAAAATGTTCAAATTGACATTTCTCAAGATCACTCTAAACTCACTCTGGCCATCCTGACCAGACAGTCCTTGAAATTCAGACAATTTTGCCATGGCACACACATGTTGTGGCAGAACTGCTTTACCACGGCGCTACTACAACATTTTTACTGATTTCAGTATTTAACATCATGATCCAGAAGCCACCTGTGCACCGCTCTTTCATTGTGATAAAGTTGTGTGTAGGGAATTCTAAGCTTCTAATGTGTTTAGTTCGTGCAGATGATTCCAGTCAGTTGTTCTTAAGTCCTTTCTCATTTCACTTTATTTAAAGAATACATAAGTTTGGACTAGAAATTGGATGGTTAGCCCACCCCAACTCCAAGACCCTCACCATAATGAAGTTCTATGTTTTCAAGATTCAATGTTATTAATTTCATTAAAAAGATTATGTGAGAAGATCAGCAAAAGCATCTATTTATTCACATGTCTGAACACAGGACCGAACATATACCTAGGGTGAACGATTCAAGATTCAAGATTATTTATTTCATGCTTAATATACAATATACAGACATCACAATTGGACAGCCAATTACATTGGGGTAGGAAGGGGGAGGGGGGGGGGAGGGTGCTCAACAAAATCACAGTAGTATTGGGGTGTGAAGTTGTTGGTAGGTGTGCCTTGGATAGATATTTTATAGTAGAGTGTCGGCATCTGATATAACCATTGAGAAAGCGAATATCAGATGAAGATTCAAGATGATTGAGATATGATTGGGTCCATCTGTTTTGGCGCATTTCATGCTTTTCAGCATGGTATATCTATCCTATAAGTTTGATAACTTCTAGGACTCTGATGGCAACTTTCCAGCTTTTATTATCTCTATAGCAGAGAAATTGGCGTCCAATATTCAGCAATTTTGGTGGACGATGTTGCTGTCTGCGATTGCAGCATCTTTCACCAAACATGGCTAGAAAATGTAACATTTACTATCTTTGGTCATCTATTTTATTTTGAAAATTTTAAATTTTTTCATCCGAGTACAAAGAGTTAGGTAAGAAGCGAAATCATGAAACCTTGTCCATACAGAATCTGGCTCGGACAAAGATTTTAGGACAGACGTACAGATACATGTAAGCAAGTCAACATACCGAAAGAGACACATCACATAGTAATTTGATAATAGTAATAGTATTAATAACAACAGCAGCAGTTAATCAGCTAGTATTGAGCTGTGTTTCTTATTGTAGTTGTAGATTGATAAAATGGGGAGTATTAGATCAGAATTTGAAATAAATAAAAGGCATTGACGCAGAATTGGGATAGATAGTGTGGCCGGGATTGCCTCATACTGGCAGTAATCGCCCACTACAGGTACAGAGTAAATATGAGATCTGGCTGCTAGGTGAGAAAAAAGATTAGATTTGACACTTTCGACGCCTCTGCCCGTTTACTTATTTCCCCTTATTTATGCAATGTCTGGATATGTTAGGACGCTAACTCTCACGCTACACACCATTTTATGGCTCGGTTCGACTTTAAATGACGAAACACGTGACCAACTTTCGGTTTCTACGTTTTTACTTTTAAAAATTTTCTAATTCACTAACAATTGTTTCTACTGAATATTTGACAAAAACTTCCCCCATTTGGTGATAAACTAAAATAGAATAATGTATTGGCGTATTCCTTAAACAACATTAAGCAACACTACGTAAACTGGAGGTATATGTTCCAATACTTAATTCGATACCGGTTTTCGTATATTGTTATATTGTTGCAATGGGCAAACATTAGCTGACATTGCTTGAAGTAAGCATATGTCATGGTAATTGTACATCATCTATCGTTTGTATGTGTGTCTGCTATTTGTGTGTCTGTCAACATTTCCTTTTAAATAACAGTTTCAGCACACTTGGCCAATGTGAACAAAATATTTATCCGGAATAAGACAAACCATGGCCGCCACAATTCAGCATGCAAACAAATGCTAGGCGCAGCAGGGTGTAACCATGAGTGTATGCGGCACACCACAGCTGATGCGGGGAACACCCATCCGCACCACTGCATGTCCACAAAACAGAGCTAAAATCTTAAATCTAATGTCACTAATATACTGAAGGTTTCGAGGCGATCTAACTAAGCGACATCAGTCAAACCATTCAAGAACAAACTAGATATAATCTACTTCAGAGAAAGATCTTTTCTGAATTGGACTGAGCAAGCCATACTATAACAAATGGCACTGAGGCAATATCGAGCCAGTGGCTTATGCCTCATAAAATGATGATGATGATGAATCATCCTTGTATTGCAGATATCTATGTTTGTTTAAACAAAACTGAGTTGTCCATCTTATTTTTAGGTTACTTTTTGCAATATCTTTAATTATCTTCTCCGAAACCACATAACCAATAAATGTGAAACTCAAGAAAAATTATCTCCTCTAATACTTGAAGTCTGAACCAATGAAGCCAGGTATTGCGAAGTTGACCTGCATTAGGTTACTATGAAAATAATAATAATAATAATAATAATATCAAAATGTTTGAGTAAGTCATATGTTTTAGCTCTACAAAAACCTTGTAACAAAATACAGACTTCCGGGTTGCGAATCACGCACAGTGATGTCATACTTAACAAGCCCATAGCTAGAAATGTTTGTGGTTTAGCTAGAAATGGTTTCCTCTATGGCATTCAAAAGATGTCTGATCTTTTTTCATTTCAGCCTTTGCATAGCCACATGTAATCCTGGTTACCAATTCTCACCGGGCCAAACTACATATGAATTGGAATGTGCACCTGAAGATGGCATATGGCTTACTGGAAGCTCATTTCCTGCTTGCAAACGTAAATACTTGTTCATTCTGATTTCAGACAATTACCAGGAATAGGGAACTAAATGGATGGTATAGTGTGGAATTGTTGTTATGTTCAAGAAATTGGGTAAAAGTCGGACAATTTGAGTATTTCTATATTTAATGAAAACTATACTCATGTTTTCCTCCCAATAACCCTAACCCTCAAATTTGTTCAAGAAAATTTTAATTTTTCTCTTAGAAAATATAAATTTTAGGGGTGAGTATCGCAAATATTATTGTATCGCGATATATCACGATACAGGGAGATTGTATCACAGTACGTATCATGATATATTGTTCACTTTGAATGAAAGATTCTGTCCATCATTTATAATTAATTTCTAGCCAAATCAAATGCAATGGATAGAAATCAGTGAATTTGTGTGCTCTTTATATCAAGGTCTGATGATGGAAAGACCAAAAAATGAATGCACTAATTGCTATCCGCAACATGTGCTTCACTCCTATGCAGAAGATGACAAGAGAAGACTATTTTTGAAACTTTACCACTGGAATGACTGGCTCAATAACTGAGCCAGTCATTCATGTGTTAAATTTTCAAATATAGTCTTCTAAATCTGCAAATGGACATTTTTAATGAAAAAATTGAAATTTTTAAAATAAATTCGAGGGTTAAAGGGTTAAGGACCAATATATTGGTTTCATTTTAATTTTAATGCTAACTATTTGATCTAAGCTTTCTGAACAGAGAACAATTTTCACAAACATCGACAAAATTGTTACTCAGAATTACTCGAACTAGTGGTGTCACTTTGCATCTTCTCTAGATGATGTGTATCAGTTTGCGAGGTATGTAGCGCGATACGTATTGTTAATGGCATTGTATTGAGGTACAGTTACATATCGATAATATCTCCCACCTCTAATAAATTTGCATATCAAGAGAAGACTATTTCTGAAAATTTATTACTGGAATGACTGGGTCGATTATCCTACGCTTTAATGGTCACGGATCGTTGTACTCATGGCCTTTGCATCTTGACAAATTTCTGTGAATGCACATTTGCAGGCAAAATAAAAATTATCTTTGAGAATTTAACACTGTAATGCATGGCTCAGTTATTGACTCGGTCATTCCAGTGATAAAATTTCAAATTGACATTTCTCAAGATCACTCTAAAGGCTGATTGTGGCCATCCTCACAAGGAAATTGTCTATGGCACAAAACGGTTGTGGCAGAACTGTTTTACAAAGGCTCTACTACAGCATTTTCTCAGATTTCAGTAATTATAATCTTTGTTCTTGCTTTGATGAATTGGAGAACCTTGCTTTGATATTATATCATGATTAATACCTTGTATCTATGATAAAATCACTCAAGTAACTGGCTGAGGCCTGCAATTTTCTTCCACAGCAAATATTTGCTGAGGTAACTTAAGTTTACCACAGCTTTTCTGATTGCTGTGGCGAATTTCGAGCATGGTGACCAATAACCCTTTCATTCTCACAGACCAGAAGCAACAAATTCTTTATGATGTCTAGAATATTTTGTAAATATTTTGAAACCAATTTGACTGGAAGATGTAGCTGTCACAGGCAACAACAACATATTCCAGTAAAACCTGTTTCAAGATATTGAACAGCTTTCCCGCATAAGTTGTTTTGAAAATAAGATACAGGAATCTTACGGGTTAACGCATTAATGGTTATTCATACATATATTTATCAGCAATCTGCCAGACTGCGTGTCAAAATGGAGGTGTTTGTAGCCGGCCTAATGTTTGCTCGTGTAACTCACGTGATTATAGAGGCCCTTACTGTCAATACTGTAAGTACTTTCATCCAGAAAGTTATGTGATGTAGTGAGGGTGTGTGTGCGTGCGCGTGTGTGGCTTGATTGTAATAAGAAGGGTATCTGATACAACACTAATGGAAACAGATTAATACCTTCAAGAAAGTTATTGCTGAAGAAAATGCTCCCAAAATAACGACAATAATCGTGATTTCATAAGCAATGGAAGGTCAGAAATTGAAACCAGGGAATAGAGATTCAATTAATCCTTGTATAAAGTGCTATAATTCAGTTTTTTGTGGCATGTCAGGGATAGAAATGTCCAGTTTGCCGGGGCAACCTGAGTTTCAAAATGGTAACTAAACATTGGCAGTTAATGGTACACAGGGCAACCATGATAAATACTCAGACTAATAGTATTATACTGTGTTTTTGATACCTATTGATTAACACTTTGCGTTAAGTCATTTATTTATTTAATCACTAGAAAGAGTAACCAGTATGCTTACGTAATGTGATTTCTGAGTAATTGTGGCCATTCTTCAGAAATCATTGGACAAAACAGTAGTACCTCTAAGCAATAATATAAATTGTTTTATTATTATCATCATCATTTGTGTTTGGTAGCTATCAGCTTGTGCGCAGACCCTCCAGCCCCACAGAATGGGCAGGTGCGATGCCAGCATGGTACCACATCAACAGAATGTCATCTCAGTTGTACCCCTGGATATCGTCCGGAGCGACCAGCGGCATCTGTGTATAGATGTTCTCCAGATGGCATTTGGAATCCTCCCAAGGAACAAATTCCAAACTGTATTGCAGGTAAAACATATTGCAATGTGAATTCTTAACCACCCCCCCCCTCACCCACCCTCACCCCCACCCCTTTTAGCACTCGTATCAGCCAAAAATGGCTTTTGCAGTGGTCTTGAAAAATGTTCATTTGCAGACTGAGAGAAGACTATTTTTGAAAATTTACCACTTGAATGACTGGCTCGATAGACGAGCCAGACATTCCTGTGGTAAATTAAAAAAAATAGCCTTCTCTTGGTGTGCAAATGGACATTTTCTATGAGAAAATTTAATTTTTCTTGAATAAATTCGAGGGTTAAAGGGTTAAAATGGCAATACCTCTGAACTAGTGTACAGCTCAGAAATAACGTGATTTCTTTCTAAGACAAATAAAATTTACTGTTGAATATTTTGAGCTTAATTCGATTGAAAGCCATTGCTGCCTAAGGCACCTGTTGTTTTCAATCAAATTATGTCCAAAATATTCAACATCAAATTTCTTACTTGGTGTTCAAAATTGTACTTGCTCATGTGTTTTGATAACGACTACCTGTTATTTTGTCTGCAAAATGATGGTGAATTCTGCTGTCAAGTTTGTGGTTACATTTTTAATGTTGATGGAATTTTTAATTAGCGTCTTCTTGACTGTTAAGTGGCTGCATATATAATATTGTTGTTTTCAATCAAATTATGTCCAAAATATTCAACATCAAATTTCTTACTTGGTGTTCAAAATTGTACTTGCTCATGTGTTTTGATAACGACTACCTGTTATTTTGTCTGCAAAATGATGGTGAATTCTGCTGTCAAGTTTGTGGTTACATTTTTAATGTTGATGGAATTTTTAATTAGCGTCTTCTTGACTGTTAAGTGGCTGCATATATAATATATAAGAATCAATGTTCAAATGCAATTTCTAGCGTACAGCTCATAAATAACTTAAGATGTTTCCAAAACAAAAACAGGTTAGTTAGTACAATTTTGAACACAATGTAAGAAATGTTCTGTTGAATATTTTGAATACAATTGAATTAGAAGACATTGCTGCCTTAGGCAGCAATGTCTTCTAATCCGATTATGTTCAAAATATTCAACAATACATTTTGTTTTGTTTTGCAAACATAAGTTATTCCTCAGCTATGCTGTAGTATTGAGTTACCAGAGCATGTTAGCTAAATAAACCCTTATGTAGAATTTATAGACCTATCATTCTCTTTAAATACTTCAATGTAAATATTTTACTCTTGAGTTCAGGGAGTTTGCTGAATCTTGGTTAATAATTTGAAAACAGTTGAGTTGAACACTGCTGAATTGTTAAACAAGTCCTATCGGCTAACCAAACCAGTGGTCAGATTAAAAATTTTCTTCTTTTCTCCTGCAAATGAACAATGGGTAAGCAAACAAAAATTGTGATTCTGACTCCCAGTTGTGCAAATTTCATGGCTCTCTTTCTGCTGGTTTGTCTTCTGGTATCCTCAACACATGGCCAAACATGGACCGTCTTTACTGGCTGACTTACTTACAGCGACAATGTATTACACATCTTATATGTATAGTGCATCATTGGTAATTATACTGTCCAATTTTGCTATTTCAGAAGAAGTGCTGTTGACTCATATCATGTCATCATCATATGATGAACCACCTGATTATTTAGCCAGGGTTAATTAACCCTTTAACCCTCGAATTTGTTCAAGAAAATTTAAATTTTCAAATGGAAGATGTCCATTTGCAGACCACAAGAAGACTATTTAAAAGGATTTACCACTGGACTGACTACCTCGATTATTTAGCCAGTGATTCCAGTGATAAATTTTTAAAAATAGTCTTCTCTTGGTCTGCAAATGGGCATTTTTAAGACCACTGCACAAGCCATTTTTGGCTGGTATCAATGTCAAAGGGTTAATCTGGACTCTGTGTGTGAAATTCAAAACATTTTTTTTTCAGAGTTTAATATCATTGAGAATACACTACCCACTGGTCAGCCAGCTCTGCCCACAATCAGTGCTGGTAAGTTAATAATAATAATAATAATAAAAATTAATAATAATAATAATAATAGTAATAATAATAATAGTTATAATAAATACAAGTTTGTCTTTTGGCGGGGTGGGGGATGGGGGAGTGGGATCTGATCTGTCACTCATTGGCGGGTGGGGGGGATGGGGGAGTGGGATCTGATCTGTCACTCAAGTATCTGACGTCATAGTCAACAGGCTACAGCCAATCTGCGGCCCATTGTGGTCCTTAACAGCATACAGAAAATCCTATCCAATGCTACTCTATGCCGCATCCGAGACAAGATCGATTACTTCACCGGATCATGTCAAAGTGTCTTCAAACGTAGACACAGCTGCGCAGACATTGTATGGGCTCAACGCATGCTTGTGTTGGTAGTCATGTCCAAACACAGGGACCTCCACAGAATGGGCATTGACATGTCACGAGTCTTCGATACAATTAAATGCTCAAAGATCCTAGATGTACTACACTAGGCCGGTTGCAATGAAGATGAGCTACGACTATTGAAATTACTACTTGCAGACACCAAACTGAGAGTACGAGTCAAGTCAGTGAAGTCTGTAGAGTTTGAGACATCAATCGGCTCCACACAGGGAGATGGTCTCTCTCCGGTGCTTTTCACCTGCTACCTTGCTGCCGCATTGAAATCTGTGCGGGAAAGTTCCACAAGACCAAACCCCCCCCCCCCCACTGTCAATACTGGGCATGTCGCTAGAGATGGAATATGCCGACCATGTGGACTTCATAAATGAGGAAAGGAAACCCCTTGATAAACTTCTCCCAATAGCTGCAAGCAAACTAAAAATTGAGAATCTCTTTATGAATGAATCCAAAACAGAGTTCACCCACATATACCTATTGACAAAGCATGAAACTATAGAAAATAACGACCAACTTCATGGCGGCGAACCATGGAGGAAAAGTAAAATCCTGGACTCACTGCTTTGAAGTACTGCTGACATTTCTGCAGGCTGCGTCATGGGAACATAGATTTCCAGTCCTTCTGGAAGCTATGGATTCGTAGATCAAAGATGCCCTTGATAAAGAGGCTACATTTATACAATGCAACCTGCGTATCCTTGATGCTGTATAACTGCAACAGCTGGGAAGCTCCAAAGGCAGCTCTAGACAAACTCGATGCCTGCCACCGCAAACACCTACGCATCATCACTGGACACCGATGGCCAGACAGCATAATTTCCAACAATGCACTATACAAGATGTGTAATACGTCGCCGCTGTCTGTAAATGTCGCCCAGCAAAGATGGACCATGTTTGGCCATTTACTAAGGATGCCAGAAGAGACACTTCGCCATACTCGAAGCCAGCAAATACAAAGCCAGGAGAGGATGTCATTGCATAAATCTGCTAAGCGTGCTATGAGGTGACCTCAAGAAAGCAGGACTCGGTACACTCAAGTCCAGAATGGACCTGAGGAAGCTAAGGATTTCGGCGGAGGACAAGACACAGTGGGCAAAAGCGAAGAAGGACTGATTGCAGCTGTAGGATGTTTCTACTAATACAGCCTCAGAATACAGTAATCATACATACAGGTATATCTATATATTTTGTATTTCAGTGCATGCAACTGTTGCTGATGATGCAACTTGTACTGCATGGAGCCAAGATCATTATCGCACATTTGACAACAAAATATACACATTCCAGGGCCCATGTACATATTTACTGGTCAAGGATTGTACATATAGCACATTCGCTATTCACGTGATCAATGACAGAAACTGTACAGACTTGGCACCATGTAAACGAGAACTAGATATCTATATAGGCAGCACAACAATTACGCTTCGTCGTAAACAGAATGTTGCAGAGGTTCAGTGGAATGATCAGCCATTGACGATACCGACAGCTAGAGATGGCGTCGTCTTTGAGAAGCTGGGATCTTACATACAGGTTTGTTAGTAATTTATTCAAAATAGAGACATCAGCATTCACATTACCTTCATTACATTACATTCAAATTACCGTCATTACATTACATTACATTCACATTACCACCATTACATTACATTCACATTACTGTCATTACGTTACATTCACATTACCATCATTATATTACATTCACATTACCATCATTACGTTACATTCACATTACTGTCATTACATTACATTCACATTACTGTCATTACATTACATTCACATTACTGTCATTACGTTACATTCACATTACCATCATTACATTACATTCACATTACTGTCATTACGTTACATTCACATTACTGTCATTACGTTACATTCACATTACCATCATTATGTTACATTCACATTACCATCATTACATTACATTCACATCACCATCATTACATTACATTCACATTACTGTCATTACGTTACATTCACATTACCATCATTACGTTACATTCACATTACCATCATTACGTTACATTCACATTACCATCATTATGTTACATTCACATTACCGTCATTACGTTACATTCACATTACCATCATTACATTACATTCACATCACCATCATTACATTACATTCACATTACTGTCATTACATTACATTCACATTACCATCATTACATTACATTCACATCACCATCATTACATTACATTCACATTACTGTCATTACATTACATTCACATTACCATCATTACATTACATTCACATTACTGTCATTACGTTACATTCACATTACTGTCATTATGTTACATTCACATTACCATCATTACATTACATTCACATTACTGTCATTACATTACATTCACATTACCATCATTATGTTACATTCACATTACTGTCATTACATTACATTCACATTACCATCATTATGTTACATTCACATTACTGTCATTACATTACATTCACATTACCATCATTACGTTACATTCACATTACCATCATTACATTACATTCACATTACCATCATTACATTACATTCACATTACCATCATTACATTACATTCACATTACTGTCATTACATTACATTCACATTACCATCATTACATTACATTCACATTACTGTCATTACGTTACATTCACATTACCATCATTACGTTACATTCACATTACCATCATTACATTACATTCACATTACCGTCATTACATTACATTCACATTACTGTCATTACGTTACATTCACATTACCATCATTACGTTACATTCACATTACCGTCATTACGTTACATTCACATTACCATCATTACATTACATTCACATTACTGTCATTACGTTACATTCACATTACCATCATTACATTACATTCACATTAACATCATTACATTACATTCACATTACCATCATTACATTCACATCACCATCATTACGTTACATTCACTTTACCATCATTATGTTACATTCACATTACCATCATTACATTACATTCACATTACCATCATTACATTACATTCACATTACTGTCATTACGTTACATTCACATTACCATCATTACATTACATTCACATTACCATCATTATGTTACATTCACATTACCGTCATTACGTTACATTCACATTACCATCATTACATTACATTCACATTACTGTCATTACGTTACATTCACATTACCACCATTACATTACATTCACATTACTGTCATTACATTACATTCACATTACCACCATTACATTACATTCACATTACTGTCATTACGTTACATTCACATTACCATCATTACGTTACATTCACATTACTGTCATTACATTCACATTACCATCATTACGTTACATTCACATTACTGTCATTACGTTACATTCACATTACCATCATTACGTTACATTCACATTACCATCATTACATTACATTCACATTACCATCATTACATTACATTCACATTACCATCATTACATTACATTCACATCACCATCATTACGTTACATTCACATTACCATCATTACATTACATTCACATTACCATGATTACATTACATTCACATTACCATCATTACGTTACATTCACATTACCATCATTACGTTACATTCACATTACCATCATTACATTACATTCACATTACCATCATTACGTTACATTCACATCACCATCATTACGTTACATTCACATTACCATCATTACAGTACATTCACATTACCATCATTACGTTACATTCACATTACCATCATTACATTACATTCACATCACCATCATTACGTTACATTCACTTTACCATCATTACGTTACATTCACATTACCATCATTACATTACATTCACATTACCATCATTACGTTACATTCACATTACCATCATTACATTACATTCACATTACCATCATTACGTTACATTCACATTACCATCATTACATTACATTCACATTACCATCATTACGTTACATTCACATTACCATCATTACATTACATTCACATTACTGTCATTACGTTACATTCACATTACCATCATTACATTACATTCACATTACCATCATTACATTACATTCACATTACCATCATTACATTACATTCACATTACTGTCATTACATTACATTCACATTACCATCATTACGTTACATTCACATTACCATCATTACGTTACATTCACATTACCGTCATTACATTACATTCACATTACCATCATTACATTACATTCACATTACTGTCATTACGTTACATTCACATTACCACCATTACATTACATTCACATTACTGTCATTACATTACATTCACATTACCACCATTATGTTACATTCACATTACCATCATTACGTTACATTCACATTACCATCATTATGTTACATTCACATTACCATCATTACGTTACATTCACATTACCATCATTACGTTACATTCACGTTACCGTCATTACATTACATTCACATTACCACCATTACATTACATTCACATTACTGTCATTACGTTACATTCACATTACGATCATTACGTTACATTCACATTACTGTCATTACATTACATTCACATTACCATCATTACGTTACATTCACATTACCGTCATTACGTTACATTCACATTACCATCATTACGTTACATTCACATTACCGTCATTACATTACATTCACATTACCATCATTACATTACATTCACATTACCATCATTACATTACATTCACATCACCATCATTACGTTACATTCACATTACCATCATTACATTACATTCACATGACCATCATTACATTACATTCACATTACCATCATTATGTTACATTCACATTACCATCATTACATTACATTCACATTACCATCATTACATTACATTCACATTACCATCATTACATTACATTCACATCACCATCATTACGTTACATTCACATTACCATCATTACATTACATTCACATTACCATGATTACATTACATTCACATTACCATCATTACGTTACATTCACATTACCATCATTACGTTACATTCACATTACCATCATTACGTTACATTCACATTACCATCATTACATTACATTCACATTACCATCATTACGTTACATTCACATCACCATCATTACGTTACATTCACATTACCATCATTACAGTACATTCACAGTACCATCATTACGTTACATTCACATTACTGTCATTACATTACATTCACATTACCATCATTACGTTACATTCACATTACCATCATTACATTACATTCACATCACCATCATTACGTTACATTCACTTTACCATCATTACGTTACATTCACATTACCATCATTACATTACATTCACATTACCATCATTACGTTACATTCACATTACCATCATTACATTACATTCACATTACCATCATTACGTTACATTCACATTACCATCATTACATTACATTCACATTACCATCATTACGTTACATTCACATTACCATCATTACATTACATTCACATTACTGTCATTACGTTACATTCACATTACCATCATTACATTACATTCACATTACCATCATTACATTACATTCACATTACCATCATTACATTACATTCACATTACTGTCATTACGTTACATTCACATTACCATCATTACATTACATTCACATTACCATCATTACGTTACATTCACATTACCATCATTACGTTACATTCACATTACCGTCATTACATTACATTCACATTACCATCATTACATTACATTCACATTACTGTCATTACGTTACATTCACATTACCACCATTACATTACATTCACATTACTGTCATTACATTACATTCACATTACCACCATTATGTTACATTCACATTACCATCATTACGTTACATTCACATTACCATCATTACGTTACATTCACATTACCATCATTACATTACATTCACATTACCATCATTACGTTACATTCACATTACCATCATTACATTACATTCACATTACCATCATTACGTTACATTCACATTACCATCATTACATTACATTCACATTACTGTCATTACGTTACATTCACATTACCATCATTACATTACATTCACATTACCATCATTACATTACATTCACATTACCATCATTACATTACATTCACATTACTGTCATTACGTTACATTCACATTACCATCATTACATTACATTCACATTACCATCATTACGTTACATTCACATTACCATCATTACGTTACATTCACATTACCGTCATTACATTACATTCACATTACCATCATTACATTACATTCACATTACTGTCATTACGTTACATTCACATTACTGTCATTACGTTACATTCACTTTACCATCATTACGTTACATTCACATTACCATCATTACATTACATTCACATCACCATCATTACGTTACATTCACATTACCATCATTACATTACATTCACATTACCATCATTACGTTACATTCACATTACCATCATTACATTACATTCACATTACCATCATTACGTTACATTCACATTACTGTCATTACATTACATTCACATTACCATCATTACATTACATTCACATTACCATCATTACATTACATTCACATTACTGTCATTACATTACATTCACATTACCACCATTACATTACATTCACATTACTGTCATTACATTACATTCACATTACCACCATTACATTACATTCACATTACTGTCATTACATTACATTCACATTACCATCATTACGTTACATTCACATTACTGTCATTACATTACATTCACATTACCATCATTACGTTACATTCACATTACTGTCATTATGTTACATTCACATTACCATCATTACGTTACATTCACATTACCATCATTACATTACATTCACATCACCATCATTACATTACATTCACATTACCATCATTACATTACATTCACATCACCATCATTACGTTACATTCACATTACCATCATTACATTACATTCACATTACCATCATTACATTACATTCACATTACCATAATTACGTTACATTCACATTACCATCATTACGTTACATTCACATTACCATCATTACGTTACATTCACATTACCATCATTACATTACATTCACATTACCATCATTACATTACATTCACATCACCATCATTACGTTACATTCACATTACCATCATTACGTTACATTCACATTACCATCATTACGTTACATTCACATTACCATCATTACGTTACATTCACATTACCATCATTACGTTACATTCACATTACCATCATTACATTACATTCACATTACCATCATTACATTACATTCACATTACTGTCATTACGTTACATTCACATTACTGTCATTACGTTACATTCACATTACCATCATTACATTACATTCACATTACCATCATTACATTACATTCACATTACCATCATTACATTACATTCACATCACCATCATTACGTTACATTCACATTACCATCATTACATTACATTCACATTACCATCATTACATTACATTCACATTACCATCATTACGTTACATTCACATTACCATCATTACATTACATTCACATTACCATCATTACATTACATTCACATTACCATCATTACATTACATTCACATTACCATCATTACATTACATTCACATTACCATCATTACATTACATTCACATTACTGTCATTACGTTACATTCACATTACCATCATTACATTACATTCACATTACCATCATTACGTTACATTCACATTACTGTCATTACGTTACATTCACATTACCATCATTACATTACATTCACATTACCATCATTACATTACATTCACATCACCATCATTACATTACATTCACATCACCATCATTACGTTACATTCACATTACCATCATTACATTACATTCACATTACCATCATTACATTACATTCACATTACCATCATTACGTTACATTCACATTACCATCATTACATTACATTCACATTACCATCATTACATTACATTCACATTACCATCATTACATTACATTCACATTACCATCATTACATTACATTCACATTACTGTCATTACGTTACATTCACATTACCATCATTACATTACATTCACATTACTGTCATTACATTACATTCACATTACCATCATTACATTACATTCACATTACCATCATTACATTACATTCACATTACCATCATTACGTTACATTCACATTACCATCATTACATTACATTCACATTACCATCATTATGTTACATTCACGTTACTGTCATTACGTTACATTCACATTACCATCATTACATTACATTCACATTACCATCATTACGTTACATTCACATTACCATCATTACATTACATTCACATTACCATCATTACATTACATTCACATTACCATCATTACGTTACATTCACATTACCATCATTACATTACATTCACATTACCATCATTACGTTACATTCACATTACCATCATTACGTTACATTCACATTACCATCATTACATTACATTCACATTACCATCATTACATTACATTCACATTACCATCATTACATTACATTCACATTACCATCATTACATTACATTCACATTACCATCATTACGTTGCATTCACATTACCATCATTACGTTACATTCACATTACCATCATTACGTTACATTCATATTACCATCATTACGTTACATTCACATTACCATCATTACATTACATTCACATTACCATCATTACATTACATTCACATTACCATCATTACATTACATTCACATTACCATCATTACGTTACATTCACATTACTGTCATTACGTTACATTCATATTACCATCATTACATTACATTCACATTACCATCATTACATTACATTCACATTACCATCATTATATTACATTCACATTACCATCATTACATTACATTCACATTACCATCATTACGTTACATTCACATTACTGTCATTACGTTACATTCATATTACCATCATTACATTACATTCACATTACCATCATTACGTTACATTCACGTTACTGTCATTACGTTACATTCACATTACCATCATTACGTTACATTCACATTACCATCATTACGTTACATTCACATTACTGTCATTACGTTACATTCACATTACTGTCATTACGTTACATTCAAATTACCATCATTACATTACATTCACATTACTGTCATTACGTTACATTCACATTACCATCATTACGTTACATTCACATTACCATCATTACGTTACATTCACATTACTGTCATTACGTTACATTCACATTACCATCATTACATTACATTCACATTACCATCATTACGTTACATTCACATTACCATCATTACGTTACATTCACATTACCGTCATTACGTTACATTCACATTACCATCATTACGTTACATTCACATTACCATCATTACGTTACATTCACATTACCATTATTACGTTACATTCACATTACCATCATTACATTACATTCACATTACCATCATTACGTTACATTCACATTACCATCATTACATTACATTCACATTACCATCATTACATTACATTCACATTACCATCATTACATTACATTCACATTACCATCATTACGTTACATTCACATTACTGTCATTACGTTACATTCATATTACCATCATTACATTACATTCACATTACTGTCATTACATTACATTCACATTACCATCATTACATTACATTCACATTACCATCATTACATTACATTCACATTACCATCATTATATTACATTCACATTACCATCATTACATTACATTCACATTACCATCATTACATTACATTCACATTACCATCATTACATTACATTCACATTACCATCATTATATTACATTCACATTACCATCATTACGTTACATTCACGTTATAGGTTTTAACAGTTAACAATCCCTTTAACACTCGAATTTGTTCAAGAAAATTTTAATTTTCTCATAGAAAATGGCCATTTGCAGACCAAGAGAAAATAGTTTTTGAAAATTTGCCAATGGAATTACTGGCTCGGTTATCGAACCAGTCATTCCAATGGTGAATTTTCAAAAATATTCTTCTCTTGGTCTGAAAATGGACATTTTTTTTTTTAAGTTTGCATAATTTATTAAAATGAATATTCTCAGAAATATTTTATTCAATTGTGTTTCTAATGAAGTGCATTCTTGGTTTGTCAAATGACATTATTACCTCTGACAAAGCTGCCGCAAATGATGTGATTGACATCAGAGACATAGCATTGTAGATTGCCCTGACAACTGTGGTTGGGTTGGGCGAAGTACTACCTTGGTTAGTTTCCCGACATTGAAGGTTAACCCTTTAAGCCTTAAATTTGTTCAAGAAAATTTCAAGTTTCTCATAGAAAATCTCCATTTGCGGACCAAGAGGACTATTTTTTAAATTTACTACTGGAATGACTGGCTCGGTTATCGAGCCAGTCATTGCAATTGTAAATTTTTAAAAATAGTCTTCTCTTGGTCAGCAAATGGACATTTCTCAAGACTACTACAAAATCCATTTTTGGCTGGTATGAGTGTTAAAGAGTTAACCCTTTGACCCCCGCACACCAGAAATGATAAATTCCAACATTTTTCTCTAATATTTTATAATTTTATGTCTGTCTATCGAAAAATTATGTCTGAAAAAAGTATAGAATTTGATTCTGCACAATGTGTGTAAAGCCTTGATCTATGTAGAAGTGGTTTTTAGAAGACGTTTGACTGCACTTATATGTACATTATACTGTTCTTATTTCAGGTGCGATATGGGTATTCATTCAAACTGAAGTGGGACAGTCTCGAGACAGTCACCATTACAGTGTCCCAGGATATGCAGAACAGGACATGTGGTTTGTGTGGCGTTTATGATGGGAATCCAAATAACGATTTTCAAGCCATGTCAGGCAAATTGGTCGTCTCTCCGACCAGCTTTGGAACAAGTTGGAAGATGTCTGTTTTTGGAGAAGGTAAGGAAAACATAAATGGTCGGGCTAGTCAACTCTTGCATCTATAGACTGTTACACATTCATCAAAAAACATGGTTGCAGCGAGCCAATCAAAATATATTGCTTTTAGTGGCCATATTAGATTTTTTTATTTGATGAATTTTGGGGCTGAAATTGGTTTTATATATGTTTTTGGGCATTCTGATCTCAAATTTGCAATTTTCAAAACTGTCGGATAAACGGGTTGGCGGCCATCTTGGATCATTTTCCTGCCAAAAACTCCCATACTAAATTCAATTATATTTGGCTGGAAGCATCCTTAGGGCGTTGAGATTCAAGTTTGTTCAAACGAAGCCGATCGGCCAATTTGGCTGGTGGCCATCTTGGATTTTGGCCGATTTTTAGAAATGTCTTTAAAAATCTTCGCTTAAACTGTTTGAGCGATTGATTCAAAACTCATAAACTCATAAAATATCATTTAGCGCACTATCTGAACCAAGTTTGTTCAAGGGAATTTGATTTGCCAAATGGTTGGGCAGCCATCTTGGATGGCCTGGTTTTCATGAAAGCAACTTCGTCTCCAGGGCCACTGAACGGATTGGTCCGAAATTTGGGAGATATGATATTGATGACTAAGGGCCATTAAAATTTGTTCAAGAGAAGTTGATACATAAAGAAACATAGCCTCTGTTTTCTTGTTACAAGTCTGCTCAACTCATTAGAGTTCTACTTATTGTTAATGACCATTCTAGTTGAGATGCCTATGGTCCAAGTGAGCGAAACGGGCCCCGTTGGCCTCTTGTTAAGGGTATATATGCCCCAAAAAGCATGGTGTGCAACTAAAGAGCTTTCATTGATGTTAGACATTAGTGACCTGTGTCCAATACTGCATCTGACAATATGTCACTTAGTGAATGTCAATTTACAGGCGAGGAGAAGACTATTTTTGAAAAGTTTCCACTGGAATGGCTGGTCTGGTTATCTAGACTATCAGTCCAGTGGGAAAGTTTCAAAAATAATCTCTTGGCCTCCAAATTGACGTGTCTCAAGAGTTCTCCGAAAGTGAGTTTTGGCTTCCTTGACCATTTTCAAGGGTTAACTATCACATTGTTTATTTCAGTGTGTGCTGATTCTGATCAGCAGAGCTCATGCCTCGTGGATACACCTCAAAATCGGCAACGATCCGCAGATTCTAATAACATGTGCCAACAACTTATGCTGGGCGAGTTCAGCTCCTGTCATGCGGTAATTATTTGTTTTCATTGATACGTATTTACGGTACTTCTACAACAGCCCATACAACAACAACAATCAGTTATAGACTCGTTGAATATTGTCTCCAACCGCAGGGCAGAAATGGCTTCAAGTCATATTAATTTCAAAATATTCAACAGCTTTCATGTTTGAAACTTGGATACTGGGCATTTATTAATGGTAAATATGCAAGCCTGCCACAAACGGCTTCTGTAGTTGTCTTGAGGAATGCCATTTACAAGCGAAAGGAAGACTATTTAAACAAATTTGCCATTGGAATGACTGGCTCGGTAACCGAGGCAGTCTTTCTAATGGTAAATTTTCAAAAATACTCTTCATTTGCCCTGTAAATGGGCGTTCACTATAGCAAAAATCTCAGTCTTAACAAATCTTGACCGTTACACGGATAACGCATATGAATGGTATTTTGACCAGTTGTTATAAGCAAATACCATCTTATGTCTCCTGAGAATATATTGCTCCTAACCTTGTGTGTTTTGCACTTGTCCAGGTGGTAGACCCAGCTCCTTATATCGAGGCATGTAAGATTGACTGCTGCCGCTCTGACCATGATGACTGCATGTGCAGCACCTTCCAGGCCTATTCACGGGCGTGTCTGCAGGAAAATGTAGGCCTTAGCTGGAGAAATACTCAAAGATGTCGTACGTATATATATATAATTATATATATGCATTAGCAAAAATAGGATGCCCCTATATCCCTGTAGTGAATGATAACCAATCACAATATAAAACTAGAATGCGCAGTCGATTACACACCACAAATTTCCACGCTTTGGATTGAGGGTGGAGTGGGTGTCTCACTATCCGCAGTCACATACATGTAGGAATATCACATTTTGTTTGAATTGTGCCATCTTTGGCAAAATCACATAGATCCATCACTAAAGTGTCGAATTGTCGGTCTTGGATGAATTTATAATTTAATAAACATTCTGTAGATTATTTTGAAACTAATTAGATTGGGAGCTGGTGCTGCCATAGGCAGCAACAACTCCCATGTCAAGTTAGTGTCGGGATATTCAACAGCTTACCTAAGTATATAGTATATGGTAACCTTGAAAATTGGATTCTGAGAAGTCAGTATTTAAAGTCTAAAATCAATTTCAACATGCGTAATAAGTGGATGGAGCTTAGCTATAAATGGATGAACATACCTAGAACTGGATTCCTTCATTTGTTTCCTTCCACATTGTTATTGTCACATTTCAGCCATGTCATGTCCAGCTTGGATGGTGTATAAAGAGTGCGGGAGTTCCTGTCCTCGTACCTGTGGCTCGAGCAGCCAGTCATGCTCAAATGATGTGTGCATTGATGGATGTTTCTGCCCTGATGACATGGCACTTCATAATGGCCGCTGTCTTCCTCTCGATCAATGTCCATGCACATTTCAAGGGCAACAGTATTTGGTCAGTGACCGGGTGAAGAAGGATGAGTGCAACTACTGGTACGTGCCATATTTTATATTTGATAAATTAAATAATTTATATTGTTGGATTAATCCCATGTTTTCTATACTAAGGTATTTATTTCCTCGAAATTAAATTTCCGAGAATGGTGTGTACATAGTTTTCCTGGAAAAGTGTGAATCTGACTAAACACCCCAAAAACTGATGATGATTGTTTATTTAACGGGAACATGATTTAATGATGTCCAAATTAAATTTTTTTTAAATTAAATGAAAAGATGACCTAGTGTGAATTTTTTAAATAAATTTGGTGGAAGATGTTGTTGTGATAGACAGCAACATCGTCCAACAAAATTGTTGAAAAATGTATGCCAGTTGCTTTGCTATTGACACAGTGAAAGATAGAATATTGACACGGGTTAAACGAGAAAATGAATTGAGATGTTTGTCTCAATGACCATATTCGAGTGGCTGAAAACTTAGAGGACATTAACTCCATAGAGAATATTTTTTATTCGGCTGGTATTTCCTGGAAAAAAAGAGCACGAAACAAGCCAGAGCCAAAGCGTGTGACATGTTTCATGAAGTAAGTCACGTGATGAAAAATATGAAAATATGGGACTTAGGGAACTGAATTCTACTACATGTATTATTCACCGTTCGCTATGGTTGAAAACACCGCTGAAATGTGGCTTTTATTTTCAAGATTGTAAAATTTAGACGATATCGTGTTTCCGCCCCTTCCATACTGATAGGGGTTTTTTTCATTCGACTGGTATATTTGCACATTTTGGCCACTGAACAAGTAAATTTACTCTACAGAAAAGTCCCAGTTGAATACAGCCAATGTGTGTCATTGATCAATAAAGATAGTGTTAAAAGGTACTACTTTTGAATCCTACCATGGATGGATACAACAGGCTGTCTTATGCAATTGCTCATTGTGTTAAATTTGTAATATTACATACATTTACACAGACCTTAATATTTGTCGTGAACAAAATGATCATTCCCCATGGAGGTTAGTTAGCTCACTCTAAATAGCCAGGAACATATTTTCGTTCACTGCAATTCTGGCCAGCTAATCCATAAGCAATGAAGACATTTAAGCTAGTTTTTTAAATGTTTTTGACAGGTACCAATCAGAAAATTTTCTAACATTTGTAATAGCTATGTTATTGATTATTTTGAAGATAGTTAAGCTTGACGCTATCGTTCCTTGCTCCTAAATAGCTTTCAGTTAAATTATTTTCAAAATATTCAACAGCTTTCCTGTAGGAGTGCCTTAAAAATGAGATATACAAACAGACTTGAGAATGGAAATCAGATAACTCATTTTTAAGTTGCCCAGATTTTGGCAAAAATCCGCCTTACATTTGCTGGATAATCATTTTAGTGTTTGCCTGACATTTCTGTAACTGTCTTATCTCTCAGCACCTGTCAAGCTGGAAAATGGATCTGTTCAGACAATGACTGCTCAGCGATGTGTTCTGCGACTGGTGACCCTCACTATCAGACGTTTGATGGCAAGCGATACAGTTTCATGGGAATATGCTCTTATTACCTTATTTGGCATGCCGATTACGAAGTGATCGTGAACAATTACCAGTGTGGTGTTGGCGAAGCAGCGTGTACAAAGTATGTCTTGTAGTGTCTATGAATCATAGATTTATTTTTATTGTTTTTTTCCTGAGAATTGAAGTCTGATTGACCAAATATCAGTCTTTATTATTTATAAATTATTCTATTGAATATATTGAAACAAATTTACTTGAAGTCTACTGAATATCTTTTATGAGTAGAAATTGTATTTATTAATTTCATAAGCACTAGGTCAAATGTCATCTTCATTTGCGGTTTGGCCAGCTTAGCCCTTTAAATCCTAAATTTGGTCAAGAATATAAAATATTTGCTTATTAAATGTCCATCTGCAGGCGAAGAGATGATTGTTTTTTAAAGTTTACCACTGGGATGACTGTGTTGGTTAAAATTTCAAAAATATTGTTCTCTTAGCCTGCAAATTGGCATTCGTAAAGACCATTAAAGAGGCTTGGTTTGGCGGGCTTTGCCATGAAAGGGTTAAAGATAGATAGACTGATCGAGCTATGAATGTAATATATGGAACCATGTCCATAAAACGCTTCCAATGGTTCAATACTCTCATTTTAACACTAGTTCTTATATATATACAACTACGACACAAGCGTCCAGAAAGACAACAAGTAATAACAAATATGTGTGACGGCGTTAGAATTTGTGTAGAAAAAAATAGCATGGAGTAATACACCAGGACCATTATATTACAGCAAAAATATTGAAATTTTCCAAACTTATTTATATCACGAAGATAATGTCTCTTTAACGATTAAATGGTTAAACCCATCTGTACTGTTCAGCCTATAGCCTGTTTTTTAACACAATTGTGTTAGCCTGGATTTAGAGAATCCTTTACGAGTTCATGTATGTTCTCTACAATGTAGTATTGTTATGTAAATTAGAAGATTGTGGCGCTGGGCCAGTTGTCAATTTACATAACAATTGTGGTTTTTCACTTCAAATTCAGAACATAAAAACTTAACAGGGAGTTTGTACTGTAATTTTCAGGTCAGTTGAAATCAGTTTCAATGGTCAGAATGTGAAGCTTGGTCAGAGCCACCAAACATTGGTCAATGGAAAAGAGATCACGCAGCTACCGTATGAGGCTCATGGCATCAAGATCTATTTCGCTTCTTCGCTCTTTATAAAGGTAGCAAGTTAGTTAACCCTCTAACACTCATATCAGCCAAAAACAACTTTTGCAGTGGTCTTGAGAAATGTCCATTTGCAGAACAAGAGGACTATTTTTGAAAGTTTATCACTGCAATGACTGGCTCGACAACTCAGCCAGTCATTCCACTGGTACATTTAAAAAAATAGTCCTCTCTTGGTCTGCAAATGGACATTTTTAATGAGAAAATTGAAATTTTCTCTAACAAATTCAAGTGTTAAAGGGTTAATAAAACCTGGCCCTTAGAATATTGGAATTTAAAATTATAATTTTAAAAGGCTGTTATACAATGCCGCATTTCATCAAACAATATTAAATCCATACCGTTCATTAACTCCCTGACTGCTGC
Organism: Chaetoderma sp. LZ-2023a; assembly: GCA_034401795.1. Lineage (NCBI taxonomy): Eukaryota > Metazoa > Mollusca > Caudofoveata > Chaetodermatida > Chaetodermatidae > Chaetoderma > Chaetoderma sp. LZ-2023a. Next base: position 4,385,561 of record CM067365.1, read on the forward strand.
AAGCCACCAGATAATAATTTCAATGGGCAATAACTCTGTTAGGTATTTTAGAAACAATTTGACTGAATGTTGCTGGTGGCTTAGCCACCAACAACTTTCAGTCAAATTATTTTCAAAATATTTGGCATATTCAGAGTTAGATCCAATGGAAGATGTAGTCTGCAGAAATTCAGCAGGCAGACAATGGACCTTTCCGGTTTTATCTATGCCCCACCCATCTCTAGCTAAGCTCCACCCACACCTCACTCGTGTTGGGATTGATCGATCTCTGAACACCGTGATTATCAATTTCCAAAAAACTACACAAGTAAGCTGTTGAATATTTTGAAACTAATTTGACTGGGTGACTTAGGCAGCAACAGCACCCAGTCAAATTAGTTTCAAAATATTCAACAGCATGTTTATTAAATAGCAAAGAATTACAAAGACATACAATTCATGCAATGTGACGTAATGATTGTGACATCATCATACACCCTCTGAGCTGATTATGATGTCATACAAGGTCAGATGATGGATGGATACTCTGGAAAGGTGAATTAAATCACTGTATTTTCATTCATAAAATATTCTTCTATTTATTACATTCAGATTCAGAGGCTCAACTAACTACTTATTGAAATGATTCATAGTTGTTTTAAGTTTCATGATGAGCCGTTGGGAAAAGAAATAAAATGAAATTAATTTCATTAATTTGAAATAGTAATCGTAAAGATTAGAATACACATGTCACTTCACAGAAACTGCTGCTTGAGTCTTTCAACTGTATATTGTGATTACTATGTATATAGAAGCATATTATTATCTATTAAGAAACAAATATTTAAGAGTTTAATTCACCTTTCCAGAGTACCTACCCATCATATGACGTCATAATGAACTGCGTTGTATGTACAATGACATCATAATGAATGACGTCGATAAGTACGTCACAAACGCATATTTGAAGACGGTCTATGCTTTGTTGTACAAATTGTTTGCTTTTACCATTTAATAAATATTCTGTTGAATATTTTGAAACTAATTTGACTGGGCGATGTTGCTGCCATAGGCAGCAACAGCACCCAGTCAAATTAGTTACAAAATATTCAACAGCTTCCCTGTATAGTTTACAGGAAATTGATAGCTAGGGCATTTGAGGATCGATCAATCCCAACACGGCGAGGTGTGGGTGGAGCTTAGCTAGTGATGGGCGGGGCATAGCTAAAAATGGAATGGTCCATTCTCAAAGTTGCTTCTCCCATCCAATGTCCAAGGTCAAAGGTCATGTATATCTGTGCGTTCAGTTCTGTAATCGCAAATTACATTATTGTTTTTATGTTAGCTTGAACTCAGCAATGGTCTGACAATTCTGTGGGATGGCCGTACACGAGCGTATATCACAGCGCCACCATCTTTCATTGATGAAACGCGTGGTCTGTGCGGAACCTTCAACAACAACCAGAATGATGACTTCATCACGCGTGAAGGTGACATCGAACCAAACGTGAATTTATTCGGGAATAAATGGAAGACCGAGGACAGTTGTCAGGATATGGCATCAACGATCTCGACCCACCCATGCGACTTGAATGTTCAGAGAAGAAACAAGGCAGTGGAGGAGTGCCTGAAATTAAAGAGCAGCATATTTGCAGGTAGGAGAGATAAATAAAAAATGGTTCTTGATTATCAAAATTGAATCACTCAAATTTATTTACACAGTTAGAATTCATCACTATTCTAAAATTGTTTTATATACTTGTATAAAAATACACAAAGACAAATTTTGTTTTCAACCAGTAGCCTTTCCAAATATTTACTCTTTAATCAGCAAGAAAGTTGAAATTTTTGCTTAGTGAATCCACATTTATAGGCTAAGAGAAGACTGTCTTTGAAATTTCCTCCTGGAATGACTGGCTCGGTTATCGATCCAACCCTTTTAGTGAGCAATTTTCAAAACGTTCTTCTAGACCTGCAAATAGACATTCCTCAAGACCACTCTAGAAGCATTTTTTACCAGCTTGTTCATTAACCCTTTAACATTCATATCAGCAAAAACGGCTTCTGCAGTGCTCTTGAGAAATGTCCATTTGCAGACGAAAAGAATGCAATATTTTGAAAATGTGCAACTGAAATGACTGGCTCGATAACTGAGCCAGCCATTCCAGTGATAAATTTTCAAAAACGGTTCTCTTGGGTTGCAAATTGGCATTTTCTTTGAGAAAATTGAAATTTTCTTGAAAACATTTAAGGCTTAAAGGGTTAAAGACGTAATCATTAATTTCTTGACAGGTGAAGAAAGATGGGTGATTTCTTAATGCATGTCAACCTCGATACTAAACATACCCTTCTTTAAGGTGTTTTTTTAATCCCATATCTTAGTGAACCATTTATCATTTGACAAAAAAAGACATACAAGTTTGTGTAATGTCCATTTAGTTATTTTACATTTCTTTATTTCTCCTTCATCAGCCTGTCACAATGTCGTGGATGTGGACTCATATTACGATGACTGCATGTATGATATCTGTGCATGCCAGAGAAATCTTGTAGACTGTATGTGCCCAAATGTTGGTGAATACGCGGACGCATGCGCACGTAAAGGAGTTCAAATTGCATGGAGGACACAGATACGCGAATGTGGTATGTATTGTTATAGCTGTTGTCAATACAAGGAGAGATAATTATCCAATTTTTTGTAGGCGACTAGTGGACAGTAATGTTTTGGGTTTGTTAACTCCTTGATCCCTGAAATTTCAGTTTGTCAATTATAAGACAACCGTATACAAAAGCTGCTGAATCATTTTGAATCTAATTTGACTGGAACCTGTTGCTACCATAGGCAGCAACAGTTCCCAGTCAAATTTGTTTCGAAATCATCAACAGAAGGCTTGCTACATCAAAAAGAAATTTTTTCTGCCCTACATCTATATGTATATGGTCTAGAGAGTGAAATTACTAAATATGTTTGTAGTCATTATATTGCATTGTCGGATGTGAAATCAGAACTTTGATTTCTGCCGAAAACTACAGAGATATTGCATATTTTGGCACATTTTAAACTAAGCAAAGGTAAAGGACGTTTCCAGTTTATCCATCCATATATGTATGAGAGTGTGTAAATAGTAGAGTATCCTCCAGTACTTACCTGAGTGTCTACGAGAGTGTGTAAATAGGAGAGTATCCTTCAGTACCTATCTGAGTGTCTGCGAGAGTGTGTAAATAGGAGAGTATCCTTCAGTACCTATCTGAGTGTCTGCAAGAGTGTAAATAGGAGAGTATCCTTCAGTACCTATCTGAGTGTCTACAATAGTGTGTAAATAGGAGAGTATCCTTCAGTACCTATCTGAGTGTCTGCGAGAGTGTGTAAATAGGAGAGTATCCTTCAGTACCTATCTGAGTGTCTACGAGAGTGTGTAAATAGGAGAGTATCCTCCAGTAGCTATCTGAGTGTCTACGAGAGTGTGTAAATAGGAGAGTATCCTCCAGTAGCTATCTGAGTGTCTACGAGAGTGTGTAAATAGGAGAGTATCCTCCAGTAGCTATCTGAGTGTCTACGAGAGTGTGTAAATAGGAGAGTATCCTTCAGTACCTATCTGAGTGTCTACGAGAGTGTGTAAATAGGAGAGTATCCTTCAGTACCTACCTGAGTGTCTACGAGAGTGTGTAAATAGGAGAGTATCCTTCAGTACCTACCTGAGTGTCTACGAGAGTGTGTAAATAGGAGAGTATCCTCCAGTAGCTATCTGAGTGTCTACGAGAGTGTGTAAATAGGAGAGTATCCTCCAGTAGCTATCTGAGTGTCTACGAGAGTGTGTAAATAGGAGAGTATCCTTCAGTACCTATCTGAGTGTCTACGAGAGTGTGTAAATAGGAGAGTATCCTTCAGTACCTATCTGAGTGTCTACGAGAGTGTGTAAATAGGAGAGTATCCTTCAGTACCTATCTGAGTGTCTACGAGAGTGTGTAAATAGGAGAGTATCCTCCAGTAGCTATCTGAGTGTCTACGAGAGTGTGTAAATAGGAGAGTATCCTCCAGTAGCTATCTGAGTGTCTACGAGAGTGTGTAAATAGGAGAGTATCCTTCAGTACCTATCTGAGTGTCTACAATAGTGTGTAAATAGGAGAGTATCCTTCAGTACCTATCTGAGTGTCTGCGAGAGTGTGTAAATAGGAGAGTATCCTTCAGTACCTATCTGAGTGTCTACGAGAGTGTGTAAATAGGAGAGTATCCTCCAGTAGCTATCTGAGTGTCTACGAGAGTGTGTAAATAGGAGAGTATCCTCCAGTACCTATCTGAGTGTCTACGAGAGTGTGTAAATAGGAGAGTATCCTCCAGTAGCTATCTGAGTGTCTACGAGAGTGTGTAAATAGGAGAGTATTCTCCAGTAGCTATCTGAGTGTCTACGAGAGTGTGTAAATAGGAGAGTATCCTCCAGTAGCTATCTGAGTGTCTACGAGAGTGTGTAAATAGGAGAGTATCCTCCAGTAGCTATCTGAGTGTCTACGAGAGTGTGTAAATAGGAGAGTATCCTCCAGTAGCTATCTGAGTGTCTACGAGAGTGTGTAAATAGGAGAGTATCCTTCAGTACCTATCTGAGTGTCTACGAGAGTGTGTAAATAGGAGAGTATCCTCCAGTAGCTATCTGAGTGTCTACGAGAGTGTGTAAATAGGAGAGTATCCTCCAGTAGCTATCTGAGTGTCTACGAGAGTGTGTAAATAGGAGAGTATCCTTCAGTACCTATCTGAGTGTCTACAATAGTGTGTAAATAGGAGAGTATCCTTCAGTACCTATCTGAGTGTCTGCGAGAGTGTGTAAATAGGAGAGTATCCTTCAGTACCTATCTGAGTGTCTACGAGAGTGTGTAAATAGGAGAGTATCCTCCAGTAGCTATCTGAGTGTCTACGAGAGTGTGTAAATAGGAGAGTATCCTCCAGTACCTATCTGAGTGTCTAGGAGTGTGTAAATAGGAGAGTATCCTCCAGTAGCTATCTGAGTGTCTACGAGAGTGTGTAAATAGGTAAGTATCCTCCAGTACCTATCTGAGTGTCTACAATAGTGTGTAAATAGGAGAGTATCCTTCAGTACCTATCTGAGTGTCTGCGAGAGTGTGTAAATAGGAGAGTATCCTTCAGTACCAATCTGAGTGTCTACGAGAGTGTGTAAATAGGAGAGTATCCTCCAGTAGCTATCTGAGTGTCTACGAGAGTGTGTAAATAGGAGAGTATCCTCCAGTACCTATCTGAGTGTCTACGAGAGTGTGTAAATAGGAGAGTATCCTCCAGTAGCTATCTGAGTGTCTACGAGAGTGTGTAAATAGGAGAGTATTCTCCAGTAGCTATCTGAGTGTCTACGAGAGTGTGTAAATAGGAGAGTATCCTCCAGTAGCTATCTGAGTGTCTACGAGAGTGTGTAAATAGGAGAGTATCCTCCAGTACCTATCTGAGTGCCTACGAGAGTGTGTAAATAGGAGAGTATCCTCCAGTAGCTATCTGAGTGTCTACGAGAGTGTGTAAATAGGAGAGTATCCTTCAGTAGCTATCTGAGTATCTACGAGAGTGTGTAAATAGGAGAGTATCCTTCAGTACCTATCTGAGTGTCTACAAGAGTGTGTAAATAGGAGAGTATCCTTCAGTACCTATCTGAGTGTCTACACGAGTGTGTAAATAGGAGAGTATCCTCCAGTACCTAGCTGAGTGTCTATGAGAGTGTGTAAATAGGTGAGTATCCTTCAGTTGCTACCTGAGTGTCTACGAGAGTGTGTAAATAAGAGAGTATCCTCCAGTACCTATCTGAGTGTCTACGAGAGTGTGTAAATAGGTGAGTATCCTCCAGTACCTATCTGAGTGTCTACGAGAGTGTGTAAATAGGTGAGTATCCTTCAGTACCTATCTGAGTGTCTACGAGAGTGTGTAAATAGGAGAGTATCCTCCAGTACCTAGCTGAGTGTCTATGAGAGTGTGTAAATAGGTGAGTATCCTTCAGTACCTATCTGAGTGTCTACGAGAGTGTGTAAATAGGAGAGTATCCTTCAGTTGCTACCTGAGTGTCTACGAGAGTGTGTAAATAAGAGAGTATCCTCCAGTACCTATCTGAGTGTCTACGAGAGTGTGTAAATAGGTGAGTATCCTCCAGTACCTATCTGAGTGTCTACGAGAGTGTGTAAATAGGTGAGTATCCTCCAGTACCTATCTGAGTGTCTACGAGAGTGTGTAAATAGGAGAGTATTCTCCAGTGGCTATCTGAGTGTCTACGAGAGTGTGTAAATAGGAGAGTATTCTCCAGTAGCTATCTGAGTGTCTACGAGAGTGTGTAAATAGGAGAGTATCCTTCAGTAGCTATCTGAGTGTCTACGAGAGTGTGTAAATAGGAGAGTATCCTCCAGTAGCTATCTGAGTGTCTACGAGAGTGTGTAAATAGGAGAGTATCCTTCAGTACCTATCTGAGTGTCTACGAGAGTGTGTAAATAGGAGAGTATCCTCCAGTACCTATCTGAGTGTCTACGAGAGTGTGTAAATAGGAGAGTATCCTCCAGTAGCTATCTGAGTGTCTACAAGAGTGTGTAAATAGGAGACTATCCTCCAGTATCTATCTGAGTGTCTACAAGAGTGTGTAAATAGGAGAGTATCCTCCAGTACCTATCTGAGTGTCTACGAGAGTGTGTAAATAGGAGAGTATCCTTCAGTACCTATCTGAGTGTCTACGAGAGTGTGTAAATAGGTGAGTATCCTCCAGTAGCTATCTGAGTGTCTACGAGAGTGTGTAAATAGGAGAGTATTCTCCAGTAGCTATCTGAGTGTCTACGAGAGTGTGTAAATAGGTAAGTATCCTCCAGTACCTATCTGAGTGTCTACGAGAGTGTGTAAATAGAAGAGTATCCTCCAGTGGCTATCTGAGTGTCTACGAGAGTGTGTAAATAGGTGAGTATCCTCCAGTAGCTATCTGAGTGTCTACGAGAGTGTGTTAATAGGAGAGTATTCTCCAGTACCTATCTGAGTGTCTACGAGAGTGTGTAAATAGGAGAGTATCCTCCACTAGCTATCTAAGTGTCTACGGGGGTGTGTAAATAGGAGAGTATCCTTCAATACCTATCTGAGTGTCTGCTAAAGTGTGTAAATAGGAGAGTATCCTCCAGTACCTAGCTGAGTGTCTATGAGAGTGTGTAAATAGGAGAGTATTCTCCAGTAGCTATCTGAGTGTCTACGAGAGTGTGTAAATAGAAGAGTATCCTCCAGTACCTACCTGAGTGTCTACGAGAGTGTGTAAATAGGAGAGTATCCTCCAGTAGCTATCTGAGTATTTACGAGAGTGTGTAAATAGGAGAGTATCCTCCAGTACCTAGCTGAGTGTCTATGAGAGTGTGTAAATAGGAGAGTATTCTCCAGTAGCTATCTGAGTGTCTACAAGAGTGTGTAAATAGGAGAGTATCCTCCAGTAGCTATCTGAGTGTCTACGAGAGTGTGTAAATAGGAGAGTATCCTCCAGTAGCTATCTGAGTGTCTACGAGAGTGTGTAAATAGGAGAGTATCCTTCAGTACCTAACTGAGTGTCTACGAGAGTGTGTAAATAGGAGAGTATCCTCCAGTACCTATCTGAGTGTCTACGAGAGTGTGTAAATAGGAGAGTATCCTCCAGTAGCTATCTGAGTGTCTACAAGAGTGTGTAAATAGGAGACTATCCTCCAGTATCTATCTGAGTGTCTACAAGAGTGTGTAAATAGGAGAGTATCCTCCAGTACCTATCTGAGTGTCTACGAGAGTGTGTAAATAGGAGAGTATCCTTCAGTACCTATCTGAGTGTCTACGAGAGTGTGTAAATAGGTGAGTATCCTCCAGTAGCTATCTGAGTGTCTACGAGAGTGTGTAAATAGGAGAGTATTCTCCAGTAGCTATCTGAGTGTCTACGAGAGTGTGTAAATAGGTAAGTATCCTCCAGTACCTATCTGAGTGTCTACGAGAGTGTGTAAATAGAAGAGTATCCTCCAGTGGCTATCTGAGTGTCTACGAGAGTGTGTAAATAGGTGAGTATCCTCCAGTAGCTATCTGAGTGTCTACGAGAGTGTGTTAATAGGAGAGTATTCTCCAGTACCTATCTGAGTGTCTACGAGAGTGTGTAAATAGGAGAGTATCCTCCACTAGCTATCTAAGTGTCTACGGGAGTGTGTAAATAGGAGAGTATCCTTCAATACCTATCTGAGTGTCTGCTAAAGTGTGTAAATAGGAGAGTATCCTTCAGTACCTATCTGAGTGTCTGCTAGAGTGTGTAAATAGGAGAGTATCCTCCAGTAGCTATCTGAGTGTCTAGGAGAGTGTGTAAATAGGAGAGTATCCTTCAATACCTATCTGAGTGTCTGCTAGAGTGTGTAAATAGGAGAGTATCCTTCAGTACCTATCTGAGTGTCTACGAGAGTGTGTAAATAGGAGAGTATCCTTCAGTACCTATCTGAGTGTCTATGAGAGTGTGTAAATAGGAGAGTATCCTCCAGTACCTATCTGAGTGTCTACGAGAGTGTGTAAATAGGTAAGTATCCTTCAGTACCTATCTGAGTGTCTACGAGACTGTGTAAATAGGAGAATATCCTCCAGTACCTATCTGAGTGTCTACGAGAGTGTGTAAATAGGAGAGTATCCTCCAGTAGCTATCTGAGTGTCTACGAGAGTGTGTAAATAGGTGAGTATCCTCCAGTAGCTATCTGAGTGTCTACGAGAGTGTGTAAATAGGAGAGTATTCTCCAGTAGCTATCTGAGTGTCTACGAGAGTGTGTAAATAGGTAAGTATCCTCCAGTACCTATCTGAGTGTCTACGAGAGTGTGTAAATAGAAGAGTATCCTCCAGTGGCTATCTGAGTGTCTACGAGAGTGTGTAAATAGGTGAGTATCCTCCAGTAGCTATCTGAGTGTCTACGAGAGTGTGTTAATAGGAGAGTATTCTCCAGTACCTATCTGAGTGTCTACGAGAGTGTGTAAATAGGAGAGTATCCTCCACTAGCTATCTAAGTGTCTACGGGGGTGTGTAAATAGGAGAGTATCCTTCAATACCTATCTGAGTGTCTGCTAAAGTGTGTAAATAGGAGAGTATCCTCCAGTACCTAGCTGAGTGTCTATGAGAGTGTGTAAATAGGAGAGTATTCTCCAGTAGCTATCTGAGTGTCTACGAGAGTGTGTAAATAGAAGAGTATCCTCCAGTACCTACCTGAGTGTCTACGAGAGTGTGTAAATAGGAGAGTATCCTCCAGTAGCTATCTGAGTATTTACGAGAGTGTGTAAATAGGAGAGTATCCTCCAGTACCTAGCTGAGTGTCTATGAGAGTGTGTAAATAGGAGAGTATTCTCCAGTAGCTATCTGAGTGTCTACAAGAGTGTGTAAATAGGAGAGTATCCTCCAGTAGCTATCTGAGTGTCTACGAGAGTGTGTAAATAGGAGAGTATCCTCCAGTAGCTATCTGAGTGTCTACGAGAGTGTGTAAATAGGAGAGTATCCTTCAGTACCTAACTGAGTGTCTACGAGAGTGTGTAAATAGGAGAGTATCCTCCAGTACCTATCTGAGTGTCTACGAGAGTGTGTAAATAGGAGAGTATCCTCCAGTAGCTATCTGAGTGTCTACAAGAGTGTGTAAATAGGAGACTATCCTCCAGTATCTATCTGAGTGTCTACAAGAGTGTGTAAATAGGAGAGTATCCTCCAGTACCTATCTGAGTGTCTACGAGAGTGTGTAAATAGGAGAGTATCCTTCAGTACCTATCTGAGTGTCTACGAGAGTGTGTAAATAGGTGAGTATCCTCCAGTAGCTATCTGAGTGTCTACGAGAGTGTGTAAATAGGAGAGTATTCTCCAGTAGCTATCTGAGTGTCTACGAGAGTGTGTAAATAGGTAAGTATCCTCCAGTACCTATCTGAGTGTCTACGAGAGTGTGTAAATAGAAGAGTATCCTCCAGTGGCTATCTGAGTGTCTACGAGAGTGTGTAAATAGGTGAGTATCCTCCAGTAGCTATCTGAGTGTCTACGAGAGTGTGTTAATAGGAGAGTATTCTCCAGTACCTATCTGAGTGTCTACGAGAGTGTGTAAATAGGAGAGTATCCTCCACTAGCTATCTAAGTGTCTACGGGAGTGTGTAAATAGGAGAGTATCCTTCAATACCTATCTGAGTGTCTGCTAAAGTGTGTAAATAGGAGAGTATCCTTCAGTACCTATCTGAGTGTCTGCTAGAGTGTGTAAATAGGAGAGTATCCTCCAGTAGCTATCTGAGTGTCTAGGAGAGTGTGTAAATAGGAGAGTATCCTTCAATACCTATCTGAGTGTCTGCTAGAGTGTGTAAATAGGAGAGTATCCTTCAGTACCTATCTGAGTGTCTACGAGAGTGTGTAAATAGGAGAGTATCCTTCAGTACCTATCTGAGTGTCTATGAGAGTGTGTAAATAGGAGAGTATCCTCCAGTACCTATCTGAGTGTCTACGAGAGTGTGTAAATAGGTAAGTATCCTTCAGTACCTATCTGAGTGTCTACGAGACTGTGTAAATAGGAGAATATCCTCCAGTACCTATCTGAGTGTCTACGAGAGTGTGTAAATAGGAGAGTATCCTCCAGTAGCTATCTGAGTGTCTACGAGAGTGTGTAAATAGGTGAGTATCCTCCAGTAGCTATCTGAGTGTCTACGAGAGTGTGTAAATAGGAGAGTATTCTCCAGTAGCTATCTGAGTGTCTACGAGAGTGTGTAAATAGGTAAGTATCCTCCAGTACCTATCTGAGTGTCTACGAGAGTGTGTAAATAGAAGAGTATCCTCCAGTGGCTATCTGAGTGTCTACGAGAGTGTGTAAATAGGTGAGTATCCTCCAGTAGCTATCTGAGTGTCTACGAGAGTGTGTTAATAGGAGAGTATTCTCCAGTACCTATCTGAGTGTCTACGAGAGTGTGTAAATAGGAGAGTATCCTCCACTAGCTATCTAAGTGTCTACGGGGGTGTGTAAATAGGAGAGTATCCTTCAATACCTATCTGAGTGTCTGCTAAAGTGTGTAAATAGGAGAGTATCCTCCAGTACCTAGCTGAGTGTCTATGAGAGTGTGTAAATAGGAGAGTATTCTCCAGTAGCTATCTGAGTGTCTACGAGAGTGTGTAAATAGAAGAGTATCCTCCAGTACCTACCTGAGTGTCTACGAGAGTGTGTAAATAGGAGAGTATCCTCCAGTAGCTATCTGAGTATTTACGAGAGTGTGTAAATAGGAGAGTATCCTCCAGTACCTAGCTGAGTGTCTATGAGAGTGTGTAAATAGGAGAGTATTCTCCAGTAGCTATCTGAGTGTCTACAAGAGTGTGTAAATAGGAGAGTATCCTCCAGTAGCTATCTGAGTGTCTACGAGAGTGTGTAAATAGGAGAGTATCCTCCAGTAGCTATCTGAGTGTCTACGAGAGTGTGTAAATAGGAGAGTATCCTTCAGTACCTAACTGAGTGTCTACGAGAGTGTGTAAATAGGAGAGTATCCTCCAGTACCTATCTGAGTGTCTACGAGAGTGTGTAAATAGGAGAGTATCCTCCAGTAGCTATCTGAGTGTCTACAAGAGTGTGTAAATAGGAGACTATCCTCCAGTATCTATCTGAGTGTCTACAAGAGTGTGTAAATAGGAGAGTATCCTCCAGTACCTATCTGAGTGTCTACGAGAGTGTGTAAATAGGAGAGTATCCTTCAGTACCTATCTGAGTGTCTACGAGAGTGTGTAAATAGGTGAGTATCCTCCAGTAGCTATCTGAGTGTCTACGAGAGTGTGTAAATAGGAGAGTATTCTCCAGTAGCTATCTGAGTGTCTACGAGAGTGTGTAAATAGGTAAGTATCCTCCAGTACCTATCTGAGTGTCTACGAGAGTGTGTAAATAGAAGAGTATCCTCCAGTGGCTATCTGAGTGTCTACGAGAGTGTGTAAATAGGTGAGTATCCTCCAGTAGCTATCTGAGTGTCTACGAGAGTGTGTTAATAGGAGAGTATTCTCCAGTACCTATCTGAGTGTCTACGAGAGTGTGTAAATAGGAGAGTATCCTCCACTAGCTATCTAAGTGTCTACGGGAGTGTGTAAATAGGAGAGTATCCTTCAATACCTATCTGAGTGTCTGCTAAAGTGTGTAAATAGGAGAGTATCCTTCAGTACCTATCTGAGTGTCTGCTAGAGTGTGTAAATAGGAGAGTATCCTCCAGTAGCTATCTGAGTGTCTAGGAGAGTGTGTAAATAGGAGAGTATCCTTCAATACCTATCTGAGTGTCTGCTAGAGTGTGTAAATAGGAGAGTATCCTTCAGTACCTATCTGAGTGTCTACGAGAGTGTGTAAATAGGAGAGTATCCTTCAGTACCTATCTGAGTGTCTATGAGAGTGTGTAAATAGGAGAGTATCCTCCAGTACCTATCTGAGTGTCTACGAGAGTGTGTAAATAGGTAAGTATCCTTCAGTACCTATCTGAGTGTCTACGAGACTGTGTAAATAGGAGAGTATCCTCCAGTACCTATCTGAGTGTCTACGAGAGTGTGTAAATAGGAGAGTATCCTCCAGTACCTATCTGAGTGTCTACGAGAGTGTGTAAATAGGTGAGTATCCTCCAGTACCTATCTGAGTGTCTACGAGAGTGATGGCCAAATTAAGAAGTATCAATACTGAGAACAAGTACTCGGTAGAATCATCTCTGCTGTACCGACCTAATATACTGGACTTGGGAACTCGTATAAAATAGGATATACATATAGTAATCATTAGGTTATGTAATGGTGACCGTGTATTATACATTCAATCTGATTACCTCCGCATAACAGGTTACCAATTTGATAACATTTTTTGTTGATAGGAGTTGTTTCATATAAGGAAGTGCCGTAATTTCGATGCTATTTCCATGAAGTTAATGCAAAATTTCATTAAAAAAGTTCTTTATACAAAGTGCTGAAATTTGGATGCGACTTCTATTATATACATTTGCTGTTTTAAAGCTGCTAAAAAATTAAAATGTCTCAACCTAAAAAATTAACATGCGATTTCTATTAGGGATGCGGTTACTAATGAGCGACTTACAGTAGCCGGTTTCTTGAAATAGTGAAAAATGATTCTCATAGTTATAAAATATAATGTAATTTTACCAGATACACTCGGTGTGAATATGATAATCTCTACCTGATTCATTCTGCCTATATAGTGATAAAATTTATTAAATGATAAACATAATTTCAGGATGATTATTTTGAAAAAAATTTTACTGAACATATTTCTCCTTAGGTCATCAATGACTTGATCTTCTTCTTCTTCTTTTCGTTCGCTGATCATACCGCCAGTCATGTAAGTGACTATCGACATGATCATAACGCTTAATGACTTGATGACAGTGAAAAGGTTTTCAAAATTATTCAGCGTATCTTATTTAGTTTCATTGATGAAACCAAGTAAACTCATTAAGAACCATGTTAACGTATTGTTTCTATTTAGCTGTCAAATGTGCTGGAGGTCAAGTGTATCAAGTTTGCGGCAATCCATGCAAATACTCTTGTCGAAACATCGCGATAAACCCAACATGTCAGGAGATATGTGTTGAGGGATGTAACTGTCCAATCGGAGAAACGTTTGATGACAACGGTGAATGTGTGCCAATTGAACAATGTCCGTGTATCTTTGATGGCCGTGAATATCGTGCAGGATTTGTGGCATTTAAAGGAGATCATGAAATATGGTACAATTAACTTTCTGTCTGCTGACTTTCTGCAGACTACATTTTCTATGGGGCTTAGCTCTGGACATGCTGAATATTTTGAAAACAATTTGACTGAAAGTTGTTGGTGGCTAAGCCACCAACAACTTTCAGTCAAATTGATTTCAAAATATTTAGCATGTCCAGAGTTAATGGCCACTGAAATTATTGTCTCATGGCTTGCAGTTGTCAGACAGTTAAGCTGTTTATTGGATTGTTAATATTATTATTTTAATTTAATTTATATACATGTATTTATTTATTTATTTATTGCTCATCCCAAAACACTGAAGGCCGGAGTGAGTATTGTCATCATTGGTGTGTGTCTGTCTGCCTGCCTGTCGGTCGGTGGGTCTGTCGGTTGATTGGTTGGTCAGTTTTGCTGTCTGTCTGTCTGTCTGTCTGTCTGTCTGTCTGTCTGCTCGCAGCATATCTCCTAAATGCAAGAAGGAAGAATCATGAAATTTGGCACATCCATTCATATTGTGGCTGGCTAGAGAGCGTTTATGTTTAGGTCCAAGGGTCGGTAAACCTGTGCGCTTTTATAATTATAGTGTATGTAGTGGAGCGGAGTGGCAGTGTACACCAAAATCAGACACGAGACTCGCTCAATTTGACGAAATGGAGAATTTGTGTCCAGCAAATATGATATACACAGATTGTGTGAGCGCATGTCCACTGACCTGCTTAAACATGCATTCAGGAGGAGCATGCAATACCAGCGAATGCAGGCCAGGGTAAGATGATAAAATTTGTACCTATTCAAATGTATTACATGTTCAAAGGTTCAATAATGTCTCCTATTCTAATATTACTTGTCATATTCATCGAGGGAGATAACTTGTATTCTCTTGTCCTGTAGATGAACATTCAATAATCACTAGGCAGATAATAAAAGTTTCTTAACCGAATTTGACCATTAACGTGTTAACACAGCAAAGTATCTTACTGTGAACGATGATTTTCAAACATTGGCCATGATCCGGATAAAATAGCTGGATACAAATCAGATTAAATTGTGGATCTATGGATTTCCTGAAAACTACTGATTCGATTTGGCTCAAAATCATAAGTTTGTGTTGTGTTGCAATATCTGATTGCTTTTGTTCACTCTGTTATAGATGTATGTGCCAGGCAGACTTTGTGCTGGATGGTGACAATTGTGTACCTGCAGCTGAGTGCCCATGTCACCATGGCGGACATAAGTACTACGAAGGTGAAAAGATGAAGGTTGATTGTAACACCTGGTAAGTTATCTAGTTAACACTTTCAACCCTACAGTCGAGAAATATTCTTCTTTTGCATGAAACATACCTAAATTTGAATCACCATTCATATAATAACTGGTGTTCATTTCTGAAACAGTATTGTGGTCAGCACGATTGATTCCAAAATTTCACTAGCCTCTTTGTCACTGACACTGTAATAATTAAAAATTTTGATATCAGTGTGATATGAAGGACAATGATCTATTCGTTTATTAATCTTTGCCGCCAGATTATGAAAAATGTTTCTGTTTATTTCCAGCACATGCCAATCACGAAAGTGGGTTTGTGAGACGAATGAATGCGCGGCGGTGTGTAGTTCATATGGTGACTCTCATCACAGTACGTTTGATGGCAGAACGTACGAGTTCCAGGGTAATTGTGACTATGTACTGGCCCAGGCGATCATGACAAGTACCGTTCAGTTCATGATTACAACTGAAAACATTCCATGTGGTACGAGCGGTGTAACCTGCACAAAGGCCATTGATTTCAGCATCGGAGAGCCAGGTAAGACTATGCCTGTAAACGGAATTTTAATGCTTAGACTGTCTACTTGCTGAATTTCTACATTTACATTTTCTCTGAGGTTTAACTCTTGACCTCCTGAATATTTCGAAAACAATTTGACTTAAAGCTTTCAGTCAAATTGTTTTCGAAATATTCAGCTACCAGCAACTTTCAGTCAAATTGTTTTCAAAATTTTCAGCAGGTCCACAGTTATTGCCCATTGAAATCATTGTCTGGTGACTTGCAACAGTCAGATGGGCATATAACAATAATCAGTAAGATTGGAAGGTTGGTACATATGCATGAGAACGTTGTAAGAACCACATACCTGCAACTTGAAATAATAAACTAATAAAGGGTTTTTTGCCATATTTAATAGCATTTTTAATGTTATTATTGAAAATCAAATTGGTTAGTTGTAACTATGTGTATTTTGCTTTGTAATAAAGCACAAACAATGGCGTATATAGGTCTGAAAATCTCCCTTTAAATGTTTTATAAACATTAATCACTTCTTTATTTTTGAAAAATAGGATAATATTTATAGTAATTTGGTCATGTGATGTTGTAAAGTTTCAAGTCTGATACAAGTGTCTGTTGCATTTAATTTGCTTTTGTAGGATCATTGGACTATCACAGGGTGCAGTTAGTTCGGGGTAAGCCTATCCACCTACCACCCGACTCACCATTTACCGTGGAAGAAGTTGGTATGTTCATCTTCATCTCCACGGATCTAGGAATAACACTGATGTGGGATAAGGGAACACGTGTGTACATCAGAATAGATCCATCATTCAAGAATCAGGTAATTACCTCCCTTTAATAATGCAATTATCTCCCTAAAAATTAATTATCACATTTGTGTAGTGGAATTATGTCCCCAGAATAGTATAGTCATTTCCGTTTTCTATTTTGAAGAATCAAATTTTTGTTTATCTCCTTTCCAGAAATTCATCATATCCTTTGAATAATATAATTATCTACCTTGTTTAAGGCAATTGTCTCCCCTGATTTACTATGTAAAAGAATTAGTTATAATTTGTTTTTCAATTAAATGCTGAACTAAATGCTTATATATAGATTTTTTTATTCCTAAATAATAATTGAGGTAAATTATACAGGTAGCATTTCTCTTGTTATCATGAGTAAGGTTGCTATAGATATACTCATTTAAATAGTAATTTAATAGTATTCAAAGGTCATAACTTGGAATTTTTAATTAAATTTCGACAAGCATTCTCACATAAATGTGATTCATCAGATCCATCATTCAATCTATTGTTTATGCCTTTGATGTGTAAAGTCAGACAAAAATGGCTTCTACAGTGGTCTTGAGAAACGTCTATTTCCAAGCCAAAAGCTGGCTAATTTACAAAAAAATGTACAACTAAGGACTGAAGCGATAATAATGGAGCCAGTCATTCCAGTGGTAAACTAAAAAAACAAATCAAAATTATGTGGTCTTGGTCTACAAATGGACATTCAATGAGACAATGACTATTTTATTAACCAATTTTTACCATTAAACTATCTGGTTTTATAGAATATGAATATTTTGGAAACGATTTGCCTGAATGTTGTTGATGTCAAAGGGTTTTCAGAATATACCAGCAAGATCTTTCTTATTACGTGTACTAAATATCATTGGCTTAAATATATAAAATTTATTTTCTAATAATCTATGTTTTTATTGACATTGAATGATACTTTCTACCTCAGGTTCAAGGTCTCTGTGGAAACTTTAATGGTAATCAGAATGATGACTTCACTATGCCTCAAGGCGGACCTCCAGCCATCAGAGCGACAACATTTGGTGATAGCTGGCGTGTCCACGATTACTGCGCTCCATCGCAGGAGATATTAGACACATGCTCGATTGCTACCCACAGACAAGCTTGGGCACAGCAACGCTGCGGTCTTATCCAGTCGCCGATGTTTGAGCCATGCCACAATGTTGTACCTTACGAGCCATTCTTGGACAGGTGTATTTTCGATGCATGTGCGTGTGATCTCGGTGGTGACTGCGAGTGTCTGTGCACGGCTGTTGCGGCTTACGCTCATGAATGTGCGGTACATGGTCTGAATATTACATGGCGCTCTCAAGATTTCTGTGGTATGTATTTAAGCTGTTGGTATGAACTGAAATTGTGAAAGTATTCACGTATTGTACTCCTACGGGTAATAGAGGGATCTTATTTTTGTCACTCACTAATATGATATCATTATCAAATAATACTATGTTGGCAGATTTTACAATCCAAATCCTGTAGAGCCATCACAAAAATCGAAAAGGTCCATCATAAAAGTGCACAAGTTATATCTCTGATGATTTTACAATTTAATAAACATTCTGTTAAGTATTTTGAACCTAATTTAACTGGGAGCTGTTTCTGCCATAGGCAGCAACAGCACCCAGACAAATTAGGTTCAAAATATTCAACAGCTTACCTGTATAGTTATCTTGAAAGTTAGATTTAGGGAATTCAGGTTTCAAAGTTTCAAATTGATTCCAACACCTGTACAAAGTGGGCGGAGCTTATGTAAAAATGGGCGGGGCATAGCTAGAAATGAATCTCTTTGTTTTTATTGTTGATGGACGTCGTTACAGATGGGAATAATATATTAACAAGTGAGAATAAATCTAGTTATTTAATCCTTTGTTTGTCAAATTAAAATTTGGCTATACAGACCAAGAGAGGGTTACTTTTGAAAATTTACCACTGGAGTGACTGGCCTTCTTTTGTTCTGCAAATGGCCATTTCCCAAGACCACGACTGAAGCTATTTTTGGCCAGCTAAATTTTTTCAAGAGCTTCAGAATGTTTGTTTATTAAATCTTCATTTGCAGACCAAGAGAATGCTATTTTTGAAAATTTACCACTGGAATCACTGGCTTGGTTATTGAGCCAGTCGTTCCAGTGACAGATTTTCAAAACTAATTTTCTCTTGGTCTGCAAATAGACATTTCTATGAGAAAATCTTTAAGTTTTTTCAACATATTTGAGTGAGTTAAAAGGGTTAGGAGACCATCTGTCTATAGTGACTAATTGTTTGTGTTCCATAAGCCAGGTTTTATTGTCTAACACAGGTTATCGGACCATATTGATCTGATATAGGCCCAGTATCAGCCCAGTAACCTGCATTATAATGTTACTGATCTTGTTTCAGCCATCCAGTGTGCTGACTGTTTTGCTTACAAGGCATGCGTTACCTCCTGCCCACAACCAACATGTGAAGTTCCACAACCCAAGTGTGATGAGGTGGTGTGTGTTGAGGGATGCGAGCTGGAAGCGTGTCCACCGGGCCAGGTCTACGATACCACTCATACGCCGATGATATGTATCCCAGAGGTGTTCTGTAATACAACGATGTGTACAATAAATGGCCATGGCTACCTGGAAGGAGAGAGGATTACGGATAATTCTGTTTGCAATAGCTATTGTGAAATATGGTAGGATAATCTATTTTAATAATTTATGTGTCTACCGCTGCAACAGTAACAAAAACAACAATGATAAATATCAGCAACAGGAAAATAATTTAATATTCTACGCTGCTGCTGCCATTAAGAGCAACAGCCCCCAGTCAAATTATTTTCAATATATTCAACAGCTTACAGGTCTGTATGTTTACCTTTAAATTTAGAGTCTGGGAAATCGGGTTTCAAAGTTTGAAATTAATTCCAAGACACATAAAAATGTGGGCGGTGCTTAGCTAGAAATAACTCCCTCTATTGGCTAATTAGTAGGTCGGCCCGTGGTTATAGACATTCAAGAAAACTAAATAATTGATCTAACTTTGGTACGTTTGTTTTGAAAACGAATATTTATTTCAATAAATTATTAATATTTTAATTTATTGTTATAGTGTTGAAAAGTGATATATATATATAAGAGAGTACTTAATTTTTAAATGGCAATGCTCACCTTGAAATAAATTAAAAATTATACCAGGCGTCTAACTTCTCATACTTTGATAGCAAATGCGGATCTGAGTTATCTTGCTCAGTTTGGTATCATTCATTCAAATTTAAATATCACAGAAATATTCATTGGTGACACAGACAGATGGATACAGTACAGCTCAGAAGTAAGTTAAAATGCTTCCAAAACAAAAAAACTCCAGAAACATGTTAGTAAGAAATGTACTGCTGAATATTTTGAACATAATTGGATTGGAAGACATTGCTGCCTTAGGCAGCAATGTCTTCCAATCCAGTTATGTTCAAAATATTCAACAGTACACTTTATTTTGTTTTTGGAAATATTCAAATTTTTCCAGACCTGGTACTATAGGTTACTAATTGAGAGACAAAGTAAATCATATTCAATCCAATTTCTGAAATGTTGGCATAATAATAAATTTAAATATTTTAATCGCATTCTGCTTCAGTTTCTGCCACAATGGTCAAATCCAGCGTAACGGTTACTGCGAAACACCAACCCCAACCCCCTCCACAAGTGGCTCATCAGCTATAACCGGGGTTTCAACCATCACACCGCGTATATCTACACCAACCGCCACCTTGCCAAGCACCTGTATTAGGAATGGATGGACATCGTGGATGAGCTCCTATATTCCTACTCTTCAGAATAGAGGCGACCTTGAGGTGTACGCTAATTTGAGGAAAACGTATTCTTTCTGCGCTTATTCACAGGTAGGTGGCTGCTAATGATTATGGGTGTTTAAACGTTTAGTGGTCAATTCATGTCCATTTGTATGTCAAGAGAAGTGTTTTTGATAATTTACCATTAGAATAACTGGCTCGGTTATCAAGCTTATCTCATTGGTTAAATTTAGAAAAAGATTTTCTTGGCCTGCGTATGTAAATTTCTCAAGACGACTACAATGGTAAGTTTTGGATGCCTTAACCAGTAACTCTTTAATGGCCCAGATTGGCCAAGAAAACATGTTAACATCAGATGTTCTTAAACATTTAATTGTCCGATGTGGTAAAAAAAATCTAACTATATATGCTTCGTGAATGTTGATTTACAGGTCAAGAGAAAACTACTTTTGAAAATTTACTGCTGGAATGAAATGTTCATTTAACGAGCCAGGAATTGCAGTGTTAAATTTTCAAAAATAGGTTTCCTTTTGTATGCAAATAGACATTCCTCAAGTCCACTACAGACAATGACAGAGGCTGGGTTTGGTCAGCTTGACCATTAACTGTCTCACTGCTGCAAGCCACCGGATGATAATTTCAATGAAGAAAAACTCTTGACTTACTGTGTATTTCGAAAAAGATTTGACTGAAAGTTGTTGGTGGCGAAGCCACCAACAAGGTTCAGTCAAATTGTTTTCAAAATATTTAGCGCTTCCAAAGATATCACCCTTGCAATATGTTGTGTGCAAAAACCCAGCAGTCAGGTTACGGGTTAAATGGTTCGATAAGGGGACATTTGACACAATTTAATCTAGTATGTAACTTGCTAAAAAATAATTGATTAATTTATGACATCACTAAAATACAATTGTGTTTCTGATTTCACTAAAATAAAGTGATAACGAACATTTAAAATTTAACTTTGTCTCAGTCTGTTTTTTAATTCTTTTTTTAGATCACGGCTATTGAATGTCGTCTGGTGGGAACTCACACAATGGCAGCGTACGCTAACCAGGTTGTTCAATGCGATATACGAGAGGGCTTTAGCTGCTTGCATGAGAACCAGCTGAATGGTTTGTGCCGCGATTACGAAATCCGCTTTGAATGCGACTGTGGTAAGTTACACTTGTAATCGAGAATAATTTTTACAAGACCACTGTTTTAACGCTTTCACCATCAGAGATGAGAAGCATCAAATTCTTTATGATCTATGGGATATTCTGTTAAATATTTTGGAATTAATGTCACTGGGAACTGTTTTTACCTGTGACAGTCAAATTAGTTTCAAAATATTCAACACCTTCCATGTATAACTGTCTGGAAATTGAATTGCAGGGATTAAAGATGATTGTTCTTAGCTGTCTGCCTGCTGAATTTCTGCATACTACATTTTCCATGGGGTTTAACTCTGCACCTGCTGAATATTTTGAAAACAATTTGACTGAAAGTTGTTTGTGGTTGAGCCATCAACAACTTTCAGTCAAATTGTTTTCAAAATATTCAACAGGTCCAGAGTTATTACTCCTTGAAATTATTGTCTGGTGGCTTGCATCAGTCAGACAATTATGGTACTTTATATGTTAATTTGTACACATTGAATGCCTTCGTCACAGTTCTCCCCCTTAAGTATTCTGTGAGAAAACTATTATGCTCAAAATGGAGAGATCCGATATGTCACTCAAGTATGTGATGACATAATCAATTATGTCACATGTAGTCTGACATCAAAATACAAATGCATAATGAAGGACATATCGTGTTACGTTATGAACATAGTCAGTAAAGTGTACGAATTGTATGTCTGATGGATTTACTAGTTAATAAGTATTCTGTCATGTCTGTTGAACATTATGGCAGCAACAACACCCAGTTAAATTAGTTTCAAAATATTCAACAGCTTACCTGTAGGGCGAGCTTGAAATTAGGATTCTGGGAATTCAGGGTTTAAAGTTTATAAATTGATCCCAACACGTGCAAAATGTGGGCGGAGCTTATTTAGAAATGGGCGGGGCAAAACTAGAAATGGATCCCGCTAAAAACAGATATATTCATCTTTTGTTCATTTTTATTTTCCTTAGGTGAGACGCCAACTCCATCAGTTGGTACATCGTCAATAACACCTCCCATTATCACACCTGAAATGACTCCTCCCATTATCACACCTGAAATAACACCTCCTAATATCACACCTGAAATAACACCTCCTAATATCACACCTGAAAGAACACCTCCCATTATCACACCTGAAATAACACCTTCCATTATCACGCCTGAAATAACACCTTCAGCTACACCAGGCCAAACACCTACAAAACAAACACCATCTACTCCAACAAGAACTACAGGTGGTGTTTCAAGAACACCTTCAATAACACCTTCACCAGAAACACCTGCGCCCAGCTCATCTAGTCCAACACCAACCAGTACCTATGCAACTCCGACAAAGGTGACATATGAGACGCCTACCCGCGGGTCAACTACGACACAGACTTCAGTTCAGGGTTGTTTGCAGACTGGCTGGACAGAATGGATGAGCACGGGTGGACCTACTGATGAGGGCGACCTTGAATCCATTCCGCAGATTCGCTTAACTCGAGGGCTTTGTTCAGAGGACCAGGTGAAGTTCATTGAATGTCGTACCGTTGGCGGCCACATTCATAATAGCTTGACCAGTGATGTGGGTACAGTGTGCAACACAAAGGCAGGGTTTCTGTGTTACAGCACTCTTCAACCGGATGGATCGTGTGATGATTATGAGATCCGCGTTTACTGTCTCTGCACAGATATAGGTGAGTATGTGTGCATCTTTGCATGTGGGTGCAGGCATTCGGTCATGCACATGTGTGTGTGTGTGTGTGTGTGTGTGTGCGTGCGTGCGTGCGTGCGTGCGTGCGTGCATGCGTGCGTGTGTGCGCGTGCGTGCGAGCGAGCGGGCGTGCATGCGGGCGTGCGCTCATGTTTATGTGTGGACATCCTTGTGTATTTATATTTCTATACTTTGTCAATTATAGCCAATATCACTGATATATTTGGCTAAAACAATTCTGTTTTTGATAAATCACCATTAGCAGGTTGGCTAGTAATATTTTGAAAATGACCCGGCTAATCTTTACTAGTCACAAAAAACCCATTCGTTCAATACATCAAGCTTCTTATACAAGCAGCAGAGAGCTGACGTGCACGTTATGCAGGCAAACAAAGTACAGTGCTCGCTGTGCACCACCACCTCTTCATTACCTGCATAGTCCTCGAGCAACAATTTCCGGGATAAATGAGATCTAGGTTTTGAACAAATGTTCTTATATAAAACTCGGCTAGGAGTGGTTACTCGGGTCATCTTTAAATAATCCTAAATTTTAATTTTTGTATTGTAAAGATACATGTATTGGCCACATTATATTACTGGTATTGGTTAGGTTTCAGTGTTTTAACATGTCATGACAGCTTTAACCCTTTAGTGACTACAATTGGTCAAGAAAATCAGAATTTCTCCATATTGAATGTCTATTTGCAGGTGAAGAGATGACTAATTTTGGAAATTTACCACTGGACTGGCTGGCTTGGTTTCTGAGCCAGTCATTCCTGTGGTAAATTTTCAAAATAGACTTCTCTTGGCCTCCAAATGAATATTTCTCCGCACCAGTGCAGAGGCCAGTTTTGGCCGCCTTTATCAGGAAAGGCAAAGGGTTAATATTGTTCTCTTTGATGTCTTAACCCTTTAACCCTCAGATATTTTTGAGAATTTACCACTAGAATGACTGGCTCGGTCATCGAGCCAGTCATAAATTTTCAAAAATAGTCGTCTCTTTGTCTGCAAAAGGACATTTCTCAAGACCACTGCAGGAGCCATTTTGGCTGATATGAATGTTAGAGGGTTAAGAAGCCTGTCTCATTTTGTGCCTTTATTTTCAGTACATGAGTGTGACAGACCAATTACTCGAGAAACGCCATTCTTAGACCAATCACATTACACCTACTCCAGTTTGTTTGAAGGCAATCCTGATTATCACCCGAGTAGCGCACGGATTGGTTCCCCGTCATACTGGAGACCCGAAGTCAGTGACAGAACACCGTCTATTACCTTGGATTTCGGTGAAACCATAGAATTCGCTGGCCTAATCACGCAAGGCAATCCTGTAGGTGATGAATGGGTGACGAGCTACACAGTAGAGATTAGTGATGAGCAATGCCGACGTGATTCGTTTGTCTTCATCGAAACACCGACTGGACTGACACATGTAAGTTTGTACTGATAATTGTATTTTAAATATGAATGGTTAAAGTTGATTAAGAAAATCTAAATATTTGCTTATTGAATGTCCATTTGTTGGTCAAGTGTTACTATTTTTTAAAACTTACCACTGGAATTACTGGCTTTATTATTGAGCCAGGCATTACTGTGGTAAATTTTTTAAATCGTCTTCTCTTGTTGTGCAAATGGAGATTCTTCAAAACCACTACAGCGGTCAGTTTTGGCTGGCTTCGACATGAAATGTTTAAAGTTGATCATGAAAATCTTAATATTTGCTTATTGAATGTCCATTTGCTTGACAAGAGAAGAATATTTATGGAAATTCGCCACTGGAATGACTGGCACAGTTATCAATCCAGGCAGTCCAGTGGAGAATTAAAATAAATATTCTTCTCTTGGCTTGCAAATGAAGATTCCTGAAGACCACTGAAAGAAGCCAGTTTTGGCTGGTTTTACCATTAAAGGGTTAAACTGATCATTGGTTAACCATTTAAAATTCATATCAGTCAAAAAAATGACTTCTGCAATGGTCTTGAGAAATTGAGATCGAGCCAGTCATTTCAGTGGTAAATTTTCAAAGATAGTATCTTTTGGTCTGCAAATGGACATTTTCTATGAGAAAATTGAAATTTTCTTGAATAAATTTGAGGGTTAAAGAGTTAGACTGATACACCTTCTTGTGGTTAGATTATCAATTTTGTCATTCTGGACAGTCTGGTTGTCTCCGTTATTAGCACAGCGTGTCTGAGAACACAAGAGTCAATACAATAACCAAACTCTCGTCATCATTATCGTCGTATCAGCAATTTCTAGGTCGAGTTTTCTGCTTAGCTCTGCTGCAGAGAAACTATCAAGACCTGTGATCAACAACTTTATATATTTATCATTACATTTATATCAATATCAGAATTCATAAATTTATTATCATCCATTTGAATCTGAGGCAGGACTTAAGGCCTCTACTTGTAAATGCAATGGAGGAATCCAGTTTTAACTATGCCCAGCACATCTCTATCTAAGCTCCAAGCTTTGCCTGTGTTAGGATTCAGTTGATCTCTGCACTCCCTGAATCTCAGTTTCCACAAACTATGCGTGTAAGCTGGTGAATATTTGGAACCTAATTTGACTGGGTGCTGTTGCTGCTTATGGCTGCAATGGCAGCCAGTCAAATTAATTTCAAATTATTCAACAAAATGCTTATTGAATAGTAAAGACATACGGTTTGTGAAACCTGACAGACTATTAAGCGTTTAAGATGGACTAAATCGAGTCATTCATGACGTAATTGATTATGACGTCAGCGTACACATCTATAAACCGGATTCCTCCTTCATATTAGAAAATTTCACTGACACATTTATGAACTTATTTTGAATAATGTTTTTAATCGAACAATCAATTATTCAGCTTAGTCGGCCATTCACAAAGAAAAGTACACTTGTCAATTCACCTTTCCAGAGTATCCATCCATCATCTGACCTCAGTGCGTGTATGAAGATGTCACAATCTCAAATTGTTCGACAAGTATGAATTGCATGTTTTCACATCAAGAGTATACTTACCTCCCTAATACTTTTGATATTGCTAAATATTGGCTTTCACTCAATAAAACACTCAGATTAAAAACAGTTAGGTGCCCCTACTGGGCAGGGAGTCAGAGGTAGTCCGGCGGATGCTCGCCCCACCACCGCGCATGCGCCGACTACTACTTTCTCTTTGCTCATTTATTGGCAAAGGGTTACATGCGGTTTTGTGTTGTCTATACTTTTCTGCGCGTTACCTTGTGTTTTACTCAAATTTGACGGTTCTTGTACGTGGGAAGCATGTCGGAAAGGGAGGATTCACCTTTAGAAGGAGCGGGATCTCTTTATCAGGTGACTTCTTTGATATGCTAGCGTGTTTTGTCCCGGTTTAATGTATTTCCGGGACTCGCGCTTACCGTGATTAGCGCCTGTTTGTGTTGGTTTTTTACAACATGGTGCTTCATAAGTCTCATTTCTCTTTGTGTTTTGTCCACAGGTATCACGTAGAAGCTTTGATGGACTTCTCGGCACAAGAGGATATGTTTTCTCTCCACCACGGTTCCATTTCCTACTAATACTGTTAGGTTATCTAACCAAAAGAATATGTTCAGTGAGTTGGAGGCCTGTTATAAAGGTCTTCTCACTTTGCCCTCTTGATCCAATTCCTTTCCCTTCGGTGGAGAGAATGTAGAGGCGTACTATGGTGGAGTTCTCCGGTACATCGCGTTGGATGGTTTGTCTGTACAAGTGTCAGGTATCTAATTATTGATAAACAAAAGGGGAGATAATTTCCCTTTTTGCCAATGCTAGAATTGGAAGGAGTTATCTCTGTATATCTGATTGTTGTGTACTCGATATGCCTATTCAACGGGAATGTTCCGGTTACTTATACAATTCGTTCTTGCACTTGGTGCTTGTTGCGGATCGATTAATTTGGTCACAGGAGTGATGACGTCATAATCGGCCTTGGCCTTTATTAACATTTAACGTTTTGTCCAAGGCTGGTTCTTCTTGATTTGCGATCTTGAGGATCCTGTCCCTCTCTTTTTTAGTTGGTTTTGAGTTCGCTAACCTTAACTATCTTGCTCATTGGCCCTGTCCTTTGTCCTGTTTCAGAGACCTGGTTGCCCGTCCTGCGGGAGGTTTTTGAAAAACCGTTTCGTTCCGCACTTGTGCTTCAGCTGCAGTCCCTGTGGACCGTTGCTGAAGTGCGACGTATGTAAGCAGTGGGGGGGAGACCTAATGTCTGAGTTTTTATCTTTGCAGGCAAGGGAGAAGGTGATGGAGGAAGAGAGGAAGAAGAAGAAGGAGGGTTGTAAGAAGGGTAAGAGGAAGGCCTCATCCGCGGTGGATATGGAGGCCTTCAGGTCCGAAATGTTACAAGAGATGCAGAGGACAATAAAGGATTTGGTCCCAGAGTTGCTTCGCGGCATGCTCCCTGGGCCAGCTCCTTTGTTGTCCTCGGCGTCTGCTTGCGAGCAGGTGATCCCCGCCTCTGAATCCGGTCTCTTTAGGTCCGGTCCGTTTGTGGATTCAGAGGTGGCTTTAGTTGGGGGCAGTCCACGACCCTGGCAGCAGGCATGGCGCCGCGCCGAGGGGCCGTGGACAACGGTTGTTGCTGGGACCCGCGGTCTGCTCATCAGACCCCGGGTATCCGCGCGCCGAAGGTGTCAAAGCCTCCTATGGCACCTTCCCTGGCCAGTCCGGGTTAGCTCTCTTTGCTGACCCGGAGTCTAATCTTTCTGGCCAGGAGGAAGAGGATCTCCTGCTAGGGTCGCCTTCTGAGGACGTGGCCATGGAATACGACGTCTGTGCACCCCTCGCGGGGAATACAGGCGACGTGTTCCGTGGTTCTACTCTCGCAGGAGTAGATTTCACGGTCCAGAAGGTGTCCCCGGGCGGTGCTGTTGACCACGGATACCGCATACCTCGGCTTGCCGATGGTATCGCTGGTGCTGGTCAGGCCCGTGGTAGAGCGGTGTTTACCCCACGCTCTGCCACGGCGCCTGCTCCTGGTCAAGCCGCGGAGTTTAGCATGCCTGCTCTCTCGGGCCCGCATGCTTTTCCAGGCTTGCCAGGGGTATCAGCTTACCCGCCGTCGACGTCAACTGCGAGTGCTCTGGAGGAAGACGAAGGCCCTCGTCTAGTAGAGCGCTCGCAGTTAGCCACGGAGGAGGATTGGTCGGACGCTTGCCAGTGGCTGGTAAGTGTTCGGCCCGATCTACCCGTGGAGCTGCCGGCTAGCCAGCGTGACCATAGGCCGTGGTTAGCTGGTAGGCCGGCGGCTACCGCTATGCCATCTCTGCCGCTGGCTGAACATGTCGTGGACATGTTCGAAGCGGCGGAGGCATCCATTAAGGTTAATGGACGTCTCGCGAAGGCCCCTCGCGAGGTGGCGAAGCGTTGCCGCATCGTGCCCCTGGATTACCAGCGGTACGGTGTGGTGCCGAAGCCAAGCGTTGATGATCGCGCGGCTTTAGGCGAAGATGCGCGGCCGGGCTCCCGTTCTGACACGGGAGTCTTGTGCTCGAACGCGTTGCGTTCGGCGAATGCCGCGCTGCGTGATGCGGAGGAGAGTGGGAGAGCGTCGATTGCCGCTCTGTCCCACGTCTCCCAGCTGCTACAGGGGGTGGTAGCGGCCTCCGCATCACGCCAGCCAAGCCCGGTAACAGTTCAGAGAGCCATTCAGGATGGTATCAACCTGGCTTTGGACTGTTTGACGCGGGCGGTGACCAGAAGTGTCCGGGCGCGGCGCACGTTTGCACTTGACAATCTGTGCCCGTCCCAGGACCTGTATAATAGGCTGCTGCGGACGCCTATGACAGGTCCTGGTCTCTTTGGAGGTGAGGGATGCAGGCACCTCCAGGAGACGGTCACTCTGGTTAACAACCAGAGGGCGCTGCGTGAGCAATTTGAGGTGCTCCGGCGGGAGCGTGTTCGCGCGGCACCCCCTGTGTTTCGTCCTCTGCAGGCTCGAGGTGGTGCTGGCCAGGTCAGAGGCCAGCCACCGTCGCAACGTAGGCCTAGGCCACGGGCGATTCGGCCAGCAGTGAGGGGGGCGCAGGCTCCTCAGCCGCACCCAGCCAGACAGCCGCCCGCGTACCGTGGTGCGCGCGGCGCTGGGCGGGGCGTGCGGGGATCTGGTCGCGGTAATCGGGCCTGATGGCCCGGTTACCGCGGTGGGAACCACTCCGGTGTTTCACGCCGAGAGAACAGTGCCACTCTGGCACTCCTTATGTCCACCTCTATCCCTAGGTGGACCGGTGGGCGGCCGTTTGGCCGGCCACTTGCCAGAGTGGAAACGGTTGACTCAGGACCGTTTAGTCTTGCGATGGCTTTCAGTCGGGTATCGTCCCGACTGGCTGACAGGCCCGCCATCGCGACTGTCTCTCGCGCCGATCTGGACTCCTATTCCACGGGATCCGGATCAGAGGTTGTGTATAGAGGAGGAAATAGATTCCCTAATACAAAAAGGAGCCATTCAGCCGGCACTAAGGTGCCCGGGCTTTTATTCAACCCTGTTCTTAGTACCAAAAAACACCGGAGGGTGGAGGCCGATTCTCAACCTCAAGCCATTGAACAAGTTCATAGAGACGCCCAGTTTCAAGATGGAGACTGTGCGCTCGGTGTTGGCGGGGTTAGAGCGAGGAATGTGGACAGCGTCGATAGATTTGAAGGATGCTTATTTCCACATTCCCATAGAGAGGAGTTTCCGTCGCTTCCTGAGATTTGCATTTCAGGGCCGGCGGTGGGAATTCAGGGTGTTACCCTTCGGGATTTCCACGGCTCCTCGGGTCTTCACCCGTGTGGTTCTCGCGATCACTGCATACCTCCGCAGGAGAAGCATAGCAGTCCACACGTACATAGACGACTGGCTGTTGAAAGCACACACCCGGGAATCATTGTCAGCCAATCTGGAGATTGTTTTGAAAACTCTCTCGGACTTGGGCTGGATGATCAATTTCCCGAAATCAGAGCTAACTCCATCCCAGAAGTTTGTTTACCTGGGCATGTTCTTCGATCTGGAGACGGGGTATGTGTACCCCACTCAGGAGAGGGTTCAAATACTCATCTCGGTAATACAGTCGGTGTGCGACAGTCGTCATGTCCTGGCACGGGTTTACTTGAGAATGCTGGGCTTGATGGTTTCTTTGGAACCAGTCATTCCGCAGGCCGCCTTGCGCAGGCGCCCGATCCAGTTGTTTCTCATGACACAGTGGACCCAGAGTTCAGGTTCGCTGGACTCGAACGTGTCAGTATTGGCGCCTCTGATTCACCACCTGCAATGGTGGTTGAATACAGAGAATCTCTTGCTGGGGGTTTTGCTAACCCCTCCCCACCCTCAGGTGACTGTGTATACAGATGCATCGATGGAGGGGTGGGGAGCTTGTCTGGAAGAGTCCACAGTATCAGGGCTTTGGGATCTGGATCAGTCCAAGGAACATATCAATCTACTAGAGCTAAGAGCAGTAGTCCTGGGCCTGGAACATTTCTTACAGAAAGTTCAGGGCAAGATTGTTCTAATTCGTTCAGACAACTCAACAGTAGTGACTTACATAAACCGCCAGGGCGGAACGAAGTCGCCCAGTCTCTGTATGATGACATGGAAACTGCTTTGTTGGTGCCTGGATCATGGGATCACCTTGAAAGCAGTTCATATTCCGGGGAGGTTAAATCTGCTAGCAGACTCATTGAGCCGAAGGATGAGTGTTTTACCCACGGAATGGCAACTAAATCAATGTGTGGCGGATCGTCTGTTCGACCATTGGGGGAAACCCAACATAGATTTGTTCGCGATGAAGAAGAATGCGAAGATGACGACGTACGTCTCTCCGATTCCAGACCCAAGCGCTTTCGCAACAGATGCGTTAGCTATCAGCTGGGAGGGAATGTATGCATACGCATTCCCCCCAGCAATCCTGATTCCAAAGGTGCTTCAGAAAATCAGGCAGCAGGAGTGCCAAGTGCTTCTGATCGCCCCGGATTGGCCAAGCCGATCGTGGTATACGGATCTGCTGGACCTTCTGGTCTGCAATCCGGTTCCGCTGCCTCTGATGGACAACCTTATCTTCCAGGGCAAGGCCCTTCACGACAATCCGTCAATGTTCCGATTGACTGCGTGGATGTTGTCAAGGAATCTAGAATTAAGGAGGGCTTTTCTGAGCAAGCGGCCATGTTTATGGCCAAAGCCAGGAGGGGGTCAACCTCCAGAGCATATAATTATAAAATCAACAGATTTGCAGAATGGTGCTCAAAAAGATGTATTGATCCAATGGAATCATCTATTCAGGTAGTGGCTGATTTCCTCTGTCACCTATATGATGCCTATAGCCTCAAGCCTAACTCTATTGCTGGTTATAAGTCAGCTTTAATGACTGTTATTCCTTGCTTGGCTAATAGGGGGAGTGATGAAGTAAGTACATTAAATGTATTAATTAAAGGCATGGGCAATCTAAGACCAAGGAATCCTCCACTGATTCCGTCTTGGAGTTTATCACTGGTGCTCCAGGTACTAGGTGATAAACCTTTTGAACCACTTAGTTCCATTTCTATGAAAATGTTAACTCTTAAAACTGTATTTTTAATTGCTGCGGCCTCGGCAAGGCGTAGGAGTGAAATTCACGCCTTATCAGCCGAGGTTGACCGGTTTGTGGTTACAGGGGAAGGCCTTAAGCTTCTACCTAGGATTAATTTCTTGTCTAAAAATCAGTCATTGAAATATCCAGGTCAGCCTATTTTTTTGCCATCTTTAACTAGATATGATCCTAATTCTAAAGTATGGTGCCCCGTACGGGCGCTGCTCCGGTACAAACAGCGTACTTCGGAGTGGCGTACCGACCAGTCAGCGTTATGGTTGTCATATATTGAACCCCATGGTAGGGCGTCTAAGGACACCATTTCTAGGTGGATTGTGGAATGTATTCAATTTTGTCACAAATCCGCCACCGGGCGACAGGTTGACGTGGCCAAGGCTCACAGTGTCCGCGGTGTCGTGGCATCCACTGCCCTGTTTAGTGGGGTCCCTGTGGATGATATTATGTCAGTGGCTCAGTGGCACTGTGAGTCAAGTTTTACAGACCATTACCTCCGTGACACCTCTAACCCTCTCGCCTTGTCGATTTTGAAACAATAACCGCTTTATGTTTGTGAAGAGTGCTTCCGCATTGCTTATATACTTCGCCATTCAGCGACGGTGACAACCACTTGTCGGGACTGTATCATCCTTCTCTACTGGATTCATGATGACAGCTTCCTAGTACAACAAGGTCAGTCTTGTTCATGTGTTGTTCATTGTTTGTATTGTCACGTAACCCAGTGTTATTAATATGGTGATGGTTTATGTGGGTTGTGGTTCTTTAGAGAGAGTATACGAAAATGGAGCCTTTTCGTCTCTGTCCTATAGTACTTGGCACTAGTACGAAGAGAGCGTGTAGGACATTGAGGTCATTTAATCTTCCTCCCAAGGGGGGGGGGGGGAGCGCATATGACAAATCGGTCATCTCTCAAACATCGGTTGTGTTATCCGATGGTTTATCAAATCCTGACTGTGTTTTCACACAGTTTCAGACGTCATAAGTGCCTTTAACGCTTGAAAGCGTATAGGGAAGAGCTGGTCTTTTGACCTCGCCTCCCTCCCGCCAGATTCACTTTCGAATTCTGGCAATATCAAAAGTATTAGGGAGGTAAGTATACTCTTGATGTGAAATAAACGAAATCTAGGATTTCTTTTTTCACGAGAGAGTTGATACTTACCTCCCTAGATACTGACCCGGCCTCTCCGCCCCACAGAGGCTCGGTCTTCAGGCTCTTGGTAGTTGCATGTGTTAGCCAATAAATGAGCCAGAGGAAGTAGTAGTCGGCGCATGCGCGGTGGTGGGGCGAGCATCCGCCGGACTACCTCTGACTCCCTGCCCAGTAGGGGCACCTAACTGTTTTTAATCTGAGTGTTTTATTGAGTGAAAGCCAATATTTAGCAATATCAAAAGTATTAGGGAGGTAAGTATCAACTCTCTCGTGAAAAAAGAAATCCTAGATTTCGTTTATTTTGTAATTCTTTGCTATTTAATAAACATGCTGCTGAATATTTTGAAACTAATTTGACTGAGCAACAGCACACAGTCAAATTAGTTTCAAAATATTCAACAGCTTACCTGTGCAGTTTTTTGGAAATTGATGGAAATTTGGGTGTTCAGAGATCGATCGATCCCAACATGAGCGAGGTGTGGGTGGAGCTTAGCTAGAGATGGGTGGGGCATCGCTAAAACTGGAAAGGTCCATTGGCATTGACTGTCAATGACAATTGACAAGCGTACTTTTCTTTGTCAATGAGTGACTAAGTAGTACCTTGTTATTTTAATAGCTCTATTGCTGGGCTCAGTCAGCTGTACACATTATTTATTTGTCAAAAATTTTTTTATTAACAAAGCTTGAGGCCCCTTTTGAGCTTGGGACCCTAGGCTTAGCCTAGTTAGCCTATTGGCTAATCCGCCACTGACGTATGTGTAGGCAAGTTTTGCGGCCTTGCAGGTTATTGTACCTGCTTTCTGATGCTGGAATACCAGGATTTCAATTTTCTCATGTTAACAATTCAAATTTGTGTGTTTTTTACTATGAACTCATAGCAGTCATGTCCATAGCCAAAATAAACTCAGCATTCAAGGGGTAAGGCATTTGTCATTACTGGCAGGGCCTGATCCAGACTGATTTTGAACCCGTTATAAAGGGCTTTGGTGCCATCAGTTGGGTGCCATCAGTTTGGGTGTCCAAATTATGAAAGACTGACCAAAAAACTCCTAAGGGAGTTGTATGCTATCTTCTGATACATTTTTTTCACAAATGTGTGTGAAATATCACCTCCAAGACTCCTTGTTTGTACCATCTACACAGCTTAGGGTACCCAAATTAAAACCCTGAATCAGGTTCTGACATTTTTCATTTAGCTGGACATAGAGTAACACAGGTTATCTTTTGGGGTTAGCTCTGCTCCAGCTTAGAAACTATCAGATGAATGGTAGCTAATGGTAGCTAATCTTCACTGTCATTATTTCATGGTTGTTGCAGGTGTTTGAAGCTAATACGAACCAGCACAGCGAGAGAAAACACCTGTTCTTGAACACATACTTTGGCCGATGTCTTCGTCTGACTCCGGTTCACTACCATACCTCACCAGCTCTTAGATTTGAAATTCTTGGCTGTAGAAATCCAGGTATATGAGCACTAATTATCATCCTAATAATTATTTTTATCGCAGTGAAGAGATTTTGGGGGAGGGGGGAAAATGTCGGCATCTGCGTCCGCTCTGGTTAAGCTTTTTAAAGATGACATTTACATCACCAAGGGTTCATCTGATTTAAATAAAATATCACAGATTTATTTCCAAAAATGTTGGTCCTATCCCAGGATGATTCATAATAAAGTTAGCGCTGAAGAAGTGACCTAGATGGTCACGAAAGCAACACTCAAATAATTTCTACATCCCGGAGAAGTAAGTAATCTTTCTTTATTATCACAGATTTGTTCTGTACAATGCTTAGGACTAGTCTGCATCGAGATTATACCTTTTCTGCGTTTGAACTTAGAATATGTCCTGCGTCTAGGTTAAGGATTTTGCTGTGGTTAAGCTTTTTTCGACCAACATTTTACATCACCAAGGTTGTTATCGGTTTTGAATAAAACCTTACCGATGTGTTCTATATGATGCTTAGATATAGTTTGCATAAAAAAACAACTTTTGCAGCATTTCTACTTAGATTATTTTAGGTCTGATTTGTATCCAGGTTATAAATACTCCTTATTATGTGGTTAACACTTTTTCAAACGACATTTTCATGAACAAGGGCTTATCCGATTTAAATAAGACTGATTTGTTAATATATACGGTGCTTAGGACTAGTCCACATAAAAAAGAAATCGATTTTCCATATTTTTTCTGCATTTGAACATAAGCAATTTTATGCCTTCAAGTTACGGACTTTTGCTGTGATATTTACAGCATTTGTCAGCGATGATCTGAAATCCATGATGGCCACCAGATACCGGTTGCCATCTTGAAAATTGGTTTCTGGATGATACATTTTGTAACTCTGTTACCGTATATTGGATCGATTTGAAACTTCATAGGCTGACTGAACTAGGTGTACTGAAGAAACCTATCGAAATTAACTATGATCCGAAATCCAAGATGGCTGCCAGCCACCAGTGGCCATCTTAAAAATTGGTTTCCGGATGATAAATCTTTTACTGTTTATCGGATGAATTTGAAACTTCATAGGCTGATTGAACTAGATCTGTCGAAGAACCCTATCAAAATGGCGATAATCTGAAATGCAAAATGGCTGCCAGCCAAGGGCAGCCATCTTGAAAATTGGTTTCCATCAATAACTCCATTACCGTGTATTGGATTGCTTTGAAACTTTATAGTGTGGTTGGACTAGGCCTGGAGAAGAAACCTATCGAAAATGACGATAATCTTGTATCCAAAATGACCGCCAGCCACTGGCGACCATCTTGAAAATTGTTTTCTGAATGGTAATTCCAATTCTTTTTCGTGGACCACTTTGAAACTTCATAGAATTACTAACCGTTTAGTGGATCGCTTTGAAACTTCACCACCACCGCCTCCACAGCCTCCGCCTCATGACTACGTGATGTGAAGACTGACATCATAACCAATTATCTCATGAATTACTAGATTTAGTCCGTCAGGTTGTATGAATTGTATGTCTTTACTATTTAATAAACATGCTGTTGAATATTCTGAAACTAAATTCACTGGCTGATGGCAGCTTAGCTGTATAGTTTTCTGGAAATTGATCATCACAGATTTCAGGGAATTCAGGGATCGATCTCAACATGGCCAAAGTGTGGGTGGAGCTTAGCTAGAGATGGGCGGGGCATAGCTTAAACATTAATCCTTTAGTGGTTAAGTCGGCCAAAATGTCTAATGTAGTCAGCTTGAGAAATGTCCATTTGCAGGGTAAGAAAAGAATACATGTAGGTTTACAAATTTATCACTGGAATGACTGGTCCAAAAACTGAGCCTGTTATTCCAGTGATAACCTTTCCAAAATAATCTCTTGCCCCGCAAATGACCATTTACTAACCTAAACTTTGGACTTTCCTGCCAAAGCTTGACCATGAAAAGGTCACATTACCTTCATGCTCTTTCAGTCCAACTGTCCATCCATATGGCTTCCTCATCCGAAACTATTTGGTGGAATTCATTCAAATTTGATATGTAACTTACCCATATGATTGTGGACTGCAAGACTACATTCACATTAGGATCTGCCCCCATGGTGGGGATGGTGGGAGGGAGGCAGGGTGGAGGGTGGGGGCGGGCGGTGGGTGGCAGAAAGTCAAAGTTGGTGGAATTAAACCAGATTTAGTACGTTATTTAATCATATGATTGCGGATTGCAAGAATGTTTACATTAGGCTCCATCTCCAGGGTAGGGGTGGCGGGGTGGTGGGGGTGGGGGGGGGGGGTGTGGTGGTGGGAGTTGGGGTGGGGTGGGGCAGAACATCAAAGTTGGCCAAAGGGTATTTGCGATGGCGTGCCATTGACTGCGCATTTGCTCTATTATGAATGCCTATAACATGCAGAATTCTATGACATTGTTTACAATAGATTATAATTATGTATTTATTAACTGTCTGACTGCTGCAAGCCACCCTGCAATAATTTCAATGGGCAATAACTCTAGACCTGTTGTTTGAAAAAGGTTTTGAATGAAAGTTGTTGGTGGCTCAGCCACCAATTACTTTCAGTCAAACTGCTTTCAAACTG
Source organism: Chaetoderma sp. LZ-2023a (assembly GCA_034401795.1). Taxonomy (NCBI): domain Eukaryota; kingdom Metazoa; phylum Mollusca; class Caudofoveata; order Chaetodermatida; family Chaetodermatidae; genus Chaetoderma; species Chaetoderma sp. LZ-2023a. Next base: position 4,422,200 of record CM067365.1, read on the forward strand.
TTCAGCATATCCAGAGTTAAACCACATAGAAATTGTTGTCTGCAGAAATTCAGCTAATGTTAATGAATTCTGTTTTTTGTTTCAGTTACTAATACGCCAGTGTATAGTCCTACATATACTGGACCATCACGAACTCCGGCAGCTACTCCAACAACTGAATTAATCCATACACCAAGCACTACACCACCAGGAACTGTGCCAACTACTCCATCAACTGGTAGTTCACAGACTCGAGGAGATGAATTTAGTAGCACTACAATGGCTGTTCCTACAAGGATAACAACGCAGGTTCCAAACCCACGAACCACTCGATTTGTTGAAAAGCAGCCAACAACAGAGGTTGAAAGTACAACTACCCACGAACTTACCTTCAGTGAAACCAGTTCATCGGTCACCAAGCAAACACCACCTACAAGGTCAACTGCTAAGACACCAACTGGTAGTCCACCAACTAAATCAACAATGGGACCCCCGACTAGTCAATCAAGTGGACCAACTATGACACCAACCCCTAGTCCAGGAACCAGTCCATCACAGACACCTGCTACTCCAACAACAACTGGTAGTCCATCGACTCGAGGCGATGATACTGGTATTATCACTATAACTCCCCCTGTCAATTCTCCTTCTGGAAGAACAACTGAATCAACAATGACATCGACTGCTAGTCCTGGAACTGTATCAACAGAGAAACCACCATTTAGTTCAACCAGTAGAACAACAGGGAAACCAACATCTAGTCCATCAACTCATAATAGGGAGGATGTCACAATCACCCCACCTGCCATTTCTACATCTGGAGGAACAGGAAGCAGTAGTACAACTACAATGGCTGTTCCTACAAAGATAACAACACAGGTTCCAGACAAACAAACAACTGAATATGATGAAGTCAAGCTAACAACAGAAGTTGAAAGTACAACTACCCAAGAACTTACCTTCAGTGAAACCAGTTCATCAGTCACCAAGCAAACACCACCTACAAAGCCAACTGCTAAGACACCAACTGGTAGTCCACCAACTAAATCAACAATGGTACCACTGACTAGTCAATCAAGTGGACCAACTATGACACCAACCCCTAGTCCAGGAACCAGTCCATCACAGACACCTACTGCTACTCCAACAACTGGTAGTCCAGCGACTCGAGGAGAACCTGAAGAAGTTAGGACTATAACTCCCCCTGTCAATTCTCCGTCTTCAGGAACAATGACTCCACATACAGGCATCCCAACTGGCTCGCCGACATACACAACACCATCTAGAGTTACTCCATCCAGAACAAGTGCTCAGACTGCAACACCGACTTTATCAACAGTCACTGTACCGTACATCTGTAGGGAGGGCTGGTCATCATTTATGAATGTTGACACACCGGACACACGACGCCCTGATGAACGTGAAGGCCCAGGTGACTATGAACTCGTACCACAGCTGCACGAATATTACGGCTTCTGTGCTCAACCAGCGGCAATAAAATGTCGTACATCCACGACACATCAAGCATACCACATGACGGGAGATGTAGGCGTTGTATGTGATCTCATTGGAGGTGGTCTGATTTGTGTAAACGCGTTGCAACCAAGAGGAACATGCCAGGATTATGAGATCAGCGTCCTATGTGTCTGTGAACGTATGTATCATGTAATATAGTGATCCATTTCTAGCTATGCCTCGCCCATTTCTAGCAATGCCCTGCCCATTTATAGCTATGCCCCGCCCATTTATAGCTAAGATCCGTCCACTTTGTACATGCGTTTGAATCAATTTCAGCAATTTCAAAGCTGAGTTCCCTGAATCTCAATGGAGGATTCCAGTTTATCTATTAATCAGATTATGTCATAATCAACTACGTGACGTGTAGGATGATGTCATAACTAATTCCACCAATCACGTCTTGTTAATTTCTGAATCATCCAGTGATCTGGATCATCAAGCAGGATATGAAGGTCATCTACATTTTGAAGTCAGAAACCAATCAACACAATCAAGCCTCTTCATTTTTGTTCCCATTATCCATTTCCATCACGAACAATGGTATATTGAATATTAAGCATGTTTCACATACACACTAGTGTTGGGAATTGGTTCTATTTCTGTAATCGATGATTGGTTTTGTTTACTAAACGATGATCAATTAATGATTGATCATATCTGGTTCTCAATTTTTACCCATTTTGAATGCAGTCATTAGTCCCTTACCGGTAAAACCGGGGGGGACTATGGGTTTGCACTCCGTCTGTCCATCTGTCTGTCCGCCTGTCGAAGTTGGGTGTCCGCACTTTTTTTCGCACTCCTTCAAGATATTTAAGCGAAAATCGGTGCATCGCTTTAGTATAAGGAGTTACAGAGCAAGTTCGAGTTTCAGACATTTTCATCAATTTTTCATGGAGTTATGCCCCCTTTCTTCTTATGAAATACAAAATATATTATTTTTCCGCGCTTTTTTCGCAGTCTTTCAAGATATTATACTGAGAACTGCTACATTTCTTTGTTATGAGAAGTTACAGTCCAAGTTGGAGTTTCAGGCATATGCGTAAATCTTTGATGGAGTTATGCCCCCTTTTGACTTATGAAATACGAAAAATATCAACTTTCCGCACTTTTTTTCGCACTCCTTCAAGATATTTAAGCGAAAATTGGTGCATTGCTTTAGTATAAGGAGTTACAGAGCAAGTTCGAGTTTCAGACATTTTCATCAATTTTTCCTGGAGTTATGCCCCCTTTCGACTTATGAAATATAAAATATATTATTTTTCCGCACTTTTTTCGCAGTCTTTCAAGATATTGTACTGAGAACTGCTACATTGCTTTGTTATGAGAAGTTACAGACCAAGTTCGAGTTTCAGGCATATGCATAAATTTTTGATGGCGTTATGCCCCCCTTTTCGACCAATGAAATACGAAAAATATTAGTTTTCCGCCCTTTTTCTCGCAGTCTTTCAAGATATTCAACTGAGAATTGGTACATTACTTTATTATGAGAAACTACAGACAAAGTTCAGGTTTCAGGTGTTTGTGTCATTTTTTTGATGGAGTTATGTCCGCTTTCAACTTATGAAATACAAACATATCAGCTTTCAAGACTTTTTCCTTCTCCTTCACCATATATAACTGAGACTTGGTTTATTGCTATGTTATGAGAAGTTACAGCTCAAGTTCGAGCTTCAGCTGCTTTTGACAATTTTTAATGAAATTTTTGACTGTCAATCTCTAAAGATTTATATCACCAGGTAGGGAACATGTATTGCAAAGCAATACTTACAGAATGCTTGTTATGCATGTTCAAGGATAACTACCCCTTTCAAACAAAGTCGCAGGTATGACAGATTCCTAATAATTTAAGAAATATTCTGTTGAATATTTTGAAACTAATTTGACTGGAAGCTGTTACAACAGCTTCCAGTAAAATAGGTTTCAAAATATTCAACATGTTATTGCTATGGTTGCTTTGAAATTAACATACTATTTCAATGCTGAAAGAATTAGTGTCTTAGACTTAGGAGTAATACTATTATATAGTTCTAGCAATTAAATTTAAATTCCTTTCCAAAAAGTATTCGTTTTCTAGCTTGACCAGTTAAAATATATTAATAAAGTCAATTTATAAACAACAAAAATCATTTTCTGAAATCATGATCGATCTGTTGGTTGAACATACTTGTGAACCAATCAATCATCGATCAAATCGATTAATCGGAACAACACTAATACACACTAGTTTCCACTTAGAGAAGTCTGTAGAGTCACATTGTATTGAAATTAGTGGAAAACTGCTTGGCAGACTGGTTCCGAGTTTGGTTTGTGAAGCAGTCTGGCCCAATGTCTTGAATTGGATAGTCTATTTTATTTTTTATTTTATGCTTTTCAACATGTATAGGTATAAATATTTCATATTGATTTAGTCTTCTGAGCAGAAACCATTTACATGAGAAGATGGGGCCTACTTCTTTCTTTTATCATTAAATATTGTTTTGAATACTTTTATGCTTTCCAGTGAGCAATTTTCTCGCACTTATATTTGTCGCATGATTGGAAAACTATTCAGTTAATCAGATTTGTGGGTACGATTAGCAGATAATATTTTCCGGCTCCGTGGATCATATAATGAGTATCACTGGATCATATAATTCTGCAGAAATAACCATTAGGTTGACTGGGCCACATGATATGAAGCATGCTTGTAGCATCATCAGAAACAAAGACCTGGTGGCTCTGCATGCAACACATTCATCCACAAACTGAAGCAAATGAAAACTATTGTTGAAAATTTATCACTGGAATGACTGGCTCGATAACCAAGCCAGTCATTCCATTGGTAAATTTTCAAAACTAGTCTTCTCTTGGTCTGCAAATGGACATTTTCTATGAGAAAATTGAAATTTTCATGAAGAAATTCAAAGGTGGCAAAACCGTCCTCTGTGTGGAATATCTGATGCAGGCCAAGAGGAAACTTTTGAAAAGCTAAAGGTGAAAATTTTGGTTTGATAAGTGAGTGAAGCATTCCAGTGAAAATTTTCAATTTTTTTTTTTGGCCTGCAAATGGACATTCAATAAGCAAATATTTTGATTTTTTTAAAACAAAATTTGACCATACAAGAGTGTAAAATATAAGGCAGCTTAAATTCAATGTTGCTTAAAAGCCATTGATTTGTTTGATTTCGACTTGGTTTATCTTGTCATGTTTTCTACCTCATCTTTTTCAGCATCACCAACGGTACCAACAAGCACCACACCAACTGTCACATCTATCAGCACTGAGAGTTTTGCAAGCATCACATCCAGAAGCACTGCATCAACCGACACGACTACCCAATATTTGGAATGTAATCATGGCTGGACAGAATTCTTCAACGTCGATAATCCAAATAATCCTGACGGAGGTGATTTCGAGACGATTACACGCCTTCGTAAACAGAACAGATTCTGTGCGACGACGGATATAGTTGATATTGAGTGCTTCATTGCTGGAACAGAGATTCCTGCTGTGGAGATGGGACAGACATATTTCTGTAACATCCATGAAGGCCTGATCTGCTTGAATGATGAGCAGGTGAATGGCATCTGTCTTGACTATGCTGTCAGGTTTTACTGCCAATGCGAAGACTGTAAGTATCTTATCGCTGTGCTTTTGACCTTTTAATCATCAAATTTGGTAAGGAAACCAAAATGTTTGTTTATTTAATCGCTATTTGTAGATTATGAGAAGGCTATTTTTGAAAATTTACCATCAGTAACTGGCTCGGTTATTGAGCCGGGCATTCTGGTCATAAATCTTCAAAAATAGTAATGCTGTTGTTCCGCAAATGGTTATTCTTCAAGATCACTGCTGTGGGAATTTTTGGCTCGCTTGACCATTAAAATGTTAATGGCCAAGCTGACCAAGCGACCTAGACACACATTTTGACCATGTTGACCAATCTTGATCATTGACAGGATTAATGGCAGCAATTCTTTTTTGTTGTAATACCCTTTCAGCAACAAATCCCTGAAAAAGAATATTCTTTACGATGTATAACATCCTGGTGAATATTTTGAAAGTAATATGACTGGAAGACATTGCTTCCTAAGGCAGCAACAGGTTCCAGTCATATTAATTTCAAAGTATTCAACAGCTCTCCTGTTTGTTTGCCCTGAGTTTGAGGTATGGAGAATTTATTGCGGAAGGATTAATATTTCAAACAAAACATATGGAGCCATTTTCACAAAGGGTACTTAACCCTTTAACACTTGAATTTGTTCAAGAAAATTTCAATTTTCTCATAGAAAATGTCCATTTTCAGACCAAGAGAAGATTATTTTTGAGAATTTACCAATAGAATGACTGGCTCGGTTATCAAGCCAGTCATTCCAGTGCTAAAATTTCAAAAATAGTCTTCTCTTGTTCTGCAAATGGACATTTCGCAAGACCACTGCAGAAGCCATTTTTGGCTGATATGAGTGTTAAAGGGTTAAGTATTCTAGGGTATTTAAGTATGGGTTAAATGTCAAATACGGCATTCTGATTGGCGAGTTGTCTACTTTATGACAGCCCATAACTTAGGCACCTTTGTGAAACTGGTCCACTTATTAGATAATCAACTGAGCGAGTTTGTAATTTATTCTACTTTGAATTCCTAGGTCATTAGAAACTCTTTTAACTTTGTTTTTTAAATATTCTCTCATGTACATGGAATTATGTATTTATTAAAGAATTTTGGTTTTGTTTCAGCTACTCCTAATACGCCAGTTTATAGTCCTACATATACTGGACCATCACAAACTCCAGCTGCTACTCCACCAACTGAATTAATCCATACACCAAGCACTACACCACCAGGAACTGTACCAACTACTCCATCAACTGGTAGTTCACAGACTCGAGGAGATGAATTTAGTAGCACTACAATGGCTGTTCCTACAAAGATAACAACACAGGTTCCAAACCCACGAACCACTCGATTTGGTGAAAAGCAGCCAACAACAGAGGTTGAAAGTACAACTACCCACGAATTTACCTTCAGTGAAACCAGTTCATCGGTCACCAAGCAAACACCACCTACAAGGTCAACTGCTAAGACACCAACTGGTAGTCCACCAACTAAATCAACAATGGTACCCCCGACTAGTCAATCAAGTGGACCAACTATGACACCAACCCCTAGTCCAGGAACCAGTCCATCACAGACACCTACTGCTATTCCAACAACTGGTAGTCCATCGACTCGAGGTGATGATACTGGTATTATCACTATAACTCCCCCTGTCAATTCTCCTTCTGGAAGAACAACTGAATCAACGATGCCATCGTCTGCTAGTCCTGGAACATCTAGTCCATCAACTCGCACTACAGAGGATGTCACTATCACCCCACCTGCCATTTCTACATCTGGAAGCACAGGAAGCAGTAGTACAACTACAATGGCTGTTCCTACAAAGATAACAACACACGTCCCAGACCAACGAACATCTTCAGAGGATGAAGTCAAACTAACAACAGAAGTTGAAAGAACAACTACTCAAGAACTTACCTTCAGTGAAACCAGTTCATCAGTCACCAAGCAAACACCACCTACAGGGTCAACTGCTAAGACACCAACTGGTAGTCCACCAACTAAGTCAACAATGGTACCCCCGACTAGTTTATCAACTGAACCAACTATGACACCAACCCCTAGTCCAGGAACCAGTCCATCACAGACACCAACTGCTACTCCAACAACTGGTAGTCCATCGACTCGAGGAGAACCTGAAGAAGTTAGCACTATAACTCCCCCTGTCAATTCTCCTTCTGGAAGAACAACTGAATCAACAATGCCATTGACTGCTAGTCCTGGAACTGTATCAACAGAGAAACCGCCATTTAGCTCAACCAGTAGAACAACAGGGAAACCAACATCTAGTCCATCAACTCATAATAGGGAGGATGTCACTATCACTCCACCTGCCATTTCTACATCCGGAAGCACAGGAAGCAGTAGTACAACTACAATGGCTGTGCCTACAAAGATAACAACACAGGTTCCAGATCAACGACCAACTCAATATGACGAAGTCAAACTAACATCAGAAACTGAAATAACAACTACCCAAGAACTTACCTTCAGTGAAAGCAGTTCATCAGTCACCAAGCAAACACCACCAACAAAGTCAACTGAGCATCTAGCTAGTAGTCCCCCAACTAGAACAACACAAAAACCACCATTTAGTCAGCCCACAGGAACAACAATGCAACCAACCTTTAGTCCACCAACACAGACTTTTACACCCAGTCTTCCAACTGCTGAACCAAAATCATCAACAGAGGCTGCTACTACTACTCCAGTTATTACGTCTACTACTGGAATTCGTAAGTACATGTCTCTGTCTGTCTGTCTATCTGCCTGTCTGCCTGCCTGCCTGCCTGCCTGCCTGCGACTATTTATCGCAAACTATTTGTCTGATTTAACTTGTCTTACAACAACATAACACATGGACTTTGGACTTGATCTGAATAAAAGTTTGACACTCTGAAGATATCGGTAAGGTCAATGGTTGGTAATTTCCGATCAGTGTTGTAACTTATATTATTGCCATCCATACAGGGAATGTTGTTTTCACTTCAAGAGTATACTTACCTCCCTAATACTTTTGATATTGCTAAATATTGGCTTTCACTCAATAAACACTCAGATTTAAAACAGTTAGGTGCCCCTACTGGGCAGGGAGTCAGAGCGTAGTCTGGCGGATGCCAGCCCCACCACCGCGCATGCGCAGACTAGCACTTCCTCTTTGCTAGATTATTGGCAAAGAGAACACACATGTTTTTCAGTCATAAGCTTTTCTTGCTCATTAACGTTTTTATTGGTGTTATTTTGGAAGTGATAAGACCTGATTTGGATGGCGGGAGGATACACTTCGCCACCGGAGGACGTTGGACCTTTAAATCAGGTGACTTCTAGTAAAATTAGCGAGTTTTCTTCCCGGTGTATTGTGTTTCCGGGACTCGCGTTTACCGTGATAAGCGCCTTAGTTAGTTGGTTTAGGTCAACTCGGTGCTACCTAGGACTAATTTCTCTTTCTGTTTCTGTCCACAGGTCTGTATGACGCTAGGTTGTGACGTCACAGTGCCAGAGAATTAGTATTCTCTCCACCATGGTTCCATTTCCTACTAACACTGTTAGGTTATCTAACCAAATGAAAAATTATGCCCAGTGAGTTGGAGGCCTGGTATAAAGGTCTTCTCACTTTGCCCTCTTGTTCCAATTCCTTCCCCATGAGGTGGAGAGAGTTAAGAGGCGTGCTGATGGTGGAGTTTCCGGTTCGTTACGTTGGATGGTTTGTCTATACAAAGTGTCAGGTATCTAGTTATTGATAATGTGGTGATGTTAATTATTGTAAACAATCAAAGGGAGATAATTAACATTTTTGCCAGTAAAGAGTTATCTATATGTATCTGATGGTTGTGTAGTCAACTTATCCATTCAGCATACAATTCGTCTTTGCACTTGGATGTTTTGTTGGGATCGAATTTTTCCTGTCACGGGATTAATGACGTCATAATCAGCTGGCTATGTATTTATTAGCAATTCAAGCGCTAGGCTGGTTTTTGATGTATATTGATCTTTATGATCGTTTTTCCTTCTCCTTGAGTTGGATTGAGTTTCTAAGCTTAACTAGTTGCTCATACTCCTTGTCCTTTGCCCTGTTTCAGGGACCGGGTTGCGCGTCCTGTGGACGTTTTATGCATGTGAAGTTCTGGCCGCATCTGTGTTATCGATGTAGCCCTTGTGGTCCATTGATTAATTGTGACATATGTAAGCACTGGGGGGGCGAGTTAATGTCCGAATTCTTGTGCTGCTTACAGGCGACGGACAAGGTGGTAGTGGAGGAGAAGAAGAAGAAGCGGAAACGAGAGGTTGTAAGTAAGAAGGGTAAGGGGAAGGTCTCGTCCGCGGTGGATATGGAGACCTTCCGGACCGAGATGTTGGGAGAGATGAAGAGGACAATAAAAGATTTGGTTCCAGGGTTGCTTCGTGGCATGCTTCCTGGACCAGATCCTTTATTGTCCTCATCATCGGCTTCGGAGCAGGTAATCCCCGCCTCTGGATCGATTTTCCTTAGTCCGCTTCCGTTGTCCGACGATTCAGAGGTGGCCCCATTAGAGGGGGCGTTCCACGGCCCTGGCAGCAGGCTTATTGCCGCGCCGATAGGGGACCGTGGACGGTTGTCGCTGGAACCCGCTGGCTGCTTATCAGTCCAGGGGTATCCGCACGCCGCGGTGGCCAGTACCTCCTATGGCACCGTTCCTGGTCAGCCCGGGTTAGCTCTCTTTGCTGACCCGGGGTCTAATCTTTCTGACCAGGGTGATGAGGATTACCTGCTAGGGTCGCCGTCTGACGACGCGGACATGGATGAAGACGTTTGTGCACCCCTCGCGGGGAATACAGGCGCTTTTTTCCACGGTATTACTCACCCTGGAGTGAGGTCCGCGGTGCAGGTGGTGGCCCAGGGCGCTGCTGATGGCCAGCGGTACCGCATACCTCGGCTTGCCGAGAGTGTAGCTGGTGCTGGCCGGGCCCGTGGTAGGGCTATATATACCCCGCGCTCTACCGCGGTGCCTGCTCCTGGTCAAACCAGTGATATTCTCATGCCGGTGCTGTCAGGCCCGCATGTTTTCCCTGGCTTGCCAGGTGTATCAGCGTACCCGCCGTCAAGCTCTACTGCTTGCGCTCAGGAGGAAGACGAAGGACCCCGTCTTGTAGAGCGCTCGCAGTTAGCCACGGAGGAGGATTGGTATGACGCTTGCCAGTGGTTGGTGAGCGTTAGGCCTGATCTGCCCGTGGAGCAGTCGGCTAGCCACCGTGTTCACACGCCGTGGTTAGCTGGGAAACCAACTGCTAACGCTATGCCTTCTCTGCCGCTGGCGGAGCATGTCATTGACATGTTCAAGGCGGCGGAGGCGTCCATTAACACGAGTGGACGTCTCGCGAAGGCCCCTCGCGAGGTGGCCAGGCGTTGTCGCATCGTGCCCCTGGACTACCAGCGGTACGGTGTGGTACCCAAGCCCAGCGTGGATGACCGCGCGGCTTTGGGTGAGGATACGCGGCCAGGATCCCGTTCTGACGCGGGGGTCTTGTGCGCGAACGCGTTGCGTTCGGCGAATACCGCGTTGCGTGATGCGGAGGAGAGTGGGAGGGCTTCGATTGCCGCTCTGTCCCACGTCTCCCAGCTGTTACAGGGGGTAGTAACGGCATCCGCGTCGCGCCAGCCAGGCCCGCTCGCGGTCCAGCGAACCATCCAGGATGGTATTAACCTGGCGCTGGACTGTATGACGCGGGCGGTGACCAGGAGTGTCAGGGCAAGACGCACATTTGCCCTGGACAATCTGTGCCCGTCTCAGGACCTGTATAATAGGCTACTCCGTACGCCTATGACGGGTCCTGGTCTTTTTGGAGGTGAGGGATGTCGCCACCTCCAGGAGACGGTCACCCTGGTGAATAACCAGAGGGCGCTGCGCGAACAGTTTGAGGTACTGCGTCGTGCTAACGTTCGCGCCGCGGCCCCTGCGTATCGTCCCCTGCAGGCTCGAGGTGGTGCTGGCCAAGTCAGAGGCCAGCCGCCGTCGCAGCGCCGGCCTCGGCCGCGTGCGATTCGGCCAGCAGTGAGGGGGGCGCAGGCTCCTCAGCCGCCGTCAGCCAGGCAGCCGCCCGTGCACCGAGGTGCGCGCGGGGCGGGGCGGGTCGCGCGAGGATCTGGGCGTGGTTATCGTTCCTGACAGGGCGCTTACCGCGGTAAGGACCACGCCGGTGTGTATGGCGACGGAGACAGTGCCGCTCTTGCATGCCTTGTGTCCACCGCGGTCCCTAGGTGGACCGGTGGGAGGCCGGCTAGCCGACCACATGCAAGAGTGGGAACGGTTAACTCAGGACCGTTTAGTCTTGCGATGGCTTTCCGTGGGGTATCATCCAGAGTGGATGACAGGCCCGCCGTCGCGACTGTCTCTGGTGCCAGTCTGGACTCCCATTCCGAGAGATCCAGATCAAAGGTTGTGTATCGAGGAGGAGATAAATTCCCTCGTACAAAAAGGAGCTATTCAGCCGGCACAAAGGTGTCCGGGCTTCTATTCAACCCTGTTCTTGGTAACAAAACGCACCGGTGGGTGGAGACCGATTCTCAACCTCAAGCCATTGAACAAGTTCATCGAGACGCCCAGTTTCAAGATGGAAACGGTGCGCTCGGTGTTGGCAGGGTTGGAGAGGGGGATGTGGACGGCGTCGATAGATTTGAAGGACGCTTATTTCCACATCCCCATCCACAGGAGTTTCTGTCGCTTCCTGAGATTTGCATTCCAGGGCAGACAGTGGGAATTCAGGGTGTTGCCCTTCGGAATTTCCACGGCTCCTCGGGTTTTCACCCGTGTGGTTCTTGCGATCACAGCATACCTCCGCAGGAGAAGCATAGCAGTCCACACGTACATAGACGACTGGCTGTTGAAAGCGCACACCCGGGAAAGTTTGTCCGCCAATCTGGAGATTGTTTTGAAAATTCTCACAGACTTGGGCTGGATGATCAATTTCCCAAAATCAGAGCTGACTCCATCCCAGAAGTTTGTTTACCTGGGGATGTTCTTCGATCTGGAGACAGGATATGTTTATCCTACTCAGGAGAGAGTTCAAATACTCATCTCGTTGATTCAGTCAGTGTGCGACAGTCGTCATGTCCTGGCACGGGTTTACTTGAGAATGCTGGGGTTGATGGTTTCGTTGGAACCAGTCATTCCTCAGGCCGCCTTACGCAGGCGGCCGATCCAGTTGTTTCTCATGACACAATGGACCCAGAGTACAGGTTCGCTGGACTCGAATGTGTCAGTGTTGGCGCCTCTGATTCACCACCTGCAATGGTGGTTGAATACAGAGAATCTCTTACCGGGGGTTTTGCTAACCCCTCCCCACCCTCAGGTGACTGTGTATACAGATGCATCGATGGAGGGCTGGGGAGCTTGCCTGGAAGAATCCACGATATCAGGGCTTTGGAATCTGGAACAGTCACAGGAACATATAAATCTACTGGAGCTAAGAGCAGTAGTCCTGGGCCTGGAACATTTCTTACGGAAAGTTCAGGGCAAGATTGTTCTTATTCGTTCAGACAACTCAACAGTTGTGACTTACATAAACCGCCAGGGCGGAACGAAGTCGCCCAGTCTCTGTATGATGACATGGAAACTGCTTTGTTGGTGTCTGGATCACCAGATTACCTTGAAAGCAGTTCATATTCCGGGAAGGTTAAACCTGCTAGCAGACTCATTGAGCCGAAGGATGAGTGTTTTACCCACGGAATGGCAACTAAATCAATGTGTGGCGGATCGTCTGTTCGACCATTGGGGGAAACCCAACATCGATTTGTTCGCAACGAAGAAGAATGCGAAGATGACGACGTACGTCTCTCCGATTCCGGATCCAAGCGCTTTCGCAACAGATGCGTTAGCTATCAGCTGGGGGAGAATGTATGCATACGCATTCCCTCCAGCAATCCTGATTCCAAAAATTCTTCAGAAAATCAGACAAGAGGAATGCCAAGTGCTTCTGATCGCCCCGGATTGGCCAAGCCGATCATGGTATACGGATCTGCTGGACCTTCTGGTCTGCAATCCGGTTCCTCTGCCTCTGATGGACGATATTATCTTCCAGGGCAAGGCCCTTCACAACAATCCGTCAATGTTCAGATTGACTGCGTGGATGTTGTCAAGGAATCTAGAATTAAGGAGGGCTTTTCTGAGCAAGCAGCCATGTTTATGGCCAAAGCCAGGAGGGGGTCAACCTCCAGAGCATATAATTATAAAATCAACAGATTTGCAGAATGGTGCTCAAAAAGATGTATTGATCCAATGGATTCATCTATTCAAGTAGTAGCTGATTTCCTCTGTCACCTCTATGATGCCTATAGCCTCAAGCCTAACTCTATTGCTGGTTATAAGTCAGCATTAATGTCTGTTATTCCTTGCTTGGCTAAGAGGGGAAGTGATGAAGTAAATACATTGAATGTATTAATTAAAGGCATGGGCAATCTAAGACCAAGGAATCCTCCTGTGATTCCGTCTTGGAGTTTATCGCTAGTGCTTCAAGTACTAGGTGATAAGCCTTTTGAACCACTTAGTTCCATTTCTATGAAACTATTAACACTGAAGACTGTGTTTTTAATTGCTGCGGCCTCGGCTAGGCGTAGGAGTGAGATTCATGCCTTATCAGCCGAGGATGACCGTTTTGTGGTTTCAGGGGAAGGCCTTAAGCTGCTACCTAGGATTAATTTCTTGGCTAAAAATCAGTCGTTGAAATATCCAGGTCAACCTATTATTTTGCCTGCTTTAACTAGATATGATCCTAATTCTAAAGCATGGTGTCCCGTCCGGGCGCTGCGCCGGTACAAACAACGTACGGCGGCATGGCGCACCGACCAGTCAGCGTTATGGTTGTCATATATTGAGCCCCATGGGAGGGCTTCTAAGGACACCATTTCCAGGTGGATTGTGGAATGCATTCAGTTTTGCCATAAATCCGCCACCGGGAAGCAGGTTGACGTGGCCAAGGCTCACAGTGTCCGCGGCGTAGTGACATCCACGGCCCTATTTAATGGGGTCCCTGTGGATGATATTATGTCGGTGGCTCAGTGGCACTGTGAGTCAAGTTTTACAGACCATTATCTCCGTGACACCTCTAATCCTCTCGCCTTGTCGGTTTTGAAAAAATAAATCGGTTTATATTTTTTGAGGTGATTTCCTCATTACTTATATATATCACAATTAATTTATGGAAACACCCACTTTTTTGGGCCTGCATCAGTCTTTACCGATGGGAAGATGATGTCAGCAGCCATTTTCAACAAGGTCAGTCTTGTTCATGTGTTGTCCGTTGTTGATTGTATTGTCACGATTACCCGTTATTAATATGGTGATGGTTTGTGTATTTGTGTGGTTCATTGTTGAGAGTTACGAAAATGGAGCTTTTTCGTCTCTGTCCTGTAGTACATGGCACTTGTACGTAGAGAGCGTATAGGACATTGAGGTCAGTCGACTCTTCCTCCCAGGAAGGAGGGGGGGGAGCGCATATGACATTCGGTCATCTCTCATACATCGGTCGTGTTATCCGATGGTTAGTCAAATCCTGACTGTTTTTTCTTACAGTTTCAGAAGTTTAAGTGCCTTAAACGCAGAAAAGCGTATTGGGATGAGCTGGTCTTTTGACCTCGCCTCCCTCCCGCCAGATTCACTTTCGAATTCTGGCAATATCAAAAGTATTAGGGAGGTAAGTATACTCTTGAAGTGAAATAAACGAAATCTAGGATTTCTTTTTTCACGAGAGAGTTGATACTTACCTCCCTAGATACGGACCCGGCCTCTCCACCCCACAGAGGCTCGGTCTTCAGGCTCTTAATAGTTGCATGTGTGTCAGCCAATAATCTAGTCAGAGGAAGTGCTAGTCTGCGCATGCGCGGTGGTGGGGCTGGCATCCGCCAGACTACGCTCTGACTCCCTGCCCAGTAGGGGCACCTAACTGTTTTAAATCTGAGTGTTTATTGAGTGAAAGCCAATATTTAGCAATATCAAAAGTATTAGGGAGGTAAGTATCAACTCTCTCGTGAAAAAAGAAATCCTAGATTTCGTTTATTATGACTGTCAATGAAATCCTCAGAAGCTGTATATGAGATATAATTTACAGCTTGTTACTGGAAAAATGCTGAGAATTTGCAACTCAAATGGCTGGCTCGATAGCCGAGCCTGTCATTCCAGGTAGTAAATATTTCTCTCCCAGCAGATTTAGACAGACTTATGGTCTGTACGGAAAGATGGCGGGTGAAATCCAATATATCAATCAAAGTGTAACATAGATTAAAGTCACACAATGAAGATCATGTCTCACTGCAGTACACACTACACTCTGAGTGTGGAAAGGCTGGACAAAATAATATTATTACCGGTACTATAACTTGGCATGCATCTAACACGCAACGGAAAATAGCACAAGCAGATATCCAAATCAAAATCACGAGCTTGTCGAGCTTTCTAGGCATCCATCGAAGAATGTGCCAACGAAACACTTACAATAGAGCTCAAGAAGAATTGAACATGTTTCGAGAACAAAATAAAACATACTGGTGAATATTTAGTTATACAAGTAGTCATGGCACTACAGTATTTTGGCCATGACAAGGAATTGAACCCACAACTGGCGAAAGCACCTAGTATCATAGCCCACAAACGCTTCAACCCCACACCAATGCCGCAAGACATCATGCTCGGCACATCATAGACCACAAACGCTTCCACCACACCAACGCCGCAACACATCATGCTAGGCGCATCATAGACCACAAACGCTTCCACCACACCAATGCCGCAAGACATCATGCTAGGCACATCATAGACCACAAACGCTTCCACCACACCAATGCCTCAAGACATCATGCTAGGCACATCATAAACCTCAAAAGCTTCCACCACACCAATGCCTCAAGACATCATGCTAGGCGCATCATAAACCTCAAAAGCTTCCACCACACCAATGCCTCAAGACATCATGCTAGGCGCATCATAGACCACAAACGCTTCCACCACACCAACGCCGCAAGACATCATGCTAGGCTCATCATAGACCACAAACGCATCCACCACACCAACGCCGCAAGACATCATGCTAGGCGCATCATAGACCACAAACGCTTCCACCACACCAACGCCTCAAGACATCATGCTAGGCGCATCATAAACCTCAAACGCTTCCACCACACCAACGCCTCAAGACATCATGCTAGGCGCATCATAGACCACAAACGCTTCCACCACACCAACGCCTCAAGACATCATGCTAGGCGCATCATAGACCACAAACGCTTCCACCACACCAACGCCTCAAGACATCATGCTAGGCGCATCATAGACCACAAACGCTTCCACCACACCAACGCCTCAAGACATCATGCTAGGCGCATCATAGACCACAAACGCTTCCACCACACCAACGCCTCAAGACATCATGCTAGGCGCATCATAGACCACAAACGCTTCCACCACACCAACGCCTCAAGACATCATGCTAGGCGCATCATAGACCACAAACGCTTCCACCACACCAATGCCTCAAGACATCATGCTAGGCGCATCATGGACCACAAATGCTTCCACCACACCAATGCCTCAAGACATCATGCTAGGCGCATCATGTACAACAAATGCTTCCACCACACCAACGCCGCAAGACATCATGCTAGGCGCATCATAGACCACAAACGCTTCCACCACACCAACGCCTCAAGACATCATGCTAGGCTCATCATAGACCACAAACGCTTCCACCACACCAACGCCTCAAGAAATCATGCTAGGCGCATCATAAACCACAAACGCTTCCACCACACCAACGCCGCAAGACATCATGCTAGGCACATCATAGACCACAAACGCTTCCACTACACCAATGCCTCAAGACATCATGCTAGGCACATCATAGACCACAAACGCTTCCACCACACCAACGCCGCAAGCCATCATGCTAGGCACATCATAGCCCACAAACGCTTCCACCACACCAATGCCACAAGACATCATGCTAGGCGCATCATAGCCCACAAACGCTTCCACCACACCAACGCCGCAACACTTGTGGCATTGGTGTGGTGGAAGTGCTTGTGGACTATGATACGAGCTGCTTTCACCAGTTGTGAGTTCAACTCCCTGTCAATGTTGAATATTGTGAGCATATTTGGATTGGAATATGTTCAAAATCTTTGCCAAAACATTTCTTACATCATGATGATAATGATACTATCTAGCACCTCTCTGTTTTTGCTTTGGAAATATGTTAAGTTATTTCTGAGCTGTGCTGTTTGAGAACCAAAATTGAATATGCATCACTCGTCTGGGATCCAGCAACATTTTAAAACCAACTCAGAACAGTACAACGGGAGGCTGCAAGGTTTGTCTTAGGCTGCCATTTGTCTTAGGCTGGCCAGTATGTCATCTGTACATACTCTCTCCGCAAGATAGAGACTGTTATCACCATCAATTATTGTTGTGGATGTGAAAACCTGGCACAATCACAAAAGAAGGCCATTGACATCTTCATGTACAAGATCCTCCATGGGAAAGTAGCTGTACCAGCAAAATAACATCCTAAATGGACTAGCATCAACATCAACGGATATAGTCGCCCACTGAAGTTACAACCATACCAGCTTATTACTATACAACAGTTAAAATATAACTTAGAATAGAATGACCTGGCTGAAAAAACAATCACCTACATCCACGAGATAAGGGATAATTTTCTAGACTGAAACAACATGATGTAAATAGAGTACACAAATTATTCTAGATAACTATATTTTTGTGAGCTGTGAAACCTCGCCATGTTTACCAGGTTCAGATACAGGCATGAAGTCTATTACAATTTGGCCTACTATTCGTTCAGATAGAGAATCATATGGATACAGTTTAGTTGAAAGTCAGTCTATATACAGTACAGCTTAAAAAACCAAGAACCATTTGAGTTAATAAGAAATCTGTTGAATATTTTGAATTGGTTTGGAAATATTGCTGCCTGGATCTTGGTTTGGAAATATTGCTTCCTTAGGCAGCAATGTCTGCCAATCCAATTACATGTTCAAAATGTTCAACAGTACATGTTATTTTGTTATTGAAAAATTTTATGTTATTTCTGAGCTGTTCTGAAGGGACAGGCTTGTGCGATTATTGCGTTGAGTGATCGCGATCGATTATTAAAAAATAATCGTTTTTACTCGATTAATCAGCTTGGATACAAATTACCAAGACATAACAACAAAAGCATATCAATGACAAAAATTGCAATGGTGTTTAGAAAAGTCCATCTGCAGGGCAAGAGAAGACTATTTTTGAAAATCTATCACTGGAATGCATGGCTCGAATCGAGCCAGGCATTCCAGTATTACATTTCCAAAAATAGTCTTCTCTCCCTGCAAATGGACATACATTCACTAAGCAAAATGTCATTTTTCATGACCGTTCACATTAAAAAGTAATTGAAAGTTAGGTTTTGAAATATTTTATGCAATGGAAAATAATGACAATTATTTGATTATTTAATATTGAATCATATAAATTCATGATTTAAAACATAATCGCGATTTTCGATTTAATCATGTACATGTAATCGTGCAAGCCTACTGAAGGACTAGATTGATGCGATGCAGGGGTGAGAAGGGTTCATGCACATTCGCACACGCACGCACGCACGCACGCACGCACGCACGCACGCACGCACGCACGCACGCACGCACGCACGCACGCACGCACGCACGCACGCACGCACGCACGCACGCACGCACGCACGCACGCACGCACGCACGCACGCACGCACGCACGCACGCACGCACGCACGCACGCACGCACGCACGCACGCACGCACGCACGCACGCACGCATGTACATGCACAAACAAACACGAGATGTAGCATTTATGTTTGTTTACTGTTGCAGCTTGTGATATCCCAATGGGTGTGACAAATCCATTTATCATTAGTGGAGAACAGCTAACAGCAACATCATCATTTGACTACAGGTTTGAGGCGGAGAGAGTACGTTTGAACAACCAGCCCACTGGTGATCTCGCCGGTGCTTGGATGCCAAGGTAGCATATAATGATACAAAATCTGTCGTTTTAACCCTTTAACACTCATATGAGCCAAAAACGGCTTCTGCAGTGGTCTTGAGAAAGGTCCATTTACATACCACGAGAAGACTATTTTTGACAATTTACTGCTGGAATAACTGGCTCGATAACCGAGCCAGTCATTCCGGAAGTAAATTTTCAAAAATAGTCTTCTCTTGGTCTGCAAATGGACATTTTCTATGAAAGAATTCAAATTTCACATCAAGAGTATACTTACCTCCCTAATACTTTTGATATTGCTAAATATTGGCTTTCACTCAATAAACACTCAGATTAAAACAGTTAGGTGCCCCTACTGGGCAGGGAGTCAGAGCGTAGTCTGGCGGATGCCAGCCCCACCACCGCGCATGCGCAGACTAGCACTTCCTCTTTGCTAATTTATTGGCTGAGAGACAACACATGCTTTCATGATAGGATCTTTCTTTACGCTTTTCAAAGCTTTTTAAGACTATTTAAGAGACGTTTTCACCTGACAAAGATGGCTGAGAGAGTGACTTCGCCACAGGAGGGCCTTGGACCTTTAAATCAGGTGACTTCTAGTAAAATTAGCGAGTTTTGTCCCGTTGTAATGTGTTTCCGGGACTCGCGCTAAACGTGATAAGCGCCTTAATTAGTTGATTTTTTTCAACTAGGTGCTATATAAGACTAATCTCTCTTTGTGTTTATGTCCACAGGTCTGTGTGAAGGAGAAATAAGGACATGACATCAGCAGAGGGTTTGTGTCTCTCCACCATGGTTCCATTTCCTACTAATACTGTTAGGTTATCTAACCAAAAATTCTATGTCCAGTGAGTTGGAGGCCTATTATAAAGGTCTTCTCACTTTGCCCTCTTGATCCAATTCCTTCCCCTTGAGGTGGAGAGAGTTAAGAGGCGTTCAGTGGTGGAGTGCTCCAGTTCATCAGGTTGGATGGTTTGTCTAGACAAGGCGTCAGGTATTAATTATTGATATGAGAAAGGGAGATAATTAACACTATTTGCCATTGTTATCAGTATTTATCTGATGCTTGTGTAGTCGAAATGTCCATTCTGCACATGTTCTGGTTAGAGATACAATTCGTCCTTGCACTGGGATGTTTGTTGTGGATCGATTTTTTCCTGTCATAGGATTAATGACGTCATAATCAGTCTTGCTCTTTATTTACAATTAAAGTTGTCCGAAGCTGGTTTCTGATAAAAATTATGATCTTTATGATAATTTTTTCTTCTCTTGAGTTGGTGAGTTTTCTAAGCTTAACTAGTTTGCTCATACTCCTCGTCCTTTGGCCTTTTTCAGAGACCTGGTTGTGCGTCCTGTGGACGATTTTTGAGGGACAAGTTTGGCCCTCATCTATGTTTTCAGTGTAGCCCCTGTGGTCCCTTGCTTAATTGCGAGATATGTAAGCAGTGGGGGGGCGAGCTAATGTCCGAATTCTTGTGCTTGCAGGCGAAGGACAAGTTGGAGGAGGAGAAAAAGAAGCTGAAAAAAGAGGTCGTAAGTAAGAAGGGTAAGAGGAAGGCCTCGTCCGCGGTGGACATGGAGGCCTTCCGGACCGAGATGTTGGGAGAGATGAGGAGGACAATCAAGGATTTGGTTCCAGAGTTGCTTCGTGGCATGCTTCCTGGACCAAATCCTTTATTGACCTCATCATCTGCTTCGGAGCAGGTAATCCCCACCTCTGAATCAACGTTCCTTAGTACGCTTCCGTTGTTTGAAGATTCAGAGGTGGCCCCATTAGAGGGGGTGTTCCACGGCCCTGGCAGCAGGCTTATTGCCGCGCCCAATAGGGACCGTGGACGGTCGTCGCTGGAACCCGCGGGCTGCTCATCAGTCCAGGGGTATCCGCACACCGCGGCTGCCAGTACCTCGTATGGCGCCTTCCCTGGCCAGTCCGGGTTAGCTCTCTTTGCTGACCCGGAGTCTAATCTTTCTGGCCAGGAGGATGATGATTACCTGTTAGGGTCGCCGTCTGAAGACGTGGCCATGGAATATGACGTTTGTGCGCCCCTCGCGGGGAATACAGGCGCCTTTTTCCACGGTTCTACTCTCCCAGTGGTAGAATCCACGGTTCAGACTGTGGCCCTGGACGCTGAAGGCCAGCGGTACCGCATACCTCGGCTTGCCGAGAGTGTAGCTGGTGCTGGCCGGGGCCGTGGTGGGGCGGTATATGCCCCGCGCTCTACCACGGCGCCTGCTCCTGGTCAAACCAGTGAGATTAGCATGCCGGTATTATCAGGCCCGCATGCTCTCCCTGGCTTGCCAGGGATATCAGCGTATCCGCCGTCAAGCTCTGTTGCTTGTGCTCAGGAGGAAGACGAAGGCCCCCGTCTTGTAGAGCGCTCGCAACTAGCCACGGAGGAGGATTGGTCTGACGCTTGCCAGTGGCTGGTGAGTGTTAGACCAGATCTGCCCGTGGAGCAGTCGGCTAGCCAGCGTGAACACAGGCCGTGGTTAGCTGGTAAGCCTACTGCTAACGCTATGCCTTCTCTGCCGCTGGCAGAGCATGTCGTTGACATGTTCGAGGCGGCGGAGACGTCCATTAAGTCGAGTGGACGTCTCGCTAAGGCCCCGCGCGAGGTGGCCAGGCGTTGCCGCATCGTGCCCCTGGACTACCAGCGGTACGGTGTGGTACCAAAGCCGAGCGTGGATGACCGCGCGGCTTTGGGTGAGGATGCGCGGCCAGGCTCCCGTTCTGACACGGGAGTCTTG
Organism: Chaetoderma sp. LZ-2023a; assembly: GCA_034401795.1. Lineage (NCBI taxonomy): Eukaryota > Metazoa > Mollusca > Caudofoveata > Chaetodermatida > Chaetodermatidae > Chaetoderma > Chaetoderma sp. LZ-2023a. The sequence continues at coordinate 4,444,047 of CM067365.1, forward strand.
TGCTCGAACGCGTTGCGTTCGGCAAATGCCGCGTTGCGTGATGCGGAAGAGAGTGGGAGGGCTTCGATTGCCGCTCTGTCCCACGTCTCCCAGCTGTTACAAGGGGTAGTAACAGCATCCGCATCGCACCAGCCAAGTCCGGTCACAGTCCAGCGAGCCATCCAGGATGGTATCAACCTGGCTCTGGACTGTATGACGCGGGCGGTGACCAGGAGTGTCCGGGCAAGGCGCACTTTTGCCTTGGATAATCTGAGCCCGTCCCAGGACCTCTACAATAGGCTACTACGTACGCCTATGACAGGTCCTGGTCTCTTTGGAGGTGAGGGATGTAGACACCTCCAGGAGACGGTTACTCTGGTCAATAACCAGAGGGCGCTGCGCGAACAGTTTGAGGTGCTTCGTCGTGCCAACGTTCGCGCCGCACCCCCTGCGTATCGTCCCCTGCAGGCTCGAGGTGGTAGTGGCCAGGTTAGAGGCCAACCACCATCGCAGCGCCGGCCTCGGCCGCGTGCGATTCGGCCAGCAGCGAGGGGTGCGCAGGCTCCTCAGGCGCAGTCAGCCAGGCAGCCGCCCGCGCACCGTGGTGCGCGCGGTGCTGGTCGTGGCGCGCGAGGATCTGGGCGGGGTAATCGTTCCTGATGGGACGGTTACCGCGGTGAGAACCGCGCCGGTGTTTCTGGCAAAGGAGACAGTGCCGCTCTTGCACTCCTTATGTCCACCTCTATCCCTAGGTGGACCGATGGGAGGCCGATTAGCCGACCACATACAAGAGTGGGAACGGTTAACTCAGGACCGTTTAGTCTTGCGATGGCTTTCAGTCGGGTATCATCCCGATTGGATGACAGGCCCGCCATCGCGACTGTCTCTAGTGCCGATCTGGACTCCAAATCCGAGAGATCCAGATCAAAGGTTGTGTATCGAGGAGGAAATAAATTCCCTCATACAAAAAGGAGCTATTCAGCCGGCACAGAGGTGTCCGGGCTTCTATTCAACCCTGTTCTTAGTAACAAAGAACACCGGAGGGTGGAGACCAATTCTCAACCTCAAGCCATTGAACAAGTTCATAGAGACGCCCAGTTTCAAGATGGAGACTGTGCGCTCGGTGTTGGCGGGGTTAGAGAGGGGAATGTGGACAGCGTCGATAGATTTGAAGGACGCTTATTTCCACATCCCCATACACAGGAGTTTCCGTCGCTTCCTGAGATTTGCATTCCAGGGCAGACAGTGGGAATTCAGGGTGCTACCCTTCGGAATTTCCACGGCTCCTCGGGTTTTCACCCGTGTGGTTCTTGCGATCACCGCATACCTCCGCAGGAGAAGCATAGCAGTCCACACGTACATAGACGACTGGCTGTTGAAAGCGCACACCCGGGAAAGTTTGTCGGCCAGTCTGGAGATTGTTTTGAAAACTCTCACAGACTTAGGCTGGATGATCAATTTCCCAAAATCAGAGCTGACTCCATCCCAGAAGTTTGTTTACCTGGGGATGTTCTTCGATCTAGAGACAGGATATGTTTATCCTACTCAGGAGAGAGTTCAGAAACTCATCTCATTAATTCAGTCAGTGTGCGACAGTCGTCATGTCCTGGCACGGGTTTACTTGAGAATGCTGGGGTTGATGGTTTCATTGGAACCAGTCATTCCTCAGGCCGCCTTACGCAGGCGGCCGATCCAGTTATTTCTCATGACACAATGGACCCAGAGTACAGGTTCGCTGGACTCGAATGTGTCAGTGTTGGCGCCTCTGATTCATCACCTGCAATGGTGGTTGGACACAGAGAATCTCTTGGTGGGGGTTATGCTAACCCCTCCCCACCCTCAGGTGACTGTGTATACAGATGCATCGATGGAGGGCTGGGGAGCTTGCCTGGAAGAGTCCACGATATCAGGGCTTTGGAATCTGGAACAGTCAAGGGAACATATAAATCTACTGGAGCTAAGAGCAGTAGTCCTGGGCCTGGAACATTTCTTACAGAAAGTTCAGGGCAAGATTGTTCTTATTCGTTCAGACAACTCAACAGTTGTGACTTACATAAACCGCCAGGGCGGAACGAAGTCGCCCAGTCTCTGTATGATGACATGGAGACTGCTTTGTTGGTGTCTGGATCACCAGATTACCTTGAAAGCAGTTCATATTCCGGGAAGGTTAAACCTGCTAGCAGACTCATTGAGCCGAAGGATGAGTGTTTTACCCACGGAATGGCAACTAAATCAATGTGTGGCGGATCGTCTGTTCGACCATTGGGGGAAACCCAACATCGATTTGTTCGCAACGAAGAAGAATGCGAAGATGACGACGTACGTCTCTCCGATTCCGGATCCAAGCGCTTTCGCAACAGATGCGTTAGCTATCAGCTGGGGGAGAATGTATGCATACGCATTCCCTCCAGCAATCCTGATTCCAAAAATTCTTCAGAAAATCAGACAAGAGGAATGCCAAGTGCTTCTGATCGCCCCGGATTGGCCAAGCCGATCATGGTATACGGATCTGCTGGACCTTCTGGTCTGCAATCCGGTTCCTCTGCCTCTGATGGACGATATTATCTTCCAGGGCAAGGCCCTTCACAACAATCCGTCAATGTTCAGATTGACTGCGTGGATGTTGTCAAGGAATCTAGAATTAAGGAGGGCTTTTCTGAGCAAGCAGCCATGTTTATGGCCAAAGCCAGGAGGGGGTCAACCTCCAGAGCATATAATTATAAAATCAACAGATTTGCAGAATGGTGCTCAAAAAGAAGTATTGATCCAATGGATGCATCTATTCAGGTAGTAGCTGATTTCCTCTGTCACCTCTATGATGCCTATAGCCTCAAGCCTAACTCTATTGCTGGTTATAAGTCAGCTTTAATGTCTGTTATTCCTTGCTTGGCTAAGAGGGGAAGTGATGAAGTGAATACATTAAATGTATTAATTAAAGGCATGGGCAATCTAAGACCAAGGAATCCACCGGTGATTCCGTCTTGGAGTTTATCGCTAGTGCTTCAAGTACTAGGTGATAAGCCGTTTGAACCACTTAGTTCCATTTCGATGAAACTATTAACACTGAAGACTGTGGCTCTAGCCTCGGCTAGGCGTAGGAGTGAGATTCATGCCTTATCAGCCGAGGATGACCGTTTTGTGGTTTCAGGGGAAGGCCTTAAGCTGCTACCTAGGATTAATTTCTTGGCTAAAAATCAGTCGTTGAAATATCCAGGTCAACCTATTATTTTGCCTGCTTTAACTAGATATGATCCTAATTCTAAAGCATGGTGTCCTGTCCGGGCGCTTTGCCGGTACAAACAACGTACGGCGGAGTGGCGCACCGACCAGTCAGCGTTATGGTTGTCATATATTGAACCCCATGGCAGGGCTTCTAAGGACACCATTTCCAGGTGGATTGTAGAATGCATTCAGTTTTGCCATAAATCCGCCACCGGGAAGCAGGTTGACGTGGCCAAGGCTCACAGTGTCCGCGGCGTAGTGACATCCACTGCCCTATTTAATGGGGTCCCTGTGGATGATATTATGTCGGTGGCTCAGTGGCACTGTGAGTCAAGTTTTACAGACCATTATCTCCGTGACACCTCTAATCCTCTCGCCTTGTCGATTTTGAAAAAATAACTAGGCATATATATTTTTGATGGGGTTTCCTCATTGCTTATATATTTCACAATTAATTTATGGAAACAACCACTAATTTGGGACTGCATCGATCTTCACCAATGGGAAGAGGATGTCAGCAGCCATTTCAACAAGGTCAGTCTTGTGTATGTGTTGTCCATTGTTGATTGTCTTGTCACGTTACCCGTTATTTATATGATGATGGTTTTGTGTATTTATGTGGTTCATTGTTGAGAGTATACGAAAATGGAGCTTTTCGTCTCTGTCCTATAGTACATGGCACTTGTACGTAGAGAGCGTATAGGACATTGAGGTCATTCGACTCTTCCTCCCAGGAAGGAGGGGGGGGAGCGCATATGACATTCGGTCATCTCTCATACATCGGGGGTGTTATCCGATGGTTAGTCAAATCCTGACTGTTTTTTCATACAGTTTCAGAAGTTTAAGTGCCTTAAACGCAGAAAAGCGTATAGGGATGAGCTGGTCTTTTGACCTCGCCTCCCTCCCGCCGAATTCACTGTCGAATTCTGGCAATATCAAAAGTATTAGGGAGGTAAGTATACTCTTGATGTGAAATAAATGAAATCAAGGATTTCTTTTTTCACGAGAGAGTTGATACGTACCTCCCTAGATACGGACCCGGCCTCTCCACCCCACAGAGGCTCGGTCTTCAGGCTCTTTATAGTTGCATGTGTATCAGCCAATAAATTAGTCAGAGGAAGTGCTAGTCTGCGCATGCGCGGTGGTGGGGCTGGCATCCGCCAGACTACGCTCTGACTCCCTGCCCAGTAGGGGCACCTAACTGTTTTAATCTGAGTGTTTATTGAGTGAAAGCCAATATTTAGCAATATCAAAAGTATTAGGGAGGTAAGTATCAACTCTCTCGTGAAAAAAGAAACCCTTGATTTCGTTTATTTTCTTGAAGAAATTTAAGTATTAAAGGGTTAAAGAAATATTTGAATAGGTTTCAATATGTTGTTTGTGTGCTTGAGAAAGCACATGTCCGCCGCTGCTAGCCACCATACAAACTGGACAATAATCTCAATGAGCATAAACTCTTGACTTGCTGAATATTTTGAAAATAGTTTGACTTAACTGTCTGGCTGCCGACATTTTACAGGGACTATATCTCTGCACCTGCTAAATATTTTACAAACAATTTGACTGAAAGCCACCAACAACTTTCGGTCAAATTGTTGTCAAAATATTCAGCAAGTCAAGTTTTTGATCATTGAAATTATTGTCCGGTGGCTTGCAGCAGCGAGATAGTTAAAGATGTTGCTTAGCCACCAAGAACTTTCAGGCAAATTGTTTTCAAAATATTTAGGGGGTTGAGATTTGTAACCCATGGAATGCCCATTTACATGTCAACTGAAGCTGCTGATGTTAATTTGTCACTAGAATGCCTGCTTTAGATATCACGCCAGTAATTTCATTGGTAACTCAAAATATTTTCAACTGTCGGTCAAGAGAAGACTTTAAAAAAAAAAAGAAGTCTTCTCTTGAGCGACAGTTGAAAAGATTTTGATTTTCATGGTCAATCTTGATCATTAACCCTTTAATTGTCACGCCGCCAAAAACCACACCTCTGCGATAGATTTGAGGAAAGGGTATTTGCAGGCCTAGAGAAGACTATTTTCAGAAAAATATATAATTAGAATGCATGGCTCGATAGGCAAGCCAGTCATTCCAGTTGTAAATCTTTCCAAAATAGTCTTCGCTTGTCCTGCAAATCGCCATTCCCTAAGCAAAATTTCGTTGAACAAAATGTCCATTGGTAAATTTTCAAAAATGGACCTGCAAATAGACATTGACTAAGCAAAACTCTTTTGTTTCTTCGCCGGTCTTGACCATTAAAGGGTTAAAAGCTGACTCATTGGTGAGAGAAGATGCAGACTTATAGAAATGGTGTCTCAGCGGTTCAACTTAAAGAGCAATTTAAGTGAATCTTATTATTTATTTACAGAACCAACAACCGACAACAGTGGGTACAGGTTGACTTCCTGTCACCACAGAGCATTACAGGTGTGATCACTCAAGGTCGTCCAGAGATGCCACAATGGGTGACATCATTTGTGGTTGAAATTAGCCGGGATGGCATCACCTTCAACCCCATTGTTGGTATGTTAATACTAGTACCAGTATTACTACCGTACTGCTGCGGATGCTGCACCACCGCTACCACCACCGTCACCACCACTGCCGCTGCCAACATGACTATTTCTACTGCTATCGACATCATCACAACTGCCACTGAGTCTGACACTACCACAACTATGACTATTCAGACGTGTCCAAATTGGCGTAACCCATTTTTCATTTGCGCAAAGATTACCCAAATGTTTCTGACACAACCCGTTTTCTGTTCCAGCAATTCCTTGCATGTTGTAGATAAATACATGAGAAATGGTTACGCAATACAGAAAGGGTTGCCAAAAACAAATTTGCTTAACCCAAAAATGGGTTGTGCTAATTTTTAATTTGGACAGGCCTGCTATTACTGATAGTGGCGACTACTACTACTGATGACGACGATGACGATGATCTTGAACCCTACCTGTGAGCAAATACAGATATTTATATAGTTTTAACCGTTACCACTCTGATGTCAATCTTCTATCTTTTACAGTGTCAGTATCAAAGAAACTGGTGTACATTTTTCAACAATTTTGCTGGAGGATGTTGCTGTCTAGGACAGCACCATCTCCCACCAAATTTGTTGAAAAATAAACATCAGTTCATCTTTTAAATTGAGACTGGTAAGGGTTAATGATTCTAAAGACATATTCAAACAAGCCTATCATGCACACCTATCTTAGTGAGCACTTGTGGTGAAATGGCAAGTAGTGAGGTGTCATTATATCTAATAGTGTAGCGGTCTGCTGCCATCTCTTTTGGGGGACCAGTGATGAAATTATTATGTTGATAATGATGATGATGTTTCTAATAATAGCCCAGCTGTCATAGTAATTCCTTAGCTCTTTAATGGTTTGATTTGGTCAAGAAAATTTAATTATTTTCTTATTGAATGTCCATTTACAGGCCAAGAGAATACAATTTTTGAAAATTTATTACAGGAATGACTGGCTCGATTATCGAGCCAGTCATTCCAGTGGTAAATTTGCAAAAATTGTGTTCTCTTGGCCTGTAAGTGGCCATTCCACAAGACAATAGCAGAGGCCGGTTTCGGCCGGTTTGACCATTAACGGATTAAAGTGCTTCAATTCACAATTTGTTATTCAAGGCCCTTAAAAGTGCTTAGCTTTAGTAAATTAATTTGAATATGCTTAATATATTTAACTCCTTCACGACGAAGTCGACCAAAACCCGCCGCAGCAGTTTTCTTGAGGAATGACGATTTTCAGGGCAAGAGAATAATATTTTTGAAGGTTTACTGGTGGAATGGCCCAGCCATTTCAATGATAAGCTTTAAAAAATAGTTGACATTTCTCAAGACCACTGCAATGAGCACTTTTGGTTTGCCAATGACACCAACAGCTACCAGTAAAATTATTTTTTAAATATTCAACAGAATGCTTATTAAATTGTAAATTTATCAGAGACAGACAATTCATGCACTAGTAAGGCTTTATGATTTTCATGACCTAGCTATGCATCATTCTAATTGCGACATCCGCTAACTAGTGACGTGAGTAATAATTATGACGTCAGATACTTGAGTGGCAGGTCAGATCTTTCAAGTATAATTTCAGCGTGTTTAGGTTAGTTTATGCATATGAGTATATTAACCCTTTACCATTCAAGCCTTCCAAAACAGTTTCTATAGTGGTATTGGAAAATGTTTATTTGCCGACCAAGAGAAAACTATTTTTAAAAATTTACCAAATGAATAACTGGCTCTGTTATCGAGCCAGTCATTCCATGGGTAAATTTTAAAAAATTGATATTTTCTTGAACAAATTTAAGGATTAAAGGTGTAACTATAGTAACTGACGATTATTGCCTGCTTCGTCTATCTATTCACTTTTCAAATATCACGAATATTTCTCTCATCTCAAAACAAACATTTTATTAAATTTCTGTATTTTTCATAGACCAAGTTTCTGGCGAACCAATTCAATTCACCGGTAACTCGGATCAGAACACGCCAAGGATTAATTTCTTTCCTGTCGAACTATCCGCTCGTATTGTACGCATACATCCTCTGGATTGGCATAGTAGCATCGCACTCCGCTTTGATGTTCTAAGCTGTACTGGTCCAGCAGTATCGGCATCGAGTACATCGACGCCCACCATCACACCAACAGCTGGAGCACCAACCATAAGCAGTACGATTAAGGAAATAACAACAACAACAGCAACAACAACAACAACAACTGGTACCACTCAGTTTACAACGAGAGAAAGTAAGAATAATTTATCATTTTAGTTGCAACTTCAATATTACGGTTTGTTCAAGGGAAGTTGAGCCATCAAAAAACATGGCTGCCATGAGCCAATCAAAATGTAGCGTGTTTGTGGCCATATTGAATTTTTTTATTTGATGGATTTTGAGGCCGAAATCGGTTTTATATATATTTTAGGGTATTCTGATCTCAAATCTGCCATTTTCAAAACTGTCGATTAAACGGTTTGGCGGCCATCTTGGATCATTTTCCTGCCAAAAGCTCCCATACTAAAGCAATGGAAAATTTAAAATGTCTTCTCGAGAACTACTAGGGAAATTTCAATTATATTTGTCAGGAAAACTCCTTAGGGCATAGGGATTCAATTTTATTCAAACGAAGCCGATTGGCTAGTTTGGCCGGCAGTCATCTTGGATTTTGGCCCATTAAAAAAAATATCTTTAAAAAAATCTCCGAAACCGCTTGGGGCACCCATTCAAAACTCATGAAATATGATCTAGTGAAAGAGCTGAACTAAGTTTGTTCACGGGAACTTGATTGATGAAATAGTTTAGCGGCCATCTTGGATGACCTAGTTTTTTCGAAAACGACTTCTCCAGAGCTGCTGTTCAAGGGATCAGGCCGAAATTTGGGAGATATGATTAGGGACTAAGGGCCTTTAAAGTTTCTTCAACGGAAGTTGATCCATAAAAAAACATGGCCGCCATGGGCCAATAAAAATGTAGCGTGTTTGTCGGCCATATTGGATTTTTTTATTTGATGGATTTTGAGGCCGAAATTGGTTTTATATATGTTTTTGCGTATTCTGATCTCAAATTTGCCATTTTGGAAACTGTTGGATAAACGATTTGGCAGCCATCTTGGATCATTTTCCCGCCAAAAGCTCCCATACTAAAGCAATGGGAACTTTTAAATGGCTTTTCGAGAAATACTAGGCCGATTTCAATTATATTCAAGTTTGTTCAAACGAAGCCGATTGGCCAATTTGGCCAGAGGCAATCTTGGATGTTGGGCAACTTTTGGAAACATCTTAAAATTTTTTCTCTGAAACCGCTAGGAGGATCGATGAAATATGCTCAAGGCCAAGAGTTTGTTTCTTTTTTTCGAGGGAATTTGATTTGCCAAATGGTTTGGCGGCCATCTTGGATGACCCAGTTTTCGCGAAAATGACATCCAGAACGGCTGAACGGATCGGGCCGAAAATTAGCAGATATGATTAGGGCCTAAATGCTATTAAAATTTGTCCATTGAAAGTTGATCAGAAAAAACCCCATAATTGGTTGTGGACCAATAAAAATTTAGCATGTTTGGTGGCCATCTTGGATTTTCTAAAAAAAACCCCATAAAAGACAACTTATTAACAACTAGGCCAATTTTAATAAATCTTGACTAAATCTTCACAGAAATTAGATTGGTAAATTGTTCCAGTAGTCATATCGTTTTGTTCATTTGTGCCAGTGGCCAATAATTCCAGGTGAGCGATACAGCCCTTTGGGCCTCTTGTTTTGAATTTAATATGACTGGAAGCCATTGCTGCCTTAGGCAGCAATGGCTTCCAGTCATATTAATTTCAAAATATTCAACTGAATATGCTATTTATATTATCATAAAGAAATTACTTTTTCAGGTATTTGTTATTGAAAGGATTAATGTTCTTCGTTATTTTCTTGCCTTCTAGTGTGCACGGATTTGATGGGCTTGGAGAACGCACTTATAGTTCATGATTCACAGATGACTGAGTCATCCGTACGTGATTTGTCCTCAGGGGCCAGAAATGCTCGAATTCCAAACACAATTAGTGCATGGGTACCAGGGTAGGTATTAAAAAAAAAAAGGAGAAAAAATGCATTAATTATAAGTTATAAGATTTCAGTCATCTATTTTAATAATCCACCGTAATGGAAATTTAGGGATCCGTTTTTAGCTAAGCCACACCCATTACTAGATAAGCTCCGCCTACTTTATATGTTTTGGAATTGATTTGAAAACCAGATTTCGAAACTTTAAATTTCAAGGTCACTATACAGGTAAGCTTTTTAATAGTTTTGAGACTAATTTACCTAGGAGCTGTTGCTGCCATAGTATGGCAGCAACAACTCCCAGTCAAATTAGACTCAAAATATTCAGCAGAAAGTTTATTAAGTTGTAAATTCATGGAAGACATACACGTCATGACAGAGTTACTGTCATTATGAGCGTATTAACTGCAGTCATTGCATAATATTACTGGCAATCTAAGATTATAATTTGAAAATAAATGATTCAAAGCAACATGCTCATTGAATTTACTATTTTCCAAATGTACAGCGTGAATGATAGGAGTTAGCAATTCATTTATGATGTAATACCGCATTGAGTAATACTGTTATGACATAATGTTTGCATGATGTAACAATTCCGATACAAATGATGTCATAAACCACAGTGACATAAAATTATTATGGCATAACAGATAGCCTCGAGAGTCCAATAACAGTTTTAGACAGAGTCCAATATCACATTTTAGAGTCCAGTAATAGTTTTTTAACCCTTTTTATTCTATGGTCACATGGTAGTAATGCAGCCATTTCATTGGCTAATATATACAGGTGTATAATAATTATAAATATGTTGCAAACCAGCTTATCCCATCATCTGTTTGTTCTTTCAGGACTATGGACAACAACCAATGGATATTAGTTGATTTAGAAAAGCCAAAAGAACTTACTGGAATTATCACTACTGGAAGCCCAGTGGAGGACAACTGGATCACAGAATATGTTATTCTTACAAGCATTGATGGGTTTTCTTTTACACCATATAGTGAAGTAATGGGAGGACAAACACAGTATTTCACTGCAAATAGTGATCGAAATACTCCTCAAATGAACCTGTTCAACAGAGATGTAATTGCTCGTTTTGTGAAAATTATCCCAACAAGGTGGAGCACAGATGGTATTGGCCTGAGATTCAACTTGATTGGGTGTTATGATGAATTGGTGACATTAGTTACTCCAACATCTGGTAGTCCATCGACTCAAGACGATGATAGTGGTATTAGCACTATAACTCCCGCTGTCAGTTCTCCTTCTGGAAGAACAACTGAATCAACAATGCCATCGACTGCTAGTCCTGGAACTGTATCAACAGAGAAACCACCATTTAGTTCAACCAGTAGAACAACAGGGAAACCAACATCTAGTCCATCAACTCGCAATAGGGAGGATGTCACTATTACTCCTTCTGAAAGAACAACTACAATGGCTGTTCCTACAAAAATAACAACACAGGTTCCCGACCAACGAACAACTTCACGGGATGAAGTTAAACTAACAACAGAAGCTGAAATAACAACTACCCAAGAAGTTACCTTCAGTGAAACGAGTTCATCAGTCACCAAGCAAACACCACCTACACGGTCAACTGCTAAGACACCAACTGGTAGTCCACCAACTAAATCAACCATGGCACCACCGACTAGTTCATCAAGTGGACCAACTATGACACCAAGCCCTACTCCAGGAACTGGACCATCACGGACACCAACTGCTACTCCAACAACCGGTAGTCCATCGACACAAGAAGATGATAGTCGTATTAGCACGATAACTCCCCCTGTCAGTTCTCCTTCTGGAAGAACAACTGAATCAACAGTGCCATCGACTGCTAGTCCTGGAACTATATCAACAGAGAAACCACCATTTAGTACAACATCTGGAACATCAACTCGCACTAGGGAGGATGTCACTATCACTCCACCTGCCATTTCTACATCTGGAAGCACAGGAAGCAGTAGTACAACTACAATGGCTGTTCCTACAAAGATAACAACACAGGTACCAGACCAACGATCAACTGAATATGAAGAAGTCAAACTAACAACAGAAGTTGAAAGAACAACTACCCAAGAAGTTACCTTCAGTGAAACCAGTTCATCAGTCACCAAGCAAACACCGCCTGCAAAGTCAACTACTAAGACACCAACTGAAAGTCCACCAACTAAATCAACAATGGCACCATCGACTAGTTCATCAAGTGGATCAACTATGACACCAACCCCTAGTCCAGGAACCAGTCCATCACAGACACCTACTGCTATTCCAACAACTGGTAGTCCATCGACTCAAGACGATGATAGTGGTATTAGCACAATAACTCCCCCTGTCAATTCTCCTTCTGCTAGTCCTGGAACTGTATCAACAGAGAAACCACCATTTAGTTCAACCAGTAGAACAACAGGGAAACCAACATCTAGTCCATCAACTCATAATAGGGAGGATGTCACTATCACTCCACCTGCCGTTTCCACATCCGGAAGCACAGGAAGTAGTAGTACAACTACAATGGCTGTTCCTACAAAAATAACAACACAGGTTCCAGACCGAGGATCGTCTTCAACGGGACCATCTATAACATCAACTGCTAGTCCACCAACTGTTTCAACTATAACACCAACCACTAGTCCATCAATAGGAACAAGACAGACACCAACTGGTAGTCCATCAACTACAGTATCTGCATACACATGCCTTGAAAGCCAATGGTCACCTATGATTAACCGTAACCATCCATCTACTGATATAACTGGTGGTGACCATGAAGTTGCGTCTCGAGAAGAACTGGATAAATTCTGTGTCGGTGGCCGCATCACCAATATAAGATGTACCAGAGTAGATGGTATTGAACATTTTTCGACCGGTGAAGCGGGACTTGTATGTGATGTTTCATCTGGATTCCGATGCCAAAATGAAGTAAATCTCCCAATTCCATGCGGTGATTTCAGAATACAATACTACTGTGAATGTGAAGGTATGTCTGTAACCATCATTGGAAGATAATTATATGCTGGGCATAATGTATGTAGCGTAATGTTTAAATTCTCTATTATTCTATCAGCCATGAGATAACCAATTCACCTTTCCAAAGTCTCCATCCATCATCTGACCTCGTATGATGTCATAATCAGCTCAGTGATTGTATGATGACGTCACAATCATTATGTCACAAAGGGTTCCATATAGACCATCATCAAATCTCAAATCGTCCGACACGTATGAATTGTATGTCTTTGTAATTCTTTGCTATTTAATAAACATGTCGTTGAATATTTTGAAATTAATTTTACTGAACGCTGTTGCGGCCTTAGGCAGCAATACCACCCAGTCAAATTAGTTTCAAAGTATTCAACAGCTTACCTGTGTTTTCTTTTGGAAATTGATAGTCAGGGTGTTCAGAGATTGATCGATCCCAACACGAGCGAGGTGTGGGTGGAGCTTAGATAGAGATGGGCGGGGCATAGCTAAAACCAGAAAGGTCCATTGCCTTTGATACCAGAATTGCGGTTATTTTATACAAGTGATCCACAGACAACCTGACTCAATGATCCACCCATTTTTCAGCCCAAAAAGCATTTATTAGCTCACCTAGCCCGAAGGGCCAAGTGAGCTTATGCCTTGACGCCCATCTGTCCACTGTCTCTCCATCAGTCAAATCGCATCTCCTTAACGGTTTGACCGATTTCAACCAAATTTGCCTGGATGGGATCCTATGGTGGTGGCTCCAGAACATGTATTCAAAATTTTGATTGGTCACTTTTCTGGTGGCCATCTTGGAATTTCTTAAACTTTCTGGAAACCAGTTAAAGGACTACTCAATCATTAATCACTTGAAAATTTCTTAACAAACACAGTGAGAACGACGTTTTCACTTCAAGAGTATACTTACCTCCCTAATACTTTTGATATTGCTAAATATTGGCTTTCACTCAATAAACACTCAGATTAAAACAGTTAGGTGCCCCTACTGGGCAGGGAGTCAGAGCGTAGTCTGGCGGATGCCAGCCCCACCACCGCGCATGCGCAGACTAGCACTTCCTCTTTGCTAGATTATTGGCAGAGAGATCACACATGTCTTTTTGTGCAAAAGCTTTTTCTTACTCTTAAACTGTTTAAGTGGTGTTATTTTGGAGTGATAGTCACTGATTTGGATGGCAGGAAGGATCACTTCGCCAAAGGGGGACCTAGGACCTTTAAATCAGGTGACTTCTAGTAAAATTAGCGAGTTTTTCTTCCCGGTGTATTGTGTTTCCGGGACTCGCGTTTACCGTGATAAGCGCCTTGGTTAGTTGGTTTATGTCAACTCGGTGCTACCTAAGGCTAATTTCTCTTTCTGTTTATGTCCACAGGTCTGTATGACGCTAGGTGGTGGCATCACAGCAGCAGAGAGTTAGTTTTCTCTCCACCATGGTTCCATTTCCTACTAACACTGTTAGGTTATCTAACCAAATGAAAAATTATGTCCAGTGAGTTGGAGGCCTAGTATAAAGGTCTTCTCACTTTGCCCTCTTGATCCAATTCCTTCCCCATGAGGTGGAGAGAGTTAAGAGGCGTGCAGGTGGTGGAGTACTCCGGTTCGTCACGTTGGATGGTTTGTCTATACAAGGTGTCAGGTATCTAGTTATTGATAATGTGGTGATGTTAATTATAGTAAGCAAAGGGAGATAATTAACATTTTTGCCAGAAAAGAGTTATCTATGTGTATCTGATGGTTGTGTAGTCGACGTATCCATTCAGCATACAATTCGTCCTTGCACTTGGATGTTTTGTTGGGATCGAATTTTTCCTGTCACGGGATTAATGACGTCATAATCAGCCTGGCTATGTATTTATCAGCAATTCAAGTCGCTATGCTGGTTTCTGATGTATATTGATCTTTATGATCGTTTTCCTTCTCTTTGAGTTGGTTTGAGTGTCTAAGCTTAACTAGTTTGCTCATACTCCTCGTCCTTTGCCCTGTTTCAGGGACCGGGTTGCGCGTCCTGTGGACGATTTCTACATGATAAGTTCTTGCCTCATCTTTGCTATCAATGTAGCCCTTGTGGTCCCTTGGCTAATTGTGACATATGTAAGCACTGGGGGGGCGAGTTAATGTCCGAATTCTTGTGCTTACAGGCGACGGACAAGGTGGTAGAGGAGGAGAAGAAGAAGAAGCGGAAACGAGAGGTTGTAAGTAGGAAGGGTAAGGGGAAGGTCTCGTCCGCGGTGGATATGGAGGCCTTCCGGACCGAGATGTTGGGAGAGATGAAGAGGACAGTAAAGGATTTGGTTCCAGAGTTGCTTCGTGGCATGCTTCCTGGACCAAATCCTTTACTGTCCTCATCATCGGCTTCGGAGCAGGTAATCCCCGCCTCTGGATCGGTTTTCCTTAGACCGCTTCCGTTGTTCGACGATTCAGAGGTGGCCCCATTAGAGGGGGCGTTCCACGACCCTGGCAGCAGGCTTATTGCCGCGCCGATAGGGGACCGTGGACGGTTGTCGCTGGAACCCGCGGGCTGCTTATCAGTCCAGGGGTATCCGCACGCCGCGGTGGCCAGTACCTCCTATGGCACCGTTCCTGGTCAGCCCGGGTTAGCTCTCTTTGCTGACCCGGGGTCTAATCTTTCTGACCAGGGTGATGAGGATTACCTGCTAGGGTCGCCGTCTGACGACGTGGACATGGATGAAGACGTTTGTGCACCCCTCGCGGGGAATACAGGCGGCTTCTTCCACGGTTTTACTCACCCTGGAGTAGAGTCCGCGGCTCAGGTGGTGGCCCAGGGCGCTGCTGATGGCCAGCGGTACCGCATACCTCGGCTTGCCGAGGGTGTTGCTGGTGCTGGCCGGGCCCGTGGTGGGGCGGTATATACCCCGCGCTCTGCCACGGTGCCTGCTCCTGGTCAAACCAGTGATATTGTCATGCCGGTGCTGTCAGGCCCGCATGTTTTCCCTGGCTTGCCAGGTGTATCAGCGTACCCGCCGTCAAGCTCTGCTGCTTGCGCTCAGGAGGAAGACGAAGGACCCCGTCTTGTAGAGCGCTCGCAGTTAGCCACGGAGGAGGATTGGTCTGACGCTTGCCAGTGGTTGGTGAGCGTTAGGCCTGATCTGCCCGTGGAGCAGTCGGCTAGCCAGCGTGACCACAGGCCGTGGTTAGCTGGGAAACCGACTGCTAACGCTATGCCTTCTCTGCCGCTGGCGGAGCATGTCGTTGACATGTTCAAGGCGGCGGAGTCGTCCATTAAGTCGAGTGGACGTCTCGCGAAGGCCCCTCGCGAGGTGGCCAGGCGTTGTCGCATCGTGCCCCTGGATTACCAGCGGTACGGTGTGGTACCCAAGCCCAGCGTGGATGACCGCGCGGCTTTGGGTGAGGATGCGCGGCCAGGCTCCCGTTCTGACACGGGGGTCTTGTGCTCGAACGCGTTGCGTTCGGCGAATACCGCGTTGCGTGATGCGGAGGAGAGTGGGAGGGCTTCGATTGCCGCTCTGTCCCACGTCTCCCAGCTGTTACAGGGGGTAGTAACGGCATCCGCATCGCGCCAGCCAAGTCCGGTCACGGTCCAGCGAGCCATCCAGGATGGTATTAACCTGGCGCTGGACTGTATGACTCGGGCGGTGACCAGGAGTGTCCGGGCAAGACGCACGTTTGCCCTGGACAATCTGTGCCCGTCTCAGGACCTGTACAATAGGCTACTGCGTACGCCTATGACGGGTCCTGGTCTTTTTGGAGGTGAGGGATGTCGACACCTCCAGGAGACGGTCACCCTGGTGAATAACCAGAGGGCGCTGCGCGAGCAGTTTGAGGTGCTGCGTCGTGCTAACGTTCGCGCCGCGGCCCCTGCGTATCGTCCCCTGCAGGCTCGAGGTGGTGCTGGCCAAGTCAGAGGCCAGCCACCGTCGCAGCGTCGGCCTCGGCCGCGTGCGATTCGGCCAGCAGCGAGGGGGGCGCAGGTTCCTCAGGCGCCGTCAGCCAGGCAGCCGCCCGCGCACCGAGGTGCGCGCGGGGCGGGGCGGGGCGCGCGAGGATCTGGGCGTGGTTATCGGTCCTGACGGGACGGTTACCGCGGTAAGAACCACTCCGGTGTTTATGGCGACGGAGACAGTGCCGCTCTTGCATGCCTCGTGTCCACCTCGGTCCCTAGGTGGACCGGTGGGAGGCCGGCTAGCCGACCACATGCAAGAGTGGGAACGGTTAACTCAGGACCGTTTAGTCTTGCGATGGCTTTCCGTCGGGTATCATCCAGAGTGGATGACAGGCCCGCCGTCGCGACTGTCTCTAGTGCCAGTCTGGACTCCCATTCCGAGAGATCCAGAGCAAAGGTTGTGTATCGAGGAGGAGATAGATTCCCTCGTACAAAAGGGAGCTATTCAGCCGGCACAAAGGTGTCCGGGCTTCTATTCAACCCTGTTCTTAGTAACAAAACGCACCGGAGGGTGGAGACCGATTCTCAACCTCAAGCCATTGAACAAGTTCATCGAGACGCCCAGTTTCAAGATGGAAACGGTGCGCTCGGTGTTGGCGGGGTTGGAGAGGGGGATGTGGACGGCGTCGATAGATTTGAAGGACGCTTATTTCCACATCCCCATCCACGGGAGTTTCTGTCGCTTCCTGAGATTTGCATTCCAGGGCAGACAGTGGGAATTCAGGGTGTTGCCCTTCGGAATTTCCACGGCTCCTCGGGTTTTCACCCGTGTGGTTCTTGCGATCACAGCATACCTCCGCAGGAGAAGCATAGCAGTCCACACGTACATAGACGACTGGCTGTTAAAGGCACACGACAAGGAAGCTTTATCGGCCAATCTGGTGATTGTTTTGAAAACTCTCTCGGATTTGGGCTGGATGATAAATTTTCCGAAATCAGAGCTGACTCCATCCCAGAGGTTTGTTTACCTGGGAATGTTCTTCGATCTGGAGACGGGATATGTTTATCCTACTCAGGAGAGAGTGCTAAAACTCATCTCGTTAATTCAGTCAGTGTGCGACAGTCGTCATGTCCTGGCACGGGTTTACTTGAGAATGCTGGGGTTGATGGTTTCTTTGGAACCAGTCATTCCTCAGGCCGCCTTACGCAGGCGGCCGATCCAGTTGTTTCTCATGACACAATGGACCCAGAGTACAGGTTCGCTGGACTCGAACGTGTCAGTGTTGGCGCCTCTGATTCACCACCTGCAATGGTGGTTGCTCACAGAGAATCTCTTGGTGGGGGTTATGCTGACCCCTCCCCACCCTCAGGTGACTGTGTATACAGATGCATCGATGGAGGGCTGGGGGGCTTGCCTGGAAGAGTCCACGATATCAGGGCTTTGGAATCCGGAACAGTCAAAGGAACATATAAATCTACTGGAGCTAAGAGCAGTAGTCCTGGGCCTGGAACATTTCTTACAGAAAGTTCAGGGCAAGATTGTTCTCATTCGTTCAGACAACTCAACAGTTGTGACTTACATAAACCGCCAGGGCGGAACGAAGTCGCCCAGTCTCTGTATGATGACATGGAGACTGCTTTGTTGGTGTCTGGATCACCAGATTACCTTGAAAGCAGTTCATATTCCGGGAAGGTTAAACCTGCTAGCAGACTCATTGAGCCGAAGGATGAGTGTTTTACCCACGGAATGGCAACTAAATCAATGTGTGGCGGATCGTCTGTTCGACCATTGGGGGAAACCCAACATCGATTTGTTCGCAACGAAGAAGAATGCGAAGATGACGACGTACGTCTCTCCGATTCCGGATCCAAGCGCTTTCGCAACAGATGCGTTAGCTATCAGCTGGGGGAGAATGTATGCATACGCATTCCCTCCAGCAATCCTGATTCCAAAAATTCTTCAGAAAATCAGACAAGAGGAATGCCAAGTGCTTCTGATCGCCCCGGATTGGCCAAGCCGATCATGGTATACGGATCTGCTGGACCTTCTGGTCTGCAATCCGGTTCCTCTGCCTCTGATGGACGATATTATCTTCCAGGGCAAGGTCCTTCACAACAATCCGTCAATGTTCAGATTGACTGCGTGGATGTTGTCAAGGAATCTAGAATTAAGGAGGGCTTTTCTGAGCAAGCAGCCATGTTTATGGCCAAAGCCAGGAGGGGGTCAACCTCCAGAGCATATAATTATAAAATCAACAGATTTGCAGAATGGTGCTCAAAAAGATGTATTGATCCAATGGATTCATCTATTCAAGTAGTAGCTGATTTCCTCTGTCACCTCTATGATGCCTATAGCCTCAAGCCTAACTCTATTGCTGGTTATAAGTCAGCATTAATGTCTGTTATTCCTTGCTTGGCTAAGAGGGGAAGTGATGAAGTAAATACATTAAATGTATTAATTAAAGGCATGGGCAATCTAAGACCAAGGAATCCACCGGTGATTCCGTCTTGGAGTTTATCGCTAGTGCTTCAAGTACTAGGTGATAAGCCTTTTGAACCACTTAGTTCCATTTCTATGAAACTATTAACACTGAAGACTGTGTTTTTAATTGCTGCGGCCTCGGCTAGGCGTAGGAGTGAAATTCATGCCTTATCAGCCGAGGATGACCGTTTTGTGGTTTCAGGGGAAGGCCTTAAGCTGCTACCTAGGATTAATTTCTTGGCTAAAAATCAGTCGTTGAAATATCCAGGTCAACCTATTATTTTGCCTGCTTTAACTAGATATGATCCTAATTCTAAAGCATGGTGTCCCGTCCGGGCGCTGCGCCGGTACAAACAACGTACGGCGGAGTGGCGCACCGACCAGTCAGCGTTATGGTTGTCATATATTGAACCCCATGGCAGGGCTTCTAAGGACACCATTTCCAGGTGGATTGTTGAATGCATTCAGTTTTGCCATAAATCCGCCACCGGGAAGCAGGTTGACGTGGCCAAGGCTCACAGTGTCCGCGGCGTAGTGACATCCACTGCCCTATTTAATGGGGTCCCTGTGGATGATATTATGTCGGTGGCTCAGTGGCACTGTGAGTCAAGTTTTACAGACCATTATCTCCGTGACACCTCTAATCCTCTCGCCTTGTCGATTTTGAAAAAATAACTCGGTTTATATTTTTTGAGGAGGTTTTTTCCTCATTACTTATATATTTCACAATTAATTTATGGAAACACCCACTTTTTTGGGCCTGCATCAGTCTTTACCAATGGGAAGATGATGTCAGCAGCCATTTCAACAAGGTCAGTCTTGTTCATGTGTTGTCCGTTGTTGATTGTATTGTCACGATTACCCGTTATTAATATGGTGATGGTTTGTGTATTTGTGTGGTTCATTGTTGAGAGTTACGAAAATGGAGCTTTTTCGTCTCTGTCCTGTAGTACATGGCACTTGTACGTAGAGAGCGTATAGGACATTGAGGTCAGTCGACTCTTCCTCCCAGGAAGGAGGGGGGGGGGGGAGCGCATATGACATTCGGTCATCTCTCATACATCGGTGGTGTTATCCGATGGTTAGTCAAATCCTGACTGTTTTTTCTTACAGTTTCAGAAGTTTAAGTGCCTTAAACGCAGAAAAGCGTATAGGGATGAGCTGGTCTTTTGACCTCGCCTCCCTCCCGCCAGATTCACTTTCGAATTCTGGCAATATCAAAAGTATTAGGGAGGTAAGTATACTCTTGAAGTGAAATAAACGAAATCTAGGATTTCTTTTTTCACGAGAGAGTTGATACTTACCTCCCTAGATACGGACCCGGCCTCTCCACCCCACAGAGGCTCGGTCTTCAGGCTCTTAATAGTTGCATGTGTGTCAGCCAATAATCTAGTCAGAGGAAGTGCTAGTCTGCGCATGCGCGGTGGTGGGGCTGGCATCCGCCAGACTACGCTCTGACTCCCTGCCCAGTAGGGGCACCTAACTGTTTTAATCTGAGTGTTTATTGAGTGAAAGCCAATATTTAGCAATATCAAAAGTATTAGGGAGGTAAGTATCAACTCTCTCGTGAAAAAAGAAATCCTAGATTTCGTTTATATAGTGGTATGCTTCAGAACTTGTATACAGAAAGTTGATTGGTCAATTTTTTCGGTGGCTATCTTGAATTTTCCGACAAATGGCAGGAAATCGTTTAAAGCACTACTCATTAACTGCTCGGGCAATTTCAACCAGACTTACCTGGATTAACTTGTATACAGAATTTTGATTGGTCAATTTTTTCGGGTGGCCATCTTTGGTTTTCTGAAAAGTTTGGGAAATCAGCTAAAAGGCTTCTCCTCATTAACCGTTTGACCGATTTCAACCAAACTCAACTGGAAGGACCCAATACTGGTACGCTTCAGAACTTGTATACAGAATAACTGCATGATTTTTATTGAGTGGCCATCTTGAATTTTCCCGAAAAATCAGAATTTGTTTAAAGCGCTACTCCTCATTAATCGCTTGGGCAATTTCAACCAAATTTGGCTGGAAGGATTCTATGGTGGTAGCCTCTAGAAAGTCTATTCAGAATTTTGATAGGTCAGTGTTTTAGCAGCCATCTTCGATTTTCTGACAATTTTCCGGAACCATTTAAAAACGGCACTCCTTAATAAATGGCCCGGTTTCAACAAAACCTGGGTTGAACAATCCTATAACATATCAAACAAGAATCTTGATTGTCAATTTTTTTTGTAGGCATCTCAAATTTTCCGAAAATTATCAATCATGTCTATTTAAATGCAATGGGTCAAATGCTATAGGTCCAGGTGAGCCTCTTGTTTGAGTGAAAGTGTGAAAATGCATCCCCTTAGTTTCTTGACAGATTTTAACCAAATTTGCCTGGAAAGATCCTACTGTCATAGGTTTTAGAACCTCTTTTCTGAATTTTGATTGGTAAATTGTTTGGGTGAAAATCTTAGATTTTGTTAAAAATTTATGGGAAAGTGTCAAAACGTATCTCCTCCTTAGGTTCTTGATAGATTTCAAGCAAATTTCACTAGAAGGATGCTATGGAGGTAAGGTCTGGAACATCTATTCAGATTTTTGATCGGTCAATTTTTTGGGTGAAATCTTGGATTTTACAAAAAATTTAATGGAAAGTGTCAAACCATATCTGCTCCTTAGCTTCTAGACAGATTTCAAATAAATTTCAATAGAAGCATCCTATGAAGTTAAGGTCTAGAACATCTATTCAGATTTTTAATTGGTCAATTTTTGGACTAAAATCTTGGATTTTATAAAAGATTTACTGAAAAGTGATGAACCATATCTCCTTATAGGCTTACACGATTATTCAGTTTTCATAATCGCGATCATTTTGAAAAAATAATCGCAATTTTAGATTATATCGTACATGTCAGTGTGTGTTAGGATGGTGGACTTGAACAAGGTTTTATTCAACACAAATAACTATGTAACAGGAAATATGTTGACTAGTTCGACCATTCGTATTGATAATATCTGAAAAGACCTACAAACTTTACTTCGAAGGGGAATTGCTAACATGAAGCTAAAAGAATGAAAATTGGTATCGCTGATCACTAAAACTGCCTCCAGTCTAATTGCCAGATAGTAATAGGCATTTGGAAATGCGATTATAAACAACTAGAGTACTAATTCTGAACACAATACCGATACAATCTGGCAAGATCTAAACATCCCAATATAAGTGACCAACATAAAATGATCCAAAAGCTAAATCAAGTGTGCAACAAAATTTGCTTGAATTCCCGAGAATTAAAATTTAGTAGATCGCTTCTTGTGTTGGCGAACCAACAACAAAACTCTTTTGTGATTTGTGGTGCATGACATGTTCTCGCGAGATCTCATATATTAACATGATTTTGAGATAGGGTCAGATCGCATTGATCTATATCCCTTCTTGTTATTAATTTGGTTTAACCTGAGCAGATTGATAATATCACATGATTTATATGGATCAATAACACAAGATCTTTAGTTTGATATACCATTTATTAAACTCACTAATATCTTTGGCTCAAGGGGCAGGCTCAGCTCCGTAAACTAAACTTATATAGGCTCATAAACATTGGCTCCGATTAGCACGATTGTTACTAAATGTAAATGCTGAAGGAGCATCAGGTCTATGAGCCAGATGGACTTTGGTTTACTCATTACTGGTGTGTAGCAAGTTACAAATTCAGTCGTAGCGTATGCTGTAGACTAAGTATTGCATCTTAGTAGAAGGTTATATAAAAATTGTAGCTATGCTGTAAACTGTAATAATTGCTATGTGTCGGACCATGAGTAATTATAATGAATCCATTGGGAAATTTAAGCTAAATGCAATTTGGCTTTAATATAGCCATAACTCATATAGCCTAAATATACTTAGGATAGCTGAGTGGCCCAATTCACAACATTTTCTTACATTTTGTATTAATTTTTAATGCAATAAAAGATCTTTATTAAAGGACACACAATATTTAGGCAGCCCATTTAATAATTTCACTTCTGCGATAATGTATTTGAGGGTGTGCATTAAACATAGTAGTAAGGCTAGGCTTGCGCGATTATTGCTTTCAGTAATCATGATCGATTATTTAAAAATAATCGCGATTACTCGATTAATCAGCTTGCGTACAAATTACCCAGTTATAACAGCAAAAAAATATATTAATAACGAAAGCTGCAATGGTGTTGAGAAAGGTCCATTTGCAGACTATATAGAGAAGACTATTTTTGAAAATGTGTCACTGGAATGTCTGGCTCGATTCTCGAGGCTCGATTCTCGAGCCAGTCATTCCAATGATACATTTTCAGAAATAGTCCGCTCTTGACCTGCAAATGGATGTGCATTTGCTGAGCAAAATGTACATTTCCGTGACCAATCACATTAAAGAGTATTTAAAATGTAGGTTTTGAAATATTTTATGCTATAGAATTATTCACGATTATTCGATCATTTAATTTTTAGCTCACCTGAAAGGCCAAGTGTCGTCCGTCATCCGTCAACTTTTCCTTTAAACGACTTCTTCTGAAGAACCACTGGGCCAATTTCAATTATATTTGGCAGGAAGCATCCTTAGGGCATTGGGATCCAAATTTGTTTGCCATCTTGGATTTAGGCCGATTTTAGGAAACATCTTTAATAATACTCACTGAAACCGCTTAGGGGATTGATGCAAATCTCATGGAATATGATCTAGGGCAAGAGCTGAATCAAGTTTGTTCAAGGGAACTTGATTGATCAAATGGTTCGGCGGCCATCTTGGTTAATCTAGTTGTAGCGAAAATGACTTCTCCAGAACCGCTGAATGGATCGGGCCGAAATTTGGCAGTTATGATTAGGGCCTAAGGGCCATTAGAGTTTGTTCAAGAGAAGGTGATCCGTCAAAAAACATGGCTGCCGTGGGCAAATCAAAATATAGCGTGTTTGGTGGCCATATTGGATTTTTTTATTTGATGGATTTTGAGGCCGAAACTGGTTTTGTATGTGTTTTGGGGTATTGTGGTACCAGGGTTCAATCAATTATTTGAAAACAATTTGACTGCAAGTTGTTGCTGCCATGAGGCTGGAAACTGTGCTTGTTATCTTGAAACCATTTCTGTGAAAGTTGTTGCGGCAGACACTTTCACAGTTAAAAGGCGACTCCTCACCCGAGTTCAAGCAAACTCGGCTGGAAGGACCTTAAAGTGGTATGCTTCAGAGCTTGTATACAAAATCTTGAGTGGTCAATTTGTTCGGTGGCCATCTTGAATTTTGCAAAAAATGGCAGAAAATTGTCTACTCATTAACTGCTTGGGCGATTTCAACCAGACTGGATAGAACACGCCTAGGACAGTAGGCTTTAGAACTTGCATATAGAATTTTGATTGGTAAATTTTTCCGGTGGCCATTTTGGAGTTTCTGAACATTAACCGCTTGACTGATTGCAGGCAAAGTCAGCTGGAAGAACCCTAAGCCGGTATGTTTCAGAACTTGTATGCAGAATTTAAACTTAAGATTTTGATGGTGGCCATTTTGAATTTTCAAAAATTACTTGTGCAATTTCAAGCAAATTTGGCTGGAAGGATCCTATTGTCGTAGCCTCTAGAAATTCTATTCAGAATTTTGATAGGTCAATGTTTTGGCAGCAATCTCTGATTTTCTGAAAGTTTTCTGGAACCATACCTGTCTTATTAGCGATATTAACTTTTAACCCGTTAACAATCAAATCTGTTCAAGAAAATCTCCATTTTCTCATAGAAAATGTCCATTTGCAGACAGAGATTATTTTTGAAAACTTATCACTGAAATGACTAGCTCGTTTAACGAGCCAGTCATTACAGTGGTAAATTTTCAAAAAATGTTCTGGTTTCCAGTTTTTCATGTTATTGTACTTACTCAGCGAGGCTGGAAAACCAGCCTTTCAGTTCTCATGATAATTAAAGGTGCAAATTCACACCTGAATGTTTGAAAATAAAATGGTTAAAATAATATGCTTTTAGAGGCTTAAATTCTGTGCCTAATGAAGAGAAATAAATCTAAACATATGATGATTTTGTTACATATAAATTAAAATAATTTTGTTGTGAAATTGAATTAGAGGCATCATATGTTAACATTTATTTTGTTTCATGACATCTAGACACACAATTTAAGCCTCTAAATGTATAAAAAAAAATTTAAAGCATTCTGGTGCGAATATAGATTCAAATTTGTGCAATTTTCCCTATAAATGCAAGGTGGGCGTGGCTGCTGCTGAAATAAAATCAGTGTTCAAATGGTTTAAAAGATAAATTTTTCTATATTTACAGCTACATCAACAGCGACAAGTCCAACAACAAAGTCCTCACCTACCGCTACAGCAACACCAAGTGTTCCGCAATCTTCTACAACTCCAGAAATATCAACATCTGTCACTCCATCCATGACATCACCAATTGCGGCCCAATGTGTGCGCAGCTATTGGCTGGAATGGGTGAACCGCGACATTCCAGATATCGGAGGTGTTGAACATGAGTATATGAGCGCTGAAGAATTGAGGCGATTATGCGTTGGCGGACGGATTAACAAAATTCAGTGTATGACTACGGATACACAGCAGCCGTCACAAATGACTGGAGAGGTTAACACATGTACTGTGGAGAATGGATTAATATGCCGAGCTGGTGATAATAATGGACAAGCGTGCTATGATTACACAGTTCGCTACTATTGCGATTGCGATGGTAAGACATGATTAACCTTTTAACACTTACATTGGTTCAAAAAAAATTTCAACTTTTTAATAGAAAATGTCCATTTACAGTTATCGAGCCAGTCATCCCAGTGGTAAATTTTCAAAAATAATCTCTAGGCCTGCCAGCGGACATTTCTCAAAACCACTACAGAAGCCGTTTTTGGCTGATATGAGTGTTAAAGGGTTAAAATCCCTTAGCCCTTGAAATACTGAAACTGATCTAATAATTTAATAGGAACCTGTTGTTGACATAGACAGCCAGCAACAACTGCCAGTAAAATTAGTTTGAAAGTTTTCAATAATATAGTTATTATAATGTAAATAAATTTCGAATTCAGCGTTTCAGGTTCAAATGGCTAATATTTATGAAGATGTATTGAGAGTTGTAACCTGTGTTTGTTGCATCATGGGCTACAAAATGGTTGGTCTTGAACCCTTTAACGCGCAAATGTCAATTTGCAGACCAAGAGAATATTTTTGAAAATTGATCACTGGATTATCTGGGTCCGTTATTGAGCCAGTCATTCCAGTGATAAATTTTCAAAGATTTCTTCTCTTGTTTTGCAAATGGATATTTCTCAAGACCAATGCAGAAGCCATTTCTGGCCAATTTTAGAGTTAAAGGCGTAAGTATTTCGTAGCCGAGTTTATTCGATGAAACGTCCTGTGTGGATGGAGTTTCTTTTCATAATTTTGCACATATTTGAAATTTTTGTTAAAATTATGAGTGAAGATGTGTGATATGTGGAAAAATTAAAGGGCTCAAAACACGGGATGCAGCTCATCTAGTTACTAATCATTATGTCATAAATGATTCTATAAGACCCGTCTTTAACTCTTAATGGTCCTACACATTGTAAAAATTGTATGTCTCTACGTCTTTAACAAACATGCTGTTGAATATTTTGAAACTAATTTGACTGGACGCTGTTGCTGCCATCGGCAGCAACAGCGCCCAGTCAAATTAGTTTCAAAATATGCAACAGCTTACCTATATAGTTTTTTAGAAATTAATAGTCAGGAAGTTCAGAGAACGATCGATTCCAACATGAGCGAGGTGTAGGTGGAGCTTAGCTCGAGATGGGCGGGGCATAGATAAAACTGGAGAGGTCCATTGGATACCAGCTAACTATAGTTAATCATATGTGCTGTATTCACAGCCAATACATGATCAGTAAACAAACTAACTGACTATTTTTTAGCTAATCGAAGTTGACAGTGAAATTCATTATCTTCGTTTGTACAAGATGCCTCTTTTTGTTTTACAGCGACAACTCAGACACCAACCCCTAGCTTAGCAAGTGTACCAACTATCACACCCAGTGCCACACCTTCAACTGAACCATCACAAACATCAACTGCTACTCCTGGAACTGCTAGTCCACAGACGAGAGGACATGACAATGTTAGCACTATAACTTCACCTGTCAGTTCTCCTTCAGGACGAACAACTGAATCAACAACATCATCGACTGCTACTCCAGGAACTGTATCAACAGAGAAACCACCATTTAGTTCAATCAGTAGAACAACAGCGAAACCAACATCTAGTCCATCAACTCACAATAGGGAGGATGTCACTATCACCCCACCTGCCATTTCTACATCTGGAAGCACAGGAAGCAGTAGTACAACTACAATGGCTGTTCCTACAAAGATAACAACACAGGTACCAGACAAGCAAACAACTGAATATGATGAAGTCAAACTAACAACAGAGGTTGAAATTACAACTACCCAAGAACTTACCTTCAGTGAAAGCAGTTCATCAGTCACCAAGCAAACACCGCCTACAAAGTCAACTGCTAAGACACCAACTGGTAGTCCACCAACTAAATCAACAATGGTACCCCCGACTAGTCAATCAAGTGGACCAACTATGACACCAACTCCTAGTCCAGGAACCAGTCCATCACAGACACCTACTGCTATTCCAACAACTGGTAGTCCATCGACTCGAGGCGATGATACTGGTATTATCACTATAACTCCCCCTGTCAATTCTCCTTCTGGAAGAACAACTACAATGGCTGTCCCTACAAAAATAACAACACGGGTACCAGACAAACAAACAACTTCACGGGATGAGGTCAAACTAACAACAGAAGTTGAAAGTACAACTACCCAAGAACTTACCTTCAGTGAAACCAGTTCATCAGTCACAAAGCAAACACCACCTACAAAGCCAACTGCTAAGACACCAACTGGTAGTCCACCAACTAAATCAACAATGGTACCCCCGACTAGCCAATCAAGTGGACCAACTATGACACCAACTCCTAGTCCAGGAACCAGTCCATCACAGACACCTACTGCTATTCCAACAACTGGTAGTCCATCGACTCGAGGCGATGATACTGGTATTATCACTATAACTCCCCCTGTCAATTCTCCTTCTGGAAGAACAACTGAATCAACAATGACATCAACTGCTAGTCCTGGAACTGTATCAACAGAGAAACCACCATTTAGTACAACAACTGGAACAACAGCGAAACCAACATCTAGTCCATCAACTCAAAATAGGGAGGATGTCACTATCACTCCACCTGCCATTTCTACATCTGGAAGCACAGGAAGAAGTAGTACAACTACAATGGCTGTTCCTACAAAGATAACAACACAGGTACCAGACAAACAAACAACTGAATATGAAGAAGTCAAACTAACAACAGAAGTTGAAAGTACAACTACCCAAGAAGTTACCTTCAGTGAGACTAGTTCATCAGTCACCAAGCAAACACCACCTACAAGGTCAACTGCTAAGACACCAACTGGTAGTCCACCAACTAAATCAACCATGGCACCACCGACTAGTCAATCAAGTGGACCAACTACGACACCAACCCCTAGTCCAGGAACTGGTCCATCGCAGACACCTACTGCTACTCCAACAACTGGTGGTCCATCGACTCGAGGTGATGATACTGGTATTAGCACTATAACAACTCCTGTCAGTTCACCTACTGGAATAACTGGAAGCAGTAGTCCACCGACTGTACCATCCCTCATATCTGTGAAATGTGCTTGGTCACCATGGCTGAACACGGACAATCCAATTCAACAGGGTGATTTTGAAACGATCAGGAGTCTGAGAACAATATATGGCGTGTGCAGACAGATTGCAGACATCGAATGTCGTGTTGCAGGCACTGCAATTCTATCTTCGGCTGCAGGACAGAGTCGTGTAAGCTGTGATATCAATAATGGCCTCCGCTGTTACAATGCCGAGCAGAGAAATCACCGTTGCTTAGATTATGAAGTGAGAGTTCTCTGCTGGGATACAACTTGTGAACCTAGTAAGTCTTAGTTATAACATTATATGCCTCCACTATAGTAGAATAAAGGTTATGGTAATCAAGTCATATACTACTAAAGCTGTTGAATATTTTGAAACTAATATGACTGGAAGCCATTGCTGCCTTAGGCAGCAATGGCTTCCAGTCATATTAGTTTCAAAGTGTTCAACAGAATATTCTTTACATTTTCACGGATTTGTCGTTGAAAGTGTTAAATAAAATATGACTAGGCATTATTTATCTAAACCTACAATCTTGGCAAATACATGTATTTCTTTGCTGCTCGAGATGTCTATTGTTCGTCTGTTCATCTGTATGTCTCGGGGTATGAGTGGAACATTAACCCCTCTTGTATAAACTTAACCCTATATTGAGAAAGACCAAGAGAAGGTAATTTTTGAAAATTTGCCACTGGAATGACTGGCTCCGTAACCTAGCAAGTCATTCAAGTGGTTAACTTTTAAAATAGTCTTCCTTTGGCCTGCAAATTGACACCGATTAAGCAAACTTTTGAACTGTGGTAACCATTTTAGCATTTTAATGTTCAAGTCAGCCAAAACAGCCTCTGTAGTGGTCTTGAGAAATATGTATTTGCAGGACAACAGAAAGCTCTTTTTGCAAATTCCAAGGGTAAATTTACAAAAATAGTCTTCTGAACCCTCAAATTAACATTCATTTGGCAAATCTTGACCATTAAAGGGTTAATTTATTTAAGTAGTATTTTGAGGGGTTGTTGAGACATGAGGGATAAAGTACAGACATGAAGGGTAAAGTACAGACATGATGGGTAAAGTACAGACATGAAGGGTAAAGTACAGACATGAAGGGTAAAGTACATACATGAAGGATAAAGTACAGACATGAAGGGTAAAGTACAGACATGATGGGTAAAGTACAGACATGAAGGGTAAAGTACAGACATGATGGGTAAAGTACAGACATGAAGGGTAAAGTACAGACATGATGGGTAAAGTACAGACATGATGGGTAAAGTACATACATGAAGGGTAAAGTACAGACATGATGGGTAAAGTACAGACATGAAGGGTAAAGTACAGACATGATGGGTAAAGTACAGACATGATGGGTAAAGTACAGACATGATGGGTAAAGTACATACATGAAGGGTAAAGTACATACATGAAGGGTAAAGTACAGACATGAAGGGTAAAGTACAGACATGAAGGATAAAGTACAGACATGAAGGGTAAAGTACAGACATGATGGGTAAAGTACAGACATGAAGGGTAAAGTATAGACATGATGGGTAAAGTACATACATGAAAGGTAAAGTACATACACGAAGGGTAAAGTACATACATGAAGGATAAAGTACAGACATGAAGGGTAAAGTACAGACATGAAGGATAAAGTACAGACATGAAGGGTAAAGTACAGACATGAAGGGTAAAGTACAGACATGAAGGATAATGTACAGACATGAAGGGTAAAGTACAGACATGAAGGGTAAAGTACAGACATGAAAGGTAAAGTACAGACATGATGGGTAAGTACAGACATGATGGGTAAAGTACATACATGAAGGGTAAAGTACAGACATGAAGGGTAAAGTACAGACATGATGGGTAAAGTACAGACATGAAGGGTAAAGTATAGACATGATGGGTAAAGTACATACATGATGGGTAAAGTACAGACATGAAGGTAAAGTACAGACATGAAGGGTAAAGTACAGACATGAAGGGTAAAGTACAGACATGATGGGTAAAGTACAGACATGAAGGGTAAAGTACAGACATGATGGGTAAAGTACATACATGATGGGTAAAGTACAGACATGAAGGGTAAAGTATAGACATGAAGGGTAAAGTACATACATGAAGGGTAAAGTACATACATGAAGGATAAAGTACAGACATGAAGGGTAAAGTACAGACATGAAGGGTAAAGTACAGACATGAAGGGTAAAGTACAGACATGATGGGTAAAGTACAGACATGAAGGGTAAAGTACAGACATGAAGGGTAAAGTACAGACATGAAGGGTAAAGTACATACATGAAGGGTAAAGTACATACATGATGGGTAAAGTACATACATGAAGGATAAAGTACAGACATGAAGGATAAAGTACAGACATGAAGGATAAAGTACAGACATGATGCGTAAAGTACAGACATGATGGGTAAAGTACATACATGATGGGTAAAGTACATACATGAAGGATAAAGTACAGACATGAAGGATAAAGTACAGACATGATGGGTAAAGTACAGACATGAAGGATAAAGTACATACATGAAGGGTAAAGTACAGACATCAAGGGTAAAGTATAGACATGAAGGGTAAAGTACATACATGAAGGGTAAAGTACAGACATGAAGGGTAAAGTACAGACATGAAGGGTAAAGTACAGACATGAAGGGTAAAGTACAGACATGATGGGTAAAGTACAGACATGATGGGTAAAGTACAGACATGATGGGTAAAGTACAGACATGATGGGTAAAGTACAGACATGATGGGTAAAGTACAGACATGATGGGTAAAGTACAGACATGATGGGTAAAGTACATACATGAAGGATAAAGTACATACATGATGGGTAAAGTACAGACATGAAGGGTAAAGTATAGACATGATGGGTAAAGTACAGACATGAAAGGTAAAGTACAGACAGGATGGGTAAAGTACATACATGATGGGTAAAGTACAGACATGATGGGTAAAGTACAGACATGATGGGTAAAGTACAGACATGATGAGTAAAGTACAGACATGAAGGGTAAAGTATAGACATGAAGGGTAAAGTACAGACATGAAGGGTAAAGTATAGACATGAAGGGTAAAGTACAGACATTAAGGGTAAAGTACAGAATTAAGGGTAAAGTACATACATGATGGGTAAAGTACATACATGATGGGTAAAGTACAGACAGGATGGGTAAGTACATACATAATGGGTAAAGTATAGACATGAAGGGTAAAGTACATACATGAAGGGTAAAGTACAGACATGAAGGGTAAAGTACAGACATGAAGGGTAAAGTACAGACATGATGGGTAAAGTACAGACATGAAGGGTAAAGTACAGACATGAAGGGTAAAGTACATACATGAAGGGTAAAGTACAGACATGAAGGGTAAAGTACATACATGATGGGTAAAGTACAGACATGAAGGGTAAAGTACAGACATGATGGGTACAGTACAGACATGAAGGGTAAAGTACAGACATGAAGGGTAAAGTACAGACATGAAGGGTAAAGTACATACATGAAGGGTAAAGTACAGACATGAAGGGTAAAGTACGGACATGAAGGGTAAAGTACGGACATGAAGGGTAAAGTACGGACATGAAGGGTAAAGTACAGACATGAAGGGTAAAGTACGGACATGAAGGGTAAAGTACAGACATGAAGGGTAAAGTACATACATGAAGGGTAAAGTATAGACATGAAGGGTAAAGTACATACATGAAGGGTAAAGTACATACATGAAGGATAAAGTACAGACATGAAGGGTAAAGTACAGACATGAAGGGTAAAGTACAGACATCATGGGTAAAGTACAGACATGAAGGGTAAAGTACAGACATGAAGGGTAAAGTACATACATGAAGGGTAAAGTACAGACATGAAGGGTAAAGTACAGACATGATGGGTAAAGTACAGACATGAAAGGTAAAGTACAGACATGATGGGTAAAGTATAGACATGATGGGTAAAGTACAGACATGAAGGGTAAAGTACAGACATGATGGGTAAGTACAGACATGAAAGGTAAAGTACAGACAGGATGGGTAAAGTACAGACATGAAGGGTAAAGTACAGACATCAAGGGTAAAGTATAGACATGAAGGGTAAAGTACAGACATGATGGGTAAGTACATACATGAAGGGTAAAGTACAGACATGAAGGGTAAAGTACAGACATGATGGGTAAAGTACAGACATGAAAGGTAAAGTACAGACATGATGGGTAAAGTACAGACATGAAGGGTAAAGTACAGACATGAAGGATAATGTACAGACATGAAGGGTAAAGTACAGACATGAAGGGTAAAGTACAGACATGAAAGGTAAAGTACAGACATGATGGGTAAGTACATACATGAAGGGTAAAGTACAGACATGAAGGGTAAAGTACAGACATGAAGGGTAAAGTACAGACATGAAGGGTAAAGTACAGACATGAAGGGTAAAGTACAGACATGAAGGGTAAAGTATAGACATGATGGGTAAAGTACATACATGAAGGGTAAAGTACAGACATGAAGGGTAAAGTACAGACATGAAGGGTAAAGTACATACATGAAGGGTAAAGTACAGACATGAAGGGTAAAGTACATACATGAAGGATAAAGTACATACATAATGGGTAAAGTACATACATGAAGGGTAAAGTACAGACATTAAGGGTAAAGTACAGACATGAAGGTAAAGTACAGACATTAAGGGTAAAGTACATACATAATGGGTAAAGTACAGACATGAAGGGTAAAGTACATACATGAAGGGTAAAGTATAGACATGAAGGGTAAAGTATAGACATGAAGGATAAAGTACAGACATGAAGGGTAAAGTACATACATGAAGGGTAAAGTACAGACATTAAGGGTAAAGTACAGACATGATGGGTAAGTACAGACATTAAGGGTAAAGTACAGACATGAAGGGTAAAGTACAGACATGAAGGATAAAGTACAGACATGAAGGTAAAGTACAGACATGAAGGATAAAGTACAGACATGAAGGATAAAGTACAGACATGAAGGGTAAAGTACAGACATGAAGGGTAAAGTACAGACATGAAAGGTAAAGTACAGACATGATGGGTAAGTACATACATGAAGGGTAAAGTACAGACATGAAGGGTAAAGTACAGACATGAAGGGTAAAGTACAGACATGAAGGGTAAAGTACAGACATGAAGGGTAAAGTACAGACATGAAGGGTAAAGTATAGACATGATGGGTAAAGTACATACATGAAGGGTAAAGTACAGACATGAAGGGTAAAGTACAGACATGAAGGGTAAAGTACATACATGAAGGGTAAAGTACAGACATGAAGGGTAAAGTACATACATGAAGGATAAAGTACAGACATGAAGGGTAAAGTACAGACATTAAGGGTAAAGTACAGACATGAAGGTAAAGTACAGACATTAAGGGTAAAGTACAGACATGAAGGGTAAAGTACAGACATGAAGGGTAAAGTACAGACATGAAGGATAAAGTAATGAAGGATAAAGTACATACATGAAGGGTAAGGTACATACATGATGGGTAAAGTACAGACATGAAGGGTAAAGTACAGACATGAAGGATAAAGTACAGACATGAAGGGTAAAGTACATACATGATGGGTAAAGTACAGACATGAAGGGTAAAGTACAGACATGAAGGATAAAGTACAGACATGAAGGGTAAAGTACAGACATGATGGGTAAAGTACAGACATGAAGGCTAAAGTATAGACATGATGGGTAAAGTACAGACATGAAGGGTAAAGTACAGACATGAAGGATAAAGTACAGACATGAAGGGTAAAGTACAGACATGAAGGGTAAAGTACAGACATGAAGGGTAAAGTATAGACATGAAGGGTAAAGTATAGACATGAAGGATAAAGTACAGACATGAAGGGTAAAGTACAGACATGAAGGATAAAGTACAGACATGAAGGGTAAAGTACATACATGATGGGTAAAGTACAGACATGAAGGGTAAAGTACAGACATGAAGGATAAAGTACAGACATGAAGGATAAAGTACAGACATGAAGGGTAAAGTACATACATGATGGGTAAAGTACATACATGATGGGTAAAGTACAGACATGAAGGGTAAAGTACAGACATGATGGGTAAAGTACAGACATGAAGGCTAAAGTACAGACATGAAGGGTAAAGTACAGACATGATGGGTAAAGTACAGACATGATGGGTAAAGTACAGACATGAAGGGTAAAGTACAGACATGAAGGGTAAAGTACAGACTTGATGGGTAAAGTATAGACATGATGGGTAAAGTACAGACATGAAGGATAAAGTACAGACATGAAGGATAAAGTACAGACATGAAGGTAAAGTACAGACATGAAGGGTAAAGTACAGACATGATGGGTAAAGTATAGACATGATGGATAAAGTACATACATGAAGGGTAAAGTACAGACATGAAGGGTAAAGTACAGACATGAAGGGTAAAGTACAGACATGAAGGGTAAAGTACAGACATGA
The DNA here is from genome assembly GCA_034401795.1 of Chaetoderma sp. LZ-2023a. Classification (NCBI taxonomy): domain Eukaryota; kingdom Metazoa; phylum Mollusca; class Caudofoveata; order Chaetodermatida; family Chaetodermatidae; genus Chaetoderma; species Chaetoderma sp. LZ-2023a. The sequence goes on from CM067365.1 coordinate 4,479,379, forward strand.
TGGGTAAAGTACAGACATGAAGGGTAAAGTACAGACATGAAGGATAAAGTACATACATGAAGGGTAAAGTACATACATGAAGGGTAAAGTATAGACATGAAGGATAAAGTACAGACATGATGGGTAAAGTACATACATGAAGGGTAAAGTACATACATGAAGGATAAAGTACATACATGAAGGGTAAAGTACAGACATCAAGGGTAAGTACAGATATGAAGGGTAAAGTACAGACATGAAGGATAAAGTACAGACATGATGGGTAAAGTACAGACATGATGGGTAAAGTACAGACATGAAGGGTAAAGTACAGACATGATGGGTAAAGTACAGACATGATGGGTAAAGTACAGACATGATGGGTAAGTACAGACATGATGGGTAAAGTACAGACATGATGGGTAAAGTACATACATGATGGGTAAAGTACATACATGAAGGGTAAAGTACAGACATGATGGGTAAAGTACAGACATGATGGGTAAAGTACAGACATGATGGGTAAAGTACAGACATGAAAGGTAAAGTACAGACATCGTATGCATGGAGAACAACAAAATTTAATGGTCATAATTTAGTAAGAAAACTATCAATTCTCTCAGGGAATGAACCTTTGCAAACAAAGCGAAAAATGTTTTGGAAGGCTTAAGAAAACACTCTATGCACTTTCCATTTACTGCAATTACATCACTATTGCGTCACACACTTTAATGTTTCGAATGAGACATCCTTGAAAGAATAAAATTAAATTTTTACGTTGTCGTCCAAGTCCCTGTATGTATGGAAATGCAAACAATGTACCCGTACCCATATACACATCCAGAGCATACCCGTATCTGTACCCGTATCTGTACCCGTACTAATAGAAGTGTAGATTTAGTTCTGCAATTCCAGTGGTGAGTCTTCTAAAGTATTCTTAACTTGGTCTTCAGCTGGACATTTTTGTGGAACACTACGGAAATATACTTGAGTATATATGTAATTTATAACATCACAAGATAGATATCCTCCAAAAGGTGCCAGGCTGAAAATGATGATTACATCATTGATAATTCTAATGCAGCATCCTATTCTTCAGACCGTTAACCCTTTGACACTCATGTCAGCCAAAACTGGTTTCTGCAGTGGTCTTGAGAAATGTCCATTTGCAGACGAAAAGAAGACTATTTTTGAAAATTTTACCAGTGGAGTGACTGGCTTGGTAACAGAGCCAGTCACACTAGTGGTAAATTTTCAAAAATAGTCTTCTCCTGGTCGGCAAATGGACACTTTCTATGAGAAAATTGAAATATTCTTGAACGAATTTGAGTGTTAAAGGGTTAATAGTCAAATTTTCTCATGGAAAAGGTAAATTTGTAGACTAAGAATTAATTTTTTTTTAAATTTATCACTAGAATAGTTGGCACAATAATCGAGTCAGTCATTCCATTGATAAATTTAAAAAAATACTCTTCTCTTGGCGTGCATATGTAGGTATTATTTTTATTATTTTGACCAAATTTGACTATTAAAGGTCTAAATGGTTAATTTAAAGAATCATTTGTTATATATCTTCAAAGTGAGACAGAATGGTGTATGATTATAGTGGAGCAATTTGAAGGTCACTCAATAATGGACCTTTCCAGTTATAGCTATGCCCCGCCCACACCTCGCTGGTGTTGGGATCCATCAATCAGTGAACTCCCTTACTATTAATTTCCAGAAAACTATACAGGTAAGCTGTTGAATATTTTGAAAATAATTTGACTGGCTGCTGTTGGCTGCCTATGGCAGCAACAGCACCCAGTCAAATTAGTTTCAAAATATTCAACAGCATGTTTATTAAATAGTAAAATCATACAATTCATACAACAACACATAGTCCGTCACCAATTATGCGTTCGTGACATACTTCATTCATGATGTCATTGATTGTAACATCATACTACACATGATGTAATTGATTATGACATGATGGCTAGATAAACTGGAAAGGTCCATTGTCACTCGTAATCTGCATGTTATTGGCAAATCTTTCGCATTCTGCATCAATGTAATATCGATTTAACCTATGTTTCAGCCCCGACACCATCCGTTCCAGTGACTAGTCCAGAACTGGAAACTACAACAGGTATGTTATTCTCTACTCAATCATCATCGGCAGATGTAAATATTGATGTTAATCCTCTTCATCTTCTTCATCATCTACATGGACTGTTGCGCAAACTTTAGTATTTATTTGATGTTTGACACAGGTATTTGACGGGCCAATAGGAGACCATTATTGAAAATTTATCACTGGAATGACTGGCTCAGTAACCGAGCTAGTCATGCCAGTGGTAAATTTTGACAAAATAGAACACTCATGGCATGTAAATGGACACTCACTAAGCAAAACTTTCTCAATCAATCTTGACTATTACTATCATTCATCAATGCCAATTTTCAGATGAATATCAGTTTTCTATTTGTCAGTCTTTTAACCCTAAAATGGCCAAGCTGGCCCAAACCGGCCGCTGCAGGGGTCTTGATGAATGTCCATTTGCAAGCTAAGCGAAGGCTATTTTTGAAAATTTATCACTTTATGACTGACTCGATAACCAGTCATTCCAGTGGTAAATTTCCAAAAATAGTCATCTTGACCTGCAAATGGACATTCAATAAATAATTATTTGGATTTTCTTGACCAAATTTGACCATTAAAGGGTTAACTCTTTAATGGTCAATACAGACAAACATGGCATCTGATGTAATCTTGAGGATTATCTATTTGCAGGCCAAGTTAAGATTATCTTTCAAAATTTGCTACTGGAATGACTGGCTCGCCAATCGAGCCAGTCATTCCAGTGGTAAATCTTTAAAATAAACATACGAGCAAAAATTTCTTGAAAAATTTTAGCCATTAAATGTTTAAAATATCTACCTGTTTGTTGAAATGTGATGCTTTTAAATAAATAAAATAAAATCAACACTTTAATGCATGTGATTGGTCAAGAAACTCAAAATGTCTGCTTCGTCAGTGTCCACTTGCAGGACAAGAGAATACGATTTTTGTTAAAGATTTATCATTGGAATGATGGCTTGTTTATTGACGGGCTTGTTTATTGAGCCAGCAATTCCTGTAATAAAACTTCAGAAATAGTCTGCTATTGGCCTGTAAATGAACATTACACAAGACGACTAAAACCAGTTTTGACCGGCTTGACCATTAAAGCCTTAAGTCAAACACAGATAAACATTTATTGTACTCTAATGCCTTTTTTCCTGCTTATTCAGCGATTTGTCTTCCTGGCCAAGTTTGGGAGACGTGTTCGTACCACTGTAGAGATCTCTGTCACTCTATGCTCGGCGAGCACATCGAGCGTGGTGTGTGCACTGAAGGGGAGCCTGAGAGATGTGTCGCGGGTTGTAGCCACCCATCCTGTGTTGCTGGACAATTGATAATTGACATTCATGGAACATGCGTTAAGGAAGAAATGTGTACCTGTTTGAAACCAGATGGAACTGTAGCTAAGGTATGTCAGCTGATGAGCGTTGTTTTGTCTATGTACAGCTTAAGCCATACCAATTTATTTTTTGGTTATATAAACCCTCCTGGCTTAATTTTTCCATGTCTAAAAAAAAGAGTGCTCGATTGACAATAGTTGACTAGCTAGTTAACTATTTGAAGTTCGACTGGTACTCTAGTTAGCTATAGCTCACTATGGTTAGGAGTCGAACTTGACCCTATTTGTGAGTCAAAAACTAAAGTAAACCTGCAGTCAGAGACGTGTCATATTTAGTGATAAGCACTTGAGTATTTTCACAAATGATTTAGATTTACAGACATTATATCCTTTAAAGTAAGTCGCACTTTATCAAATATTAACAATTCATGTGATAGAATTTTCCAACCATAAGCCATCCTCGACATTTTAGATATTTATCATACCGACAACGAAAGATATTTGGACTTTAATATATAAATGTGATGGCTGTCATGATTTACTTTTCAACCAATCAGAAAAACTTAACGTGTCTTCCTCGGTATATACGCTCAGTCATAGAGGTGCCAGCTATACTTTGACAATGTGGTATAAAAACAATCATACAGGTAAGGGAAGTTGTTGCTGCTATAGGTAGCAACAACTTCCAATCAAATTAGTTTCAAAATATTCAACAGGATGACTATTACATAATTAAGAATGTAATGCATTGGCACTTACATGACATCACACACTATCGCTTGAGGAGACAAAATTGTGGCACCCACTGCTCAATATTTACGCGATATTACAAAACAGATAATTGTGATACAGATAAGGTAATGTGACAGGATATGAATGATATGGAATCTGTAAACCATAATCGGTCATTGCAATACAACATTTGAGATGGAATGCCTCAATTGATAACCGAGCCAGGCATTTTAGTGTTGAATTTTCAAAATAAACTTTCAATAGGCAGATTATTCTGATTTTGTTGTAAACCATTAATGGTTAATTGTTGCAGACCCAGTAGATGAAAAAATTGGTGTATGTTTAAGAAGCAACTTTGCAACAGTAACAGCCTCCAGCAAAATTGTTTTGACCCCTTTAATGGTCAAGCCGGCCAAAACCAGCCTCTGAAGTTGTCTTGAGGAATGTCGTTTTGCAAGCCAAGATAAGACAATTTTTGAAGATTTACCACTAGAATGCCGAGCCAGTCATTCTAGTGGTCAATTTTCAAAAATAGTCATGTCTTTGCCTGCAAATGGACATTCAATAAGCAAATATTTCGATTTTCTTGACCAAACTTGACCATTACGGGATTAATTTAGAAATGTGGAATTTCACTGACTTTAATGGTCAAATTTGATCAAAATTTTTTAAATATTTTCTTATTGAATGTCCATTTACAGGCCAAGAGAATACAATTTATGAAAATTTATCACTGTAATGACTGGCTCTGTTATCGCGCCAGTCATTTCAGTGATAAAGTTTCAAAAATTGTATTATGTTGGCCTGTGAATGGCCATTCATCAAGACCACTGCAGAGGCCAGTTTTGGTCGGCTTGACAATTGTTAATCAAACAACAATAAAGATTGTTATAATTCTTTCAGCCGTATGAAAGATGGCCTGATGTGACTGATATCTGTACCACATGCTCATGTATTGACAACCATGTGACCTGCACACGAGATGCATATTGTACATCATCAGTAACGCCGACACCATCCACACATATAACCTCGACAACGACAGAACCACTGGTCAGCAAAACTACTCCGAAGATGACCGTACATCCAGACTGTTACTGGACAATGTGGATTAACACTGGCCGACCTGATGGACCAGATGGCGGTGATTTGGAAACGCTGGAACGTATTCGAACGACTAATGTGTTCTGCGAAAATCCCATCCGTATCGACTGCCGTGATGTGAGGAATCAAGAGAGCGCAGATGAAGTTGGACAAATCGTGACATGTGATGTTAATACAGGTCTCACATGCTTCAATCGAAATAACGTTGAGAACTGTGTGGATTATGAAGTCCGATTCTACTGTCCATGTACAGGTATGGCTTTATGGAACTTTGGCATGCGTGCGTGCATGGGTGCATGTGTGTGTTAATGGGTATTTGATCAGTGTGTTAAGATAATCAATCTTTGTTTGAGATTTAGGTGAGAACATATGACTGATCTTCAACTCATAATTGCATGATCACCTGCCTTCTGTTAAGTTCATAGAAAAAGAATTATACTTAAGAATTGAGTACATATTTCCAGCAATGGGCTTTCAATACAATTATGGACAAAATAGTCAACAGTACATCTGCAGTTATTTCTGTGCTGTACTGCACTACTTTCAATCTTTAATTCATTCCGAAATACGTTTAACTCTCAAGTGTATCAATGGACCTGTCCAGTTTTAGCTGTGCCCCGCCCATCTCTATCTAAACTCCACCCACACCTCGTCCATGTTGCGATTGATCTCTGAACTCCCTGACTATCAATTTCCAGAAAACTATATGGCTAAGCTGTTAAAGCTGTCACATGTTTTGAAGCTAATTTAACTGGATGTTGTTGCTGCCTATGGCAGCAACAGCATCCAGTCAAATTAGTTTCAAAATATTCAACAGAATGTTTATTAATTGGTAAAGACATACAATTTGTACAATGTGTCAGACTATTAAGAATTAAAGACAGACTATATTGAGTCATTCATGATGTCATGATTATGACATCATCCTGCATGTCATGTAGTTGATTATGACGTCATATCATGAATAGATAAACTTAGAAAGGTCCATTGATATTTAGGATGATCTTGATCGGTTATGGGTTAATCCTTTTACCCTCTAAAAAATTCCAATTATATAGGAAAGGTATTGCATATTTTGAAACAAATTTTGATTGAAACCTGTTGCTGCAATAGCCACCACCATCTCACAATAAAATTAGTTTCAAAATATTTAACAGGATATTCCTTATATCGTAAAGAATTTGTGGGGGGGTTTTGGTTTTAAAGAGTTAATTGTATTTTTATGTTTCTTATTAATAGAACCATCCACAACAGCTACACCACCAACTGGGCCAGCATCAACGGCTACTCCAGGAACTGTATCAACTATAACACCACGCTACAGTCATTCAAGTGGACCAACTATGACACCAACTGGTAGTCCACCAACTCGAGGAGATGATAGTGTTATTAGCACTATAACTCGCCCTGTCAGTTCTCCTTCTGGAAAAACAACTGAAACAACAATGCCATCGACTGCTAGTCCTGGAACTGTATCAACAGAGAAACCACCATTTAGTACAACAACTAGAACAACAGCGAAACCAACATCTAGTCCATCAACTCGCACTAGGGAGGATGTCACTATTACTCCACCTGCCATTTCTACATCCGGAAGCACAGGAAGTAGTAGTACATCTGCAATGGCTGTTCCTACAAAGATAACAACACAGGTACCAGACAAACAAACAACTTCACGGGATGAGGTCAAACTAACAACAGAAGTTGAAAGTACAACTACCCAAGAACTTACCTTCAGTGAAACCAGTTCATCAGTCACCAAGCAAACACCACCTACAAGGTCAACTGCTAAGACACCAACTGGTAGTCCACCAACTAAATCAACAATGGCACCACCGACTAGTCAATCAAGTGGACCAACTATGACACCAACCCCTAGTCCTGGAACCAGTCCATCACAGACACCTACTGCTATTCCAACAACTGGTAGTCCATCGACTCGAGGCGATGATACTGGTATTATCACTATAACTCCCCCTGTCAATTCTCCTTCTGGAGGAACAACTGAATCAACAATGCCATCGACTGCTAGTCCTGGAACTGTATCAACAGAGAAACCACCATTTAGTTCAACCAGTAGAACAACAGGGAAGCCAACATCTAGTCCATCAACTCGCACTAGGGAGGATGTCACTATCACTCCACCTGCCATTTCTACATCTGGAAGCACAGGAAGCAGTAGTACAACTACAATGGCTGTGCCTACACAGATAACAACACAGATACCAGACAAGCAAACAACTGAATATGATGAAGTCAAACTAACAACAGAGGTTGAAAGTACAACTACCCAAGAACTTACCTTCAGTGAAACCAGTTCATCAGGCACCAAGCAAACACCACCTACAAGGTCATCTGCTAAGACACCAACTGGTAGTCCACCAACTAAATCAACAATGGCACCACCGACTAGTCAATCAAGTGGACCAACTATGACACCAACCCCTAGTCCTGGAACCAGTCCATCACAGACACCTTCTGCTATTCCAACAACTGGTAGTCCATCGACTCGAGGCGATGATACTGGTATTATCACTATAACTCCCCCTGTCAATTCTCCTTCTGGAAGAACAACTGAATCAACAATGCCATCGACTGCTAGTCCTGGAACTGTATCAACAGAGAAACCACCATTTAGTTCAACCAGTAGAACAACAGGGAAACCAACATCTAGTCCATCAACTCGCACTAGGGAGGATGTCACTATCACTCCACCTGCCATTTCTACATCTGGAAGCACAGGAGGCAGTAGTACAACTACAATGGCTGTTCCTACAAAGATAACAACACAGGTACCAGACAAACAAACAACTGAATATGATGAAGTCAAACTAACAACAGAAGTTGAAAGTACAACTACCCAAGAACTTACCTTCAGTGAAACCAGTTCATCAGTCACCAAGCAAACACCACCTACAAGGTCAACTGCTAAGACACCAACTGGTAGTCCACCAACTAAATCAACAATGACACCCCCGACTAGTCTATCAACTGAACCTACTATGACACCACACATTAGTATTGTGACTACTACACCTAAAGTCACCTGTGGTTGGTCAGGATGGTTTAATACACATAGCCCAGATGCAAATGGTGAAGTTGAGTTCATTCAGACAATCCGTCGCACAACAAGTAGTGAATTCTGTGCAGCTGAAGACATTACTGCAATCCGTTGCCGAGTGGCAGGAACCTCACTATCTTATGTCATGGCTGGTCAATCAGGTATTGTATGTGATTTGAAATACAATGGTTTGATGTGTGTCAACAATCGTCAACCTGAAGGACAACAATGTATGGATTATGAAATCCAAGTCCTGTGTGAACCTGATGGAATGATCTGTGATTTCACCACACCAACTCCTACACCTGTAACATCATCACCCACACCATCTATTCAGAGTAAGTTTTCATATTTATTTTATTAATTCTTTAGAGTTAATTTAGTAAAGCCCTGCTTTCTATCTATTAAACTGAGTATCATTTATGTAATTTCTGAGTGTGGGGTGAGTGAGTGAGTGAGTGAGCGAGCGAGCGAGCGAGCGAGCGAGCGTGCGTGCGTGCGTGCGTGCGTGCGTGCGTGCGTGCGTGCGTGCGTGCGTGCGTGCGTGCGTGCGTGAGGGAGGGAGGGAGGAAGGGAGGGAGAAAGAGGGTGGGGGAGAGAGGCCTGGATGTCTGATAAGCCGGTCGGTCAAATGACGACACCATGAATAGGTGGATATATCAATGCTGAAATCGTCAATCAATTCTCCAGCTCTATTCTGTATTCCCCTTTTTCTGGACACACAGGGCATCAAACTTACATATTTCCTCATAGAAAATCTAGCATCCGATAATTCCTGGTAGTCAAAGTAAAGAAAATATAGACACCTGTTACAAGAGAACTTCGTCTGCACAAAATATACATTGATCTTTGCATTATTTATTTGTGTATGGATAGTGATTAACTCTTTAATGGTCACAATTTGTCAAGAAATTAAAAAATTTCCTTAGTAAATGTCCATTTGCAGGCCATGAGAAGACATTTTTGAAAGTTTACCACTGGAATGACTGGCTCGTTTATCGAGCTAGTCATTGAAGTGGTAAAATTTCAAAAAATAGTCTTCTCTTGGCCTACAAATGGACATTTCTCAAGACTACTGCAGAGGCCAGTTTCGGCCGGCATGATCATTAAAGGGTTAAATAGACAAACAATATAAAAACCATAGTAAATTAACTCTTTACTGGTCGAGATAGACAAGAATTGAACTGTAGGGGTCTTGAGAAATGTTCATTTATACACTTTAGAGGAGACTATTTCTGGAAATTTGCAACTGGAATCAATAGCTCATTATAACTGAGTATGTTATAGCTCATTATAACTGAGTATGTTATTCCGTTGGTAAATCTTCAAGAATCAATAGCTCATTATAACTGAGTATGTTATAGCTCATTATAACTGAGTATGTTATAGCTCATTATAACTGAGTATGTTATAGCTCATTATAGCTGAGTATGTTATAGCTCATTATAACTGAGTATGTTATAGCTCATTATAACTGAGTATGTTATAGCTCATTATAGCTGAGTATGTTATAGCTCATTATAACTGAGTATGTTATTCCGTTGGCAAATCTTCAAGAATCAATAGCTCATTATAACTGAGTATGTTATAGCTCATTATAACTGAGTATGTTATAGCTCATTATAGCTGAGTATGTTATAGCTCATTATAGCTGAGTATGTTATAGCTCATTATAGCTGAGTATGTTATAGCTCATTATAACTGAGTATGTTATAGCTCATTATAGCGGAGTATGTTATAGCTCATTATAACTGAGTATGTTATAGCTCATTATAGCTGAGTATGTTATAGCTCATTATAACTGAGTATGTTATAGCTCATTATAACTGAGTATGTTATAGCTCATTATAACTGAGTATGTTATAGCTCATTATAACTGAGTATGTTATTCCGTTGGTAAATCTTCAAAAATACTTGGTCTTCAAATAGGCATTTCCTACGTAAAAAAAGCAACAATTTGAATTGCTTAATCAATAAATGATTAATATGATTCATGGACATTTCCAGTTTATCCACCCATTATCTGACATCATATGACATCATAATCAACTAAGTGACGTGTAGGATGTTATCATAATTAATTATGGCATGAAGGAATCAATTTAGTCCATCTTTAACGCTTAATAGTCCGACACATTGTACGAATTGTATGTCTTTACCATTTAATGAACATTCCGTTGAATATTTTGAAAGTAATTTGACTGGGTGCAGTTGCTGCCATAGGCAGCAACAGCGCTGAGTCGAATTAGTTTTAAAATATTCAACAGCTTACCTGTATAGTTTTCTGAAATTTTGATGGTCAGGGAGTTCAGGGATCGATCGATCCCAACACAAACATGGTGTGGGTGGAGCGTAGCTAGTGATGGGTGTGACATAGCTAAAACTGGAAAGCTCCATTCGGATATGCTCGTCTAGACCAAAATTTAAGTCGTGTAAATTTTGTGTATATTTTCAGCATCCCCATCATCAACATCTGCGAGAACATCTCTGATGACAATATCCAGTTGCACCGAAAGTCACTGGACGCCTTGGATTAACAGAAACCATCCAACAAATGCGGTAACGAGTGGCGATCGCGAATTTGCGACAACGGAAGAACTGAATACGTACTGCGTCGGTGGCAAGATTACAAGAATTAGCTGCGTTCGTGACGGACATATTTCGCATCTTTCTAGTGGCGAGTTTGGTCTAATATGTGATGTCACCACTGGTCTGACGTGTAGTAATGAAGCCAACCAACCAATCAAATGCAGTGACTTCAGTATCAGATACTACTGCGAATGTGAAGGTAAGCGTTGCTTATGTAAATATAATGCTATATAGGAAGAAATTAACGATTTAATTAACCCTTGCCTGGTGAAGCCGGACAAAACCGGCCTCTGCCATGCCTATTTGCAGGCCAAGGAAAGACAATTTTTTTTAACTTACCACTGGAATAACTGGCTCGGTAATTGAGCCAGCCATTCCAGTGGTAATTTTCCAAAAATTGTCTTCTCTTGGCTTGCAAATGGATATTCAGTAAGGAAGTAGTTTGACTTTCTTGTCCAAATTAGCCATTAAAGGGGTAGTCCTCAAATTTATAAAAGAAAATCTTGCATTTTGCGGACAGGAGAAAACTATCTTTTTAAATGTACCACTGCAATCGCTGACTCATTTTTGGAGCCAGTGATTCCAGTTATAAATTTTACAAATACATGTTGTCTCTTGTTCTTCAAATTAACATTTCACAAGGCAACTACAGAAGTCGGGTGTTTTTCTGTCATAGTGGGAGGTAGCCAACATCCCCAGGACAATGAATCTGTTGATGGATGCCTTGTTGCTGAAGGCAATAGAGGGATCCAATCTGTCACTATGTCTCTGAAGTCATAATAAATTACGTCACTAGTTAATTGACGTCACAATCACAATGACTCATAGCTCTGATATGAAAATCAAAAAGTCTGTCACTAGTGTATCATATGTTCTTGATAAATATACAATTTAATAAACATTCTCTTGAATATTTTTAAAACTAATTTGACTGGGAGATGTTTCTGCCATTGGCAGGAAAAGCTCGTAGTCAAATTAATTTCAAAATATTCAACAGCTTACTTGTATACTTACCTTGAAATTTAGATTCTGAGAATTCAGGTTTCAAAGTTTCAAATCAATTACAATGTGCATAACAAGTGGGTGGAGCTTAGCGAGAAATGGGCGTGGCCTTGTTAGAAATGGATCCCTCAATGTTTTGGTCACACAATGTTGTCTCTTCATCCATATACATTTCAGGTGATCTGCTCTGTGCATTTATTTCATAATGTATCTAATTAATCAGACCATTGCAAACACTGGACCTGAATTGGTCATCTAGAACCTTTGCATTCGCTCAGAACATAGGCATTTGAAAAAAAAGTTAGGCGGTTGGGATCTTGGCATTCACACAGGGAATTGGCATTTGAATAAAAAAGAAGGGAGATTTTTCAATCACATGAAAAGATGTTATATGAAATGTATTACTTAATTTATTTTGGATTGATAAAACGTATTAATTACATTTTTGGATTGGAATCATTTCGGCCGGATCCTGTTGACCACCCCCACAACATTTCGGCCGGAGCCTGTTGACCACCCCTGCTAATTTAATACAAAGTGGGATGCTGGATAAAATGCGTATATACGACCACTAGATTTGTAAAACATAGTATTCTCTTGGCTTGAAAAATCTTGATCATTCAAAGGCTGATTTATGAGGGTAAATCAGTCTGTTCTGTATCAATGATTCATTTATGGTTAGAATGAACATTCATTCATAATCCGTGTCTCAATATGATCTATAAACCCTGTAACAGTCAAGCCAGCCAAAGATGTCCTCTGCAGGGGTCTTGAGAAATGTGCATTTGTTGACCAAGCGAAGACTATTCTTTAAGATTTAGCACTGGAATGACTGGCTCGATTCTGCAAATGAATATGATCTATGAGAAAACTTAATTTAAAACAAACCATATGAGTGTTAAATGGTTAAAGTATTTCCAGTTCAATTTGTCTAACAGGCTCACCTAATGCAACGCTAAAAATCATTACTATAGACAGACATTGGACTAATTTTTGTCAATTATGATCATAGCAACTGTCATTTGCACAACAAGTTGCTAGCTTTTTAAGACCGGTGATGTTTTGACCAGTGTTTTAATTATGTACTAGTGACTGATAAATAAATCACCAATAATTGGAAGAGAAAACCTTTTGAAAATATTTTGCTAATATAAGTGACTCCTTAACTAGACAGTTGACTATGTGATACAATGATCTTATTTCAGATACTGTGACAACAGCAAGGCCCAGCACTACAGAAGTACCTACCATCTCTGTGCCAGTTGGAAGCAGTACAACACAAGTACCTACCATCTCTGTGCCAGTTGGAAGCAGTACGACACAAGTACCTACTATCTCTGTACCAGTTGGAAGCAGTACGACACAAGTACCTACTATCTCTGTGCCAGTTGGAAGCAGTACGACACAAGTACTTACTATCTCTGTACCAGTTGGAAGCAGTACAACACAAGTACCTACCATCTCTGTGCCAGTTGGAAGCAGTACAACACAAGTACCTACCATCTCTGTTCCAGTTGGAAGCAGTACAACACAAGTACCTACTATCTCTGTGCCAGTTGGAAGCAGTACAACACAAGTACCTACTATCTCTGTGCCAGTTGGAAGAAGTACAACACAAGTACCTACCATCTCTGTGCCAGTTGGAAGCAGTACGACACAGGTACCTACTATCTCTGTACCAGTTGGAAGCAGTACAACACAAGTACCTACCATCTCTGTGCCAGTTGGAAGCAGTACAAAACAAGTACCTACCATCTCTGTGCCAGTTGGAAGCAGTACAACACAAGCACCTACCATCTCTGTGCCAGTTGGAAGCAGTACAACACAAGTACCTACTATCTCTGTGCCAGTTGGAAGCAGTACAACACAAGTACCTACTATCTCTGTGCCAGTTGGAAGCAGTACGACACAAGTACCTACTATCTCTGTACCAGTTGGAAGCAGTACAACACAAGTACCTACTATCTCTGTACCGGTTGGAAGCAGTACAACACAAGTACCTACCATCTCTGTGCCAGTTGGAAGCAGTACAAAACAAGTACCTACTATCTCTGTACCAGTTGGAAGCAGTACAACACAAGCACCTACTATCTCTGTACCAGTTGGAGGCAGCACTACAGAAGTACCTACTATCTCCATGCCAGTTGGAGGTAGTACTACTGTGGTTCCACCTATCTCCACTCCCATTGCCGTTAGCACAACTGAAACAGGTAAGCTTTACTAAGTTATGATAACAACATTTAAATGGTTTACTGTTGTCTGTTGACCAAACTAATGAATCATAAGTTATTCAATTTGCTCGTTGTGTGCATGCATGCATGTGTATATGTGCATATGTGTGAGTGTTTCAGTGCATGCATGCCTGTCTGCATATATGTGTGCTTGCATGTGTATGTGTGTCCATGTGTATGTTCATGCATGCATGCACGCGTGTGTTTGATGGCTTCTCAGTGTACAATTTTATAAAGAAACTCTGGTAATGTAAGCATGACAGTTCAAAATCTGTGTCAAGAGTTGAAAACCAAACCACTGCCTCTTTTGAAAATGCTGGTATCTCATCATTATGTTCATTATTTCAATTCAGCTATTAACACTAAGTTCCAGTGTCTCGATTGCAAGGCAACTATGCAGGAAAGTTGTAGAATATTTTGAAACAAATTTGACTGCAGCCTGTTGCTGCTATGCAGCTCCGAGTCAGATAATTTTCCAATATTCAGGAGAATATTCCTTACATCAGAAAGAATTTGCCATTCATGGTGTGTAATAGTTAACCTTTCAACGGTCAAATTTGGTCAATAAAATTAAAATTTTCTAACAGAAATTGCCCAATTGCAGATCAAGAGACTATTTTAGAAAATTTTGCCACAGGAATGACTGGCGCAATTATCGAGCCAGTCATTCCAGTGGTAAATTTTCAAAAAAAAATGATCTCTTGGTCAGCAAATGTACATTCTTCAAGACCATTGCACAGACCTGTTTCGACCGGCTTGACATTTAAATGGTTAGAGTTAATTATAAACTAATATAATCTTTACAGCTTGCTTAGAACCAATGGTTGGTGCTCAACCAGATACTATCATAACTGCCTTTACGACCTTCTCGGACTACACAACTGCATTAAGATCTCGCATCAACACAACAAGGGAGGGCCCATGGGAGGGCGGATGGATAGCAGCTAACAGCAACACACAACAGTGGATTGAAGTAGATTTTGAAAGGCCTATCATGGTGACAGGTATCTCGACGCAAGGAGTCAATGGTCAGAACATTCATGTCACATCTTACGTGATTATGTATTCAGTGGATGGTGTCAACTACACGCCATATCAAGAAATAACAGGCATCACTAGGGTAATCGTTGTTATTAATCATTTTTTCATCGATGAATTCCCACAGTATTACAGGCAAGCCATTGAATATTTTGAAATTATTATGGTTGGCAGCTTTTTCTACCTTAGGCAGCAATGGCTTCCAGTTATATTAACTTCAGAATATTCAACAGAATATATATATATATATATATATATATATATATATATATATATATATATATATATATATATATATATATATATATATATATATATATATATGGTGTCTCACCCAAAGGGTGTAGGGGTTACCAGTCTGCGTGATTAATACCAATAGGATCCATTGTATGTAGTTGGTGGATCAACAGAATAGGCTCTGCATTGGTAAGAAATTATTTCTTCATGGATTTGTCAGTGAAAGGGTTAACTCACCTGCACAGAATTGTCAAGTCAGCTTATGCCATGGCGAGTGTCCATCTGTCATCATCCATCCATTGTAAAGCAGCTTATTGGTTGTGACATGCAACTAGTATTAGTTGTGTTGTTCGCCAATCGATCGGATGGTTTGTCAAATTGTGACTATTTGACATTGCTGACAAAACTAGTACTTAAGTCGCACCTATAGGCCTTGTATGTGTTTCTTTAACCATTTAATGGTCAAATTTAATTTTCTCCCTATTGAATGTCCATTTACAGGTCAAGAGAATAGAATTTTTGAAAATTTATCAATGGAATGACTGGCTCTTTGTTTGTAAATGGACATTTCATTAAATAGTTAACCCTTTAACACTCATATCAGCCAAAAATGGCTTCTACAGTAGCCTTGACAAATGTCCATTTGCCGACCAAGAGAAGACTATTTTTGAAAATGTACCACTGGAATGACTGACTGACTCGATAACCGAGCCAGTTATTCCAGTGGTAAATTCAAAAAAATAATCTCTTGGCCTGCAAATTGACATTTTCAATGAGAAAATTAAAATTTTTCTTGAACAAATTCAAGTGTTAAAGTGTTAAGCAATTTCTCAAGGACCACTGGACCAACAAAACTGGTCAAGACGCATCCTTAGATCATAACAATTCAAGGTTGTTCAAATGGAAGTTGACTTTGGATGGTAGCCATCTTGGGTTTACATCAGTTTTATAATTACATTAAAAAAAACTTTGATGAAATCCCTTTCCGATTGACTTGAAACTTTAAAATCTTGATCTACGGCAGGACCTGAACCGAACCGAGTTTGTTCAAGACAACATGATTGGTTCATTTGATCTTGGATGACATAGTTATCGTAAAACCAACTTCTCCAGAATCGCTGAATGTATCAGGCTGAAATTTGTGGGAAATGATTAGGGACTATTAACCATTAACACTTAACCACTTCAAATTTTGGAAATAGGAATAGAAATTAAGGGCCATTAAAGTTTGTTATGGAGAAGTTGATATGTCAAAAAAACTAATCAAATTTATCATTTGGTAGACATATTCAAATTTTTTATTCAATTGCTCTTGCTGTAGAAAATTACTTTATATATGCTTATAGGTATGTGATCTCAAATTTTACTGGTTCGCTTTTATCAGGCAAGGATCGTCAGTCATTTTGTATTATTTTGCCTCCAAAATTCATAGGAAAATGAATGGGAAGCTCAAATGAGTTCTCAAGAACCACTGGGCCAATTTCAGGTAAATTTGTCAATATGTATCCTTAGGCTATAATGATCCAAGATAGTTCAAACAAAGCTGAATGGTGGATTTTGCTTGGGATCCAGCATGGATTTTAAGGATCTTCATGAAAACTTCTCGTCCAATTGCTTTTAACCATTGAATTTGTTAAAAAAAATTCAATCTTCTCATAGAAATTGTCAATTTACAGACCAAGAGAAGACTATTAAAAAAAATTTCCCACTGTAATGACTGGCTTGGTTATCGAGCCAGTCATTCAAGTGGTAAATTTTTTTTAATAGTCTTGTCTTGGTCGGCAAATGGACATTTCTCAAGACCACGACAGACACCGTTTTGGGCTATGAGTGAATTTTAGTAAAATTTGGAACACGATTTAAGAAATTTTCTGGATTTACTTTCATTGGTTTTATTTTCATTTGGAAGCATGTTAAGTTTGTGTGCTCTACTGTCCTTGTTTGAAATTGAAATACTGGAATCTTGTTGTTGAAAGTGATTTTGAACCCATTGCAGGTATTCCAAGGTAACAATGACTCCAATACTGTGGTACAGTATATTCTGCAGCCAATCACGGCACGATTTGTTCGTCTTCAGCCACGCACATGGTTCGGAGGAGTTGGTTTGAGGTGGGAAGTGTTCGGTTGTGCAGGTAATAATTATATTAATAATAGTAATAGTAATAATAATAATTATAATTATAACTAGAGAACTTTTACTGAAGTAACTGTAAATCTGCGATGACTGGGCATTAAGGATTATTGTAAGGTCTCTTCTGATATGACCATTCCACGTGTCTGGTGCTGATCCAGTAAAATCTCTAGGTCTGGTTGTAATTCACAGATCCATACTTGAGAGATTCCCATAGGTTTACAACAGAGGATACAGGGCATTGAAAAACTGATTTCTTGAAAACTATTGGATTGAGCCTCTTCAAAATTGATATCAAGTCAAGTAGCTATAGGAAAAATAAGATCAAGTTTCAAGTCGATCAAAGCAAAAGACATTTTGGCAGCCATTTTGAAGAAAAAAATTTCCCCACAATTTTTTTTCTCATCGTTTGTCATCCCGAGTTCATTGCTGCAAAAATGAAATCTGGTATTTTTTTACAAAAATTAAAAGAAAAATTTTTTACAGCATTTTTCATCCTGAGATCATTTTTGCAAAAAAATGAAAAAATGAAAACTGGTATTTTTTTACCAAAATTTTCACATGGCGGCCATTTTGAAAAAAGTTATTTATCAAAAAAGGTCCCATTAGTAACATCCCAACCAACTATGGTAGTGATCCAATCAAAACTAGGTGTAGTCACAATTCAAAGACCCAGCCTAAAATTCCCATTAATTCCCTATGGGGCCATTTTCCATGCATTGGGGGTGTGTGGGGAGGGGGGGGGGGGCGAAATAAGGGCCTTTACATACAGGCGGAAAAAGGACTGGTGCGTGTAAACTGACAATCCTGGATGCAGGGTGCATGTGCATTTCTGGCTGATATGCTCTATAATCAGGTTATATCTGTGTAGATACATGTATCTTGCTGTGCCAGTACAATGGACCTTTCCAATTTTTGCTAAACCCCACCCATCTCTAGCCAAGACCCACCCACACTGCGCTCGTGTTGGGATCGATCGTTCACTGAACTCCCTGACTATCAATTTCCAGAAAACTATACAGATAGGCTTTTAAATATCTTGAAACTAATTTGATTGGGTGCTGTTGCTGCCTATGGCAGCAATAGTGCCCAATCAAATTAGTTTCAAAATATCCAACAGAAACTTTGTTAAATAGTAAAGACATACAATTCGCACAACAATACATAGTCCATCTTCAATTATGCGTTCGTGACAGACTTAACTACGTCATTCATGATGTCATTGATTATGATGTCATTCTACATGTCACGTAGTTAATTATGACATCATACGATGGACGGATAGAGTGGAATGGTCTATTCCAATGTTAGATGGACAGTGTACATGTACAGTGTTCCCACAACATTAAAAACCCTTGAAAAATATATTGCATTTTCAAGGCATTGAGATTCCTTGAATTTAGTCAGAATTGAGAATTTCCCTAAAAAAACCCTTGAATTTGTAATTTTCTAACTTCTGTGGCTATGGCAGACCAGACGAATCAGTCATGAAGGGAGGAACAGATGGCTATAAGGGGAGGTAATTTAGGCCTTAACTTAAAAAAATCGGACAATTCTTTTTGTTGAGCTTAAAAATCCTTGAAAAGATCTTGAATTTAATTTCACAAATCTGTGGGAACCAGATGTAGAATATATTTTTTATTTCCATCCCTGATTTACATAGTTCATTATAGCATGAGGTCTATATTTAGATTGACTGGTCACACTTGTTTACATTAGACAGTATTGTTCATCTGTCTACTACCCACTATGTATGCGTGTGAGTTAGACCAGCTTTGAAATTTAACAGGAAATGATGGGATCCATGTCCAGCTATGCCCCGCCCATTTCTAGCTAAGCTCCGCCCATGTGTGTTGGGATCGATTTACATACTCTGAACCCTGATTTCTTAGATCCCATTTTCAAGGTAATTATATAATATGTAAGTTGTTGAATATTTTGAAACTAATTTGACTTGGTAACCCAGTCCTAATTAGTTTCAAAATATTCAATAAAATGTTTATTAATTAGAAAATCCATCAAAGGCATGCAATTCATACACTTGAGAGACTTTTCCAGATTCTTGACAGCGTATTCTCTGTCAGTGGACCTTTCCAGTTTTAGCTATGCCCCACCCATCTCTAGCTAAGCCCCACCCACACCTCAATTGTGTTGGGATTGATCGATCTCTGAACTCCCTGACTATAAATTTTCAGAAAACTATACAGGTAAGCTGTTTAATATTTTGAAACTAATTTGAGTGGGTGCTGTTGCTGCCTATGGCAGGAACAGCGCCCAGTCAAATTAGTTTCAAAATATTCAATAGCATGTTTATTGAATAATAGTGACATACAATTTGTACAACGTGTCGGACTATTAAGAGTTAAAGACAGAATCATTTATGACGTAATGACGCTTAGCTGATTGCAACTTCATATGACGTCATTACTCTGGAAAGGTCGATTATGATTGTCGACCTGTTTACCTTTCATGTCGTATCTCTGTCATTTGATTGTGATAACATTTAACAAGTGACTTGTTTTTATTGTGACGTCGCATACTTGAGTGACGGATTGGATACCTTCATTAATATGTAACTTTGAGAATCAATTGTATATAGTATAGGAAAGTTTCGTGTATGACACCAGTCTGAATATATTTAAAAATCAGAAATTGTGGTACATTGGGTGCGAGATTAAATTAATTAGTCTGGCGGCTGCTACAAACCACTAGCCAATAATTTCAATGGGCAATAACTAGTGCTGCTGAATATTTTTAATATGATTTAACTGAAATTTGTTGATGGCATAGCCACCAACAACTTTCAGTCAAATGGTTTTCAAAATATTCAGCATATCCAGTGTTAAACCCCATGGGAAGTGGTGTCTGCAGAAATTCAGCAGGCAGACAGTTAATGGCTTATTTGATGGCAAATAATAACCTTCACGTATATATTTTATGGCTTTATTATTTTCATTTATTGCAATTCATTTGTTTTCACAGAACCAAGTCTAACAACTGAATCAACAATGCCATCGACTGCTACTCCTGGAACGGTATCAACAAAGAAACCACCATTTAGTTCAACCAGTAGAACAACAGGGAAACCAACATCCAGTCCATCAACTCGTACTTGGGAAGATGTCACTATCACTCCACCTGCCATTTCTACATCTGGAAGCACAGGAAGCAGTAGTACAACTACAATGGCTGTTCCTACAAAGATAACAACACAGGTTCCCGACCAACGAACAACTGAATATGATGAAGTCAAACTAACAACAGAAGTTGAAAGTACAACTACCCAAGAACTTACCTTCAGTGAAACGAGTTCATCAGTCACCAAGCAAACACCACCTACAAGGTCATCTGCTAAGACACCAACTGGTAGTCCACCAACTAAATCAACAATGGCACCACAGACTAGTTCATCAAGTAGACCAACTATGACACCAACCCCTAGTCCAGGAACCAGTCCATCACAGACACCTACTGCTACTCCAACAACCGGTAGTCCATCGACTCGAGGCGATGATACTGGTATTATCACTATAACTCCCCCTGTCAATTCTCCTTCTGGAAGAACAACTGAATCAACAATGCCGTCGTCTGCTAGTCCTGGAACTCTATCAACAGAGAAACCACCATTTAGTTCAACCAGTAGAACAACAGGGAAGCCAACATCTAGTCCATCAACTCGCACTAGGGAGGATGTCACTATCACGCCACCTGCCATTTCTACATCTGGAAGCACAGGAAGCAGTAGTACAACTACAATGGCTGTTCCTACAAAGATAACAACACAGGTACCAGACAAACAAACAACTTCACGGGATGAGGTCAAACTAACAACAGAAGTTGAAAGTACAACTACCCAAGAACTTACCTTCAGTGAAACAAGTTCATCAGTCACCAAGCAAACACCACCTACAAGGTCAACTGCTAAGACACCAACTGGTAGTCCACCAACTAAATCAACAATGGCACCACCGACTAGTTCATCAAGTAGCCCAACTATGACACCAACCCCTAGTCCAGGAACCAGTCCATCACAGACACCAACTGCTACTCCAACAACCGGTAGTCCACCAACTCGAGGCGATGATACTGGTATTATCACTATAACTCCCCCTGTCAGTTCTCCTTCTGGAAGAACAACTGAATCAACAATGCCGTCGTCTGCTAGTCCTGGAACTCTATCAACAGAGAAACCACCATTTAGTTCAACCAGTAGAACAACAGGGAAACCAACATCTAGTCCATCAACTCACAATAGTGAGGATGTCACTATCACCCCACCTGCCATTTCTACATCTGGAGGAACAGGAAGCAGTAGTACAACTACAATGGCTGTTCCTACAAAGATAACAACACTGGTTCCCGACCAACGAACAACTGAATATGATGAAGTCAAACTAACAACAGAAGTTGAAAGTACAACTACCCAAGAACTTACCTTCAGTGAAACGAGTTCATCAGTCACCAAGCAAACACCACCTACAAGGTCATCTGCTAAGACACCAACTGGTAGTCCACCAACTAAATCAACAATGGCACCACCGACTGGTTCATCAAGTAGACCAACTATGACACCAACCCATAGTCCAGGAACCAGTCCATCACAGACACCAACTGCTATTCCAACAACCGGTAGTCCATCAACTCGAGGCGATGATAGTGGTATTATCACTATAACTCCCCCTGTCAATTCGCCTTCGGCAACAACAAAGAAACCACCGATTGTTACACCTACTTCCTTGCCTAGTATGTACACTACTTTATTTTTTTCCTGAATAAACAGTACAGCTCATAAATAAGTTTATATATTTCCAACAAAACAACGAAAACATGTTAGTAAGTACAATTTTGAACAGAATGTAAAAAAATGTTTTGTTGAATATTTTGAACATAATTGCCTTAAGCAGCAATGTTCTCTAATCCAATTATATGTTCAAAATATTCAATGGTACGCCTTATTTATGTTTTGGTAACATGTTAATTTATTTCTGAGTTGTACTAATTTGTGTAGAATCTAGTGAGCCGTGTGCATGTGTAATGAACCATGCAACTTCAGTTTACCCGGCTCTTAGACCAATGGACCTTTCCAGTTTATCCATCAATCATATGACATCATAATCAACTACGTGGAATGTAGGTTGATGTCATAATTAATTGCGTCTTGAATGACATAGATAAGTTTATCACGAACACTTAATTGATGACAGACTAAGCATTGTTGTATGAATTGTGTGTCTTTAACATTTAATAAAGATGCTGTTGAATATTTTGAAACTAATTTGACTGGCCGCTGTTCCTGCCACAAGTGTTTTCTATAACCATAAGCTCTGTTATTACCAATAAAAACCCTCCATCCCGAATCTTTTCTCAGTAAATATAATGGTGACTCACATATCCGTTAGTGCTTATTTGGAATAAGATACGATCTATTGACTAGAATATTCCTTTGCTTTGGATATCTTTAACCCTTAACTCTGTAACACTCATATCGGCCAGAAACGGCTTTTGCCATGGTCTTGAGAAATGTCCATTTGCAGACCAAGGGAAGACTATTTTTGAAAATTTACAACTGGAATGACTGGCTCGATAACCGAGCCAGTCATTCCAGCGGTAAATTTTCAAAAAATAGTCCTCACTTGATCTGCAAATGAACATTTTCTATGAAGAAATTGAAATTTTCTTGAATAAATTCGAGGGTTAAAGATTAAGCCAGCAAAAATGGCCTTAGCCGCACTCTTTAGAAATATCCATCGGTAGACCAGAAGATGAAAATTTTAGTCTTACCACTGGAATGAGGGGTAAGTTTTCTAAAATAATTTCCTGATGTTCTGAAAATAACCCCCCCCCCCTTTGTGAGAAAATGTCTACTTACCCCGCTAGCACTTGTTGGAATCGATTTAAAACTTTAAAACTTGAATTCTCAGAATCTAAATTTCAAGTTAAGCTATGCAGCTAAGGTATTGAATATTTTGAATCTAATTTGACTGTGGGCTGTTGTTGCCTTATGAACATAATGGAGGGACGCATTGATAGTTATAACCCGCCCATTTCCTGCTAAGCTTTGCCCACTGTGTGCACACGTATGAACCAATTTGGACCTTAACCCCTTAAGCCTTGAGTTTGTTCAAGCAAATTTACATTTTTTCAAAGAAAATGTCATTTCGCAGACCAAGAGAAGACTGTTTTTGAAAGTTTTGCACTGGAATGACTGGCTCGGTTATCGAGCCAGTCATTCCAGTGGTAAAATTAAAAAAAATAGTCGTCTTGGTCTGCAAATTGACATTTCTCAAGCCCACTGTAGAAGTTGTTTCTGGCTGACATGAGTGTTAAAGGGTTAATTTAACAAAATCCAAACTTCAAGGGAACTGTGCAGGTAAGCTGCTGATTATCTCGCACCGAAATGAACTAGGGACTGTTGCTGTATATGGCAGCAATAGTTCTCAGTTAAATTAGTTTCAAAATAATAAACAAAATGTTTTAAATTGTAAATTCATGAACGATATATGATTCAGACACACTCTCATAATGGCCCAATACAACGTATACAATGTAACGTCAGCTAGCAAGTGATGTCTTCATAGAATCACGATGACATCATCACAATCAAATTTCCCATAATACCCTGGGAGTGACATCATTTTTGAAGGGGCTAATTTAACATTACGAGCAATGGGGGCATGACACCTTAATTACATTTTATTTACTATTTTGCCAAATTTGGTCATGATTTGCTGTTTTCTGATATCGGGCGGAGTTATTACAGATTTTCAGGTACATGATTCTATGGTTTGATATTCATGAAAGATGTAAACAAGGCCTTGCTATGGGCAGTCCTCTTTAGCATGTAGTAAGTTTGCCCCAACTTTAATGGCGGTCGATCTAAAAATGGCCGAATGTGCGAAACTATGAATTGGATTATAACATCTGACACTTGAGTAACAGAACTAATCCCTCCATTCTGACCAGTATGTAATGTGTAGCCTGTATGTGTTTCCAGACAATTGCACTGATGAAATGGGAATGGTAAACAGACTGATTACGGACCAGATGCTTAGTGGAACTGAACCTCGAACACCGAGCTTTGACGTGACACAAGCAAGACTCAATGGGCCATCCGCGTGGATTCCAGCGACCGATGACACATCTCAGTATGTGCAAGTCGATTTCCTCGAGCCACATATACTGACCGGAGTGACCACTCAGGGACGTCCGGGTATTCCAAATTATGTGACGTCCTACACTGTGCAGTTTTCATATGACGGGTTTACATGGAATCCATTGTATGAAGTTTCTGGTGTTATAAAGGTATAGTACCATTGTTAACTGTCTCACTGCTGCAAGCCACCAGACAATAATTTCAGCAAGCAAAAACTCCTGACTTGCTGGATACTTTGAAAACAATTTGACTGAAAGTAGTTGGTGGCCTAGCCACCAACAACTTTCAGTCAAATTATTTTCAAAATATTTAGCAGGTTCAGAGATATAACCCCTGGAATATGTCATCTGCAAACACTCAGCAATTGTATGGTTAAATACGTATTCTTCATAGTGATCTAGTCATGCATTAACAGAGATCAGGAATATGAATACAATTTCAGTAAAAAATGCCAAAAATAAGTTTTTATATTTTCTGAATTAAAATTTAGTTGAACAAATTTTCAGGATCTATTGATATTAGAATATTTTGTTTATCACTTTAATGACCGAATTTGTCACAAAAATCTCAATGTTTCCTTATTGAATGTCCATTTGCAGGCCAAGAGATGACTACTTTTGAAAGTTTACCACTCAAGTGACTGCGGGTACTGAGCCAGTCATTCCAGTGGTAAATTTTCAAAAAATATTCTCTTGACCGGCATGAAAGAGTTAAATTTATTGATGTTCATACTCAATGTGAATTCGGCACTACTTGGGGTCAAGTTATACCATACAACATGTTTTCAGATTAGAAGAAACTGATGTACAATAAAATTATGATGTAATTTAGCAAACAGTAGTCCTTCTCTAGCATCTCATTAGTCTGAATGAATGGTTTCATCTGAAAATATACCTTTTTCTAGATCACTTGCAGAGTTATTACATGGTGAAGCCAGGTTTTATATTTTCAAACCCCTTTGCCTGAAGGATATTCACATGTACCGTATTTCGCTTACTTTGAAGCATAGGCTTCTATTAGGACAAGAGGTGTTCAATTTCCAACCCAACCTCTCTGAGACAGGGGATGGGTTCTAAAACTGATACCACAGAAATTCAACGCATTTTCTCCCGTAAAAATTCCCACCGCCTATGACTATGTTTAATGTATACCTCAAAACATCACTGGGGAAGTGAAATTATTTGATTTGAGCCCCTACATATTGCGTATCCTTTAATAAAGGTAATTTATTACATCAAAATTAATCCACAATTTATAAAATCATGTGATTCGCCTCAAATTGAAGAGTTTATTTTAGCGCGAGTATTCGGATATAAATATTCTGGAATCTGGGACTCGGAACTCGGAAATTTCTATATTTTATCATTGCGCGATAGGAATTGAGAATCATACTGATCTAAATAATGGGAACCCATTTGATAAACTCCCATTAGCGTATAATATCTCGCGAGAACACGCTGCCTCCACTCGTAAAAGAGGCGCTGGCTCACCAACATAAGAAGCTGGCTATATTGTCGTTCGTAATAATTCATTTTGGATCATTTAATGTTGATCGGCGTTAGAAAACTGATGTTCAATACTGCTTGTTTGGTACATAAATTTGGTCTAAAATATGTTTATAAGGAAGGTATTATTTAATCATGCCAAGACTGTTTTACGCACATTTTGACTACAAAAGTGTGGAATAAACTTTGTGGCCTACAATTAGTATTAATCTAATAGGTGGTCAAGATTTACAAATCCAAGGCCTGTATTAACTTCTAGGGGGGCCGGAAATGTATCAGGGCAGAGATCGGTTTGAAGTAGACACACCCTGTGACACGATTGTTATTATTATACACGCTATTCTTACAAATTTGCTCTTAAAAATTTTTTTCGTATATAATCTGCTGAGTTAGGGGGTGGTTTTGTCGTTTTGAAACTGCTAAGAAATCATTGGAGTTCATATGTCAAAGTTAGGGGGTTGGCTTCTATTAGAGCATAGGTTTCAATTATGCGAAATACAGTAGCATTTGTTCTTAGTAATCTTTACATACTTTCCTACCTGACATGTGTTGTGTTTATTCACAGGTATTTACGGCTAATTCAGACTCAGAGACACCAGTGACCAACTGGTTCTTGCGTCCAATCAGGACTCGCTATATCCGTATCATACCTCAGTCGAGACATAACCAGATCGCTCTCAGATTTGATGTGATCGGCTGTTTCGAACCATATCCGAGTAAGATGTCATAGAGATTGATAGAGTTGTTATCTGAAGATAACAAAATAATGATTTATTTTACCCGCATGCACATATTTTCACACACATGCATATGCATGCATGCGCACATGCACGTGCACAGACACATGGAGGCAGCACATGCTCACCCATTTTACATATGCTCGCAAACATGTATATGTACACAATAATAATAATAATAATAATAATAATAATAAACAACTTATCATATTTATCTCTCCCTGGATGGATTTAAATCATTTTGTTGTCTGTTTTCTAGCTGAATCTACACCATCGACACGTGTATCCACTGTGACCGTGACAACTCCTGACACTCACGTGAGAGTCACGCCAATAGTAACGACTATCAGTAAGTTACCATGGAAACAGGGTTTTCAATATTTGATTATTTTATACTCGTATTGAATGTACTAATTATGTCTTTTTAGTGCCTAATCCCACACACCTTCATAGCAGGTTCCATGTCAGTCTTACTGTTAGACCCTGGAATAGGCCCCTATAGGTTTGTTAACCATTTAACACTCATATCGGCTAAAACAGCTTCTGCAGTGGTCTTCAGAAATGTCCATTTGCAGACCAAGAGAAGACTATTTTTGAAAATTTACGACTGTAATCACTGGCTCGATAACCGAGCCATTCATTCCAGTGGTAAATTTTCAAAAATAGAAATCTCTTGGTCTGCAAATGGACATTTTTAATGAAAAAACGGAAATTTTATTGAACAAATTCGAGGGTTAAATACTTCTTGGTTCAACTGTTTGTTAACTGTCTGACCCTTGAATGTTCACGGTCTGAGTTTCAACACAGGTGGACAGAAAACCTGTTGAATAATTTGAAACTAATTTGACTGGAACCTGTTACTGCCATAGTTTCAAAACAGGAAATAGAATATTCATTATGGTACATCATAGAAATTTTTTGTCATTGCTGGTCTATCAAAAAACAATGTTGTTGGTCTGCGACATGTGATGATGTCATAAACACACAATTCTCAAGTAGTAATTGCAAAATAATACACATCCGGTCAGTGTTTCTCATGGTATCTAAATTGTGGAGGTCCCAGAGGCTGCACACCCTGAAATATGGGAGTCCCAAACTGAATTCAAGGGGTCCGAAACTGAAAAATCTGGGCTTTCATTAAAGTTTTTCTGACCCATGTTAAAATCATAAGGTACCATGAACTCAAGGCTATGAATTATGGGGACCCATACTAGATTTTATGGGTATTTTTGCGCAAAAACCTATACAACTAATTAATATTTAATAATCATACCAGATTTTCAGAGGTTCCATGAGACCTACTTTTGGGGGGTCCCAAGTTGTATTTTGGTGGTATACATTATGATGTCATTCTATATGTCATATAGTTGATTATGACATCATAGGATGGGTGGATAAAGTGAAACGGTCTAATAACCAGGCTATAATGTTCTTCGAGTGGGAGAGACTTCTCTGGAAATATTCTTGACAATTCAGTTCCTATAACAACGTATTCATTACCTGTGTTTTACAATTTTCTCACAGCTGATAGCTGCATTGAATATGGACCATGGGTCAATTTCGGTGAACCTGATCCACTGACCGGTGACTACGAACCAATCGATCAAGTGCGAGAAGCTAGCGTAGTGTGTGCTGAACCAATGCAAATTGAATGTCGCCTTGCCGGACCAGCGAGAACTGACTATCGGCGGACAGGTCAAAAGGTCAAATGTAATTTGTGGGATGGTCTTGTATGCAACAACGGTGATCAGATGAAGGAGCCATTCTGTTTCGATTACGAGGTGCGAGTTGGATGCGTGAGGAATATACCGGAGTGCTGTGAGTATTAGCATTGTCATTGATAAAATACAGCATGACATTTATGTGCAAAAACTGTTAATAGGAAATATATTCTTCATTTAGAATTCTACCTGTGTTTTCAACCATTTAACACTCAAGCTGGCCAAAATGGCTTCTGCAGTGGTTTTGAGAAGTGGCCATTTGCAGGCCAAGAGATGACTATTTTTTAAAATTTACCATGGGAATGATTGCCTCGATAACCAAGCCAGTCAGTCCAGGGTTAAATTTTGGAAAAAATATCTCTTCGTGTGTAAATAGGCATTTTTCTATGAGCAAATTAAAATTTTCTGGATGAAATTTGACAGTTATAGGGTTATGGCTATAAAAGGTGGCTATTGTGATGATGGATGGAATCTAATAATGCGTCACCAATAACTGTTAACATCAGAACTGTCAGAGGCTAAGATCAAATTTGGTCAAGAGAGACAAAATGTTTGCTTATATAATGTACATTTGCAGGCCAAGAAAAGACTAATTTTGCAAGTTTACTAGGAAATAACTGGTTCGGTTTTCTGGCTAATCATTCCAGTGGTTAATGTTAAAAACCGTCTTCTCTTGTCCTGCAAATAGACATTCCTCAAGACTACTTCAGAGGTCAGTCTATATGTTTCCAACAAAACAACGAAAACATGTTAGTAAGTACAATTTTGAAAAAAATGTAAAAAAAACATTTTGTTGAATATTTTGAACATAATTGTTTTGGAAGACATTGCTGCCTTAAGCAGCAATGTTTTCTAATCCAATTATATGTTCAAAATATTCAATGGTACGCTTTATTTATGTTTTGGTAACAGGTTAATTTATTTCTGAAATGTACTAATTTGTGTAGAATCCAGTGAGCCGTGTGCATATGTAATGAACCATGCAACTACAGTTTACCCGGCTGATTGACCATCAATCATATGACATCATAATCAACTACGTGGCATGTAGGTTGATGTCATAATTAATTGCGTCTTGAATGACATAGATAAGTTTATCACGAACACTTAATTGATGACAGACTAAGCATTGTTGTACGAATTGTGTGTCTTTACCATTTAATAAAGATGCTGTTGAATATTTTGAATCTAATTTGACTGGCCGCTGTTCCTGCCACAAGTATTTTCTATGACCATAATCTCTGTTATTACCAATAAAAGACCCTCCATCCCGAATCTTTTCTCAGTAAATATAATGGTGACTCACATATCCGTTAGTGCTTATTTGGAATAAGATACCATCTATTGACTAGAATATTCCTTTGCTTTGGATATCTTTAACCCTTAACTCTGTAACACTTCAGAGTACTTCAAAGGTCAGTTTTGGTAAGCTTGACTATTGAAGGCTTAAAATAACGATTAATTCTATTTAGAAAAAATACTATGTTTCTTTCGAAAGTTGATAATAATAATAATAATAATAATAATAATAATAATATTAATAATAATAATAATAATAATAATTATTCAATTGTAATTTATTTAGTACCAACTCCAACTCCATCTGTGTCTGTACCAACGCCCATTGTGCCGTGCTATGAAGGACTGGACATAAGCAATTGCCCAAGAGAAGGCTGTGCTAGAGGGCTGTACTGTAATGGCATGACATGTGTGCGGAAGTCTGAGTGCCCATGCATCATTGATGGCAGGGTTGTCAGAGTAAGTAATACAGTCAGAAAGTTAAAAAATACATGAAATATATACTCTCCCTATGGACCTTTTCACTTTATCCATCCATCATATGACGTCATAATCAACTCCATAACGTGTAGAATTACGTCATAATCAATAATGTCATTATGATGTCATGAATGACGTAGATAAGTATGTCACGAATGCATAATTAAAGATGGAGAATGCGTTGTACGAATTGTATGTCTTTTCTATTTAATACATATTCTGTTGAATATTTTGAAACTAATTTGACTGGGCGCTGTTGCTGCCATAGGCAGCAACAGCACCCAGTCAAATTAGTTGCAAAATATTCAACAGCTTACCTGTATAGTTTTTGGAAATTGATAGTCGGGGCATTCAGGGATCGATTGATCCCAACAAAGCGATGTGTGGGTGGAGCTTAGCTAGAGATAGGCCTGGCATAGCTAAAACTGGAAATGTCCATTTCTACTTAACCCCTTCACCGGAAAATCCCTGAAAAAGTAAATTCTTTACAATACAAAACTTATTCGGTTGAATAGTTTGAAATTAATTTCACTGGACGACGTTGCTTTCGAAAGAAGCAACAACATCTTCAAGTCGAATTAATTTCAAAAATATTCAACAGTTTTTCTGTATGGTTGTCTTGGAAAATGAGATATGGGGAATTCATCAATGAAAGGTTTATGTATTGAAAGAAAAACATCATTGTTGAAAGGTACAGATTTTAAAGAAGAGTCTGCGGCATCATGTCATTTGCTTTTTATTCAACAATGGCTCTTACTCTTTTTCAACCTTTTCGAAATTATATTTCAGATGATAAGTATATGTAATTACTTTTCTGTAAATACCTCCATTACAGTGATATTATTTAACTCCTCTTGCATCAACTTGTGGTTTGTAAAAGTAAAACCAGCCAATACTTCCTCGGCAGTTGTCTTGAGGACTGCCTATCTGAAGGCTAAGAGAAAACTATTTTTGAAAATTTGCCACTGGAATGACTGGCTCGGTTACCGAGCCAGTCATTCCAGTGATAAATTTTCAAAAAATAGTCTTCTCTTGGCCTGCAAATGGACACTGAATAAACTAAACTTTAGATATTATTGACCATTAACCTTTTAATTGTCAAAACTGTCAAAAACACCTCTTAAAAAATGATTTTCCTAAATTCCAGTTATAAACTTACAAAAAAACCTACTCTTCTCTTGGCCAACAAATCGTAATTTACTGAGCAAAAATTTTAATTTGATTGAAAACTCTTGACAAATTAAAGGATTAATTGCTAAAAGTCGCCTTTTGCGGCGCTGGTGACACAAGAGGGGTTTATAATATATTGATATGTCTGAGGCATGTCAGCCATTATTGTCTTTGCATGGGAAAGTGATGTAAGACAAGCAATCCTTAGTGGTTTTCATGTAGCGTGGAAGGCGTGGCTGTGAATGTAGATCTGTTTGGGTGATGTTAGAGTGAAAGAAGCATTGATATTCTGATGGTCAAACCAGTCAAACGTGTCCTCTGCAATGGTCCGGAGGCGTGTCCTCTGTCCGGAGACATGTCCTCTGCAATGGTCCGGAGACGTGTCCTCTGTCCGGAGACGTGTCCTCTGTCCGGAGACGTGTCCATTTGCAGGTTAAAAGAAGACGATTTTTGAAATTTTGCCGAGGAAATGACTTGCTTGATAACCAAATCTTCATTTACTAAGCAAAAAATTAAATTTTGTGGCGAGTCTCGACCGTTAAATGGTTAATGAAAAGATAAAACTGATTTTTCTTATGCCATGATATAATTCTTTTTGTAAACTGATAATAGATTCCTATCAATGTTGTTGACTGATGAACTGTTACAGTGCATTATACCTTTATGTTTTCAATGTTTATATCATGTAAATTATGAAACTTGTCGATATTTTCAATATTTATATTGTGTAAATTATGAAACTTCCATTCATTTTAAGCTCTGATGGAAGCATTGCTATTCTGTGCAGTAAGACGGCTTAATTAGGATTAAGTATTTGAAATATATATTTAGGGATTCCATATGGATGTTTTTTTTTGTATTGCAGGCTGATTTCTTCACAGTGAATTCGATATGCGAGTCCTGTCAGTGCGTCAATGGTCAATCAAGCTGCAGGCCCAAACAATGCCCAGCGTGTGTCGAGGTAGGATTTTAGTATTTACAAAGTACAAACATAAATTAACCCTTTACCCAACAAATTTGTTCAAGAAAAATTTCAATTTTCTCATAGAGAATGTCCATTTGCAGAGAAAATGATTTTTAAAGATTTATCACTGAAATGACTGGCTCGATTGTCGAGCCAATCGAGCCAGTCATTCCAGTGATAAATTTCCAAAAATCGTCTTCTTGTGCAAGTGGACATTTCTCAAGGTCATATCAAAAGTATGTTTTGGCCAGCTTGAGGGTTAAGGGTTAATTGTAAATCCTGTATTCAGTTCTAACGAGCTTTATGCAAAAGTGTGTAAAAATAAAGTTAGTTTTAAAAGATACTGCGTTTAATTCATATGACTTATTAACTCTGAACCTGAAAGGCCAAATTCGAAAATTATTTTACAACTTAATAAAAATATTCGTTTGAATATTTTGAAACAATTTAACTGTTGGCTCTTGTTCCTGTCAAATGGGTTTCAAAATAATTAACAGCTTATAACCTGTATAGCGACATTGGGATTGAGATCAGGGGAATTCTGAAGTCAAAGGGGTAAAATAGGTATGGCATACTATATAGTCGTAACGCAGACAGTTTTGTCAGAAAATGTGGCAGACTGACCGACCGACCGACTGACTTAACAAATGTCTGGCTGACTGACCGACCAACCAAGTCACATATAAATATTAAAAATCTTTCCAGGGCTTTGCAATGCATCTGGACTACAATACCTGTCAGTGCAGCTGTGAGACATGTGCGGTGGGAGAGTTCATGTGTTCAACTGGTGAATGTCTGCCTAGGAATCTAACATGTGACGGAGTGGTGGACTGCTCAAATGATGAAATTGACTGTCGTAAGTATCTTATAGAGATTTAATTGCATGTGTTTTTCATTTAAATTTTATGCTTGCTGTTTTGGTGTGTTGATAACAGGCTTCCTTTCAAGGAAAACTAATTAATTCGACAAGTTTTTACACGCAATTTATATGCTTCGTCAGGTGACCCTAATAAAACACATTTATGTGCGAAAGCTTACCCCTTTAACACTCATATCAGCCGAAAATGGCTTCTACAGTGGTCTTGAGAAATGTTCATTTGCAGACCAAAAGAAGACTATTTTTGAAAATTTACCGCTGGAATAACTGGCTCGATAACCGAGCCAGTCATTCCAGTGGTAAATTAAAAAAAATAATCTCTTGGCTTGCTAATGGACATTCTCTATGAGAAAACTGAAATTTTCGAGGGTTAAAGGGTTAAACCTGTCAAAATTACTACGGTTACCAGGTGGCGTACAACACTTTAATTTGCCTAATCATAATGGGTAAAATGTGTCATACAAAATTAGAAACATCCTGCCAAGGATCCTGACAATTAGGAGAAAGCACATTTCCATAAAGAACAAGAAGAATTGCTGAATACACCAGCTCCATATGCTAGATGGCGGAAGTGTCAATCATGCAGACTGGTGATTAATTTAATTTGTTTTCTTTAACTGTTGAATTTGTTCAAGAAATTTTAATTCTTCTCATAGAAAATGTCCATTTGCAGACCAAGAGCAGATTATTTGTGAAAATTTACAAGTGGAATGACTGGCTCGATTATTGGTCCAGTAAATTTTCAAAAATAGTCTTCTCGATCTGTAAATGGAGATTTCCCAAACCAACTACAGAAGCCGTTTTTGGTCAACTGGAGTGTGAAAGCATTAAAGGACTCACCTATGAGATAATCTATCAGAGGATAAATCTCATTTAAACAAAATAGAATTTTATTCTTTAAACAAAAAAACCTACTTTAATTAACCTTTCCAAGTTATCTATCCATCATAAGATGTCATATGATGTCATAATCAACTACATGATGTGTAGGATGATGCCATAATCATGAGGTCATGAATGATTCGAATTAGTCTGTCTTAAACACTTAATAGTCTGACACATTGTATTAATTGTATGTCTTTACTATTTAATAAACATTCTGTCGAATATCATGAAACTAATTTATCTGGGCGCTGTTGCTGCCAAATTAGTTTCCAAATATTCAATCCCTTACCTGTAATAGTTTTATGGAAATTGATAGTCTGGGAGTTCAGTGATCGATAGATCCCAACAAGCAAGATGTGGGGTGGAGCTTAGCTAGAGATGGGCGTGGCATAGCTAAAAATGGAAAGGACCATTGAAGTTTTCTTACCATAGATAATGCATAGTAAATGTTATCTTTTCAGCAACACCTACCCCTGTCACCCCCACACCAAGCACGTCACGTACCAGGACACCGCCCATTTCCACTCCAGCTATTAATAACGTAACATCTCTTATCATCACGCCAAGTCCAACATGTAAGTTCTGACTGTATAAATTTTACGCTCTACAATTCTTAATGTTATGCAGTAAATTAACTATTTAAACCGTATGGATAAAAAATGACAAATTATTTATCATCTAAAGAATATTCTGTTGAATATTTTGAAACTAATTTAACTATGAGCTGTTGCTTCCTATGACAGCAAGATGTTTTAGCAAAATTAGTTTCAAAATATTCAACAGTTTTCCTGTATGCCATTGGGATTGGGACACTGGATCTCATAGAGTTAAGGGTTTAATTGACCTTTCCTGAGTACCCACCCATCATATGATGTCATAATGAACTGCGTGATGTGTACAATGACATCATAATGAATGACGTCATGAATGACGTCGATAAGTACATCACGAATGCATATTTGAAGATGGTCTATGCGTTGTTGTACAAATTGTTTGCTTTTACTATTTAATAAATATTCTGTTGAATATTTTGAAGCTAATTTGACTTGGTGCTGTTGCTGCCATAGGCAGCAACAGCACCCAGTCAAATTAGTTACAAAATATTCAATAGCTTCCCTGTATAGTTTTCAGCAAATTGATAGCTAGGCCATTCAGGGATCGATCAATCCCAACACGGCGAGGTGTGGGTGGAGCTTAGCTAGTGATGGGTGGTTGGATTTAGCTAAAAATGGAAAGGTCCCTTGACTATTTTTTGTGATATTTTGTTAACCATTTCCCCGATAAATTCCTTGTACCTCAATCTCGGGGCAAACAAACAGGAAGGTTATTATATTTTGAAATTAATATGCCTGGAAGCCATTGCCGGCATATAATATAATAGGCAGCAATTGCTTCCAGTCATATTAATTTCAAAATATTCAACAAAATATGTTATGCATAGTAAGGAATTTACTCTTTAAGGGATTAGTCATTGAAAAGGTTAACGCAACAGTCTCAGATTTCCACATCAAGACCATTAACACAATGGTCTCAGATTTCCACATCAAGACCATTAACACAATGGTCTCAGATTTCCACATCAAGACCGTTAACACAATGGTCTCGGATTTCCACATCAAGACCGTTAACACAATGGTCTCAGATTTCCACATCTAGACCGTTCATTTAATCCTTCAGTGGTCAAATCTGGTCAAGAACATCTAAACATTTGCTTACTGAATGTTGAATTGCACAGCAAGAAAGAATATTTTTGAAAATTTATTTTCTTTGAATGACTAGTTTTGTTAGCGAGTCAGGACTGCTTATCTCGCCGGTCATTCTGGTGATAATTAAAAAAAATTAGTTCTCTTGGCAGATGAATTTCTCAAGACCACTGTACAAAACCATTTTTGGCCGACATGACTTAAATGGTTAAGTTGACATGAGATCTAGAGGGGTTAACATCTGTCTTATACTGCTGCATAAAAATTGAAACTATGGGAATTTCGGGATTAACAAGTTAACAATGTGGACAATACATATATACATAACTTTTATTATTCCTAAACATCACTTGTCTAAAATACTTACAGCCTCACTGCCAACCGTCAGTCCCACTATCATCACTCCATGTGCGGACGTCGTCTGTAAACCACTTGTCATGCCAACCCTCCGACGAGGCGAGGTTGCACAATTGATCAGGGGAGTCAATGAGTGCTGTGAGGAGTATATTGTCATATGCCGACCAGAGTTGTGTTACACGTCGAACATCGCTTGTGTTAAGCCGATGACTTTACATCGTATTAATATCCGGGAATGCTGTGCACAATTTGAATGTGGTATGTATTGTTTGCTTGAAGATTATATTACTACACAATTCAGTCAGAATCCTGTTAAATATTTTTACCACTTTTAGTGATGAATTCCCGGTATCTCATTATCAAAGCAACCATACAGGAAAACTGTTGAATATTTTGAAATTAATTTGACTAGAAGCCATTGCTGCCTTAGGCAGCAATGGCTTCCAGTCAAATTAATTTCAAAATATTCACCAGAATAAGCTTTACATCGTAAAGAAGTTACTTTTTCAGCGATTTATCTGTGAAAGGGTTAAAGAATATTACTCGTGTCAAGCTATCAATTCAGGTGATATATTATGATATGCGTAAACAAGATGGATCTGATCTGTCAATCAAGTATCACATACCTCATAATCAATTACGTCACTAGTGAACCGATGTCAAAATCATTATGGTGTATAGCTTCTTCATATTTGGAAAGTCTGTCATAGAGTCTATGAATTATATATCTTTGATGAATTTATAATTTAATAAACATTCTGTTGAATATTTTGAAACTAATTTTACTTGGAGCTGTTGGTGCCAGAAATATTTTCTACTCCTTTCAACTACAGAGACCGGATGCAAAAAAAATTCTTTACATTATACGAAATATGGGGTTTGGTAATTTTGCCAGTCAAATCAGTTTCAAAATGTTCAACATCCTAACCATACGCTTGCTTTGGAATGGATATTTTGAGATTCCAGGATGTAACCAATAATTAGATAGAAATGGAATACGTTATTACGTTACATCATATTTATGTTTTTATTTTCAGTTTGCCCATCAACTTGCCCGACACCGGTCACGCCGAACTGTGCTGTGGTAAGCTTGACAATACTCTATTCTTATGTAAATTAATATTTAGCACACATTGACAGAGATAATATTTCAATAATTTTGTTAATTTATTATCCGAATGTTGGCCTGAAATTGCTAACTTATCTTTTGCTGGTATTCATTCTGAAACAAGTGGTCATGTAGTTATTATACCTCAGTCACTCTGTAAAATCATTTTCAAAGTTAACACCTTTGTTCAGGCGATATATGCAAATAATTAATGTTGTTGCTAGGTGATGTTTTACCCTTTAATGGTCAAATTCTCGCAGGAAAGTAAAACTAATTGCTTATTGAATGTCCATTTTCAGGACAAGAGAAGAGTATTTTTGAAAATTTACCACTGGAATGACTGGCTCGATAACCGAGCCAGTCCTTCCAGTGGTAAATTTTCAAAAATATGCTTCTCTTGGTCTGCAAATGGAAATTTTTTATGAGAAAATTGAAATTTTCCTGAATAAATTCCAGGGTTAAATGGTTCAGGATCCAGCATCTTGCAGAATTGTAAAGAATTTGATTGACAGGTGGGCAGGCAAGCCGCTAGGCAGGTGCAGGAATGCATAAACTAGTTGCAATCCACAAGCCACAAATAAAATTTCTATTAACAAATCTAAAATAAATCTTTTCATTCTAGGGATCAAGTGTAATTGAAATAGCCATTGACTGTAACTGCACAGAATATGCTTGTGGTATGTAATAATAATAATAATAATAATAATAATAATAATAATAATAATCAAGATGATGATGATGGTGGTGGTGGAGGTGGTGGTGATGATGATGCATATTATATAAGTGTTACTCTGATATCATAATTAATAAATGAGTGATAGATTTCATACAAAAACATGATGTTAAACCATCACATGTTAATTTCATTCCTTCAAAATGGTGTCACTTTTACGTTAGCCCATTAACAATCACAGACCAGAAACAACAAATGCAGCTATAAATTGGCGAGCCATAGGTAGAAACGGCTCCCTCTATTATGTAATAAAAGATATTTAGCGCCATTACAGCATTTGCTTAGTTCGTCTATTACTTAGATATTTTTGTAAAAAGCTTGTAAGATGCTATGTTGTCCTGATGCTAACGGTTAGTGTCCGTTGAGTCTGGATGCCGATGCACTGTTTGCGCGCTCCTTTTATAGTAATCTTGTACCCGATTGTACCCGATCCCATGTGTATGTACCCAGATTTGGTAGATACATCCCATTGTTGTTGTCGTTTTTGTACCCGACTTGATGTGTAGTTGTACCCGATTTGGTAACAATCTGTGTTCTTTATGTACCCGAGTTTTGTGTACCCGAGTGCTTGTTTTAAATGTGTGTTGGTGTACCCGAGTGTGCGTGTACCCGAATGTACCCGGTTTGGGAATAAATGCGTACCCGAAATGTATGGTTTTATACATTGGGTTTACGGGATAGATCTTTAGTAAAAGGTTATAGCGGCATTGGTCCATTTGTTAGTGGGCCTTTCCATATTTGATCCAGACTCCTGGCGTTTCGTACCCATGTTTGGGTTATACTCATCAGAGGAAATGTGTAGACACTTTGTCACAGTAGTTTTACTGGGATGTGTATATTCGAAAATCATTGTATAGTAGCTAAGATGATAAAGCTTTTATCGTGTGTTAAGATGGCTGTGTGCCATTTTTCTTATAGTTCGTCCAAGTATAATTGCTACTAATGTTATGAAGTTAAAATCGTTAGATAGTTTGTAACGTTAGGGACATCAGTGTGACGTCATGCAGGTGTGACGTAATGTGATAGGCATCTCCAAGGGGGGGAGCGTGGTGACAGGGAGCTAATTATTAATCTAATAGATTGGTGACAATCTCTACCTGAAAGTAGTACAATAAATACAATAATTCATTTATTACTTAGTTTGTTAGTTTGTTTGTTTGTTTGTTTGTTTGTTTGTTTGTTTGTTTGTTAGTTTGTTTGTCCATGCAGAGTTTCATTTCCTTGCGATAATTAAAGCTCTACTGAGAGGATTTTCACCAAACTTGGTTTTGTGCATTGCCCTTTGGTGTTTGAAGAATCTTATTAATTTAGGGTTTGGGGGTGGGGGGTGTTTCATATGTCACAATATGACAAATTTAGTTGCATTTCCAGATGATAACTCTATTGAAAGGATGTTTATCAACCTTGGCCTGTGTGTTGCCCTAGCAGGTTTGAAGAACACTATTAATTTTGGGTCAAATTGTCAAAGGTCAAGGTGACGGTTACCAAATTCAGGAAATTGGTTTGCGTTTCTGGATGATAACTAAAGCTCTACTGAAGGAATCTTCATCAAATTTGGCCCCTGTATTGCAGTTGGGGATCTGAAGAGGCCTATTAATTTAGGGGTTAAAATGTCACGGTCACAAGGACCCAATTAAGGAAATTGTAATTATTTTAATTCTAATAACATTATGTTTATGGCTGAGTGAATGACTTCAGTGCAATACATAATTGCATACATAAATAAGCATGAGTGACTCCTTTTACACTGCACTGCTGGATAAGCTTCATTTGATGTTAATCCATTGTGTGAGGTGGTAGGGTTTGTTGGGGGCGGGGGGTGGGTGCGGGGTGGCATGGGTGGGTGTGGGGGTGGTCAGGGGCCCTGGATTTGAGCAATCTCTGATTGTCACGTTTGTTAAAATTAAATCTTGAGTAAATTCTGATGCATATTTGAGAACATTAGATTGTTTACGCCATGCCAGAATTATATCAAGCCGTGGGATTTCTACGTGATTGCATTGTGTATGTGATACATTCATTTATTGCATATAGTTATGAAATAAATATTTTCATTCTAGTTGTATCCACACCGACGCCAGTTACTGTAATCCCAACTGGTTCAACTACACCCACATCTGTAATCATCACACCAGCTCCAGGCATCTGTAGATATGTCACACGACAAGGAGAGACTCGCATGTACAAGGTACTTTTAACGTTACATAATTCTGTGATATATATTCTCGTGTTTTAGCCCGTCACTCAAGTATATGATGTCATAATCAATTATGTCACATATAGGCTGATGATACAATACATAGTGACGTATCTGGCTGCGTTATAAACATTGAAAACTTTGCCAAGTGTACAAATTGTATGTGTTTATTATTTCATAAACATTGAAAACTCTGCCAAGTGTACAAATTGTATGTGTTTATTATTTCATGAACATTCTGTTGAATATTTTGAAACACATAGGCAGCAACAGCACCCACTTGAATTAGTTTCAAAATAGTCACCAAACAATTATAGATGTAAGTGAGGTAATTATGATATCATAATATGGGCGCAGTAAAGGTAATACAACACCTCTGGTTATTTTTCTCTATGATATTTTTAATCACCTGAGTTTTTGCAGACGACATTCCAGGATTTATATCTCTGGACCCGCTAATTATTTTAAAAACTACTTGACTGAAAGTTGTTGATGGCTAAGCCACCAACAACTTTCAATCAAATTATTTTCAAAATATACAGTAAGTCAAGTGTTTTCGCTCATTAAAATTACTGTCTGGTTGTTTGCAGATGTGTAGGCATATTCTGGTGAAACTTAGTACATGAATAAACAAGTGAGGACATAAGTTTGTAATCGTGGCTCATCACGATACATCTGTAATTGCCAGAGTTATCTGTCCTGAAAAACTTAAGATTCATAATTACAAACTATTCACATTTACCGTCGTTCTTCAAAAATGTATTTTTTTTTGTATTTTGCTACAGCTGTTCTAGATTATTCCATTGTTTATAAATGTTTCAGCCTGGTGAGACATGGACGGATGGCCTGTGCAAATCATGTACATGTTCCAATGTAACTGTTGGCATTGCTGAGATTGACTGTCAAGAACAGACCTGCTCATCATGCAGACAGGTAATAACCAAGCAGTCATCACAACATGGTGCTCTGATAGGTAACAACTGGGCAGTCATCACCACATTGTGCACTGATAGGTAACAACCGGGCAGTCATCACCACATGGTGCTCTGATAGGTAACAACCGGGCAGTCATCACCACATGGTGCTCTGATAGGTAACAACCGGGCAGTCATCACCACATGGTGCTCTAATAGGTAACAACCGGGCAGTCATCACCATGTGGTGCTCTGATAGGTAACAACCGGGCAGTCATCACCATGTGGTGCTCTGATAGGTAACAACCGGGCAGTCATCACCACGTGGTACTCTGATAGGTAACAACCGGGCAGTCATCACCACGTGGTGCTCTGATAGGTAACAACCGGGCAGTAATCACCACATGGTGCTCTGATAGGTAACAACCGGGCAGTAATCACCACATGGTGCTCTGATAGGTAACAACCGGGCAATAATCACCACATGGTGCTCTGATAGGTAACAACCGGGCAGTCATCACCACATGGTGCTCTGATAGGTAACAACCGGGCAGTCATCACCACATGGTGCTCTGATAGGTAGCAACCAGGCAGTCATCACCACATGGTGCTCTAATAGATAACAACCGGGCAGTCATCACCACGTAGTGCTCTGATAGGTAACAACCGGGCAGTCATCACCACATAGTGCTCTGATAGGTAACAACCGGGCAGTAATCACCACATGGTGCTCTGATAGGTAACAACTGGGCAGTCATCACAACATGGTGCTCTGATAGGTAACAACCTGGCATTCATCACCACATGGTGCTCTGATAGGTAACTACCAGGCAGTCATCACCACATGGTGCTCTAATAGGTAACAACCGGGCAGTCATCACCATGTGGTGCTCTGATAGGTAACAACCGGGCAGTCATCACCACGTGGTACTCTGATAGGTAACAACCGGGCAGTCATCACCACGTGGTGCTCTGATAGGTAACAACCGGGCAGTAATCACCACATGGTGCTCTGATAGGTAACAACCAGGCAGTAATCACCACATGGTGCTCTGATAGGTAACAACCGGGCAATAATCACCACATGGTGCTCTGATAGGTAACAACCGGGCAGTCATCACCACATGGTGCTCTGATAGGTAACAACCGGGCAGTCATCACCACATGGTGCTCTGATAGGTAACAACCGGGCAGTCATCACATGGTGCTCTGATAGGTAGCAACCAGGCAGTCATCACCACGTAGTGCTCTGATAGGTAACAACCGGGCAGTCATCACCACATAGTGCTCTGATAGGTAACAACCGGGCAGTAATCACCACATGGTGCTCTGATAGGTAACAACTGGGCAGTCATCACAACATGGTGCTCTGATAGGTAACAACCTGGCATTCATCACCACATGGTGCTCTGATAGGTAACTACCAGGCAGTCATCACCACGTGGTGCTCTGATAGGTAACAACCGGGCAGTCATCACCATGTGGTCTCTGATAGAGATCTTTTGCACATACCTTCATATATAGTATATGAGCCTAGTTTGATTACTCGATCAATATACTGCCTGATACCGTAAAACGCAACAATACTCATCGTGAGTGTCTGGGATTATATTGATCATGTAGTCTGAGTGGTTAGTATGTGGACGAGGGCTTTGTAAATCGGTATGGACCTCACCTGACTTGATGTGATTGAGGATGGAATAGGTCAGTGATCCTCTGGGGTTGGGGGTGTGTGTGTGGGATGGTTGTTTGTGTCCGGAGGGCATGCTCATTAACCATTTAACATTCAAGCTAGTCAAAATCTGCTTCTGTAGCTGTCTTGATAAATGCCCATTTGTAGACCAAGAGAAGACTATTCTAAAAAATGTATGATTGGAATGACTGGCTTGATAACTGAGCCAGTAATTTCAGTAATAAATTTTCAAAAATTATCTCTTGGTCTGCAAATGGACATTTTCTATGAGAAAATGAATTTTTTTTCAACAAATGTGAAGAGTAAAACGTTAAGGCTATGAGTTTCTCTGTAAAACGTTAAGGCTATGAGTTTCTCTGTAAAACGTTAAGGCTATGAGTTTCTCTGCCATGCAAATAGGTGTTTGTTTTCTTATGTCTTGATAAACACTGATCTTGTGGCATTATAAATCATGTCATTGTTCGTGGTTAATAAGTCTACCAAATATACAGTGGTCCTGAGATCCATCAACATTTGAGAGAACTTACCACTGAATAGAGGGATCCATCCGATCTGTCACTCAGGTATCCAATGTCATACCTAGTTAGATGACTTCATAATCGGATTAACGTAGATCTGTTGCGAAAATGAAAAAGGTCTCACAAATGTGTATGAATTGTATGTCTGATGACATTACAATTTGATAAACATTCTATTGAATATTTTGAAACTAATTCGACTTGGAGCAACAGTTGAATTTAGATACCATGGAATTCAGGTTTCAAAGGTTCAAATCAATGGACCTTTCCACTTTATCTATCCATCATATGACGTCATAATCAACTACGTGACGTGTAGAATGACATCATAATGAATGATGTCATGAATGACGTAGATAAGTACGTCACGAACACATATTTGAAGACGGGACTATGCATTGTTGTATGAATTGTATGTCTTTACTATTTAATAAATATTCTGTTGAATATTTTGAAACTAATTTGACTTGGCGCTGTTGCTGCCATAGGCAGCAACTTCACCCAGTTAAATTAGTTACAAAATATTCAATAGGTTACCTGTATGGTTTTCAGGAAATTTATAGCTATGGCATTCAGGGATCGATCAATTCCAACACGGCGAGGTGTAGGTGGAGCTTAGATAGAGATGGGCGGGGCATAGCTAAAACTGGAAAGGTCCATTGCAGCACATGTACAAGGTGACAGAGCTCGAAATAGGGGGGTGGAGGGCTGTGTGGGGGAGAGGGGGGGGGGGCATGTGGTATAGCTAAAGATGCATCCCTCTAATGACAGAGGTTTCAGAGGTAAGTCTTCTCAAATCTTTTGTTCTGCAAATTGACATCCGCTGATGTTTCTATTCTCCTGATTAATTTTAACTGTTAATGGATTTATGTAAATATGACAGTATTTATGTAATTTATTTTCGAACATTATCAGGGTGAGAGACTGGTACAGCGACCAGGTCAATGTTGCGGTGAATGCAGACAGGCTGCT
This sequence comes from Chaetoderma sp. LZ-2023a, assembly GCA_034401795.1. NCBI lineage: Eukaryota > Metazoa > Mollusca > Caudofoveata > Chaetodermatida > Chaetodermatidae > Chaetoderma > Chaetoderma sp. LZ-2023a. The sequence continues at coordinate 4,523,915 of CM067365.1, forward strand.
TGTCTTGTCAATGGTAGAGTGTATCAGGTAAGCCATGGAGGGTTAGCATAAATATGCAGTTGGTAAATGTTATTTGAATGAGATTCTTACATGAGATCTGGGAGAAGAGTTACATGCAGAGTTTGACCATTGAGAGTTATCCATTCAGTACAAATTAGTTGATATAACATTTATGCATCCCCCATCCACATGTGCACAAACACACAAACATGGATGTATTTATGCTTACATGACTTATATACGCATGCACGCATGCGCACACACATACACTCACGGGCGTGCAAAAAGTAAAAATTTTGCACTAAATTCCCAAGAATCGCACTGCTGTCTCTATGTTTGATGACACACCAAGACAGCAGCGTGATTCTTATGGGGAGTTAGTTTAAAATTTAATGTAAATTTGTACTTTTTGTACATAAAAGTACTCGTAGTTCATTGGAAGATCCTGGGATTGAGCTTTTTCGGGTAAACTGCCTGCTAGCCACCCTAACACACACATGCATACACCCACACATGCATACATGCCCTGAAGGTTACCTATTGGTAGAATTAACAATCTTCAAGAAATGTAATCATGTATTTGACGTCTATATTATATTTCAAGGCCAACGAGATAATTGCTGGAGGAGACATCTGTTTTGAACAAACCTGTGTATATTTGCCATCCAGCAATATCTACCTAATCCAGAAGACATCAATCCAGTGTCCGAGGATTGAACAATTGCCGCTTTGCCAGCCAGTAAGTTTGAACAAAATTATTTTATATGCAGACAATTTTACATACATTTATTGTTGATAATTCATTGGTCACTGAGCGTCGAGACATTCTGGGATGTAGCCAATAGAAAAAATCCATTATGATGTCTTCGACAAATCATGGGTGTGTCATCAAACTAAGAATTAATGATTTAATGCTCAAGCCGGCTAAAACTGACCGTTACAGTGGTCTTGAGAAATGTCCATTTGCAGGTCAAGTGAAGACTATTGTTGAAAATTTACAACGGGAATGACTGGCTCGATACCTGAGCTAGTCATTCTAGTAGTAAAGTTTTCAATAATAGTTTTCTCTTAATCTGCAAATGGACATTTACTAAGCAAAAATTAAAATTAAGGGTTAACAACGTTTTTCACTCTATTGAATGTACAGCATTGCAGAATTTTCATTTTAGTTTTGATAAAATGAAGAAACTAGAGTTGATATAATAAATAAAATCTTAACCATAACCAAAAAGGTGAATATTGTGAAAATTATTCGAGTGGAACCTGGTTCACCCGATTATGACAGTGGCCATTGCCCTTGTCCCACACGACTAATAAAGAGTTATATAGATGGAACCAATCTCTCACGCAATTATCTGATCAATGTAGGAATCCAGTTTCTCATTCAATCATATAATGTCATAATCAACTACGTAATGTGTAGTAGGCTGACATCATAATTAATTTTGTCATGAATGACTTGATTTAGCCTCTCTTAAATTCTTAATAATCTGTCAAGTTATACAAATTGTACGTTTTTACTATTTAATAAATATGCGGTTGAATATTTTGAAACTAAGTTGACAGGGAGTTGTTGTTTCCGTAGGCAGTAAACCTAGTTTTCAAATTTTCAATGGATGTTAAAATCGATTCCAACGTGCGTGCAAAGTAGGGTGGAGCTTAGTTAGTAATGGGCAGATCATAGCGAGAAATGGATCCATCTATTGCCATGTTGTCCGCAATAAGCTGGGTCATTATTTTACAGGGTGAAGTCATGTATTTCAAGACAACTATACAGGAAATCTATTGGCAGCAACAGGTTCCAGTCAAATTAGTTTCAAAATATTGAACAGAATATTCTTTAGAACAAAAAGAATTAGTCGTTTCTGGTGTATGAGGGTTAAAAGGTTAATTTTGACACTGCCTATGTAATGTTGTTGATTGTTTTAACAGGGTCAAGCCATGTATGATGGTTGCTGCCCACAATGTGTCAATGCAAGTAAGTACACACTCTGTTTAGCTATTCACATACTAGGTTATAAGCCAGTTTGGAGTGGTGTATGGGCTGATGCATGTGTAGGGGTGTGTGTGTATGCGTGCCCGTGCGACAAATCATTGGAGTGTGTACCCATTCCTTTTTGGAGTTGTTACAATGGTATTTAAAGCATAACATATTCATAATATTATTAATTGCAGTCAATCATGGGGGTGGGGAATCCTGTAAAATTAAAAAAAAATTTGAACATTGATAATTTATTTGATTTTTATGGTTAAATTGCAGGAAAATACACAATTTTACGTTCAATAATGGAAGGTTTTTTTTATCAGACTCCTCCACCCACCCCCACTCCCCCCTTTACAAACCATTTTCAGAAATACACCTTACACCCTGATAAGGCAGATGGTCGTTTTGGACACTATAAAGTTTCCTGAACAGGAAATTACCCACATATACTGAGATTGCATCAACCTCTTGTTCTAGTTATGATTTCTATCTATTCTATTCACAGCTATCATCACAAATGACACAATGAGTGGTATCTGTCAGACGTGTAGCCCACGACTTGTTTTCGGCGATCCAAACAAATCTCTTGGCTTCTTCCGTGTCACAAATGGAGGCGTTGTTTGCGTGAATAAAGTAATCGTTCCCGATCTTCGTGAATGTTCTGGTTTCTGTGATTCTGTGTCTCGATACAGGAATATGATGACAGGATTTACGAATGACTGTAATTGTTGTCAGCCGAGTACTCAACTGACAAAATCTGTGAAGCTTTCGTGCACGGATGGACGAACAATCATTCGAAACTACCTCACACCTACTGCGTGTGGATGTAGTCCTTGTACCGGAGGCCGTTAGTAATCCGCAGGAAAAATAACTCATTTTTCGTGCCGTTATTTCAAGTAACCATGGTTTATAAACTGTTTTAATATGTATCTTTCGCTCAAGCTTTTCGGTGGAGATAACTCAACACGATGTATATGAATAATAGTGAGTTATTTCCACTGATCACTATGACGTGGAAATGAATAAAATGAGCTTGATTTTGTTATTAGAATTGTAATTATTATTACATATGTTTGTTATATTTTTTATAGAAAATTGTATTATATTGAGAGCAATATATTTGACAGCAATATATCTATCTATCTATATTATGCAGATGTTTTTCACATAGACAGAATGTTACATTGCACTTGTATAGCCGCACTCAGTTATTGCACACCTGTACTTGCACAAGTTGTTTTGAATACAAGTCTTAATTCAATTTAATTCACAAGATTTTAATTAAAATTAATTCACATTTTAGACTATTTGTTATATGCTCTCTAATTTAAATTTTTGAATCTGGTAACCTAGTATTTTTACTTTTTTCTACGTGGGTGGGTAGGCATTATGGCAGGTCTAATGTGTGTATGTTTCAGGGGTTGATCTTGTGTGTGTTGAGGTGAAGTATGTGTAAGTTGTGAGGGTGATAATCTCATCTCTCAGTTTATGATTTTTTAGAAGCTTAATTCGTCCCTCTGTCTCTCTTTCTGCTTATTTGTCATGCTATATTAATCAATAAAAACAGCCAGGTCTGTGTATCTCCAGCAAAAGAAATGTTTACCATCTTGCTAATCTGACGGAGACAATTGTTTAAGCGAATCTGTGATAATGGGGCTTATGCATACAATATCTACTGTCATCCAGGAATGCATTGTGTTAGTGATGTGAACGGGAATACACATTCACAATGGCATTATATGGCTAAGAAATTATGGGAGTGTGACAGATTGGACCTAAGCATGTTTGTGAATGTCTGCTTGTTTGCGAATCTTTCTTAGCACATGTTTTTGTGTGTACATGTGTGCAACTCTCGTGTGTGTGTGTGTGTGTGTGTGTGTGTGTGTGTGTGTGTGTGTGTGTGTGTGTGTGTGTGTGTGTGTGTGTGTGTGTGTGTGTGTGTGTGTGTGTGTGTGTGTGTGTGTGTGTGTGTGTGTGTGTGTGTGTGTGTGTGTGTGTGTGTGTGTGTGTGTGTGTGTGTGTGTGTGTGTGTGTGTGTGTGTGTGTGTGTGTGTGTGTGTGTGTGTGTGTGTGTGTGTGTTTGTCTGTTTGCGCAGCTGGTGTGTGCATGCTTGGGTATGTTTGTGTTTTTCTAGTCATGTTGAGTATTAGCCACTAAGCTCTGCCTGATATCGTAAGCTTTATAACTCCGCTTACAGTCAAACCATTTGGAGGACCTAAATATGTTTGCTTAGGTCATATGGTATCTTAACTCTTTAACACTCTTATCAGCCAAAAAAGGCTTCTGTGGTGCTCAATCTATGACTGGGCTGAGAACTGAGCCAGTCATTCCAGTGGTAAATTTGCAAAAAATAGTCTCTTTGTCATCGAATGGACATTTTCTATGAGAAAATTGAAATTTTCTTGAACAAATTCGAGAGTTAAAGGATTAACCCTTTAATAATCAGCATTTATCAAGAAAAATAAAATGTTTGCTTGGTGAATGTCCAATTGCAGGCCAACAGAAGACTTTTTGTTTTAATTTACCAGTGGAATGACTGGCCTGGTTATCAAACTAGTCATTCCAGTGGTAAAATGTCAAAAATAGTTTTTCTATTCAAGTGGACATATTTCAAAACCACTGCAAAAGTTGCTAATGGTCAGTTTGATCATTAAAGGGTCAAGTCATATTTCAATCCATAACAAATGGCTTTTGGGGTTGACAGGAAATGGTGGTATTTTAAGACGGCTGGTTATTCCTGCAACTATGCTTGACAGTGTCTATGTTCAGACACAGGGACATTATAAAAACCTTGCTGGTTATTCCAGCAGCTGTACTTGACAGTGTCTATGTTCAGACACAGGGACATTATAAAAGCCATGCACCAGCAATTTAAACTAACGTCATTGGGATAAAACTACGATTAATATTGCTACCGCCGTGTTAAATGATTCCATCTCATTAAACCATGTTTGAGTCCATTGTAAATATTAATAATAATAATAATAATAAAATAAAATTAATTAATTAATTTGATGACTGAACTTCGGTGATAGAATCCCGGTTTAAATATTGTAAATCACTTCTTTTATTTCGTTTATTTTTTATTTATTATTAAACATTTATAAGCCATGGCTTCTTGAAATAAGACATGTTTTTGCGGGTTTCAGAAAAGTAATCAGATTTACGTCCATAGATCCAGCCTTTGTCTGTATAGTATTAGTTTGAAGATGTAATGTTTATGCTGCAATGAATGCAATATAATATTAAGCATTGAAACTGTGTTTTGTTGTTTTATGTGGGAAAATGTCCTGATTTATAAGTTACCATGCAATAACAGTTTGTTATCTCACCTGAGTGTCCATCATCCACTGTTTGATTAATTCTTACCTCGCTGATGTCAAATTTAAATTTTCTAATTAAATTAAAAGAGGAACTGGTGTTCATTTTTCAACAAATTTGGTGGAAGATGGTGCTGTCGTAGACAGCAATATCGTCTACCAAAATTGTTGAAAAATGTATACCAGATCTTCACCGTCGAAACAATTGAATTTTGACATCATAGTGGTAAGGGTTAAAATTTGTTGGCTGTTATATTCCTCACGGTGATATCTATTTGAGCTATGTAGAAAATGGATACACTGTTGGATACCAGAATAGCCGAACCCATTTCTAGTTAGACCATGACCATTTCTAGCTAAACTTTGACTCCTCTGAATCCCATTTTCAAGGTAACTATACAGGTAAGCTGTTGAATATTTTGAAACTAATTTGACTGGGTGTTGTTAATGACTATGGCAGCAACAGTACCTGGTAAAATTTGTTACAAAATACTCGACAGAATGTTTATTAAATAGTAAATCCATCAAAGGCATACAATTCGTCACTTGACAGACTTTTTAATGTTCATGACGGATCAATGCGTCATTCATTGCAAATTTTCATTGTTACATCAGCCTATATATGACATAGTTGATTATGACATCGTATACTTGAGTGACAGTTACTGATCTATCCATCATTTCCTTTGTTATTTGCCCAAGTATTGAAAACTCAAAAATACACTGTCATGGTAAAAATCTTGCTATTTACATTTAACAATACGTACAAGGATGGTGACAGTAATACATATATGTTATGGCCATACAGAGATATGACCCTTTTTATCTTGACTTTACGAATTAAAACGACCGTCCGGTGGTGCCGGCGGCATCGTCGTCATTCGATTCACCTTTCCAGCGTACCCACCCATCATATGACGTCATAATGAACTGCGCGATGTGTAGAATGACATCATAATGAATGACGTCATGAATGATGTCGATAAGTACATCACGAACGCATATTTGAAGCCGGTCTATACGTTGTTGTACAAATTGTTTGCTTTTACTATTTAATAAATATTCTGTTGACTATTTTGAAACTAATTTGACGGGGCACTGTTGCTGCCATAGACAGCAAAAGCACCCAGTCAAATTAGTTACAAAATATTCAACAGCTACCCTGTATAGTTTTCAGGAAATTGATAGCTAGGGCATTTGGGGATCGATCAATCTCAACATGGTGGGGTGTGGGTGGAGCTTAGCTAGTGATGGGCGGGGCATAGCTAAAAATGGGAAGATCCATTTGCATTTAGCTCAACTATTCTGTTTATATCTCATGTTTGATTAATCATAACGAACCTAAACTTGGACATATGCTTCCATATAGTGACACAGCATCACACAATGCTGTTGGGGTCAAAAGATCTCAAAGGTCAAGGTCACCATGACCCAACCTTGGACACACACTTCCTTGTAATTTGAGGGCATAATACAATGATGTTGGGTCAAAGGGCAAAGGTCAATGTTATTGTGACATTGGTAAAAACCGTGTTTTTTAAACATTAACATTTTTAGTACGTAGAAGCTTGTATCTTATGTTTGGTTAAGCGTACATGACCTACATTTGGACATATCCTTTCTTATAATGAGTTGGTATGACGCAAACACCTTGGCAGCAAACGGTCAAGGTCAGTGTGATAACAAACCTGAAGGAGTTTCTCAACAATAACATTTTGCTTTTAAGCATTTCATATCTCATGTTGTGTTAATCATAATGCACCCAAACTTGGACACTTGTTAATGAGAGGGGAAGAGACAATTACTTTGGGGTCAAAAGGTTAATGGTCATGGTCATTGATAAGTGTATTGATAAGCCTTCTATATTTATTTGAGGGTTAAAGTCACGCTTCATAGTTCATTGCAAAGTAGTAAAGTCGAGCTTCATGGTTGCATTGCAATCACATTACTAGTTTAAAGGTGCATATTCACAGCAGAATGGTGCAAAATGAAATTGTTAAAACTTTAAAAGTATATAATGTTACCAATTTTATTTCCAAGCATTTTGATGTGAATATGCACCTTTACATATTGAGGACAAAGGAAAATATATTAATTACTTTGCAATTTTTTGTGGATCTCCTCGAAACTTGTTGGTGACTGTTGGTATGTACAACTTAGGTCAGTTTGACCTACTTCCAGGATAATATAAACAATGGTACAATTTCCAATTATAAGCAATACCATATTTGGTAGTTTTAGAGAAATTTGAATTGGAAATGAATTGGGCATGATAGGAGGATCACAATCGATGGATTTGATGTCATTCAGGTATCTGATGTGATAATCAATTATGTCACATATAAGGTGACGTCACAATCATAATGATGTATCTAGCTCTGTCATGAACAATGAAAAGTCTGTCAAGTGAACGAATTGTATGTCTTTGACAGGTTTCCAATTTAATAAACGCTCTGGAATATTTTGAAACTCATTTGACTTTGTGATGTTGCTGCCATAGTTCCACACTATTCAGTAGTGTAGTGCATGGCTCCTGTGTCACCCTCCACACGAGCTGGCCAATCAGTGTGCGAGGGATGGGACAGAAAGCTAAACAGATGACCAGAATCTATGTGGGAAGAACATTTACTGGAAATGGGCATGGCTCCATTGCACACTGAATCTTTAATCTTAAATAACTCTTTTTTTAACCGTTTTCAGATTTGTAAAGCCCGAACAATTTGTTTCCGGGAAAAGAGAAAACACCTTTCCCACAAACACAGTTCCTATCGATGTAATAATCAGGAAATTAAAATTATTCATATATATCACGATTAACCTAATCTGGACGCTGGTGGCATTTACGTCAGTGCGGTACAGATGCACATTCTATTATTGCAAAGAGAGTACACCATTTGTGGTTATCTCTTCCCAATCACCAGGTGGTGATGAACTATGCGCAGATGGATACTGCAAATATGACATTCCCGGGAGGACCGACTGACTCCAAATTTTATTGCAATAGCTTTCCTGTATAGCTACCTTAAAATTGGGATTCTGAGAATGTATGGTGCAAAGTAAATAGATTTCAACACACATACAAAAGTTGGCAGAGCTGAACTAGAAATGGGTGGGGCAAGGCTAGAAATGGATCCCACCATTGATGGATTAAAACCTTTGGAAATCCATTGGATTTGGTATGGGAAAGATAAGATGTCTCTGAAAATTCTGGATGTGAGATTCAATAATGCCCTCAAACAGTCCCCTTGAAAATTAAGTTGCATACTATAACTGTCTTTACAGCTCAGAAATAACAACATGTTTCCAAAACAAAATAAAATATACTGTTGAATATATTGAACATAATTGAATTGGACGGCGTTGCTGCATACAGCATCAAATTATGGTCAAAATATTCAACAGTACATTTCTTGTGAACTAACATGTTTCTGCTTTTGTTTGGGAAACATTTAATTAACTTGCTTTTGATCTGCTTGTATGTATAATTACTTTATGCTGCAGCTGTAGTAGTAGATAGATCCTGCAGCTGCAATCAGTCCTTCTTCAGCTTTGACCAGTGTCTGTTTCTCCCTCAGCCAACACATTTAGCATCCTCAGGTCAATTCATGATTGGAGTGTAACAAGTGTTACTTTCTTGAGGTGACCTCACAGTATGCTTTACATATTTATATAATAATGTTCTCTCCTGACATATTTTCTGGCAATGTTCCAGGCAATCATCTCAAGACAATTATAGTCACCAAACTTGGTGTATGGATGGATCACAGCATACGTTTGTGTCAAGTATCGAAATAAGTCACACCAACATAGAGCCTTGAAATTCGCTCTGCTGGGAGCCAATTTCAAGGCTATGTTGGTGTGACTTTTGACATCCTTAGTGCATGATCAAACAAGGATCATTTTTGGGTGGTGAAATTTATGGACAGCAGCACTGTATTAAACATTTTGCATAGTCGATCATTGGAAATTATGCTGTCTGGCCATAGGTGAATAATGGTGTTGGTGGTGGTACACATACGGTTTATCTAGAGCTGTTTTTGGAGCTGCACAGCTGTTACAGTTATACAACATCAAGGATACACAGGTTACGCTGTATAAAAGCAGTATTTTTGCCAAAGGCATCTTCGATCTACAAATCCATAGCTTCCAGAAGGACTGGAAAGCTAGTTCCCATGCCACATTGTGCAGCAATGTCAGCAGTACTGCAGAGCAGTGAACCCCAGATTTGAGTTTTTCTCCGGTGTTTGCTGCCACAAAGTGCATAGTAATTTTCTTTAGTTTCATGCTTTGTCGATGGGTATATATGGGTGAACTCTGCTTTGGATTCATTCATAATGAGATTTAAAATTTTTAGTTTCCTTACAGCTAAGTTCGTCAAGGGGTTTCTTTTCTAGTGTGATAAGTTCATCAATGTGCTTCTTTCCTCATTTATGGAAGTCCACATCGTCAGCATATTCAATCTCTAACGGCATACCCAGGATCGATACCAGGGGTGGGGTTGGGGTGGTAGTCTTGTGAAATTTTCCCACACAGATTTCAATGCAGTAGCAAGGTAATAGGTGAAAAGCACAGGCTAAGAGCCGATTGATGTCTCAAACGCTACAGACTTCACTGACTTGACTCATACTCTCAGGTTGATGTCTGCAAGCAGCTTATGAGATATACTGTAACCCAATGATTCAACCAAATGGAAAATTATCGTGGATGGTTTGTGGAAGATTCACAATTGTCAAAATTGATTTCCATTTGCTAAATTTATGTACCTTTGACTCACTGACTATGGCTATATTTACAGGATCAGTACATGTCTAGCCCCTTGTCGGAGATGGCATGGCCCAGAAACACCACTCATTTCTTGAAGAAGCAACACTTTTTCGGTCTCGGTTCAAGTCAGGAACTGGCAAACCAGTCCAGCAACATTAAGATATCATCAATAATCTGGTTGAAGACTATCACACTGTATCACTAACAAAGACATATGTGCCATTGGTGTTGCTGATGTACCTTCTCCGTAAGTTGCTCGGACATTATGGGGAATTGTAAAGTCCAAATGGCATTTTATAGAACGGAAAAAGACAGACGTATGCACGTTTCCTTATTTCTGAACAATTTAAAATCAAACCTGGTCACAATGTTCCTGTGCGCATCTAGTATCTGCATAGTGAAAATGAAGTTGATTCAATGCAAATTTTATCACGTATGCTGATCAATGGGAGAAAGATATTACTTCAGCAAGACATTTTGTCATATTTAGAGGTGTTAGCTTCTAACTTTGTGGATAGATACCTTTTTTCATATCCTCCTCGTTGCTGGATAATATTGATTAAAGGCAAAACTTTCCATTGTAAATAATAGTAAATAATTTAAGATATGTTATCACCTTTCATATACAATAACCAAACTTATGTACCGATGTAATGTGTCCTAAATATATGTCCCATACCAAATGTTGGCCAATGTGACCTACTTTTCAAAGATCACTGAACATCATAGAAAATCAAGGAGCAGGCTGTATTTCAAGATCTTTTCATATTCGGTAACCAAATTTGGTGTGTGGATGCATTATAGGCTAATGGAGTGTACTATATCAAAAGTAGCTCAGTGTAACCTACCCTTCATGGTTCAGTGAACATCATTAAAAATGTTCCAGGCAATTATCTCAAGACAATTATAGTCACCAAACTTGGTGTATGGATGGATCGCAGCATACGTTTGTGTCAAGTATCGAAATAAGTCAGTGTGATCTGCTTTTCATAAGCTACTGAGCAAGTGGTATATAAATTAAGGCTGCTAGAACAGAAGACTGTCAGAACAGAGGAACACCGATCGGCGGCTACAGGAGGGAGGTGGGCTATCAGAACAGAGGTGTGATAATGTTGCAGCAGCTCGTCCGAACACCCATTTAGAGAGACACATCCTTAGTGATGTACCGATCACCTGTGATCAACCACACATTACATACAGACAGAGGCGTGATAACGTTGCAGCAAACCAAAAAACTAAAACTAAAAAACTTAAAAAGAACAACTAAAAAACTCCATTACCCCACTGTCCAGGAGAATCGCCGCATTATCGCCAGTCTCTCCTCTCTCTTCTCTCTTTTCCTGCAGGTTTTTTTTATGTGGTTCCCGTTGCTCCTATTTCTGTCATTGTACCCCTACACTAGTGCATACCTTTTTTTCAAAGCTGGGTACCATATCTAGGTGAGGTCTTTTGAGAGATTTAAACCATGGTTTAGTTCGGCGCCGTTATGAATGGAGCCAACGGGGAACCGATAACTAGCCCACAAATATTGACATTTATCTTTTATGAATTGTCGTGCAATAATAGCAAATAGATCAATTGGACTGATAACACACTGATAACTACATTTTGAAATTATTGACAATAGTCTACAGCAGTCTATAATATCTATGAATGTATGCTTACTGGTGTTACTGATGGCAATCTGTAGGCATAGGTTCCCTCTGCTCTGTGAAACTCGTGCGAAATCGTGAAATATTACTCCCAATCACATAGATTACACACTACAGTTCTTACCGAATTAATTTTTTCCTAACAGGATATTAATTTCAATTTCATATCATAGACAACGCATAATAGGTTATCAGCTAAATCTAGGTAATTTTTGTTTAATGCATGTGTGGTCGAGATGCCTAATGTGTTTTCATTATACGTTGAATTACACTTTAAAATTGCCGGTTCAAATCTCGCTATATATTTAAATGTCAAAAGGTATTGCCAGATAGTAGAGCACGCTGGACAGGCCTTAGTAAATGTAAAAAAAGTATTGCTACATAGTAGAGCATGCTGGACAGGCCTTAGTAAAGGTAAAAAAGTATTGCCAGATAGTAGAGCATGCTGGACAAGAACCGCACCCAGAACTATCTGCGGGGATGGGAATTTCCTGGACATGAGGAAAAAGATCCAACATCTTCCCTGGATAAAAACCTGGACAAGATGGAGAGGAAGTTGGTGGATGAGGTCATCAATCTGAAGGGGGTGAAGTTCTGCCTTGCTCTCAAGATCACCCTCGACAAGGAGAAGAATGACAGGACTGAGGTCACCACAGATCCCCTGTTCTGGTCTAAGCAGTGTGCCATTGTGAAGGCAAGAGATATTAACGAGGCTGTGAAGGAGGCCAAAGCCAAGGTGCTGCAAGGTCTTGAGAACTACACCCACGAGGTGCCTGGCTGGGCAGTCGACCAGGTTGATGCAATGTATCTCAGCATCGCCAGATATCAACCACTATGTGGTGGGTCCTACATCGATCTCCCCGCTTCGATTAAGCGAAAACGTGCCATGGTTAATGTCCAGAGCAAAGATGATGACCACTGTCTTCGCTGGTCTCTCTTGGCTGCTGCTTATCCTGCAGCCAGTAATCCCCAGTGGACATCGAAGTATTTAGGGCACTGGAACACCCTTGACTGCAGCGGTGTAGACTCTCCAACCCCTGTCCACAAGCTTAAGCATGTTGAGTGGCAGAATCGCCTGGCCATTAATGTTTTCGGGCATGACAAGGGTGTCTACCCACTGCATCTCAGTGAGGCTGATCCAATCATTCCAAAAACAAATCTGCTGCTTATCAAGAAGGGCAGCAAGCAACACTATACCTGGATTAAGGAACTGAATTGTCTGATCTATGATCAGAGTCAGTATAAAGGGAGAAAGCACTTCTCCACTGTTATTCTCGCGAAGACCTTCTCATCAGGCACAAACCGGAGTGCTGTGGCATCAGTAACAGACCAATGCGCATAAGAATGCCTACAGGGGACAGAAAGATGCTACAGTTCACCAACCACCACAAGCAACTCAAGGTACCATTCATCATCCATGCCGACTTTGAAGCCATAACAACCAAGATTGGGGGGATAGAGGCGGATCCGACAGCACACAGAAAATGCAACACCATGAGATCTGTGGGTTCTCATACAGTGTGGTCCGCTGTGACTGTGTCGGTGAACCACCAGTGCTGTAACGAGGAGAAGCTACAGCTAAGCACTTCCTGGGTCGATTGGCATGGGAAGAGGAGAAGATACGGCCGTGCTCGCCAACCCTAGGCTGATGGAGATGACTATAGAGGACTGGCGAGCTCATAAAACCATGTTCATTTGCCATGTGTGTGACAGACCATTAGATGGGGACAGTGGCAGAGATCACTGCCACATCACTGGTCTCTACCAGTGGGGAGGGGGGGGGCATGGCGGCACACAATGTGTGTAATCTAAAGGTGCGGCTCAACTCTAGGACCACCACCCTCCCGGTCATGTTCCACAACCTGTGCGGGTATAACTCTCACCTCATCATGCCTGCCATCTCCCAAACAGAGGGACAGATCAACTGCATCCCCAACAATATAGAGAAGTACATCTCCTTCAGGCTCTGTCAGCTGTGGTTTATCGACTCAGCCCAGTTCCTCCCAGCATCACTTAACACGCTGGTAGCTAGTTCCACAACGTGCCCACTTACAAAACAGTATGAACCTAACACTGCCACGCAGGAGCTCCTGTTCTGCAAGGGTGTATACCCCTATGAGCACATGGATGGGTGACACCATTTCAATGAGACATCTCTCCCACCTCAAGCTGGTTTCTACAGTAAACTCTCTGGTGAGGGAATATCTGACAGTGACTGCAACCACGCACAGGCTGTCTGGGCCTAGTTCGGCTGCCATACCATGGGAGACTATTATGACCTCTATCTGCAGTCTGACACTCTGCTCCTTGCAGATGTCTTTGAGAACTTCCGCATCACATGGATCCAGCACACTATTACACGAGCCCGGGGTTGCCCTGGGATGCACTTCTAAAGAAGACAGGTGTGGAGCTGGAGCTCCTCGCTGACTACAACATGCATCTCTTCATAGAGAAAGGACTCAGGGATGATGTTGGTGTATCAAAGGTCAGCAAACGTTATGTGATGGCAAACAACCCATACATAGCTGGTTAGAATCCACAACAGCCGACAAGCCGCATCATATATCTGGACGCTAATAATCTCTATGGCTGGGCAATGTGCCAACACCTACCCACTTGGGGGGGTGGGGGGGGGGGGTGAGTGGGTGGAAGACATTGATGTCAAAGAGATTACACAGCATCACAATGGTGATGAAAAGGGCCACATCCTAGAGGTTGGCCTTGAGTGCCCACAAGAGCTGTATGTCATGCACAATGACTACCCTCTGGCGCCTGAACAGATGAAGGTGAAGGGAGAGTGGCTCTCAGAGTATCAGGGTGCATTGGGCGAGTCGATAGCGGAGACGGCAGCAGAAAAAACTGGTGCCTAACCTGAGAGACAAATACATTCTCCACTACCGCAACCTGAAGTTCTACCTCAGCCTGGGTATGAGGTTGAAGAAGGTGCACAGGGTTCTACGCTTCAATCAGTCGCTGTTGATGGAGCCTTACATCTGACTCAATACAGGGCTCTGTAAGAAGGCCAACAGTGACTTTGAGAAGGATCTCTACAAGCTGATGAATAGCGCTGTCTTCGGTAAGACCATGGAGAATTTGTGCAAGCGAGTGGATGTCAAGCTAGTGTGGTCATCCAAGGAGGACAAGCTGCGCCGCCTAATAGCCAAGCCCAACTTCTCCCGGGCAAAGGTGTTCGATGATGATCTAGCTGCTCTCCACATGTACAAGATGAACCTGCTGCTGAACCGCCCTGTCTATGTGGGAATGTCCATCATGGACCTCTCGAAAAACCTCATGTATGACTTCTACTACAACCAGCTGAAGCCATAGGCTCGTCTATATCTGGGAGACTTCCTGTACCAGCTCTTTTGCCTGCAGTGTTGGTAGCGTTGTACCATTGGTGGATATGAAGGATGCGATAGAGGCATCAAGCATGAAATCCCAACAACAGCTGAGAAGGTAACGCAGGGGACCTGTGTCAGTGCCTGCACTGGCTAGCACCTCGAGTATCCATATGATGCATGCTCGAGCAGTCATGCTTATTGTGTGATCTTAAACAGCAGGTTGAACACCCCTGACTTCTTCACCTCGGATAGTTGGAGGCTGGCAGTAGCACCAGTTGCGCCACCCACCATGATATAGCTCAGGTGCCCACCTTGAGATTCTCCCCATCTCGTTGGAATGAGCTCCGTGGTTTCAGGAGATCATTAATCAGGTCCTGTGCGTAGGACTCGGCCATAACCTTGATGGCACCAGCCTCATCGACTCCAAGCATCCCTCGCATCACTGCCCTGTCTTTGATGCCCATCCCCTTGTATACAGTCTTGGCCTTATTGATGGTGGATTGTACTAGCATGTCAGTGTTTCCTAAGGAAGGAGATAGGGCAACAGTGTCGTTTGTCATCCAGCACTCTGTGCATCGGAACGACAATTGGAACGATGGTAGCACTGGCTTACAGAGATGCTTGTGTCATGGGGGTTGGGATGACATGCACAGCTGAGTTGATGTCAGTGTTAAACCAAACGTGGACATTGGGGGAACTCCCCATGACTATCATGTTGTTATAACCCCTGCCCACCAGGTCCTCGATGTTCACGATCAGGTTGCTCGGAATAAATCGCAGGTGTGGAGATAAGGCTTGCTGAAACATGGCAATGGGGCTGCTAGGGTCTGCAATGATGATCATATCCTCGACGAGACTGCTGAACATAGCCTGCACCTCTTTGCTACTCACCCCGTCTATAGAGTGGCACAGCTTGGTCTGGGCCATCAGAAGACAATAACATAATGCTTCTAATGACTGGTTGATTCGACCGATTCCTGAGGGTGTAAGCCCTGAGCTTGTGTGTGGGATAACATATTTCCAGGCATCTTGGTGGTCTTGCCTGATGCCAGTTATGTGCATATTCTGCACCCTCACTCCGGGCTCTGAGTCTGGATTGAATGAGAATGTCACTGTCTTCTGATGACCGATTTTTCGGGGTGTTTGATAGGGGAATCCTGAGTAGTCTCGTCTCGGATCACCATACATAATGCCTAGACTGCTGTTGTCTCCACCATGGAAACGATAGTCTGAGTTGGCGTTGAACTCTCGCTGGAGTCTACTGGCTGCTGAGAGGCTGTAGCTAGTGGTGCCGACAGGCTGCAGATCGAAATCATTCATATCAGGCAGGCTTGTGCCCAGCTCATGGAGGATTCGTCTCACCATGTAGTACACATGGAATCCGAGATAGCTGGCAATGAGCACAGCTTCGGGTGTACCAGAATAGGAGTGCAGCAAACCCGCACAGACGCCGCATCCTGCTGTGGCACACCACATGGCAAAGTTCAACTGTTGGTTCCAGAACGTGAGATTCCGACCTGCCATCCAGGTGAGAGCTTTCTTCGCATCCTTGATGGTAATTGTGAGGTTGGTAAGTGGCCGTGGATTGATGGAGTAGCTGATGCGGGACTTCCCGTCCACTGTGATAAAAATAGTTGTTAGGTCCAGTATGTCATCCAGGAGACCACGTAGTCCAGATCTCGAGTGGGTCCAGAGTGTATCCAAGAGGAGCAGTTGGCTCTGGTCGATTGTCATGAGGTTCGTCGGGAATGCCATCTATAGTAGTCATCTTAAAGCCACTGTTCCAGCCGCGGACGCAACATACTATTTGGCACCGTAGAGATCTTCGATGTGGCCCCGCTGCAGCATCTCGTTTTTTAACTCCTCCATGTCCACCCGCCCACTGGCGCCTTTGAGGTATTGCTTACACACTTTGGGTTTCTCTGTATGGTACATAGTTTGGAGTTTCAATATATGGTGGTAATCTTCATCACTGACCTGCCCATCCTCAAAGGCTTTTCTGACAGACTCGTCGATAGCCCGTAGGCTGCTCTGTGCCAGTGTTACATACTTAGCATGCTTCTCCAGCTTCCTAGTGATCTGATGGTGTCCAACCGCCAAGCCGATGGCCAGGACAGTAGCAGCAACGGTCACTCCATATAGCGACCATAGCACCCATCACTGTAGCGAGGGTGGCGACGGCGGCGACACCAGTACTGGCTCCAATCACACCCACAGCTGTAGTTGTGCATGCTAGACTGTTGTAGGCTGTTTTTTGCCTGCGTGTTCTGCGGTACTTTTCTGTCTCGTGGATGAGATTCTGTCTGATGGTGTCAATCTGCTGGAGTCGCCAGCCTTGGACTGTACCACCCACCTCAGCTGCCAGGGTGGGATATAGTTCAGACTGCTTTCGCCACTACGATGGTATACCTAGTTCTTAAACTCGTGTCATCACCTGTAGGATCTTCTGATAAGTTATTGTGGGGTTCATCGTGGAGAGCCTGGCAAACCGAACAAGCTTGTTGGTGTGGAGACATACCTCCCTCAAACACCCCTCATCCAGCATAATGTCAGGGACCAGTTGATTTCGCAGCCGTGACATCTGGAACTTCACCTTGTCACTCTGATAGTAACCCACCGTTGGTGAAATTTCTTGGAGTTATACACCTGCACCCTCTCCTCTTCCCACTGCAAGACTTCTACAGACTCATCACACTCGTCATCCAAGTAGTCATACAAGTTTGGCCCTATGACACCCTCCTCCTGCCGGATGAGGCTCTCTCATTCTTGGACAGAGTTGTAGTCCCTTTGTCTCCTTGCCTCTCTGGCGTTCTGTTCATACCAGCTCGCCCGCTGCAGTCACTCGCCTTCTTGTCGACAACACATTTCCTGTACCACTATATCTACCATCAGGGAGAAGGTGTGTGGCTGCTTCTCTATCTCCTTTTTCAACATCTCGGTGAATGCCTGATAGGTCTGAGATGATATCATGATGATAGGTCAATAAGTAGTAGCATAAACTCTAATTGGGCATCCAACAGACCATCCATGCTGGCATATAAACTAATTGTGGAGCTGTCAAACAGGTGATTTACGTCGGTGAACATGTTAAGGCTGATCGCTTTCCACAGTTTGTTGGTGGCTCCTGGCAGATATTCTATCATGTCTAACCCTACTTCAGTCAGTGAGCTGTGGTAGATACTTCCCAGTGGCGGATGTAACACATCGATGTGTACGAACGTGGTGAAATGCTGAGCTACCGTGAAGAGAACCCATTCTGTGCGATACTGAACCGCACGTCTACCAACTAGGGATGGTCTGATAACATTCTCCCCATTTTGGAGTAGCAATCGGACAATCAGCTGTGCTCCGTTTAAACCATATTGGAGGACGTACGACTTGCCTTTCATTAACCTTGGCGACATCAAAGTCGTACTCGTCCACCAGATCAGCAGCTAGACCAGTTGAGTGAGCAAATATGGGCTTCATTGTATATATACAATGGAGCCCATATTTGCTCACTCAACAGGTCTAGCTGGTGATCTGGTGGACGAGTACGACGTTGATGTCGCCAAGGTTAATGAAAGGCAAGTCATACGTCCTCCAATATGTAGCAGACTCCAAGACATTCTCCCTCCTTCCCATCGGTGGAGATGGTGTAGAGCTGCTCACTGACCTAAATGATGTCTTGAAGGAATGTCTGGGTTGAGAGAGGGATGGGGAAAAATAGTGTTCTGCTATGACTTCCCGAAGAAGCAGTTGATCCTCCACACCCTGATAGAGCAGTCACTGGACAAGGTTGAGGATGTTAACACTTTGGACGCTGATCTCAGTTTTCATGTCTTAGAGCCGACTGTGAAGCATGCCCCGCCGATGTGACATGATGGTCTGGTGTTGACCCTGGTGAAACAGCTGCAGGTAATCTTCGAAAAGAACGTGGTGCGGTACCGTGCTGGACCTGGTGGTAATTGGCGAGCGTGGGTGCCACTATATAGACCTCCAGCAGTTATTGACCTGGAGGTCACGCCCCTCTCTACTGTTGTGAAGAAAGATGGCATGGTTCGGAAGCTTTGTAACAGGTGGACATCTTTCCTGACCTATATAGATGGTACAACCGTAGGATTGGAGTCATTGGAGGAAAGCTCCTGCTGCGTCACCCCTTTAATGGACCAGAGGAAGCTATCAATATTTAGGAGGTTGTCTTACAGGTTGAGGGTGTGTCGCACTCCTCGAAGGTGAACGGCTCAGCGAAGCTGCTCGAGCATGTCGGACTCACAAGTCCACAAACAACACCCATTGTTCTAGAGCTCTGGCTTCTAGCTGGTGGTAAAGTGAAGCAGATAAGACCTTCCCCAGATGGGATGAAGATCGGCATCGAGGCCGGCACAGGGCTCGATCTGACACAGATATTTATTGAGGGGTTCACCTTGTTCGGTTTAACCCTCCATGTATAGGATGCTGGTTATTCTACTGTTCATAGCTGTGGTGGCTGCATCACAGACAGCCATGATATTAGATGCCAAGTGGGCCCACTTCCGAGACGAGCCTCAGTACAATCCCTTTCGCGACCATCTGGGGAAAAATATCTACAACCGATTTCACCCACGTGAGGAAATTGAGTCTGTCTGCCACTTCTATGGTGTAGAAAGGTCTGGACGTGGTTGTCTGCAGCCGATGCGGCACCAGATCCTCTGTGTCACTTGTGAACATGCCAGAGTCTGCCATGGTGCAGATGGTAGGCACTTTAGCGTTCTGCCAAGTGAGCATTGCCAAGGCAGCTGGAAGGGCCTGTTGGCAATCGCTTCATGCCGATGTGATACTGGTCGTGACTACGTGTTTGCCTGAGCAGCCTCATCGAGATGTTATTGTTCTAACTTGATAGCATCACTGTAGACCGACTGCCCAGGTCATGTAAATACTTCCATAATTCCATTAATGCCATTTCTGTCAGTGGATAGCTTCTTAACTCTTGTATTGTTGGTGGATTTCAGGCGAGTAACTCGTCTGCTACTGTTAGGATTATTAGGTCAGGAGAAGCTCTCCAGGACTCATGCGATCTATTTGCATAGTCGCCCAGGTTATGCAATGATCTTGCCACCTTTTCCCGCCATGCCGCACAGCATACACCATGCATGTAATTCAATAGTTCTTAGGGGTAACCCATGGTACACAACGTTGATCAGATTCGTCTCTGGAAGATTAGACCCCATAATGTGTGGTTGATCACAGGTGATCAGTCTACCATGTAGAATGTGTGTCTCTAAATGGGCATTCAGACCATGTAATGTGTGGTTGATCACAGGTGAGTGGTATACCACTAAGGATGTGTCTCTCTAAATGGGTGTCCGTACGCGCTGCTGCAACATTATCACGTCTCTGTTCTGACAGCCCGCCTCCCTCCTGTAGCCGCCGAGCGGCGATCCGCTGTTCTGACAGTCTTCTGTTCTAGCAGCCTTAATTTATATACTACTGAGCATAAGTACAATTTTTGTCCAGGCTGCAGTTTGAAGAGGTTTTCGTATACTGTAATTAAACTTGTTATATAGATGTATTGTACCCTAAATATGTGTAGAACAGTGTGATCTACTTTTTACAGTGCACTGATCATCACAGTAGATTCCTGTCCTGGCTGTAGTTTCAACAGTTATTTGTATGCAGTAACCAAAATTGGTTTATGGATACATTGTATCCTAATATAGGTCACATGCAAAAAGTAGGTCATCCTACTTTCAGTTAGTCACTAGATTGAAAATGCATGTCTGGGTTGTAGCTTCAAGAGTGTATCATATGCGGTAACCAAACTTAAACTAAACGTTTAGCAGTTCAATGAACATGAAATAAATTGTTTCCATGTGTGTCTTCTCCAAATTCTTTCACATATGATGCCAAAACGTGCAGGCTTTCTCTAAAGTTGAACAATTCCAGGACCTTATTTAGGCAAATGGTCGTCGTGCCTGTATTGGCCAAGTACCCCCCTCCCCCCAGTAGCCTGGGATATACCAGCATCCTGGATGTCAGGGTTGATTGTATCGATATCTAATGTAGATAAAACAGAATGAATGCAAAATTAGTAACCTAACAGATATTTGTTCATTGTTAGATGATAAACAGAAGGCAAATATTGTGTTGTAAAAATAGCTTCTCTTCCGAAAACTTATCTTGTAGAAACTGTACATGTATCTGCATGCTGTTAATAGAATGTATATACAAAGGACCTTTCCAAGTTTATCCATCCATCATATGACGTCATAATCAACTATATGACGTGTACGATGACGTCATGATCATGACATCATGAATGACTCGATATAATCTGTCTTTAACGCTTAATAGTCCGGCACGTGGTAGGAATTGTATGGCTTTACAATTTAATAAATATTCGTTTGAATACTTTGAAACTAATTTGACTGGACGTTGTTGGTACCATAGACAGCAACCGTGCCCAGTCAAATTAGTTTCAAAATATTTAAACTTTACTTCTATAGAGATCTGGAAATTTCTAGTCAGGGAGTTCAGCGATTGATCGATCCCAACATGGACGAGGTGTGGGTGGAGCTTAGATAGAGATGGGCGGGGCATAGCTAAAATGGAAACGTCCATTATGAATCCGTTCATAGAATGTCAAAGACCAAGTTAGATTCGCTAAGACCGACAGGCATTATGGCCGGAAATTCTTTACAGCTCTAACAGATATGATATCATATCATCATAGACAGCAAACTTGGGGGTATAGGAGCATCTTCGGGCATAACTGTGAGGCGTATTACAAGTGCTATTTTTCATGTTCATGCAACATTAGAGGGAGGGGTTGGGAGGGGGAAAGGGGGATATGTGTAGACTTTGTTTTGTGCATATATCATATTTGTGGATGTTTTCAGTTGTTATGAAACTCTGTGATAGTGAGCTGGGTATTGTGATAGAAGTCATGTGTCATGGCATTCAGCTGCATTCTGCATATATATGTTACATTTAATAAATTCTCTTTTTAAAAGATATTTTCGTGTACTTTTCTGTCTGTAAATATTTCGATAGTTCTCTTTTGCATGTAATCCATTCAACTTGCAGAGATTTGTTTTGTGTGTATATGGACGGATTGCATTCGTCTGTGTGTCCGTCTATCCACTTGTGAACACATCTCTTCTTAAAGTTTAGTCGCGATTCTTTTGAAACTTTGTAAGTGTTATCATTACCACCTGAAGATATGCATGTGGTATCCGTATGACTGTACGTCCATCCGTATGTCCAGAATGTATGTCAACCTGTCTGTCCATCCATCTCTAACACTCATTTCTTGTCAACGCAACTTTCGTTACCACCTGAATATGTACATGCGCTGTACGGATGCCTGTATATCCGTTCATCTGCCCAGACTGTATATCCGCCAGGTCATCACTGCCAATCATTTCGTGGGCGGGTGGGGGTGGTGGGTGGGTTTTGGAGCGGGGGGCGTGGATATGACACGTGTTGGGTCTTTTGGTTACTAGTGTGAGGAAGGGAGGGAGGGAGGAAGGGAGGGGGAGGTGTGCATAGTGTAGGTAAATCATTTATATGAACTAAGAAAGTAATGAGCCAAGAATTGATCCTTGTGGAACACCGCAATCTACATGTGCTGGATGAGAAAAGTGGGCATTGTATAGAACATATTGTGCCCTGTCAGACAGGTATGACCTAAACCGTCAAGTGCCTCTCCCCTGATACCATAATAATATAATTTATTCAGGAGGATTTGAAGGCCAATCGTATCAAATGCTTTTGAAAGATCCAAGAAAATGACAATAACGTGTTGCTTAATTTCTATAAATTTTTTATAATATATCTATTAATGCCAGCATAATAGTGTTTCTTTCTGAATCCATATTGTCTGGAACGTAGTAGGACAATTTTGTATTTATCTGAATAAACAGTTATACATAACTTACATAGGTATTTCTAGTAATTTTGAGAATAGGGGTAATATTGACAAGGCCTATAACACACATTTCCCACGTTCATGCCATTATGCCGAGATTCCCCTAAATAAACGCAACTGCTGGCTGCCAACGCCGCCAACAAGCAGCTGACTGACCCCGCGTCGATTTACTATTGCACAAGAATCCATCGCAATTTAAACCGTTCCTATGATAAAACTAAAATCACTATAATATATAGGTCATATATCAGGGGAACGCGCATTCAATTGCCTAACAATCAATCTATTGTTTTTCTATATTTTTGTAAAATTTCCACTGAGTTATTTGCGTATATAAAATACACCATTCTTCTTCTTCTTTTCGATCGCTGGTATCACACTTGGAGAGCCGTTCTCAAGATGAAATCTGTGGTTTTTTGCAGTTCTTCCACAGGCCTATACAGCTTTTCAAGAAAAGAGGTTGACAAAGGCCAGATCTCTTCTCTCAGCAGCTGATACGTATTGCAACATTGAAGTATGTGCTCTGTGGTCTGTTCTGCTTCTCCACAAGGACAAGCGGGCGATGTCGTAAGGTGGAACCGCCTGTACATGTGTTGGTTTAGTCTGTTGTGTCCAGTTCTGAGACGAAAAATGGTCACTTGCTCTGGCCTCGAGAGATAATGGTAGGCATCTTCTGATTGAGGTGAAATATAGAGTGACTTGATGATAGTCTTCATCTCTGTATGTGTAACCATCCTTTCTGTCTGATTCTCTACTACACCCACCTTTGCCATCATTTCCTTAGACTCCACATTGTGAGGGGATCCACTGCAGTGCTATCCGAAAGCATTTGATGGTTTGTAGTGCTTCTTCAAGTTGTGGCAGCTTACCTTTGGTGATAGCTTCAAGGACGGAGCGGGCATCAGATAAAAAGACAATCTGTGCAAATATATCTATTTGTGCTGTCAACATTTCTTGGTGTTTCCTTTGAAGTGCTTTTGTCTCTTTCACAAAACTTGATCTTTTAAGTCTTCCTGATGACAGCTGTGCTTGCCTGATCTTCATCGGGTGGTTGTTGAACGATTTGAACTTTGCAGTTTGGATCAGTGCTTTGCATTCCCTTCCTTTACTAAGGGGGGGGGGGTTGCCTGCTGTCTGCTCCATTTATTCTATTGGTGTTGATCTCATTCCATCAGTGATGGTGCGCAGTGCCTGGTTTTGTACTCTGTCGAGGTTCTGTTGATGAGATTTAGCTGCTGTCATCCACGAGCTGGATCCATACTCAAGGTGTGGTCGTACGGCACCTAGTAGATGGTCTTGAGGATCCTTTCATTGGCACCCCACTTTATTCCTGCCAGCTTCCTCATGATGTTTAGCTTTCTTCTGGCCTTTGCCTCCGCATTCTGGATGTGCTCCTTCCCTGTTAATCTTCTGTCATAGGTGACTCCCAGGTATGTCTACTGGTCCTCGTACTCGAGTGGAGTACCGCCCAGTGTCAGATTGCCAACCTTGGTTTTGGTGGACAATGAGAATAGCATGGCTGATGATTTTTCTTTGTTGATGGTAATACACCAGCGATTGGCCCAAGCTGTAATTCTGTCCAAGGCGGGCTGCATGCTGTACGTGGCAGTCGTTGTGTACTCCATTAAATATAGATTCATTAAATCAAGTGGACAATAGCGGCTATTTTAAATTGCAATCAACTGTATTAGATTTTACAAGACTTTAAAAATTAATACAGAAATGTATAGAAAATCGGCTTGTCTTTCCAATGATGTATGACTTCAATAATATTATGAACTTAGGTCTTCACATAAACTGCTTCAAGTTACCCGGGGCATTAAGATTAGAAAATATTTAGAAGTATTTTGTGACGATCGTCTATTTCTGAGCCACCATTTTATTTTGATATTTGCAGGCGCCATTATTTGGAAATTTATTGTTCTCGCATCTGCCCAATGTTAGGTAGAATGGTTTTATACTGGACTTAGCGCGACCGCGAGAACAACAAAACCCCAAAAATAGGCGGCTACAAAAATCCATGTAAAAAGGTGGCTCAGAAGAAGACGATTGTCACTGAAATTTCCTAATGTTATTGCTTCAGGATAACTTTAAAGTGTGTTGCATCTGATTGTAATAATACACCATACTGTTTGTCGGCTATCACAGTTATCAGCCAGAAGTGGTATGCGCAATGCATTCTGGGAAGGTATTTTCCCAAAAATAAGCTAATGTGGAAAAGGTCTATTGCTAAATGCTTTATACAGAGGAGTGGCACGTGCAATTGTCGCCATTGATGCAAATACTCCCTGTGTAAGAGAAGAGATTGCAACAATGGTTTAATTGTAATAGAATTCCTGATGAGCATACTTTGAAGAGTGGTCATTTAAACATATCAATACCTGTACTCTTTATGGTCACACAGTACAAACATAATTGATCTTTATCACCAATGTCGAAATTTTCTTAAAACTCGAAAGTATCTTTGAAGGGGAACACAAGACGGGTTGCCATCGTTTGCATAAAACACGCAGGTCTATCACAGAGCCAATATTTAAGCTACTTTGTAAAGATTTCATGCAACATTTATATATAAATCCGATTAAAATGCTGTTAAAAACGCCATGTTACTATAATATTGTACGAGTTAATTAAACTCATGACGTCATAGGTTGAATCGCATCCGACAAGAACCACGATAACGGCATTCTGAAGACAGGAGTGCATGCATTTGGATGGTGATATCTCTGTCGGTGATAATGCCATCGACATCATTTATATATGTACAGATTGAAGAGATTTAGACGCTTATCACACTATCTCAAATTTATGGAATATATTTGTTGTTTTCATAAATTAGTTGCTGAAACTTAAGATGGCCATTTTCTGTGAAGATGCCTGTCAATTACATGAATATTACAATATCTCAGGAAGTTTTGTGGCTAGTATGAAAACATAAGTACCTAAAGATGTATTGGGATGTATGTAAGAACTATTTAAACTCTCATATTAATAGATGAAACTTTAATAACATTATCTGCCGTAGCGCCAGTGAGAGTGTTGATTCAAAAGTGGCAATTGTACTGATATACCGATTCTATCGCGTCGTTCATTTATCTCAAGGTCAAAACTTGATGTCAAAATCAGCACCATCAGAGAAATCAGACAAAGGACTGTTATTATATAGTCTTCAACATTTCCGCAAATATAGTTTATATATTCCTAAACCCCTTATCAAAGGCAATTCGCAATTTTATTGCGATAGCGTTGGATGACAGCGAGCAAAATGTTCAACATATGACGTCATATGCCTCATCCAGGAATAGAAATTTAACTAATGTATCACATATTTAAATAACGAAGATATATATTTCTAATTTGAGCGCAGAGCATACAATTTTATTTTTGAAAACGTTAGTGTCTGTAGATTCATTTTATACAAAGTAGTCTAGAGGGTCTGGCACTCCCCTAGAAGTAGTTTATACAATTATTCGCTTATGGATTTATAATCAATAGCATTTTGTTTATAAGACACCTATATCATATACATATCAACAGCACAGCTCAGATATAACGTAACATGTTTTCAAAACAACCCGCACTGTTGAACATTTTGAACACAGTCGACCTTTCCAGGTTATCCATCAATCATATGGCGTCATAATCAACTATGTAACGAATAACGTAGATAAGCATGCCACGAATGCTTAATTATTGAAGACGGACTAAGCGTTGCTGTACGAATTGTATGGCTTTACTATTCAATAAACATGCTGTTGAATATTTTGAAACTAATTTGACTGGGCGGTTGCTGCCAAAGGCAGCAACAGTCTCCAGTTAAATTAGTTTTAAAATATTCAACAGCTTACATGCATAGTTTTCTGGTTCAGGGATCGATCGATCCCAACATGGGCGATGTGTGGGTGGCGCTCAGCTAGAGATGGGCGTGGTATAGCAAAAACCCACCTGGATTGCACCATTTGTGACACTACCTTCAAATCCCATTATGTGCAACATATTGAACAGAACATTACTTATTAATTAACTTGTTTCTGTTTTTTGATCTGGAAACATAATTAATGCATGAGCTGCATGGCCTACTGTAGTTGGCGTTAAAGATATTCCGTCTCCAGCCAACTTCCCACAATGCATTGTGCTTACTACTGTTTGACGTTAACCGGAACCTGTACCAGGAACAGTGTTCCGGTTAATGCTAAACTGTAGTAAGCACAATGCATTGTGGGAAGTTGGCTGAAGACCGAATAGATGCGATACTGGTACAGACTTTAGATTGTATGGGTCTGATAAAGATGCCACGCATCTGCCAACATCGATTAAAGATATCACAGTATTTGAATTGATCCGTCTTTTAATAGAATGTTTTATCCAAAATATAAATAAATAATCGAACATTAAACAAGGAAACATTTTCGTAGACATATTGTATTAATTATGCAAGTGTTTTGATTGGGTGACCTGCGCGACCCTACCTTGCGTTCCATAGGGAAAACGCTCAAGAGCGCTCTGCACGTGCAAAATCGGCTTTTCTCGTTTTGTGTATTATATGATATAATTAATGCGAAAACAGCAGATTGTCAATAGTTTGCGGATTAGCAAACGTTTTGGATTGTTTTCCTTACGGAACGCAATACGGGTATTTCGCGAGCCAATCAAGGGAAATACAATTTGTATTTCACTAAGCGAAGCAAAGGAAATACATTGTTTGCGCAGGTCATACCAGCCTGTACATCCTGCAAAACACTTGTATAGCAAATGTATTACCAGACAGAGCGGTGAATTAATTACAGTCATCACAGCAACAAATTAATTAGCCATCAAACTAATGTGCATTTCACAGTACACTAACATATGTCGTCTTCCAGTGTGACGAGCGATCAAAATATCGATGTGAAATCGATTAGTCATAACTTTGATTATAGTAAATTGCATTGTGTGATTGAAAGAATGCATTCGGCCGATAATCACAGCCCAATATTGAATACTCGCAAAGCATTAGTAAAGACGCCATTTAATAACTAAAGCGGACAGTAATTAGATGCCATTCTAATGGCCAGACGTACGGTATCACAGTTGGGTTGCACTGTACAACAAAATCAAGCATTTCACGTGGGGTATAGGCCTATCATCGTAAAGGCGTATATCCTCCTCGCACGTGATGCTCAAATTCGCCATTTGTACAGTGACCTTACAGTGCATAACGGAGATACTGAAGCATATACACGTCAGATATCTAGTCCAATCAAATAAGAGCCGTGTGATCTCAACTTTGGACAATAATATGCTATATTGACCTTTTTAGCTCTCTGTCCATCTGTCATAGACAATGGTGGTGTGTTTCTTTATTTCCTAATGGATTTAGATCAAACCGGGTCAAATGATGATATTGGCATCTAGTATCTGCACTGCAGAAAAGAAACTGATTTGGCAATAACGAGTGGTGTTTCTCACGGATATGTATTGGGCCCAGTATTATTCCTCCTGTTCGTAAACAACCTTCCGATACCGTCTTCTCGACAGCCAAACGTTTTGCTGATGACGCTAAACTATGCAGGATTATTAATAATGTATCAGATTGCCACATTCTTCAACAATATTGATTTTAATCCTGACATTATTGAATCCGTATTAGTTGAGGAACCGTTCAGCGCTAGTGACCATATGTGTGTCAACTTAAATTACCTGTTCCACGAATCAGCCTAGCTAATCGGAAAATTTATCTCTACTCAAAAGGTGACTACGAGTCCTTTAACAAAGCTGTTGGAGACATTGACTGGAATACGGTCTTAGAGAACCAGTTTGTCAATGAGAAATGGGAGACTTTCAGATCATAATATACCAAGACTTATGCGACAAATTCATCCCAGCAAAGACAGTAAAATGCGGACAGAGACATAAGCCTCCATGGTCGCTACACCAATGTGAAACGAGCAAAGAAAAGGAAGCGTAAAGGCTGGGTCAAAGCAAGAATTTCAGGATTATCAGTAGACTACATTCTACACGACAAAGAAACACACAGAGTAGAAATAACTCGTAAGGCACAGGCTGACTATAAAGAATCATTAGCCATGCGAATCAAAGATGATCCAAAACGTTTTTACAACTACTGCAGACATTTCACAAGGTCATCAGCGACAGTAGACACGCTACAATCGAATGGCAAACATATCACAGATGACAGTAAAAAGCAAATCTACTTAACGATTTCTTCATATCAGTTCACGGCCAAGAGACAGATGAACCATGTTCTCTCCCAACAATATCTACCTATATCAGCAGCTGCGTGTACAACATGAATATCACAGTAAAACAGGTCAAGTACGAGCTCTGTACGCTGAAAAGAAATAAAGCAGTAGGGCCAGATGGGATCCACGTGAATGTGCTTCGCGAAGTTCATGAATTTGAGGTACCACTTACAAATATCTTCAACTTATCTCTACAATCTGGCACAATTCCACAAGACTGGAGGGGCGTAAATGTGACGACGATTGAAAAAGGAATCTCATCTCTCACCAAATAACTATCGACCTGTAGCTGTAACCAGCCAAATATGCAAGCTAATGGAAAGACTTGTACTCGACGCACTGTGGCACCACATCGACGATAATCAGCTAATATCTTGCCATCAGCATGGCGTTCAGAAGAGATGTGCTTGTATCACGCAACTCATTGAGTGCATGTCAGATTGGTTCTCGGCTTACAATGATAGCAAACAAACTGATGCAATTTATTTATATTTCAACAAAGCGTTTTGATACAGTACCACATGCACGCCTCATACATAAACTTCAACATTTATGAGTAAAGGGACACATTCTACTATGGATCAAATCTTTCCTATCACATAGACGGCAACGAGTTATTTTAAGAAATGGACATTCAGACTGGAAACCCATTACAAGCGGTGTGCCACAGGGTTCTTTCATGGGCCCTGTACTTTGCCTGCTATTCGCTAACGACGTTACAGCTCTGTAAAGTCAACGGCCAAGCTCTTTGCAGACGACACCAAGCTCTACAGCATAATCAATGATGAAAGCGACTGCGAACTCCTTCAAAATTACCTAAACCCACTCACTGCTTGGTCTAAAATATGGCTATTGAGATTCAATGCTGAAAATTGTATCGTCCTAAGAATCAAATCATCTACACATTTTTTGTACTCGCTCAACGGACATTACTTAAAAGAGGAAACGGAACAGTGAGACTTAAGGCATTTTATTTTCTAACACTCTGAATCCATCTCCTCATATTACAACCATAGTAAACAAAGCCAAGCAGAAAATCGGAATGATCAAAAGATACTTCAACAACAGATCAACAAATATAATCACAACATAATTCAACTCCATCCTTAGACCTTCACTAGAATATGGATCTATAGATTTGTATCCACATCTCTTCAAAGATTAACAACCATTAAGAAAAGCTGCAGAAACTGCCATAAACTGTGCCACGAAATTCCTACCACTACACTAGAGGACAGAGGAAGACGTACAGATCTCATCGAAACCTACAAATACCGTAGTGGCTAATACACCACAGATGTAACAACACTCTTCTTGCGACCTCTATGGGACCAACGAGGACATTCGTTCAAACCTTTTAAACGACGATGCAACACAGATCTAGCTAAAAATTTCTTTCCATCCAGAGTAGTCGAGGACTGGAATATCTACAAAAATCTGTCGTATGCACATATACAGTGGAAGTTTCAAAAGAAAACTGAGAGCTGTTGCCCTTGGCGAAGACAGCTAACCCACCAAGTATCCAAGTAAGTAACCCACTCTCTGCATGGTCCTACAATTATTAAACACTTTTTACCTCTGTCATTGGACCAATACTCAATCACTTGGAACCCACACTTTATTAGAGACATACCATCGATAGAGAGGGTGCAAACTCTGTGCCACAAACCTTGCCGGGATTATATAAGGCAAGGGTGAATTTTGCCATGGAAACCAATAGAAACTTATTTAATTAAACCCCTTTTGTTATCTTTCGAGTGATTTATATCAAATTTGATCAAAATGATTATATAGGGGTCTAATATTTACACTGTGTAAATGAAGTCGATCCAATCTCAAACATCATGGGTCAAGTTCGACTGGCTAACGATAGTTAGCTATAGCTAACTAGATCCCACTCGAACTTGGAATAGTTAACTAGCTAGTCAACTATAGTCAACCGAGGACATATAGATTAGTATAGATAAGTCTATGATAAAAACAGATGATAGAAATGTTAATAGAGACTGGTACCCAGCTCCAAATTTTCTGCAATAGTAATTCAATGGGGAATCGAGTACCAACAAACTATAATTAACTATCCAGCACTCGGCTGAACTATCCAGCACTCGGCTGGGAATTGCAAATGTACATGTTCAGTAAACTAGCAAACTGACTTGGTTAACCAGTCGAGCTTGACCAAAGTTACGCAACATGAAATCTTTTTTCAAGTATGGAGCCCAATTTGGAAAGAAATCACTGTGGTGGCATGCTTTGACATATACCGACTTCGGCCTTGGCAGATGAGTACCTCTGGACATAATCTACGACCTATGTAAGAACTATGGTCAGTTTGACATACTTTCTGGATTGTATATGTCAAATGTGAATTTTGCCATTGGCACAATACAAAATTATTCAGTCATGCATTTTTGTCATCTTTTGACCATTTTATAACAAATCCGGTCAAAATGATCGTATTATATTATATTACTCGTACACCTTTCTCGCTTTGAAATTCCATGACGTTTCCGTGACCTTTCATGATCAAAATGTCATGACCTGCAAGAATTCGCCTTTCCAGCATATCCATCTAAATGATTGTAATTGTATCAGTCTTTGTGATTCTAATCCTGTAGAGCGGGATTTACTCAAATTTGCTAAATATTTATTAGGCGTAAGCAAAAGAACAGTGAATGCTACAGTTTGAGGTGGCACAGGCCAACTCACTGTATTAACAACACTCCTCTTGCAAGCAGTCAAATTTTGGTTTCGGTATGAAAGGAATATTTAGAATCCTATGCGTCTCTTAACAGTCGCACTAATGTACCTTTCCTGTTTTAGGTACGCCCCGCCCATCTCTAGCTAAGCTCCACCCACACATCGCTCGTTTTGGGATCGATCGATCTCTGAACATCCTGACTATCAATTTCCCAAAAACTACACAGGTCTGCTGTAGAATATTTTGAAACTAATTTGTCTGGGCGCTGTTGCTGCCTGTCAAATTAGTTTCAAAATATTCAACAGCATGTTTATTAAAAAGCAATGAATTACAAAGACATACAATTCATACAACGTGTCAGACCATTTGAGATTTGATGACGGTTTATATGGAACCCTTTGTGACGTAATGATTATGACGTCATCATACACGTGCTGAGCTGATTATGACGTCATATAGGTCTGATGATGGATGGATAGTCTGGAAAGGTGAATTGGCCTGCGTGTTTAAAATATGGGCCCTATATTATCTCGCTACAGTTTAGCAGGTGTTTGGGAAAATCAAGGGTCAACTCGTTCTGATAAATATGTAGGCCTACAGGGTTAAGCTATTTCAAACTGCACTCGAACAGGAATATGTGTCCCAATGGTTAAAACATGTTAATGATTCTGTTAGTATTCCTAAGCTCCGGTCCTACAAATTATACAGGCAAACATGTACCGTAGTCTAGGTCACCAAGCGCAGACAGTTTTCAAAGTTGCGAGGAGGCAGTGGAAAGTCTCTCTATCCTTCTGGAATGGAAAATAATAGCTGCAGAATTTACTGTAAACGAAGATTTAGGGCCGTTCTTGCCTGCGACAAGTGGTTGAACCCGCCCCCCCCCCCCCACCGCCGGAGGTCCCGCAGTGCAATCTTCCCATCATTTACTAAACCGGGAAGTGGGATGTATACCATCGGCTGTGGTCTTGGCGAGGCAGTGACTGAGCTCCCATTCAGTGGCTCGGTGCTGAGGTGAAGAAGTTATTGGTTTGGTTGGCGTCTGATTTCAGGTCCCATGTACGCCATTCTAGGCTGGTTTTATTTCAGTCTATTATTGGTTACTTTCCCAGTTTTTTTACAATGGTACCCATTTATACTCCTGGCCGACGAGGAGTGAAGGAGATTGCCTATGTTTCCAGCGATCGCCAGTTGGCCGAACGGCGATGCGATCCCGGGTTCACCGGTTTCACAGCTCTGCTCGTTACCGCCTGATCTACCGCTTCCTCCCTGAGATCACAGAACGATCAGCTTTTATATTCTCCGCTCTGCATCTCATTATCTTTCAACGAATGGCTGACTTTCCTTCAGAATTTTTCAGCCAGTCGGTATTCATCTTGTCGGGTGTAGAGGCCTCGGTAGTAGCAGCAAGTGAAATGTCTACGTCTGCATTTTTAGTTGTTTCCTTCCAAGGCATTTTAATATTTTACGTTTTATAAGCGGCTTCCTCTTTGTCTTGACCTGTTATTATCAGCGTGCGGAAGGTGAATCCTTAAGCATTCCAGAGGTACCAAACGTTCCCAGAAGTCTTTCTGATCATGACCATTACGAGGAAGAAACCGTGCAAAGATCGTGCATATCGAAAAGAAACCTGTCTGTTAGGGGGGGGGGGGGGGGGGTATTCCCAGCGGCCGGTGCACGCGCAGAGAGGGTGAATCATGTTTTAGAAATTTCTCACCATCATACGTGTGTAGGGTGTAGCTATCCATAGGGTGGCCGTAGCATGTCTCAGGTGGTCGGTTACGGGTCCCGGCTTGGTCAGTACCACCGGTCACCTGACCACATTGTCGTCGTTCACCTATCCTTTCCCCACTCAACCAGTCGATGATATCAGTAAACCTCGTGACGTCAATACATTTACATACAATTACACGTCAGACAACATTTGATTGATGACAAGTAACAGGCCATTGGACAATTTATTTCATCAAAGCTGACCACTATGATGTCGGGTTCACCAAATCCAGCAGTATCCACTTCTTTAGTCTTAAGAGGTACATAAACTATTCCGATCATACCATACTGACACGATCATACCATACTGACACGTAAGAATCAACTAGTCACAGGAACACTGGACTCATAAAAGAGGGATCAAGACTATGCATAGTTTTCTTCCAGACTATGCAGTCAGTGATACAATACAGTAAAATCAGAAATTGTATTTCAAATAAATGTAAATCTGATATTTTGCACAAAGATAAACAAATAATGGCAATGGTACTTAATTGGTTTGGTTGAAAGACGTTTAACAAATCATTATGCTAAAGTAGGCTGTTAGCCGATCAGCAAAATATAAATGAGCATTGTTTATAGGCATGTAACTTTCAGGAATGGATCTTTCCAGATTAGCTATGACCCGACCATAAACTCCCTGATTATCAATTTCCAGAAATCTCTACAGGTAAGCTGTTGAATGATGACTACTCGATCACGTCATGTGTCTATCTGCTTAATCCGTCATCTGTTGATTATCATCTGACGTTTTTCATTAATGGCCCTTTGCATAGATAACTCATAATCTGTTGATCCACGTGTGCAGTCATCTGTCAATATGTATATTCAGCTATTCAGAGATTATTTTGCCATATGTTTGTCAATTAATGCACACCAGCCACACTCGGTTATATTACCTTCATATTCATGACGCAAAGTACACCTCTATTTCCTGCTGGTGCACGTGTGGACAGTGTGACTAATTTCTTCAATGCTTTCTTACTTTATTATTTTGTTACAGGAAAGTATCTGTTTTATATCGGACCTGACAGATTGCGCTGCAAACAGGTATATCCATGGGTTAATGGCAGAATTAATCAACGTCAACTGGCTAACGCAATACCAAATGAACCAGTTGAGATAGCCGAAGTCTACATCGAACCCATTGGCCCCTATGAGGTAAATCACATGTGGCACGACAGCAACAAAGTACAATGCGATAATTATAGCAATTATTCGTGAATCCGGTTGTCTTCCTGCCTTCTGGTCCTGATCAGACGACGCAATTGTTACCTTTAACTTCCGTAGCAGAATCACGAAGTATTTGGCAAGATGAAACCCAGCTGTTATTAGCAAAGGAATCACGAAATAAAAAATGGTAAGCCAGATACTGATGACAGCTTCAAATCCATAGCTGATGAAAAGGCAGACGTATATTTCTTCGGCATCTTGATATCTGACGCTCACTGGAGTCCAGATAAATGTCAAACCAAGTCCTTGAATAGAACAAAAAACAAATATTGAAATCGTTGCACGAGCCATGAGTCCAGGTGTAACCTTTGCACGTGAAGCCAATGGATAGACCAGTTGGAAGAACCTGCAGAATATAAGTACACACTCAAGTAGGTAAACACAAAAACCCAATTAGAAGTAAAGTCTACATCGTGCACAAGGATATATACAACCCAATCACATGCATCATATGCAGAACGGTAATGCACATGTAGGTGTCCTTAAAATATTGTGTCGACCATCTTCCACCACATTGGGCCCAGCTGCACACAACCATATATGCATCGGCATGAATATATGGAGGGCATTTCAATTCATGAATCCATTTCGTCACTCAATCCTATGACATAATAATCAACGACGCGACGTGTATGATGACGTCATAATCTTGCCGTCATGAATGATTCGATTAAGTCCGTCTTTAGCGATTAATAGTCCGACACGTATTACGAATTATATGTTTTTGCTATTTAAGAAACATGCTGTTGAATGATTTGAAACTAATTTGTCTGGACGCTGTTGCTGCTATAGTCAGCATCAGCGCCCAGTCAAATTAGTTTCAAAATTTTCAACAGCTTGCCTGTATAGTCTCCTGGCAGGTGATGGACAGGCAGTGCAGAGATCGATCCAAAGAGAAGTTTCTGTGGAGCTTATCTAAAGATGGATGGGACATAGCCAAGACTGGATTTATCCATTGTGGCACACGTCACAAAATTAATGACTCAAGTTAGGTCATTTATAGAAATGATTCGAGTCACATCCAATCATTTTGCCATAGTGAGTCGAGTCTAGTCATTTACATGTTGAGATCAAGTCCGGTCGAGTCGCATCATTTATATTTTGAGATGAAGTCGAGTCAAGTCGAGTCATAGAGAGTGCTCAATCCCAGTCGAGTCATTTGTCGAGTGGAGTTATAGCGAATGCTCGAGTCCAGGAGAGTCATTTATCAAGTCCAGTCGCACCGAATCACACGTTTTCAGGTAGTCAAACATGCAGGGAGGGCCAGCCAAAACAAATTCTAATGGAGTCAAATCATACTAAAATTGAAGACAGTATAGATGGAGTGAGCTTACCTTATTGCCGTGCACAGGATCAAATTATGTGATCTCCTGTTCATATGGGTTAATCGTAATTAGAGCAGATAACTATATAGAGGACATATGAAGATAACTCATACATTTTTTATTCGTTGCAAATGTGTCATGATTAAATTTTCAGATTAATTTCAAAATATTCACTATACATTTTATATGGCAAATAATTTAATTTATTGAGGGATTTGTCACCAACTCCCTCTATAAGCAATGCATCGTTTTGGGGTGGGGTCTTCCTTCAAGGATTTTGTGAAAATTAGACGCTAGGTTAGAGAGATTTCTAATAAATTAACATGTCTCTAAGCATCAGTTGCATAATGTTCTTGATCGATTTCTGAACTCCCTGATTATCAATTTCCAGAAAACTATTCAGGTAATCTATTGAATATTTTTGAACTAATTTGACTGGGCGCTGTTGCTGCTCATGGCAGCAACAGCATACAAGTCACATTAGTTTCAAAATATTCAACAGCATATTTATTAAACAGTAGAGACATACAATTCGTACAACGTGTCCGACTATTCCTAAGAGTTAAAGACATGATCATTTATGACGTAATGATTCATCCTACATGCCACTTAGCTGATTATGATGTCACATGACGTCAGACGATAGATGGATACTCTGGAAAGGTGAATTTTGTCTTTAGAGCTTTTGACGCGTGAGTCGAGTCGACTCTTTGGGACAAAGCCTTGAGTCGAGTTGAGTTAACTAGTACAAAGCCTCAAATCGATTCGAGTCATA
This sequence comes from Chaetoderma sp. LZ-2023a, assembly GCA_034401795.1. NCBI lineage: Eukaryota > Metazoa > Mollusca > Caudofoveata > Chaetodermatida > Chaetodermatidae > Chaetoderma > Chaetoderma sp. LZ-2023a. The sequence continues at coordinate 4,560,911 of CM067365.1, forward strand.
TTGCCACAGCGACTCGAGTCAATGAATATTTTAACTCGAGTCTGATTTGAGGCGAATCATTACAGTGCTGCCTCGGTCGAGCAATATGTCCAAATATTGGTATTCTACACTGAACATAGTCCTTCAAATGATGCATAGCTACACAGAGCAATGAATGTGACACTATGTATTCGCCCGTGGGATGGAGGGGTCACGCTTTGCAACCCTCTCCGCTCATAAAATAGCTTTCGAAGTTCTCATTAGATTTTAAATGTTAATAAACGATACACTTGCTTTATATTGAACCTAATTTATCCAAGACCATATATAGTAACCATTCCTGTAAGACAGCCAACAATCTTCGAAGTTCCGTCTCCCTTCTGATAATGAAGAAATTTACAAAATCTTAATGAATATTAACCCAACTAAGATTACCAGCATTGGTTCTATAAAAGGAAAATCTTTAAAAACTGTGCTAGAGAAATAACTCCACTGAATAACATCTGCAACTTATCAGATTTACAAAGTATATTACCATTTCGACAAAACATTACATGAATAACATACCCGCAAGTTGCCGCCCGCACGCACGCACGCACGCACATTCGATACTATTGAGCAGCTAATATTTCTACAAAAACTATCTTTCTATAAGAGCCATTGTATTCTGTTGGATAAGTAACTTTATATACACTTTAATACAATGCCTCTAGTAGGAAAGTTTCGTATTTTGTTAGACAAGTAACTTTATTTATAAGTTAATGCAATGTAGAAAATTCAGTGACACATTTCAGGAGGCATAATATTAGTCTGACGTTCCTCAAGAATCAATTCCTGGGCCTCTGTTATTTTTATTATATACACCTGTGCAAAAGTTAAGCACCAGCAAAAACAATAGAACGTAGAAACATGATGGTACAACTAGGCTGCCATACTTTTTGTCCCCGCGTTAGCTGACATAATTCCAAGTACGAAATGCACATGCATGCATGACTTCACGCCGCTTGATGTCCGTGCGTGGCGGGAAACAGCACACGTGTTCAGTTATGTAAAAGTCCAGTTTGAGGTGTAGAACATTACATACAGATTTAGGCGACAAGATTAGGAATTTTGTGTTCATGACCGTGGTTTATTTGTACAGAGAGAATTAGCTCTTGATTGTGAACCGCTATGTATACCACTGGTTGGTCATGCAGAGAGATTGGCAGACAGCTGAACATTAACCATACTGTAATCAGTCGTTTGATTGCAAAACATGGGCAAACTAACGAGGTGAAGGACAGGCCTAGATCTGGAAGACCGAAGAAGACTACTGCCCGTGATGATCGAGCCCTAGTACGCCTTGTTAGGAGATCTCCATTCACCAACAGCAGAGTGCTCAGCCAGCAATGGGAAACGCGCAATAGAGTGTCAATGTCTACCGTCAAAAGGAGACTGTATGCTGCTGGCATGAAAGCTAGGTGACCTGTCAGACGTCCTCTCCTCACTGCACACCACAAAGAGGAGCGTCTGAGGTGGTGCAACGAAAGAAGACACTGGAACATGAGATCCTGGAGACGGGTACACTGGTCCGATGAAAGTCGGTTCCTGCTTCATGCCACAGATGGTCGAACTCGTGTATGGAGGTCCAGACGCACGGCGTACGACCAATGTAACATCATGGAAGAAGTTCCATTTGGTGGAGGTTCCGTTATGATATGGGGGTGCATCTCATTTGATTGTAAGCTGGATCTGTTGACTGTACCTGGAACACTAAATGGACAAAGATATCAAGATTCCATACTGGATAGAGTTGTGGTCCCTCATTTTGTAAATCATGCACCTGGAACCCACCCTATATTCATGGATGACAACGCCCGACCACATCGTGCTAGAGCTGTGCATGAATACCTCCGCCAGAATGCCATCGAAACCCTACCATGGCCAGCAAGGAGCTCTGACATGAACCCTATTGAGCATATCTGGGACATTCTGGGAAACATGGTGAGAAGGAGGGATCCTCCTGTGCAGAACCTACAGGAATTAACAGACGCACTCCATCTTGAATGGCAACGAATACCACAATGGCGTATCAGTCGGTTGGTGACCAGCATGAGACGTCGTGTCCAGGCCGTCATCCAGGCACATGGTGGATATACCCGGTATTAATAATGACAGTCTCAAACTCGTGCACAGATGTTAAACTTCGTTTTCAGACACCATTAATGACAATCTAGCCACGTGTGTCAACTGTAGGGCAATAGTTGTCAGTTGTGTCAACGTAACCATATTCAGGCCTCGTTTTCAAGTTCAAACAAAAACATACAGTGTTTCCCCACCATCATAATCAGCATTCCTCTAGTTGCATTATTACCTCTTGCACTAAGATGGATGGGTACATAAATGTTTATGCTATTGCTTTCTTCATAGCACATGAATATACCCTCGCATGTGCGTAAAAATAGGGTGGTGCTTAACTTTTGCACAGGTGTATATGTTCCCGATTTTAGTTGAAAATCTTTCCATTTCATCTAGTACCGACTGGTGTTTTCCCCCATCTAGAACGTCGACGTGATTTCGCGTCTCACTGAGTAGGGTCTCTACACTTTCGAGTTTAGTAGAATTTCCTGTCGATCAATGTTATTTGTCCGTAATGCATACTGTCCATTAACGCTGTTCATGCTTGTGTTCGAGCTGGTGTTAGTAGATTTACCTATTACTACATGGTTATCATGTTGCCTGGTAGCGCTTACAGTACCCATGTCTGATTGATATGGGCGCTTCTTGCTTCATTGTGATTATGGAGCTGCTTGGGGAATGTATCCGATGTTTCATCCTGGGTAGCTGATCTAGTTGTGTCAGGTGTGTCAGATGTACTTAAGATATGATTCTCTTCCACTGTGTATATCGCAGTCGATATTGCATCAGGCAATGGTTAGTGAACGTCAGCTTCATTGTCCATATCGTCTGTTCGTCTATCTTTGAATCTCTGATTATTTGTGTCACCCATCTGGCTAGGGTTACTTCTGTGTCTTTTCCATTTGCCTTTTGTTGGCAGGTTAATTCCGTCTCTAATGTCTCTACATGGCCTACAGAGCAAGAGGTCATTTGTGTGCGTTTGTAAGTCTGGGTCACCATTTGCACAATCCTTATATTTCCGCCGATCAAACTGTCTATTTGGGTGCCTCATGTTCGCGGATTATTACATGCGTGTACTAAGTCTGGTTGTAATTAAATTCAATGGACCTTTCCATTTTTAGCTATGCCCCGCCCATCAGTAGCTAAGCTCCACCCACACCTCGCCGTGTTGGGATTGATCGATCCCCAAATGCCCTAGCTATCAATTTCCTGAAAACTATACAGGAAAGCTGTTGCATATTTTGTAACTAATTTGACTGGGTGCTGTTGCTGCCTATGGCTATGGCAGCAACAGCGCAGCAACAGCGCCCAGTAAAATTAGTTTCAAAATATTCAACCGAATATCTATTAAATAGTAAAAGCAAACAATTTGTACAACAACGCATAGACCGTCTTCAAATATACGTTCGTGACGTCCTTATCGACGTCATTCATGACGTCATTCATTATAATGTTATTGTACACATCACGCAGTTCATTATGACGTCATATGATGGGTGGGTACTCTGGAAAGGTGAATAGAATCGATGAATACAGCTCACGCAGAGGATAGCATAGTTTTGTTTAATCACGAGTGCCTGTCCATAGGTTCTTACTCACTTCGAACACTTGGCGTCTATGATGACTACTCAAGATTACTCAATAGTACTCACAGTTTATTCACGGAATATAGGACACGACAAACAATTTACACTTTTCATTCACTAAACGCTTTGTCTCTATTACTTTTCAAAATTTCTGAATGCGCTGATATAAGGATCCACAATCCACACAGTTCATACTATCTCTGCTATCTATGCTCGTTATAAACACGCGTAATACTTAATACTCGACCTCGAACTATACTTCTACTTTTTGACGCTGAACCAAAACTCAAGTTATGACTTCGCCCAATAAAGTTCACATGCATGCCTTCTCCATCCCCCCACCTCCACCCTCATCCCCACACAGCACCATTGTACAACATGCGCACGCGCCTAGCAACAGTACATTAGGGGCCAGCAACAATGCCGTAATCACCTCTAGCAGCATTATAATTTTTTTTTCAGTTTTAAAATATTATTTAAATCTATGAAACCTGGGGCCTATGGATAAATTTCCGGTCGTACCCACTAAACACAACAAGCAACAACAACCAGGGATGTGCGGGGCATTGCTAAAACTGGACAAATCCAATAACCCTTATCAGAAGGGTTTGGGGGGGGGGTAAATGACGCCAGTAATGATGAAATTGATAATGATAATAAAGAGGATATTGTTGTTGATAATAATAATAATATTGATGGAAATGATGAACTGACAATATTTGAAAAATTATAACAACTAATATTCTGTCAATTTATGTATATTAGTATTGAATAATAATTATTATGTCAATGGCAAAGTGTTGTGATGATGATGATGATGATGATGATGATGAAATGGAGGGAGTTGATCTCTCATTCATGTTTATGTCGCCATTCTCAGTTTAAATTGTCATACTCAGTTACGCCACGTATAGGTTGATGTTACAATACATAGTAAAGTATCTATCTCCATCATAATTTACAACTTAATAAACATTCCGTCGGGTAATTCGAGGGAAATTTTACTGGCAGCATCAACCGACGGTTGGATTGTTTTCGAAATATTCAATATCTTTCATGCATACGTGCCTCGAAATTCAGGTTCAGCGAATTGTGGGTTCAGGGTATATATGTTAATTTTAACACGTGCAAAACGTGGGCGGAACTGGGCTAGTGATGGGCGGGTATAGCTAGAAATGGATCCTTCTATTGATGGACAGAATGGTGATAAGGATATGATGATGATGATGATGATGATGATGATGATGTGATGATGATGATAATATCGATGAAAATGATGAAAACTATGAAATGACAATAATTGATTCTTGCCTGATGATGATGATGATGATGATGATGAATATTGTCTGTTAATTTATGGTTTAATGTATTATATTAATGCAAAATATTGTACGTTTCTTATAAATTCTTTTCCAATCTGTTTACACCACCAACCCCACCCACCCCACACTGTCCCATCCCCACCTCACTACAAAAGCCGCGATTGCCCGTCAACCAAATTATTCACACAACCAACAGAGGGTTAATTAATCTTTAGAACTGCACAATTCTAAGACTGGACTCGGTTGAAAAAGTCCAACTGCACGCTATTTTAAAGGACTACCATAATGACTTATCTTCATCAAATGTTTTTAAGAACAATGTACGAATTCGATATGCCACTCAATTATATGATGCCATAATCAATTACGTCACATGTCGCCTGGCATAATAATTGACAGAGAATACCCCTTCTTGAAGGTGGAATAGTTCTGTCACGTGTACGAATTGTATGTCTTTGATGGATCTATTAATTAATAAACATTCTGTTGAATATTTTGAAACGAATTTGACTGAGCGCTGTTGCTGGCATAGGCAGCAACAACACCCAGTCAAATTAGCTTCAAAATATTTAACAGATTACCTATATAGTTACCCTGAAATTCGGATTGTGGGAATATTGGATTCTAAGAATATAAATCGATCTAAACACGTGCAAAGCATGGGCGGAGCTTAGCTGGAACTGGGCGGGGCATATGTAGAAATGGATCTCTTTATTCAGACATGCATTCACACAAAACACGATAAAAAAGTAACCTACACGAAACAAATTGTACAAAAACATTACAGCAATGCAACACTTGAATACCACAAACAGTATATGCTCATCCACATTCCTACACAAAGCTCATTAAACACAAATAAAATATTTAATCACAGAATTATACTAAAAGGCAACCTAAAGGTCACCGCCATGACAGTACCAGCCAAAGATGCACGCAATCACCGAGACAAGAACAAGAACGTATAACAAGCATATACAATCATCTATGCTGCTGCCGCCGCCGCCGCTGCTGCTGCTGCTGCTAAAATGTGATATATCTTTGCCTACCTGAGAATAGCGAAGATGCACATCTGATAATTACTTTGCTGCAGGGTAACATAGTACATGAATACACTGACATTGCAGAGCCAGTGTGGTGTTAGCATAATAGGAAACGTCAGAACACCATACATCAATCCACTCACGCAGACACCAATGTCGGCGACTCCTAAACACAGGAGAGCACAGAAAACCGGTTTCCTGTAGTGTTTAAATTGAACCAAATACGACAAAATAACGGCATTAGCAATTACACCACTTGAAAAAATTACGCCAAAAATTATTTTCAAATGATCTGGCGGATATAATTCAAAACTCTTCAGAAAAAATGCTGTGTTACCGTTAACGTTAACGCTATTTTCGTTGCTTTTTGAAAAAGAGATGCTCGTATTATCAATGCTGGATTTGGTCAACGAGCTGTTTACAGTTAACACGTGATGGTGGCCTCTTATTGAATCATCATAGTTTTCCATGGTGCCGCTGAATGTCAATGATCGGTCGCCCATTCAGTAATAAACCCTTCGGTTGCCGACAAAAGATAGGTTACGGAAAGTACTATTAATGTTGTAGAAGTTAGTGCAGCTTAGTTTACTATGGCCACTGTTAATGTTCCTCCTGGTGCCGTGATGACCGCCATATATTTGTGCTACTGTTACTGGGATTGTCGTTGCTGTTGTTACTATATGTATTCTGAGAATATTGCCTATTCTAGGTGTTGTCTTGTCGTGGTGGGGTGAGGAGGAGGGGGTTCATATCCGCCATTAATATATTCAGGGTTTTACACGAATACGTTATTGTCTATTGATTTATCTAGAGTTTAATCATCACTTTGATGTCATTACTCAATGTTCTAGTGATTGGTTTTCTAACACGAACCCCTTTCAATACATCAGACATCATTGCCCTGAATAGCGTGATAATAGATGTTAAGGATGAACCATGATGTGTAAAATAAAGTAGAGTAGTAGTAGTAGTAGTAGTAGTAGTAGTAGTAGTAGTAGTAGTAGTAGTAGTAGTAGTGGTAGTAGTAGTAGTAGTAGTAGTAGTAGCAGCAGCAGCAGCAGCAGCAGCATCAGCAGTAGTAGTAGTAGTAGTAGTAGTAGTAGTAGTAGTAGTAGTAGTAGGGGTAGTAGTAGTAGTAGTAGTAGTAGTAGTAGTAGTAGTAGTGGTAGTGGTAGTGGTAGTAGTAGTAGTAGTAGTAGTAGTAGTAGTAGTAGTAGTAGTAGTAGTAGTAGTAGTAGAAGTAGTAGTAGTAGTAATAGTAATAGTAATAGTAATAGTAGTAGTAGTAGTAGTAGTAGTAGCAGTAGTAGTAGTAGTAGTAGTAGTAGTAGTAGTAGTAGTAGTAGTAGTAGTAGTAGTAGTAGTAGTAGTAGTGGCAGCAGCCTCAGCAGCGGCAGTGGCAGCAGCAGCAGCAGCAGCAACAGCAGCAGCAGCGGTAGCAGCGGTAGCAGCAGCAGCAGCAGCAGCAGTAGTCGAAGTAAACGCACGCATTTATTTAGCTCTGCAATTGCTGCCCAAATTTGCTAGTTTCTAGCGCGATTTTGTAGATAAATTTTGTACACATATTTCGTATTAGTATTTCCTTTCAAACTTTATGTTTAATTTGTAAATTCTTGTCTTGGTTGGAGCGGATTTTGTGTCTCCATATTCTTAAGGCGCTCTCCTCTTAGCTGGCGGTTTCCGCCATTTAATAGGTCTCCTCTTACTGTGGTCAATGCAATACATTTCTCCCCGCGCCAGTATGCTATTTCTATAGTTTTATTGGCTAGCTCATGATATTTGGCAAGATCGCTTGAGTGAGTAGATTTAATTCCTTTGTCATTTGTAAGCGCAAGCCTAGTACTTTGATTATATAAATCTTTATAGTCAGTTGGCTGTCCCCGGCCACCTCGAACAGACTAACAAATATATGACTGGAATATGTTAGCATGCATTAGGAAACCACTTTGATCGGTTAGGTGTTAGTGAACCACTTAATAAGTGGTTCAAACTAACAAATATACGACTGTACTCTCTATTCGTATATTTGTTGGTAGACGTCAGGGTTTGAAAAGGGGACACTATTTCTTTAGTGTTTAGCTCTTTCCCAGACGTCTTGGTCTTATATATTGAAACAAGACTGGATTTGTTATTAGAAATTCTCTAATCTGTTTGACAATTGTGCTATCAATGGTGCTGAAAGTCGTTGATGTTTAGGGCAGCAACGGCTTCCAGTCTTAATGATTTCAAATATTTTAGCATAATTGCCATTTGTACAAATTTAAAGAGTGCATTTTGGCTGTTGAGAATTGAATAATTATCGAATAAACTTGCCTAAATTTTACGCTGAACTGTAGATCATAATAATAGCGCTAATCAGGTACATTCAACGTTATGCCGTGTTCAAAGTTATTCAACTTTAAGTCATATACACCTGTGCAAAAGTTAAGCACCAGCAAAAACAATAGAACGTAGAAACATGATGGTACAACTGGGCTGCCATACTTTTTGTCCCCGTGTTAGCTGACATAATTCCAAGTACGAAATGCACATGCATGCATGACTTCACGCCGCTTGATGTCCGTGCGTGGCGGAAACAGCACACGTGTTCAGTTATGTAAAAGTCCAGTTTGAGGTGTAGAACATTACATACAGATTTAGGCGACAAGATTAGGAATTTTGTGTTCATGACCGTGGTTTATTTGTACAGAGAGAATTAGCTCTTGATTGTGAACCGCTATGGCAAGACGAAGGTTAAGTGATCGTGTGAAATGGCAAATCATAGGCATGCATACCACTGGTTGGTCATGCAGAGAGATTGGCAGACAGCTGAACATTAACCATACTGTAATCAGTCGTTTGATTGCAAAACATGGGCAAACTAACGAGGTGAAGGACAGGCCTAGATCTGGAAGACCGAAGAAGACTACTGCCCGTGATGATCGAGCCCTAGTACGCCTTGTTAGGAGATCTCCATTCACCAACAGCAGAGTGCTCAGCCAGCAATGGGAAACGCGCAATAGAGTGTCAATGTCTACCGTCAAAAGGAGACTGTATGCTGCTGGCATGAAAGCTAGGTGACCTGTCAGACGTCCTCTCCTCACTGCACACCACAAAGAGGAGCGTCTGAGGTGGTGCAACGAAAGAAGACACTGGAACATGAGATCCTGGAGACGGGTACACTGGTCCGATGAAAGTCGATTCCTGCTTCATGCCACAGATGGTCGAACTCGTGTATGGAGGTCCAGACGCACGGCGTACGACCAACGTAACATCATGGAAGAAGTTCCATTTGGTGGAGGTTCCGTTATGATATGGGGGTGCATCTCATTTGATTGTAAGCTGGATCTGTTGACTGTACCTGGAACACTAAATGGACAAAGATATCAAGATTCCATACTGGATAGAGTTGTGGTCCCTCATTTTGTAAATCATGCACCTGGAACCCACCCTATATTCATGGATGACAACGCCCGACCACATCGTGCTAGAGCTGTGCATGAATACCTCCACCAGAATGCCATCGAAACCCTACCATGGCCAGCAAGGAGCTCTGACATGAACCCTATTGAGCATATCTGGGACATTCTGGGAAACATGGTGAGAAGGAGGGATCCTCCTGTGCAGAACCTACAGGAATTAACAGACGCACTCCATCTTGAATGGCAACGAATACCACAATGGCGTATCAGTCGGTTGGTGACCAGCATGAGACGTCGTGTCCAGGCCGTCATCCAGGCACATGGTGGATATACCCGGTATTAATAATGACAGTCTCAAACTCGTGCACAGATGTTAAACTTCGTTTTCAGACACCATTAATGACAATCTAGCCACGTGTGTCAACTGTAGGGCAATAGTTGTCAGTTGTGTCAACGTAACCATATTCAGGCCTCGTTTTCAAGTTCAAACAAAAACATACAGTGTTTCCCCACCATCATAATCAGCATTCCCCTAGTTGCATTATTACCTCTTGCACTAAGATGGATGGGTACATAAATGTTTATGCTATTGCTTTCTTCATAGCACATGAATATACCCTCGCATGTGCGTAAAAATAGGGTGGTGCTTAACTTTTGCACAGGTGTATATGTTCCCGATTTTAGTTGAAAATCTTTCCATTTCATCTAGTACCGACTGGTGTTTTCCCCCATCTAGAACGTCGACGTGATTTCGCGTCTCACTGAGTAGGGTCTCTACACTTTCGAGTTTAGTAGAATTTCCTGTCGATCAATGTTATTTGTCCGTAATGCATACTGTCCATTAACGCTGTTCATGCTTGTGTTCGAGCTGGTGTTAGTAGATTTACCTATTACTACATGGTTATCATGTTGCCTGGTAGCGCTTACAGTACCCATGTCTGATTGATATGGGCGCTTCTTGCTTCATTGTGATTATGGAGCTGCTTGGGGAATGTATCCGATGTTTCATCCTGGGTAGCTGATCTAGTTGTGTCAGGTGTGTCAGATGTACTTAAGATATGATTCTCTTCCACTGTGTATATCGCAGTCGATATTGCATCAGGCAATGGTTAGTGAACGTCAGCTTCATTGTCCATATCGTCTGTTCGTCTATCTTTGAATCTCTGATTATTTGTGTCACCCATCTGGCTAGGGTTACTTCTGTGTCTTTTCCATTTGCCTTTTGTTGGCAGGTTAATTCCGTCTCTAATGTCTCTACATGGCCTACAGAGCAAGAGGTCATTTGTGTGCGTTTGTAAGTCTGGGTCACCATTTGCACAATCCTTATATTTCCGCCGATCAAACTGTCTATTTGGGTGCCTCATGTTCGCGGATTATTACATGCGTGTACTAAGTCTGGTTGTAAATAAATTCAATGGACCTTTCCATTTTTAGCTATGCCCCGCCCATCAGTAGCTAAGCTCCACCCACACCTCGCCGTGTTGGGATTGATCGATCCCCAAATGCCCTAGCTATCAATTTCCTGAAAACTATACAGGAAAGCTGTTGCATATTTTGTAACTAATTTGACTGGGTGCTGTTGCTGCCTATGGCTATGGCAGCAACAGCGCAGCAACAGCGCCCAGTAAAATTAGTTTCAAAATATTCAACCGAATATCTATTAAATAGTAAAAGCAAACAATTTGTACAACAACGCATAGACCGTCTTCAAATATACGTTCGTGACGTCCTTATCGACGTCATTCATGACGTCATTCATTATAATGTTATTGTACACATCACGCAGTTCATTATGACGTCATATGATGGGTGGGTACTCTGGAAAGGTGAATAGAATCGATGAATACAGCTCACGCAGAGGATAGCATAGTTTTGTTTAATCACGAGTGCCTGTCCATAGGTTCTTACTCACTTCGAACACTTGGCGTCTATGATGACTACTCAAGATTACTCAATAGTACTCACAGTTTATTCACGGAATATAGGACACGACAAACAATTTACACTTTTCATTCACTAAACGCTTTGTCTCTATTACTTTTCAAAATTTCTGAATGCGCTGATATAAGGATCCACAATCCACACAGTTCATACTATCTCTGCTATCTATGCTCATTATAAACACGCGTAATACTTAATACTCGACCTCGAACTATACTTCTACTTTTTGACGCTGAACCAAAACTCAAGTTATGACTTCGCCCAATAAAGTTCACATGCATGCCTTCTCCATCCCCCCACCTCCACCCTCATCCCCACACAGCACCATTGTACAACACGCGCACGCGCCTAGCAACAGTACATTAGGGGCCAGCAACAATGCCGTAATCACCTCTAGCAGCATTATAATTTTTTTTTCAGTTTTAAAATATTATTTAAATCTATGAAACCTGGGGCCTATGGATAAATTTCCGGTCGTACCCACTAAACACAACAAGCAACAACAACCAGGGATGTGCGGGGCATTGCTAAAACTGGACAAATCCAATAACCCTTATCAAAAGGGTTGGGGGGGGGGGGTAAATGACGCCAGTAATGATGAAATTGATAATGATAATAAAGAGGATATTGTTGTTGATAATAATAATAATATTGATGGAAATGATGAACTGACAATATTTGAAAAATTATAACAACTAATATTCTGTCAATTTATGTATATTAGTATTGAATAATAATTATTATGTCAATGGCAAAGTGTTGTGATGATGATGATGATGATGATGATGATGAAATGGAGGGAGTTGATCTCTCATTCATGTTTATGTCGCCATTCTCAGTTTAAATTGTCATACTCAGTTACGCCACGTATAGGTTGATGTTACAATACATAGTAAAGTATCTATCTCCGTCATAATTTACAACTTAATAAACATTCCGTCGGGTAATTCGAGGGAAATTTTACTGGCAGCATCAACCGACGGTTGGATTGTTTTCGAAATATTCAATATCTTTCATGCATACGTGCCTCGAAATTCAGGTTCAGCGAATTGTGGGTTCAGGGTATATATGTTAATTTTAACACGTGCAAAACGTGGGCGGAACTGGGCTAGTGATGGGCGGGTATAGCTAGAAATGGATCCTTCTATTGATGGACAGAATGGTGATAAGGATATGATGATGATGATGATGATGATGATGATGTGATGATGATGATAATATCGATGAAAATGATGAAAACTATGAAATGACAATAATTGATTCTTGCCTGATGATGATGATGATGATGATGATGAATATTGTCTGTTAATTTATGGTTTAATGTATTATATTAATGCAAAATATTGTACGTTTCTTATAAATTCTTTTCCAATCTGTTTACACCACCAACCCCACCCACCCCACCCTGTCCCATCCCCACCTCACTACAAAAGCCGCGATTGCCCGTCAACCAAATTATTCACACAACCAACAGAGGGTTAATTAATCTTTAGAACTGCACAATTCTAAGACTGGACTCGGTTGAAAAAGTCCAACTGCACGCTATTTTAAAGGACTACCATAATGACTTATCTTCATCAAATGTTTTCAAGAACAATGTACGAATTCGATATGCCACTCAATTATATGATGCCATAATCAATTACGTCACATGTCGCCTGGCATAATAATTGACAGAGAATACCCCTTCTTGAAGGTGGAATAGTTCTGTCACGTGTACGAATTGTATGTCTTTGATGGATCTATTAATTAATAAACATTCTGTTGAATATTTTGAAACGAATTTGACTGAGCGCTGTTGCTGGCATAGGCAGCAACAACACCCAGTCAAATTAGCTTCAAAATATTTAACAGATTACCTATATAGTTACCCTGAAATTCGGATTGTGGGAATATTGGATTCTAAGAATATAAATCGATCTAAACACGTGCAAAGCATGGGCGGAGCTTAGCTGGAACTGGGCGGGGCATATGTAGAAATGGATCTCTTTATTCAGACATGCATTCACACAAAACACGATAAAAAAGTAACCTACACGAAACAAATTGTACAAAAACATTACAGCAATGCAACACTTGAATACCACAAACAGTATATGCTCATCCACATTCCTACACAAAGCTCATTAAACACAAATAAAATATTTA